>OY776131.1:66734867-67456831 GCA_963675135.1 Galeopsis tetrahit
GTCTCCAACCCCCTTTTCCTGCATTTTATATTTCTGATTTCACACAGATTCTGAGTCTGCTATTTTACTTTCTGCTCTTACCTACACTCATCGCGGATTAACTCTATCAGGTATTCCTTTTCAGATTTTAATTTCGAGAATCTTCTTGATTGATTAAGGCTATGGACTTTTGATTCTTCGATGGAGCTGAAAAATAAGTTTTAAAAAAATTGAATTATATTGAGCACCTGTTTTAATTGGAGTAGTTTTCTATTATTGTATGAGCTATTTTTTTTTTTTTTCTGCGATTTACGTGTGACATTTTGTTGGAGATTGTGCAGATGGCTTCACCTACTCTAATATGCGAAACTAAGCAATGGAAGGATTTGACGGTAAATTAATGTTCTATGTTTATAGCTTACTTATTCTGATACGATGATGGTCTTGATGTGGTTCACGCATGCATTTCCAGGCAAATGTTGAGGACATTAAGAAGACTCATTTGCGTGAATTGATGAGCGACACAAAGAGATGCCAGTCTATGATGGTGTATGATACTTGACATGAAAATTGGTTTCTATATTCATGTTTTGAAGTGTAAAATTATAAATGTTGAGTAATTTTTTTCCCTTCATCGTGTCAGTGAGTTTGATGGGATGTTGTTGGATTACTCGAGGCAACGTGCCACTCTTGATACCTTGAATAAGCTCACCAAATTAGCAGAGGTTGGTTAGTTGTGAACCTCCTTTTAGGGAATGACCTCTAAAATGTATTTTTGTATATAGCTAAACCCGTAATCTGATTTCTGGTATCATTTCTGGTGATGCAGGCTGCAAATCTGAAAGAAAAGATAAACAGGATGTTTAACGGAGAGCATGTAAGTTGATATTGCCCATTGAACTTATTGATGTATAATCTCACTAAGATGTTTATCAGGATTATTATTATAGCATTTTCATGTTACTTTTATCTTGTATGGTCTTGTTCTTCCGACTCTTTTAATGCTCAGAGATGTAGCATTCCCTCTCCTTTGAAAACCACCTCATCCTCAAGATGGATGGTGTGGAACTGCAGGTTGTTATTCTTGGGATGACACTGGTTATCAAACATAATCGGTGATAAGGAATTTTGGAGGCAAAATACTGGCCTCGAGACTTCAAAGGCAGGCTTCAGGAAAGCCAAATTCGCTGAATTCATTTGTTGCACTCCATCTTCAAACACATGACCCCACTGAATTAATTTCTCAATTGATAGTAAACCAGATCCAGGGACTTCACTAGCTATTCATGTTGATACTGTTTTTGATAATTCTCAATGATTAAGTAACCTATTGATATGGTCCAGATTGACATTTTCGAGTAAGAGCAAACTCCCAAGTAAGAAATTGGATTAAGAAGGAATATTACAGAGAGAAGACGACCAACACAATTTCTATTTTTGATGATCCCCTTATCCCATCTTATATCTTCTTATATACTTGGGCTTTTTTTTTTTCACCATCTTATATCTTCTTAGATGGTTGGGTTTGGGTTAAATATATTAGGGGCTTCTCTTTGGACTCTTATAATGTTAAGATATGTATTACTTTGAACTCATACAATCATCGTTTGAGCATTAAAGGAGACCAAACTCAATCATATAATGCTTACACTGACATTTTTTTCATTCAGTTTTTATTCTTTCCATTTTTTGGTGTCATCAGATAAACACCACAGAGAATCGCTCTGTCCTTCACATAGCTCTTCGTGCTCCAAGGGGTTCCGTCATAAATAGTGATGGAAAGAATGTGGTATCAGATGTTTGGCAAGTGCTTGATAAGATCAAGGATTTCTCCGAGAGGGTCCGCAGTGGTGCCTGGGTAATCCTTATCATCAAGTATGTAGTAACTTTTTGTGGCAGTATTATGCTTTTTGTTAACTTGATCGGGAAAAATTAACAGGTTGGAGCGACTGGGAAGGCTTTGAAAGATGTCATTGCGATTGGAATTGGGGGCAGTTTTCTAGGCCCACTTTTTGTTCATACAGCACTTCAAACAGGTTGTTATGTTGCTAAAGAACATTTTCACATTGCTTTGTTTTTATTATTAAGCATTTTGTTTTAAAATCACTATGTGCGTGCAATATTTACCTTACCCATAATCTCGTATTTGCAGACCCAGAAGCTGCTGAATTTGCAAGAGGCCGCCGGCTGCATTTGTAAGATGGCATATTCCTTGGTGATTGCATCTTTCTGTTTATCTGGCCTTCCTTCCTTTGACTGATTGTATTACGATCCCACATCGAATCCACAAGCAATTTGGATGGATACTTATGCAGGGAGTCAATCCTCCACTCTTGAGCTAGCTTTTGGGTGGAGTTGGGGCTTCAGGCTTGAGTGTCTTAACAGATTTGTCGAAGTTCGAACTAGAGAATTCTTTCTCCTGATTATAAATTCTTTAGCAATTTAGCTAGCATAACCTCAAGTCTTTATAAAAACCTCAAAATAGTCCCAATACAATTAAGCATTTCAAGTCTGGGTGGGATTGTGGGATTTTCTTTTATTTCTTAGGTATGCCTTTCTCTCATGTTCTTCTTTCTATTCTCCTTTTTTTTTTTTTGAGGCTGTCGGGTTATATTCACCTTTGTTTGTTGTTTTTATTTTTAATTTATTTTCGGAGGCAGGGAGGAAGTAGCTTGTGTTAGATGATAATTTTGTATTTTTTTTAGGTTTATGGTTTAAGATCCAACATGATTTTGTCTTGATTTCTATAGAAATGAGCTTCACTCTATAGATATTTGATTTTTTAAGTAATGGTCGCACCACCTCCTTCATCTGTTGAATTATGTGTGCATCAATGACAATTTTGTTGCTCTTTCCTCATTTTCATTTCACCTTTTCTGTTGAAGCCTTGCCAATGTCGATCCAATTGATGTCGCAAGAAACATAGCAGGGTTGAATCCTGAAACAACATTAGGTATTTCTGCTTTATTAATAAAACAGGGTTCCGAAGCTGAGATTTTTTTTAAGCCAGGTTAGATAAGGCTGGAATTATCAATTGATTGCTTGCTTGTTACTTTGATGCTCTGCAGTTGTTGTGGTATCAAAAACTTTCACCACAGCTGAGACCATGCTTAACGCGCGGAGCTTGAGGGAGTGGATTTCGGCTGCCCTGGGGTAAGCACTTTACAATATTCTAGTCTGTGTAAACACAACTCTGTGACTAACTAGATCATTATTTTCTTTCCCACACATTGGAACATAACAGCGTGCAAATAGTTTCTGTTGATTATTCTCGTTTGTTGTGCTTAAAATGTGCATATAGTTTCGGTGATTATTATCACTAGTTTTTTTTTAAAAATGTGCATATAATTGCTGACTATTATTATCATTAGTTGTTTTAAAAAAACTAGAGAGATATCTTTGGTCTCCTTGGAAAGGTAAATGTGTGGATTGGACAGTTTCGACTCCACAAGAGATTAATCATTAATATAGCTTCTGGAGTTCAATATCTGTATTTCCCATGTCAATCATTAAGTCAAACCCACTGACTATTATCTGTTTTCCCTGGTCGACTTCTTTACTCGGTCTTTCATATTGATGGGTGCAGACTTGTTAAAACTTGAAAAGAAAAAAATAAAGAGTTTTTTGCCTCAACTAGCTTTTTTTTACAATCTACACCTCCCAAAATTGCTAAGGTTTTTTTAATTACCAAATCATGTGCTTGCAAGTCTTAGTTTTGGTATATGGAGTATCCTATTGAAATCCAAATGCAGTGACAGATTGAGATATGAGAGAGAAGAGTCTCATTTCACAAGATAAGATTTGATTGACAAGGAAAAATGGTTCTGAAAATCATCAACATGTGATGTAGATTGGCAATTTTCATGTAACTGGTCCACAATTATTTATCCATGTTCTGAAACTTAGGATTCTCTTATCATGATATCTGCCTGCCATTTTTACGTGTTGGTGTATTACGTTTTAGATCTCTGTATGTCTCATCTCTCTTTGAACACTATTATCCAGGCCTCAAGCAGTGGCGAAACACATGGTTGCTGTCAGCACTAACCTCACGGTGACGTAGCTTCTGCCATTTCTCTTCTCCTGTATTAGTAATTTCATGCAGCAATTAGCCTGGAAATCAACTTACGTGCAACTATATTTGTTTGCTTTTCAAATTTTCACGAGTCATCAATTGCTCCTATTCTCTTCAGAGACCACCTAATTTCCAAAATTACAGTCTCAAATTTTTAGGAGCATTTTTCGGAAAAAAGCAGTTGGAAAACAATTTTAACTTTTTTTTAGTGACTGTAATTTTTTTGCTTCTCATTGGCATAGTGCCTTTTTCATTGGTGTAGCCACCATGTATCAATCATAGTTTTTGGCCATATATAGATATAACATGATGTATGATGGAGTAAAAGGGTCGAGAAACAAGAAAAACAATAAAATATATTACTCCTATATAAAATGATTAAATCCTGCCCAAGCAACAACTGCCGTTCCCCATATTCTAACGACATAAAACAAGGCTATATACATAAGACTCTGAACCTAAACCCTAACTTAGCCCACAAGCACTAAAGCCTACTGGCTGTTTAAGTAAGGACTTGAATTTAAAAGACCCTAACTATTATAATAATAATAATAAGACAAGGATATAGACCGTATCAAGGCATCTCTTATATAGTGCTTATAGGCAATTCTGTTGTCACAGGTATCTATGGATCAAGTTGATAATTCTTAGCAGATATGGTTATGGAAACTGTAAACAGTTTTTTTATTCATGTTAACCTTTTTTCTTTTGATCTTACTGATTGGACCTTCCCTTATGAACACAGCTTGTGGAAAAATTTGGCATTGATCCAAAGAATGCTTTTGCATTCTGGGACTGGGTGGGAGGACGCTATAGCGGTATGTTAAGCTTTACGTCCATTTGTTGATCTAGATGACATTAATTCATTTCTGAACCACTGGTTGCAGTATGCAGCGCAGTTGGTGTATTGCCTCTTTCTCTGCAATATGGTTTTGAAGTTGTTGAAAGGTACAGTATATATGTCTTCTTTTATTTAGTATTTACATTGCATATTCATGTTTTCCTTTCCACACAATATGCTTATTATTAATGTTTTCCTTTCCACACAATTGTGCAAATAAGTAAATGAAAATAGAATCATTAATAAGGTAGAAATACTTCACTTTGAATGAGATGGACTAATTTTAAGATCATAACATACAGCATTTTCCAGTCACTATGAAACTACAGTTTTATTTTTCCCTTCATTAATTATAACGAAATCATGCATATAGAGTTTGGCATCAAAAATAATTCGCTGCTGGTTCTCAGATGCTATCATGCTAATATAATATTGTTTTGCTTATATGCTTTACTTGCACATCTGTTCTAATAATTATATGCTTTACTTCCTGTGGTCTGACATTTCTATTGTTTTCTCTTTCCGGGTGTAGATTCCTTAAAGGAGCTTCGAGCATTGATCAACATTTCCATTCAGCACCTTTTGAGAAAAACTTGCCTGTATGTTAATTTCTCAGAATACTTAATCTGGATGCTTCTTGTGTGCTATTTTTTTTATATATGAAGTATCATAACTTCTTCCCTGTTGATCAGTATATCCAATTTAGAAGCTGGTTTCGATTTCCAAACAAATCCAACTTAACAAAATCCATCATTATGTTATCTTTATATATCATCATGATTTGATTCTTTTTTAACTTAAGAAGGATCCCTCTTCTGATCTATTTTTTTATTTTGGCATAAACTATTTCTGCAGGTGCTACTAGGCTTGCTGAGTGTTTGGAATGTGTCATTCCTTAACTACCCTGCGAGAGTGTGTTGATCCTCTGCCCGTTTTTGTTTTGAGTATCCCAAATCTTTAGTTGCTTGACAGGGGCAGTTTTTCCTTATTTTCAGGCCATTTTACCTTACTCCCAAGCATTGGAAAAATTTGCACCACATATTCAGCAGGCATGTTTCAATGATTTAGATTTTTATAATTAATATTGGGGTAAATATTCCTTTTTGTCCCATAATTTACATCCACTTTGATATTAGTCCTCTAAATCTTTTGACTTTGAAATTTGACCCTTAATTTGACCAAATTAAAACCTTTTGGTCCTTTTACCGGGTCTAACAGGTAAACTCTCCGGCTGACATGGCATTTACCAGCAAATTGCCACATCAGCCTCTACCACTTTACCAGTATGCTTACCTGTTACAACCAGTAAAAGGATAAAAATATTGAATTTGATAAAGTTAAGGGACAAATTTCAAAATCGGAAAAGTTAGATTTCCAAAATCTAAATGGGTGTGGGATAAAGGACTAAAAATAACATTTACCGTAATATTGTATTTGACTTTCTTTTTAACTATATGGTTGATATACTTTCAAAAATTATTTCAGGTTAGTATGGAGAGTAATGGGAAAGGGGTATCAATTGATGGTGTACCACTTCCATATGAGGCAGGTGAAATTGATTTTGGTGAACCAGGAACAAATGGGCAACACAGCTTTTACCAACTAATTCACCAGGTAACATCTGATTTTCTCACCAAACTCGGTATTAACACAGTAACTTCAGTTTGTTTCCAAAAAGAGTGGTTTCAGAAACTTATTACTGGATTTATACTTTTGTGTATGAACATAAAGCGTTTAGAATGAGTTGTGAAGCATGATAAAGCAAAAGCCAGCTTTTCCTTTAGCAATCGATAAAAACTGTGGGCATTGAGGGGGCGCTTGGTTCAAATTTTTCAACGGGAATGGTAACCGGAACCATCTAATAGAGAATTACTATGAAAATGCGGTTATATTGTTAGAGAATGTATTGCTCTAATCTTGGAATAAGTTGGGACAAAAGAGAATTGTTGGAATGATTGAGGAGAAATGATTATAGGGGAGGAGGTAGTTAATCAAAATAAGGTAATGATTAACTTATTTTGGATCTCATTACTCAATATTCATTTCTATTACCATTCCCATTGAAGAATTACGAACCAAGCACCTATTGGGAATTTCAAAATGAATGCATTGAATATCTTTTATTTGGTGCATACATGAAACAAGATGACCATCACAGATATAATGACTGTTGAATTGAAACCATACCTTTTTTTTTTTTTTTGCAAGAAATCATAATGTTCAAGTAGTCTCATTATCAGATTGAAAATTTTCCTTTCATCATCTATTTTGGTCATTTAACTCAGTGTTGTAGAGCTGTTCACCTGATGATGTTCTGTTGAAAAATGGAGACTACATTTCTTGGGATTCCACTAGAATATCAGTTGTATCTCATTTGATTATAGAAGCGCCTATTGAATCCATCTATATCAGTAATTTCAGTGCACCATTATGGAAATAAAAAATCTAGGCTACTTTCTATTCTAAAATATCTAATTGCATACCCTGCTGATGGTTTTCTAGGGTCGTATTATTCCATGTGATTTTATTGGGGTGGTGAAGAGTCAGCAACCTGTTTACCTGAAAGGTATTAATATCTGGGAATTTTTTTTTTTAGTCCTTCAAGTTACCCTTATTTTGACCCTTAAGGTGCAAACAATTCCTATGGGGTCCGGTCTATACAGAGCTTTGCTCTAGCTTTAAACGGCACCCCCGTAAGTGCACGGTGGGATTGGTCGGTCCTTGGACCGGATACCGAGGCATAAAAAAATTGCCCTTATTTTGACTTTAGTTTTGTCGACTTTCACGAATTGAAAATAGTCTTGTAACTTTCAATTTTTCGACATTTTGGTCAGGTGACTGGGTGTAAAAGGTGAAACATCTGGTTGATCAATCAAACTCAGCCACGTCAACATCAACCGGATGTTTCACCTCCTACAACCGGTTACCAGACCAAAATTTTAAAAATTGGAGATTACAGGACTATTTTCAGTTCGTGAAACGGGACTAGAACCAAATTTGGGGTAACTTACATGACTAAAAGAACAATTTTCCATTAATTTATTCTCGTGTATATGCTTAGGGGATAATATGACATCTCGTTGTCTTACAAGATGGGGGATAAATAGAGCATAGTAACGGTCAGGAAACTTGATTTTACAGGTGAATTGGTCAGTAACCATGATGAGCTCATGTCAAACTTCTTTGCCCAGCCAGATGCACTTGCTTATGGAAAGGTGAGAAAATTTTCTGTTCCCCTTTTATTCATTCAGCTGTTGGTTGCACTTCACAATTCTCATACTTATACACAATATATTAGGGTGAATTGGATCCACTCTCTCTCTCTCCCCTCTTCTCATTCTTATATATACTGTATCAGCTGTCATTGCAGCTTCTAACTGTACTTAATTTTCCTCCAGACTCCAGAACAGTTGTTAAAGGAGAATGTTCCTAACCATCTTATTACACACAAGGTAATTTTATTGCAGCTTCCATGTTAGAATATTATATTCTGCCAAAGTTTGGTATACAACCTGGAATTTAAAATTTGCAGACTTTCTCTGGAAATCGACCCTCTCTCAGCCTTCTACTTCCTTCGTTAAATGCTTACAACATTGGACAGGTGAGCAATGGTTTTATTGATTTTATTCTAGCAAGGTACTTTGGCCCTGGGTTTTTTATTTTAAAGCTTTTTAATTTCTCGTACTCTTTTACCTTATGGAGTAATTTCCTGGCCTTCCATTTATGCTCAATATATGCAGCTATTGGCGATTTATGAGCACAGAATAGCTGTAGAAGGATTTGTATGGGGGATCAATTCTTTTGACCAGTGGGGAGTAGAACTGGGGAAGGTATAAATTAGATTGTTAAAACTTTGCCTTCTCTTGACCTTTTACCCTATATATAACAAATGATAACACTGCTTTTTCATTTCCTCTTGTCTACTTCACAAATCAGTCACTGGCTACTCAAGTCAGAAAGCAGCTTCATGCATCTCGTAAGAAAGGTGGACCAATTGATGGCTTCAATTACAGTACTTCAACACTGTTAACGAGATATCTAGAGGTATGGAATGACAATCAAGCATTTTATTTCTCCTAATATACCTATTTGGATGATTTCAAAAAGTACCCTTGAGGTTTTATCTCATTACATTAAAAAAATGATGAATTTTGTTCTTACAAGTGATCCATTAGTATTACAAACAGCACCTGTGGTTTAATCAATCGGTGTAATCTGTAAGGAAGCAAACGTGTGTGCCTGTTTACAATTTGACATAATCTCAAGGATAGTTTTGTCATTACTTAAATAATTCTCGAATTAGCATATGCACCTACGAATGGCTCTTCTAATAGAACATTCAAAATTACCTTGTTTAGACAACTTGCACTATAGTAGGAAAACTACCCGGTGCTCTTTGTTGGACTTTGGAAGGTAATAATAGTGTGAGATTATAGTAATATAGTCAAAAAGTGAGTTATCATAGAAAGGCAACATCTTGTTCCTATGAACAAATTGTTGTAAAATTGAGTTCTTATATAAAACAATTAGATTGTGCAATTGACTTGCAACTATCATTATATAGTAGAACAACTAATTTTCTTTATAAAGTAACTCATACAATTTAACGAAACAACTAATACTTTGTTTAAAAACACAAAATGTATATCAGTTGCACGGTAAAACTGATTTACACAAGACTTTGCTTGTAAAATTAGCTCAGCACAGAGCATAGCTAACGTTGTTGTAATTTCTCTTCCGTTGTACAGGCAAGTAGCAAGGACGTTCCGAAGGAGGATTGCACAGTTTTGCCAAAGATGTGATCGGAATAATCAAGATCGCAGATCAAGGTTCCCTCTCATGGAATAAGGTTTGATTGATGGAATGAGTTAGCTTGTAGGTGTGGTTATAACAAAATTTATGCCCAAATTCCTCTGCCAAGTTATGCTACTAATCGAACCAACTTGTTTCCTTTTTATTCGAAATTAATACCCATGATAGATAGAGCATGTGTGATTGAAATAAAAGTCACGAGGTCGACAGGGAACCTTGCTTTATTTACATATGTTGCTACTTCTTCGATTAAAAATTTTCAGCGTAAACATATCTAACTCTCTGCATTTTACTTGTCAAATAATAGGTGGAAGTTATAATATGATAATTTTGAAAAATAGTTGTGTGTGATATTGAGAAAATGAAAATGTGTATCGTAGGTTAGGATGTTATTGAATTTATAAAACTAGTCCCAACATTTTCTAAACTTCCTACTTCAAAATATAATATAAAAGACACTTGTGTTTAATTGATGTGATTGAGTTACAATCTTGATTTGGTTATAATGTTGTGGGTAATTTTTTTGATTGATTACTTAAAATTCAATTGCATGATACATTCCGTTGCATACAAGAATTTGCTAATATAAAATCCAATGCATTTTACTTTGATAGCTACCACACGAAAGCCATATTAATGTGCTTCAAAGCGTAAACTTAAAAAAAAACAGGTTTGGTAAATGTTGAAAAAATATCTAGATATTTTAAGTAAAAAATCTCGATGTTCTTTTTAATTGGAAAAAATGTGAAGCGTACCGTGTTACCCTTCATATTAGAGGGGTGGCAAAAGGGTAGCAATTTATACTTATCAATTAATATTTTCCAAAAAAAATAAAAATCCAAATTCACTAGAAGATTGAGAAAAGGCTGATTTTTGTCCGTAACTGTTCCACCATAAACAATCAATTTGTTAGTAAGAAATTTAGTAACAAAAAATCTAAATCCTCCAATTGATTCCTGACGAACCACAATACATTTTTTTTTTTTTAGTTATGGTTAATCGTAAATTCACGATTCTATTTTTTCGCGTCCAGCTAATTCTCAATGACCAACATTACAAGATATATTGTTTGTCTCCTCAAGCCGTCCGTTGCACGGTCGTCGTCAACAATTACTGTAGCGCCACAATATTTCATTTTTCTTTTTCATTTTCTATTTGTATTGTTTCTAATTTTTTTACTTTTGTATTGACTTTTAGCTGTTGAGGTGATGATTACCCCCAAGATGATGAGATATTGTCTTTTTTTTGGTGTGGGTCGCCCACACTTTTTTATCTTTCCCTACGGTTTTGGAGAAAATAAAAAAATTTAACTGAAAAATCTCACTATTTTACATTGCATAATACTATAAAAATGGATATATAAAGTATTACGTGAATCAATTTTATTGGACAACTAGTTTACATTTTGTATGAATTCTTTTTATTGGTATTTATTGTTTCAATGATAGCTCTTCCTTTCATTTTAACTACGATCGATGCCCCTTCTACCATCTTCCAACCCAGTGTACTCGTCCCATTAATTATTAATAATAATATTTCCTTTGTCTGATTAAAAAAATGATAATTTAATAGGGTTAATTGTTTCATTAAAATGTACTATTAGTTATTATTTTTTATAAGATATTAATTGTAAAACAAGTGCAAAGTAAAATCAATACACACAGAATCAACGCAAATGGATATAATATACTACAGTTGAAATGAATTATTACAAATATGTAGGTTGTAATTTTTGATGATACATATGATCATTCAAAAAAATTCTTCAAATTATTGAGAGTATCGAATTGCAAATATTATTTAGAATGGAAAGAAATGAACCAAATGTCCAATTTCCACCCCTAATTCACACACCAGCTACATTTTTGTCCTACAAGCTACAAAAAGTTGGTTGTTATTTGTAATAAAAAAATGTTTCATAGATTATCAAGTTACATATGCTGCTATTTATTACTACTACAGTAGTTTAGTTGATAGTATAAGTGAAGAAAGTATTGGAGTTCACTTTCCAATCATTTTCAATTTCCAATCATGCAAATATAGGGATGAATGTACGAAAAAATGATGGTACAACAAATGCACAAAGAAGATTAGGACGAAAGATGATGTTACGATTATCAGGTTATGAGATGGATCATATTTACGACGTAATATCAATCATGTTTTTGAAATAATTACACTAAATATAAAAGTAAAATCCATGTCATCATTCATATATACCATACATTACTCTTTTCATTAATTGATTGAAAGTAAAAATATTTAAATTTTATGTTTCTTAATTTTATTGTAAATCTTTAAAAATACACTCATTACAAAATAGAGGTAATAGAGTACACTTATTGAGAATTCAAAAAGACTTGCATCAATTATGAAGATTATTGTTATAGGAACTTTTAATATATTTATATTATATTATAAAAATAAGGATAGATTGGAGTAAAATTCAATTGCCTCAGTATAAAATTATAAGTAAATATGGATAGATTATAAAAATTTAAGATTTTATTTTATAATATATAAATACCATTGCCCTATATATCATTCCCCGCCTTAGCAATTGTTTTTTCTCACCGTCTCGTAGCAGTCAATCGAAAGGGTTTTTTCTCTCAAGCTCACTTTCTCTCTCTAAGAGTTATCTTCACCTCACGCCGATCATCAATGGCTGACAGCATTGAGTTTGATTCTCGCCCCAATCAGATCTCCAAAGGTTTATTTTTCATAGCATTCTTCCCTCTTGCTCAATTTTTTGGTTCCTGGTTCAGTTCTTCTTTAAACCCTAAAACCAGACAGTTTTAGGGTTTAGAATCGATAGCCCCCTTCCCTTTTGGTTCGTAATTAGTATTTCCAATGTGAGTATAAAGACCATTTTTTTTTCATGAAGGAAGAACCTGTGTGGTGTACTCGTAGTTGCATATTCACTATTTTTTCTTCTGACGCGTGTGATTGTCTTTTCACGGTGAAGGAAAGCTTAACGTGGTGGCTGCCGAATGCACTTCATTTTATAAATCTCGAGACTAATTATTTATTTTAATGTTAATATATATATTCTGGAATAATTTACCGTGGTGTAATTTGAAGAAGCATAATTTTTATCCCTAGAAATCTACGATTTGAAGCCACCGAGAAGTAAAAAGTCACCTCCTTTTCTTTTGTACCCTGCTCAATGCTCATGTTGAGAACAAATGGCTCTTACAATTGTCAGTGTCAGTTACCAAAACATATGAAGGGTTTGGTGTTTTACCTTGTGCTTAGTCAGTGTCAAGCTGCTTAAGATTTTTTTCATGAGAAGCGCCCATTGCCGAATGCACTTCATTTTATAAATCTCGAGACTAATTATTTATTTTAATGTTAATATATATATTCTGGAATAATTTACCGTGGTGTAATTTGAAGAAGCATAATTTTTATCCCTAGAAATCTACGATTTGAAGCCACCGAGAAGTAAAAAGTCACCTCCTTTTCTTTTGTACCCTGCTCAATGCTCATGTTGAGAACAAATGGCTCTTACAATTGTCAGTGTCAGTTACCAAAACATATGAAGGGTTTGGTGTTTTACCTTGTGCTTAGTCAGTGTCAAGCTGCTTAAGATTTTTTTCATGAGAAGCGCCCATTGCCAACCATATGAAGTTTAGGGGTTGCATGAACAGATAACCTTAGCCAATTCTGCACATTTAATTGCAACTTATGGTACAGTGTCATGCTAAATTCATGTTCCTCTTGATGAAATTTTCGGAGTAAGGCTTTGTGTTTAGATATTTCTATAGTAAATTCAGGCTTGAGGATATTTTAATTATTTTCTTCACACATAATGCTTCATAGTACAGCTAAATCATCTTGTTATACACTAGAATTTTCTGAATAAGAATACTTAGGGTTTGTTCTTGCTCCGGTAAGTTGGAGGAGTGAGTTAGATACTAGAATTTAGCAAAGCTGATCAGCTTTTGTTCAGTAACATTTGTTCCGTAAAATCTTCTTCTTGGCTCTTTTCTCTAACAGAAGATATATCATATATGTGATGATACAACCTATTGAAACATCTTTAAGTAACTAGTTGTCTCAATTTATTTTATATTTTCTCGAAGCGTTATCTAATTTGTTTTCTCTCTCTTTGTAACTTATGCAGATATTCAAGGATCCGATAGTTCCATTCCGCTTTCACCCCAGTGGCTTTTGCCAAAACCAGGGGAAAATAAGACCGGCTCTGTTACTGGGGTTTGTTATGATCTACTTTGTCCTTTTTTTTTTCCTCTCTAGTTTATTTTGCTAAGCCTTTTCGTAGTGATTTATGAAATGGAAGAAGTTGAACAAGGCTTTCCAGTTTAAGAATGTTTACTTAAAACCCAGTTCACATGTCTTCTTTTAATTATTTTACATTTCTGGTGCAGGAAAACCATTTCAGTAGGCCTCCGGGTTATGCCACTCGCCCTGATGCTATGAAATTATCTGACAGAGGAGATAATTCGGCTGATAACCATAAGAAAGACGTTTTCCGTCCTTCTGTTCTCGATTCCGGAATCGGTCGTCGAGACGGCTGGCGTGAGGAGGAAAGGGACACGAATTCCGCTGGCCGCAAGGACAGATGGAGGGATGGTGATCGGGAGCAAATTGACAGTCGAAAGGTGGACCGCAAGCTCGATTCATCTGGGAGACAATTCGGGGAAGCCCGTCGTCCCTCAGACGAGCGTTGGACTGATTCAGGAAATCGAGATAATCATGATCAACGCCGTGAGAGCAAATGGAACACTCGTTGGGGGCCTGACCATAAGGAGAACAATTCTAAGTGGGGGGACTCAAACAAGGGAGATGATGTTGTTCTTGATAAAGGGTCCCCCATTAGCCCTTTTCATGGAAAAGACGAGAAAGATGGGAATCACTATCGCCCATGGAGACCTCTTGCTTCCTACAGTCGAGGTAGAGGAGATCCTCAACATCAAACTTCAACTCCAAACAAACAGGCTCCTTCGTTTTCACATGGACGGGGGCGTGTAGAGAATTTTGCTTCTAGTTCTTCTCTTGGGAGGGGAAGGGTTAGCCCATGGGGGAGCTCAGTTGTTCAAGAAAAGGTTGAAAATGGTGAACCCTATTCTTTATATTATAGCCAGCCAGAGTTGATTGATATATACAGGACAACTGATATGACAAATCATGCTAAATATTTGGAGGATTTTGTTCAAGTTCCTTCTCTCACTCAGGAAGAACATGTAGAACCAGTGTCTTTATGTGCACCTACCTCTGAAGAATTGGTAAAACTTGTTTTCACTATTTTGGGAGGTTTGGATAGTTTGATGGTTCTTAAATTGATTGCGGAGGTTTCTTTGTAGGTTGTGTTGAAGGGGATTGAAAAAGGAGAAATCATTAGCAGTGGTGCTCCACAGGTTAGTAAAGATGGATCTGCTGGCCGAACCACAGCTGATTTTATGCAGCTGAAAAGAAACAGACTCGGTAGTGTTTTATATCTTTGAGTGCAATAGTCCCCTGCTTTTGCAATATGTTTCTTTTGTAAACCTTTTCTTGCTTATGTGGATTGATTTTTACTTTTCGGGTCCTGTTGTTTTGGTTTTCCTGAGCAGGCAGCAAAGATGATTTGCCTGATTCACTTGATGATTCTAAGCATAATACAATGGACAATCCCGAAGGCTATTCAGATAATTTGGAACGTCTGTCCTATGATAAACAGAATAATTCTTGGCCTAATGCAATAGCTGAGACGATGGAGGAGTATGAAGCCTTTCCTGATCACAAGTTGAACAGTGAAGGTATTAGCAAAAAGTTTGATTGCTTGAGATCATGCAGGATAACCGGATTTAAAAAATGTTTTTCTCATATTCAGGATAACCTGAATTATCTGGATTTACTGATTGTGGAGCTATCGAATCAATTCTATTTTTTTTTTCCCTGCAAAGTGCCCTTTTGATCTTGTATTTTTGGCCGGTGTGCATTTGATTAAAAAATATTGAAATATTGTCCATGAATTAGAGCTATACTATACTCTGATCTCTAGAATTATGGAGTAATTCACTGTTTTATATTTTCATGCTTAGAATTTCTTCTTTGTGTTCAGCTTTAAGGGAAGATAGTGCTATCCTTAGGAAGAACGACGGAGGTTCTGCTGCTAGGGAATCACGAACGCCGGGTCATCACATTGGTTCATGGAGATCTACATCTTTTAGAGAGCACTCACGCTTAACTTCTGATCGGAGAGATGTTCAGAGTGATTTCATCAATGACCCATATATGAGAAGGCAACCTTCAATTGATAGGGAGAGGGAAACTCATAATATTTCTCAGTCGTCCCCAGGAGACCTAGTTCTTTACTACAAAGATCCACAAGGAATAATTCAAGGTCCTTTTGCTGGAAATGATATCATAACCTGGTTTGAATCTGGATATTTTGGCTTAGAATTGCAAGTTCGTTCAGCCAGTGCACCTGCTGACTCCCCCTACTCTTCACTGGGAGATGTGATGCCACATTTGCGGGCCAAGGCCCGACCTCCTCCTGGTTTTAGTACACCAGGGGCAAATGAAGTCCAAGATTTGTCTGGTCGATCAAACTTTAACAATCTTCATGCTAGTTCAAGTGAGGCAGACGTGCTAATAAATGATTCCAGATACAAACTTGGTTCCACAGCAGTGGCTGAAAACAGGTTTCTGGAGTCATTGATGGCTGAAAGTGTGAATACTGCCACCCTTGAGAAGTTTGCTCTCTCAGAAGGTTTGTCTATTTCCATTCTAAAAGAAGAAAAGTGTAGAACTGAGTTTTTGTCCCTTTTGACCATCTCTTCATGCTTACCTGCAGTAGCTTTCAACGTAGGGGTGTAAATGAGCTGAGTCGAGTAGTGTCAATAGTTTACATAATGTTGATTAGAGATTTTGATTTATTTATCACCAGAGTATATTTGTAAATAATTATCATATTATGGGTAAAATAGTTAAGATATGTGAGCTCAATTAGGCTCGCGAGCCTACTATTACTGAGTTCGACTCGATTAAAGTCTAGACGATTCTGAGCTCTTTTCCGAGTCGAGCAGGAGTAGCTCGTGAACCCTTTTGATTGCCTCTTAGACTAAGGCCATTTGTATTTTTGCAGGTATGCAAGGATATGGTGGACAGTATGCTTTTCCACAACATCCTTTGGTATCTAATAGTGGAGACGACCCATATTTATTGGCTAAAAAATTGTCACTTGAGAGGCAGAGATCTCTGAATATGGGGTCTAGTCTTCCATCACCTATACCTGATAATGCTCGAGCACAACATTATTCTCAGACTATGGGGTCTAGTCTTCAAGGGTTTTCTGATGCTACCTCTGGCTGGTTGAATCACCCCATTCAAGGGAGCTTGGACCGACTACAGGGTAATTTAGACATTCCTCAAAGTCAGAATCTTCCATTTGGGATAAAACAGCAGATGCTACAGCAACAGAATTCACCCTTAATTAATATGTTAACCCAGCCTGTGGATAATCTATCCAAGATATTGACTCCAGAAAAGCTTCTGAATTCCAATATACCTCAAGATCCACAACTCCTAAGTTTGTTGCAACAGCATTACTTACAGCAGATACAACCCCAGGCACCTGTTGCATCACAGCACCTATCGCTTCTGGATATGTTGATGCTGAAGGAGAAACAGAAACAGGAAGAGCAGCAGCAGTTTATGCGTCAGCAGCAACAATTGCTTTCACAACTGCTCTCTGAGCAGCATCTGAACCAACGAATGGGTGACCCATCATTTTCACAATTGCAAACTGGTGGTTTTCCAGCTGGAAATCCTATCGTGGATCACACCCGTTTCCAACAATCGCATGATTTGTTTCAGATTCCCTCACAGTTACAAGGTTCCAACCCGCAACATGAAAATGTAGACGCTACTGCTTTTGTTTTTCCTCAGAGTGACTCTCAGGAAATTAAGCCAAATGTTGTTTCAGAACATCTCCCACATCATGTTTTTGCCAACAATGTGAACCAAAGGGACTGGAATGCTTCTCTGCAGGAGCAAATTGTTGAGCAGGATAACAAATTTTCTTTCACAACAGAAAATGCTCATAAGTACGCTCCAGAACAGGTATCAAAATATAATGAATCTGCCAGAGATTCAACCACTGATAGTGCTCCAAGTTTTCCAGCCGGGGAATATTTGCGTGAATCCGTTTCACAGAAGAGTGTTACGGTTGAGAATGAGGTTATTGAAACTTTAGATGTGCTCGAGGAGACTTCAATGAGAGCTGTCTTAAAACCACAAGAGGTTGAACAATATGTTGCTGATTCCTCTTCGTTAAAGGAAGTGAAAAATTCTGAAGTCAAAAATAAGAAGTCAAAAAAACAGAAGTCTTTGAAAGTAACAAAATCATCTGAAATCGAAGGGATGGACTCTGGTAATGCAAATTCTGCTTCTCTAGCTGACACACTTGCAGCATCTGTTTCTGAAAAGGAGAAGAGGAAGATCACTGAAGTTGCTAATGATGTAGGTTTTCCACCTGAAGAAAAGATGTTTACTGCAGTTAATGATGCAGATGACAGTTTGACTACTGAGAAAATAGTTCAGTCAGGACAGGCTGCATATGCTTCACATGTGAAGGCATGGAAACCAGCTCCTGGTTTCAAGCCAAAATCATTCTTAGAAATACAACAAGAGGAACAGAGGAGAGCACAAGAGGAGGCAGCAGTTTCTGAGATCTCGACATCTGTAAGCTCGATGAGTGTCTCTGCCCCCTGGGCTGGGTTGGTTGTGAATTCAAATCACAAGGCATCAAGTGAAGTTCAGGAGGTTTCTGTCGACAATGAGCAAAAAATTGCTAAGTCAGACAGTTCAGCCATTTTGAAGAACAAGAGCCACAAAGAAGATCTATTTTGGGATAATAATGTTTCTGACCTTGCACCAGGAATACCTTTAACATCAATTATGAGCTCTCAAACAAACCCTGTTTCTGGTGATGATTTTATCGATGCAAAGGATACTAAAAAGAACCGCAAGAAGTCGAAGGCTAAAAATGCAGGACAAAAGGCTGCTTCTGTAGCTTCAGTTGATCTATCTCTTGGATCAAGCCCCGTCGATAAGGGGAAAAACGTTCGCCAAGTGCAGCAGCAGAAGGAAGTTGCACCTTCTGTGCCCTCGGGCCCTTTGTTGGGAGATTTTGTTAACTGGAAAGGGGAGTCTGCAAGTCCTTCAGCCCTTGCTTGGTCCACTGATCCTAAAAAGCCCCCGAAAGCAGCATCACTAAGGGACATTTTTATGGAGGAGGAAAGAAAGGTACCATCTCCTTCAGTACAGGTGGCAACTCCTCAAAAATCTACTGCTAATCAACCTGCTCGTGGAAATGGTCCTTTGTGGTCCTCATCTCCTGCAAAAGCTGTGTCTCCTATGCCAATCAAATCACAAGCTGCTCATATAAATAAGAAAGATGATGATCTGTTCTGGGGATCGTCGGAGCAACCGAAACCCGAGGATACTCAGTATGACTATTTTCATTCTCCTTTACTTATTTGAGATTTGATCATCAGATTCTAGCATTATCACATCATGTTATTGATTTGAGATTTGACGTCTATTACATGTCTTTTCTTGATTAGATGTTGGTGATTTCTACATATCCTTGCTTATTGTGCTCATTATTTTTTAGTTCATCCCTGATATTTGCAGTTGGCAATCTTTTTTATTAATTGTATGGATAGTGACTTTTTTCACCAGCTCTTTGCTTGTTGTAAAATGCAGTTTTATTCAGCTGGAATTTTCTGTTTTTGGGTGGCTGGATGAGTGTGTGTTAGGTTTTTTTGTGGTTTAATTTTTTTGTTAGCAATGGGTGGGGGTGCTGGGTGGTCAGATGAGTTGACGATGGCTAGAGTAGGCTGTATAAAGCTGGGTTGTGTAGCGGTTTGCACCTAATGTGAACCCACTTCGAGTAGGATATTGTCTTAAGCTGATGGGTGGGTACTTATTGTGCTACTGGGTAAGAGACGTATTAGTGGGATTCAGTGCCTTTGATTTAAGAGGAAGTGTGTGGGGGGCGGGGACTTCTTCCCCCTTCTCAAAACATAATTAATACTCTGGGAGCTCTTTTGCTTCTGACAATTAACTCATTAAGGATGGCCATGAATTTTTGTGGCCTTGTATCTACTTTTAAAGGTTGTAATACTTTTGGGATAATTAACTTAGTAGACATGTTCCTTGAATTGCCTGCTATGGGCATTGGATCATAATTTTTGTTTCTTTTGTCTAATTGTTGTTTTGTGTTCATAACGTTGTTTGTTTTGGGCTACAGGTCAGGGTTTCCACAACTGAAAAACCAGGGCAGTTGGGGAAGCAAAACTACCCCTGTTAAAGGAGGAGGGTCATTGAATCAACAAAAGTCTAATGGTGGCACTTCTCCAGAGTATTCGTTATCAGCTTCAAAATCATCTCTAAAAGGGAAGAAAAATGCCTCCGCCAAGAATTCTTCAGGTAGATCACTTTGGTTTATTGCCTTCATTTCAATCTTATTGTGCCTAAAGGTATGTTACAGAGGCTGTGGACTGATCAACTAACTTAACTTTTTTCGGGTATGTTACAGAGGCTGTGGACTTCAAGGAATGGTGTGAGAGTGAGTGCACCAGACTTGTTGGGTCTAAAGGTATCATCTATCTGTCCCGATCTTCTCTATTTTTTGTTTTTTGTTTCCAAATAAAGTGTTAGTTTGTTGATGCTGACGCTATGCTCTGAGACAATTAAGTGTCATTTATGGTATTATGTTTGATTTGGGATTTAGTGGATTTTGAAATCTAGTGAATTTTAAAATCATGATAATATTAATGGTGAGTGTTTTGAGATTTAAAGTAGGGTAGGGTTTAACTTTATGTGAAATCAATGTCTGAGAATGTGTGATGTTGCATTATTATATTAGTAATTGTAAGGAATGGATGGTTGTGTAATAATTATTGTGTGTTATTGGAAGCTGTAAAAGTGAGAAAAATGTGAGAAAAGTGAAATAAACGAGTCTGAATAAAAAAAATCATATTTACATTAATAAGTCATTGGAGAGTTTGATGGAGAAAAACATGGTATTGTAGTGTTTGTAGGTATTTGTAGGGGTGAATATATTGGGTTTTTTTCAAAAAACTAGATTCCAAAATCTCAAAGTAAAACACTATTTTGATTTCAAAATCCCAAATCATACATACCCTTGGCTTTGTTATAGCTTACTGCCACGTACACGCAATGTTGATTTTGTAACGAATCATATCTTGTTTATTTGTAGATACAAGTATCTTGGAATACTGCTTAAAGATATCAAGATCAGAAGCTGAAATGCTACTGATTGAGAATCTTGGTTCCGTTGATTCAAACAATGAGTTCATCGACAAGTTTCTGAATTACAAGGATTTTTTGCCTGCTGATGTATTTGAAATAGCGTCCAAGGGTCGGAACGATCGAAAAGCGAGTGGGTCAGATATGACTTCCGATCATGTTGAAGAGGCAACAAAAGTTGGAAAAAAGAAGGGAAAGAAAGGGAAGAAAGTGAGCCCGTCTGTTCTGGGATTTAACGTAGTTAGCAATCGGATTATGATGGGAGAGATTCAGACAGTGGAAGATCATTAACCTATATCACTAATACAAGAGAGAAATAGGGGAGTTGTAAATACACTTGCTTGCAGGATTTTCTAACTCCGCCTCAACCAATTTTGTGAATTTAGTTATGTCGACTCTACCTTACTTTTTTGTTTAATTGTATCAGTACAAGGTTCAAACTCGTTGAATTGAACTCGATTAGACATGCAACAGCCACTTAATCTTTCTATTTTTTTTTTTGGAAGTTTATATTGGGTTTTGCTCATTTATATACTAAGTTAGTTTGGAGTGCTTTTTGTTGGTCAAATGAATTAATTTTAATCTGCCTTGTCTTGCATGATATGGTCTTTAGTTTTAATAAAGTTCTCATCGTTAGCATTTGAATTTCTTTAGTGGGTGTTTGTTTTGGGACGTAATGTTCATTCGTCCTGTTCTACTTCAGAATTTTACATTTGGATTTCTCCAATTACATTCACTCCAAAAATACCTATACATCCTACTATTACATTTCACTAGTTTTTTACCCGTGGGATGCACGGGCTTGTTGTAAATTCTTTTGTTTGTAGTCTGTAAAATATTGTCAATTATCTTTTTTGTTTAATAAATATTTTCGTTGCTTTGTAAAATTTGAATGTTGCTTTTAAATGAATAAACCAAAATTTTCTTTAAAACTAATCAACAAAAATACATTAAATTTGAATGGCACAATTTGTACAATTCATGTGATTAGTTTTACTTGTTTTCCTTCTAATTAAAATAACAATCAAATTATTACCTTGCTAAAAAAAACACTTTGCCCTTTGTGTTCTGAATCTTTTGTTCAAATCAATAATATGTGCATGAATTCTATTTCTATAAATAAATATTCGTTTCATCAGAGTATTACACATTTAAACGGATCAATTATATACTTCCTCGCTCCATTATTATTTAAACATTTGTCAAAAATCATTGTTCAATTATTTTTTAAACATTTGTCATCCACTCCTTACTCTTTTAAAAATCTCCCTTAAATATCTACCATGTCACTACTTTTTACACATAAATAAAAGATTTTCTCTTCAATAAAGTTGAAATACCCATAATATCTCTCATAAAAGTCAATTTTATCATCTTTAATACTACTCCGTCTCATAATTGTTTATAGATTTTCCTTATTCGTTCGTTCCAAAATTATTTGGATAACTAAAAAAAAACACTTTTTTCATAAACCATACCCTCACAATATTCACATATTTACACAAAATGTTATTCCTTTTACACTCAATCCAATTATTTCTTATACTTTATTCATAAAAGTTTACAAAATTAACTCACACTACTCTAATTGTACTTTTTTTTCCAGATAGTGTATCCATTTTTTATTGTAAATATTTTTGTAACGGAGGGAGAGAGTACATAACAAAAAAATTAAAGTATACAAAACTATTAATATAATTTCCAAAATATGATATTGAGTTCCATTTTCTAATTGTGTTGTGTGACTTGAAAAACCTGGAAACAAATGTACGTTTAGTTATCACATTTATTATTATATCTTACGGTTTAAATATTTATTTGAAAGTTATCTAAGTTGAGTATGTCTCTTTGTATGCTTCTAAATCAATTCCCTTTGTTCGAAGAGATTAAACGGATAGCTGGTCATCAATGGAAAATTGGTTTAAGGAGCCAATTTAGTGCTTAAGTTAGCTTTTGGTATCTGAGTTGTTTAAATTTCAGCTTTCTGGTTTTTCATTTTGGAAGTGGCTTTGTCTAAGTGAGCTTATGCTTGATATTTCTAAGTTACATTTATTAATAAACCTTAGTATGATTTAAATACTTAGTTAAAAATTAGTTTGTCCACGGTGTCTCTTTGTATGCTACTATTGTAATCTTTTTTGTTAATTATACCACGGCAAATATTAATTGAGAACCATCCCAAATAAAAAAATCAAATAAAAATTCCCGAACATTAACATCAAGCACAAAGGACAGCTGCTGAATATAAGTCAGTTGAGAATGACCTACATTTAATGGGAAACAATATTAAAAATACACAAAAAAATCTTTTTATAGAATAATTTCAAATAATCATAACAAAAGCAAGTAAAATCAATAAATCATCAATAATTTGATTTTTGGGATAGATTGAATTTGTAGGATAGTCAATAACAGTTTCACATGAGCTTTTCCAATCATGATTCCCTGATTGAATCAATTTCATGCCGGTTTCAAATTAGAGGAATATTATTGTACGACAAATTATGTCTTACTATTGTATAGACACGATTAAACGTACAATGATTCTTGTGCTAACCAAGAGGTTAATAGTTGTACTAAATTAATCATGAACAATAATCACTTCAATAGATAAATCAATCTGTCTATTTTATTAAGTAGTTAAGCTTGAACCATCCCATCTATGCTAAAATTGAGAACACTCCACATATGCATTAACCAAGGTAGCTTGATGGAGTAGTATTTAAAAGAACCTGATCAATTTTCAAGAGCTCTCCTTGCATCAATCTTGCATCAGCTAGGAATTATGTCTCCAAGTTTTATGCTAAAAATATCTCTCAGAATCAAAACCGCTGCATCTTAGTCATTCCATTTCTCATCACATCACACCTGATCATACGGATATATATTACAAAAGCTGAAGTTGAGCAAATTAAGTCTTAAAAAATTGAAAAATATTGCAATTTTTGGTTAGACAGCCTTAGATTTCAGAGCCATGAGAACCACAACTGCATTTTCAGCATTGTTCTCCTCAAGAAAATTAATAGTTGAATTCACAATAAGAAGAGATATAATCCTTATAAAGTCATTGTAATCGACACTATGTTTCTGCAAACAAAACGGAGAAAAAGAGTAAAATATCTACTCATTAATTGGCACATATATGTTTCTACCAAAAAAAAATTAAAATCCATCTACCTTTCCATGTTGTGTATCTATATATCTATGATAGATGTTGTTTCCATCACCCATGAGAGAGGATTCCACATGAATCCAAGAAATTTGAGTATTTTGCTCTCCTACAAAATAGTAAGAGAATCAAACATATTAGAGAGGGCAGTGAATTAATTCACATAGACTAAAATAGTTGACACCAAATAAATATTGGATCAATTTTACACTTCATGACCCTAAGACGGAATGTACTCTTAGAGTTCAAGCTGCAGGTGAGGAAATTAAGGCCTTGCCGAGAGCAAGAATTGTAACTTTATCACTCTTCAAGAATGTCTCACTTCTCATTGATTTATTCTTGCAGATCACATCTACCAACAGGATCTATATATACTAACACCATCTAACAACATTATTTCCACAACACTTTAATTTCATCACTTTTAAATTACAACATTCAAATTCTGAAGCTCATTCAATATATACAAAATTATCCATTATGTTCCTCTTGCTTTTATTTTTATTTTCTCCTCATTGCCAAAGTATTCATTTGGTGAAAGATCACATGTACATACGTACATGACTCAAATGAAATCAAAAAACAAAGAAACTACCCATAAGACTGAAATGGATATCAATGTTCAATCTTTTTAAACACATTCAAATTAAAATTTAGAGACGTCGTTTATTTAAATACCTCGTAATAGGTTGAGAAGCCTAAGGTAGGGGGTTTTCCGTCGATTGACACTGAGACTCGCGACCATATTCCCTATGTCACTGATCAAGTGCACGACAAGTCTTTCTTTTTGCTCCCAAGTTCTTCTGCTTGTTAGCTGCTTCACTCTTCTAAATTTCAATCAAATTGAACAGAAATTTTAACATAGTCGACAATCAAATTCACGAAATTCGTAACCTTCCCTTGGTGTAGGCCAAACAATTGATAGAAACGAAGAAGTCGTATATATGAAGCACGGAAAGTGTGCGCATTAATCTGAAGTAACTATACATCAAGCGTCAATATATATATACATATCAACTAATTAAGCCCAAACTTGCAAGAAAATGTAGGACTAAAATATATATTCACGGCGATTTTCTTGTATGAATATTCATGGCAGCAAGCCGTCAGCGTTGCTGCCGGACTCATCAAAGAACTCAAGGGCAGCAGTTATAGGCCCCAAAATATGATAGGTGACGGCCGAAGCGAAAATGCTGATTTAGTAGGAGAAACTTGAGAGGCACGACGAACAAAACAGTGAAATAAACACAGAATAAAAACAGCAAGTGATCGAAGAGTTGTAGGAAAACCAACTTAATTTTCTTGGCTCTTAATATTCTGCATTCATTTGTGGTTTAATGTACTCTTAATCCACTAAGATTAGGTGGCAGAAGATGGCAACGTGGCAACAACATCGAATCCACATGTCAAGAGCTGGAGAGCCACATGTCAAGCTATGGAGAGAACTTTCCTCCTTTTATATATATAGATTCAACTACTCTTACACAATTTAATTTGATATAAAATTACATTTCATCCTACTCAAAATTTCAAAATAAACATACACAATTACTATTTATCAGAATTTTTCTCATCCTACATTATCTCAAAACAAACATTCCTTCGGTATTTCCATACACATATAGTATAACATCATGCTAGATTTGTAATAATTAAAAAAGTTACCCATTTGTCACATACAAGTTTTTACACTAGTTGGGGTACAATAATTTAGAAAAAGCGATAAAAGTAAGAGTATTAAGATTCCTTTAACTTTATTAAAATAATTGATAAAATAAGAGTAGTGCGTAAAAATGATTTGAAACCGAAAGAGTAGCATCTTCTAAAAGACATCACGATTTTGATTGGCTTAAATGCCTTTGGTTGATTGATTTTTTTCTGCAAAATGTAAACTATTGATGCCAACAAGTAACATGGTGTGAATTGAATTGAGGTAAGATATGCTCCTTTTTTTTGCTATATTAATTTGGTCCCAAAACCTACTACTACTATTTGCCATGCTGTAAAGCCCTTTTTCTGTTGATCAGTCTTTTCTGATACCCTAAGAAGAGGGACACACACATTACACTAAGCTGTCCATCTAATATTTTCAAGACCGTTCGTTTAAAGCACTAAAAACTTTTTTGTAAATTTTAAAAGTAGAGACATTACTCTTTTATATTTTTAATCATTATCTATATTTCCTTTTGAAATTTATAAGAAATTTAGATGATCCATTTAATAAATAAATAAAAAGTACCACAAACACATAATACCTATACGTTTTGAGCAACAAAGAAAACATTTGAGTTTTTTCATGGCAGAATCCATCCTCCCTCGTACTCATGCCAAGGTCATTTGATAGCAAAACGGATGAAAATGTTTTTTTTTTTTTTCAACTTAAAATGGCTCATGACACGGTGATGCGACAAAATCTTACGTTGGTTGTCACATGCCTACCATAACCCTCCTCATTTATCCTACACGGATAACTCTCCAACAAAAATGGGAAAGTAGGTTGACAAAAGATGAGCAAGATTAACCACTTTATGACGAGGAATATAATCATTTATAAAAAAACTATTCTCACAGTTGGAGCACACTTAAGTTGGGTATAGATGCATCTCATCACTTTGCAATGAAGATGCCAACTATATATATATAATAAACTAGTAAAGTTGAAGAAGGAAATAATACATAATACTATGAGCTAGTATCTGAAGCTGCAGCAGTATCAGCTTTCTTGAATCATTTCAGCTTTCGCATCTTCATTCTTAGTCGAGCCTCCTCATTAGATGCTCTGCTAGCACAAGATTAAAATTGTTAAGAGTTCATCATATTGATAAAATTCAGTTTTCCAATCCAGAAAGCTACATGAATAAAACACGAACATGCATTTACTGATAATAATACATCAATCCTAATAAATTATTTTATTACTTCACTCTACAATAGTCATTGCTGAAGTGTTTTAAGAAGAATGGCAGCAAACAATAGAGGGGGGCATTGGTTCATAAAAAAATCACCTTCGTCATCATACTTCGCACAAGGTAATGAGACTCAAAATAAGATAATCATTACCCAAGTTTGTTTGACTAATCCTTCCCTTATAAACATTTCTCCTAGATCATTCCACTATTTCTCAACCAACAATAATTATTTGTCCAAACTTATTTCAAGATTATAGCAAAATACTAACAATGCAACCATCATTCTCATTGTAATTCTCTATTTGATGATTCTCATTACCATTCCCATGGAATAATTTGAACCAAGCGCCCCTAAAAGTCTATACTACGAAAAACAGAGCCATGTGATTAATTTTGTGTGTTTGCATCAATCTTGTCCTACGATTCTTATTCGTTCATGTTCACGAGTTGTTAAAATAAAATTCGTTGAAATAAGAGAGAAGGGCTATCACATAATTTAGGGACAAGCAAGGCGTCGGAATCCTATGAATATACCTAGATGTGGACTGAATGGGAGGGCCGTTGATGTCGGAGGAGCGAAAGGACATCTTGGCAATCTCGACAAGGGCATTTTTGCGAACACTAGCAACCTCACTGATCAAATCCTGGTAAGCTGCCCCAAATGCTTCTCTCCAGAAACTTGTAACCCTAGCTGAACTGCTGTGTTTGTACACATTCCACATTTGATTCACCATCTTCTCCCTTTCATCTACATCCTGTACATATATTCACCCACACAATTCAATAAACGATCAATCACTATGCAGTTTCACATCAGCAAGCAAAAACATCCAATTATTTAAGTTCCATCCTATTTAGGTCAAAATTGAATTATTGGCTCCACAGATACTTCAATTAGATCTCATAACAGTGTATCTTACACTTACTCGAGGCAAATAGATGAACATAAAAAAACAGAGAGGGGCATATACTCCTATTATACTACTAAGTTAATTCCCAACACAATTGAAATAATCATCAAATCAATGATTAAAGTAAAAAGTGGTATAGAATTAGATCTGTACCAGAACATCAAGATCACCATGGATGGAAGGGTCCAAATCGTGATGAAGATTAACATCAGACCATTTTAGAGTGACAGTGCCTGTGAACATGGACCAAAGTGCCAACAGAGTAATGGCAGCTAATGCCCATAACTTATACTTTCCTCTGCCAAACAGTCCCTCAATTTTAGAGACTTCTCTCTTGACACTGAAATTAGTAGCTGAGATTGAATTGGTACTGCTGCTGGGACTTGTTTGGGGCCTTCCGGATTCTTCTTCTCTCATTTTTGTTGGGGATTGAAGAGAGAAGTTTGTGCAGTGAGAGTGGAGTGATCTGAGGTAGGGCAGTTGCGATTAATTCTCTCAAAAGGGTTTTAAATGATGAGAGAGAGAAAGAAGAGAGAGAAAGAAGAGTACAATCATGATCAGTGCATGGCGGTGACCATTTATTGTTCCTTTAAAACAACCGCACACCGACGCTCCCGCGGTAAATATTATTTTTAAACTTTCATTTTTGCGGAGAATTAACCTTTTTTTTTTTTACATAAATGAATTAACAGTTTTACTATTTTTTTATAATTTAACTTTTTTTTTTTTTTAAAAAAATCCGAAGAAATTTCTAGATATATTATGTAAAAATTCATGTAATATTTTGAAATTAAATAGTTTTGTGGCATTAACCCTTATATTGTAGCACGTGGGAGTGGCCTTGACTCTTTTTATTCAGTATTAGTTGTATAATTTATAATGATGATTGTCTTCTTCTTCCATTTTAGTAATGATGATTGTCTTTCTTCCATTCTGTTGTTTCGCTATTTTATTTAACAATGCTTATATCAACGCGTCTATATGTAAATATTTTATTAGATATATAATTATTGTTGATTTATTTAATCAATGAATATTTTAGTTCTACTACAGAATGGGAAGCAGAATGACGCGTCTTACGTGTATTCTAGTATAATCTATAGTACACACACAAGATTCTAAAAAAAAGGTCAGTTTGACTTATTCAATTTCACATTCTTAAATCTCAACTAGTTTATCCAACTAAAAATGCAAAAAAGGGAGGAGGGGAAAGGCTAGTGTATACCGACACAGATCCCCAATTAATTAAATTTCTCAAAAAACAAGTGCCAATAAAAAATATGATGAATTTCTATGGTAAAGTCTAGTATGCACTCGAGTGCATGCTGTGCACCCTAGTTTATGTGCACTTTTCAGTTACTGACTTACACTTTTTGGTAAATGGTGTTGCACTTTTCAATTAATAATTGAAAAGTGCAACACCATTTACCAAAAAGTGTAAGTCAGTAACTGAAAAGTGCAACATGCACTCGAGTCCATAGCAGACCAACCCAGAATAAGTCCACATGGAGATTGTGGCATTGTAGATTGGGACATCCTGGTAATACAGCTCTCACCACTGTTTTGAGAAGCTTGAATATTACTTGTAAGGAGTCTTGTATTAGTTTCTGTGATGAATGTAAACTTGGCAAGTTACATATGAAGCATTGTTCTTCTGTGCAACATCACACCTCTCATGCATTTGAACTAATACATATGGATGTTTGGGGGCCTGCTTCTAGCATATCTGTTGAAGGTTATAGATATTATCTATCTTTGGTTGATGACTACACAAGATTTGTTTGGGTGTTTCCTCTTAAAGCAAAATCTGAGGTGGTTCATGTGTTCACACAGTTTATGAAAACAGTGGAAAGGATGTTTGGGGTGTTGATCAAAGCCATTCAACATGACATGGGAACTGAATTTCTACCTGTAGCTACATTGGTTAAACCCTTGGGTGTTCAGGTACGTTTGTCTTGTGCTTACACACATCCTCAGAATGGATTGGTGGAGAGAAAACATCAGCATATCACTGAGCTTGGCTTAACAATGCTTGCTAGGTCCAGACTTTCCATGGCATTTTGGTGGCATGCCTTTTCTACTGCAGCTCATATAATTAACATGCTCCCTTCTCCAGTTATTCAAAACAAGGCACCTTTTACATTACTCCATGGGAGATCACCTGATTATCATTCACTAAGGGTGTTTGGTTGTGCATGTTTTCCATTTCTCAGACCATACAACTCATCCAAGCTTCAATTCAGGAGTTCAAAGTGCATTTTTCCGGGGTATAGTTCTTCTCACAAGGGATACAAGTGCTTACATGAGTCTGGCAAAATTTTCATTTCAGCATCTGTTCAGTTTAATGAAGAAGAATTCCCATGCTTCTCCTATTCCAGCAACTCACAATCAAAACACACATCTCCTACATTTTTCTCAGCTCAATTACCTGTTGTTTCTCCACATACTCCACTCTCAGGTTCTGCTACATCTCCCTCTATACCTTCTCCTCCCACACACTTCCATAGCTCATCATCTCACATCTCCACTCCCTCTATATCAAACTCTCCCCACATCACTCAATCTCAATCCAACACACTTCCTGCAAGTCCTTTATCACCTCACATACAATCAACTTCCTCTTCCAGTTCATCCAGATATATGTTATCCCCTCCTCCCACTTCAGCTGTCAATGCTCCTTCCTCTACTTCAGCTATTCACCCTCCTACTCACCATATGCAAACAAGATCCAAATCTGGGATCTACAAACCCAAGGCCTTTACTGCTACACTCCCCATCTCTGAACCAACCACTGTTACTGAGGCTATTCAAGATCCTAAATGGAAATCAGCAATGCAGTTGGAATATGATGCCTTGATTCAGAATGGAACCTGGACATTGGTGCCTCCATCATCAGACATTCATCCAATCACCACTAAATGGCTATTTAGGGTCAAATATCATAAAGATGGAACAGTTGAGAGGTTTAAAGCTAGATTGGTAGCTAGAGGTTTCCAGCAACAGGCTGGTGTGGACTACTTCAGTACCTTCAGCCCTGTGATCAAGCCTGTCACTCTGAGGGTGGTATTCACTCTTGCTGTTTCCAGAGGTTGGGCCATTCAACAAGTTGACATCAACAATGCATTCCTCAAGGGTGAACTTCATGAAACCGTATACATTGCTCAACCTAAAGGCTTTACTGACTCAAAGCATCCTCACTTTGTATGCAAGCTTCACAAAGCTTTATATGGCCTTAAGCAAGCACCAAAGGCATGGTATGACACTCTCAAGGCCTTCTTACAGCTGCAGGGTTTTACACACTCTTCATCTGATCACTGCTTGTTTTACACACTCTTCATCTGATCACTGCTTGTTCCATAGATTTCTGCATGACAAGATCACTCTCCTTCTTGTTTATGTGGATGACATCCTCATCACTGGTGATGATGCAGCTCTTGTGCAATCACTCATTGATGGTCTTCACTCTAAGTTCTCACTCAAACATTTGGGGGAAATCAACTACTTCTTGGGCATTGAGGCTCACTCTACATCTTCTCATATCAAGCTGACTCAATCTAAATATGCACATGACATCATCTCAAAGGCACACCTTTCTGATTCCAATAGAGCCGGCAATTTGGGCCCGACCCGATGGGCCAACCCGAAACCTAGTATGGACTGGGCTCTGAAATTAGAGGCTCATACAAAACTGGGTCTATTTGGCCCGACCCGATGGGCCCGACGGGCCTAATGAGCTAGGCTGAATTTGGCCCGCCCGCCCATGGGCAACCCATTTGGCCCGATTAATTTTTTTCTTTAAACAAATAAATAGTTAAAATAAGTAAAGTACATTATTTTTAAATATTATTGTTTTTTTTATTTTATTTTGACTTTGAAAATTGAACTTATGAATTATTTATATAGTGTAATGTTATACTTTATGACCGTTTATGAATTATGTATAATTAATACATTAGTGATATATATTTTTAATTATAATTTTTGCTAAAAATATTATTTTTTTTAAAAAATAATTCATGGACTGGGCCGGCCCGCTAGCCCAGCGGGCTAGGGTGGGCTAGGTTGGGCTCAAATTTTATAGGCCCGACTAATTCATGGACCGGCCCGACCCAGCCCACGAACATCGCTTGGCCCGATGAGCTAGGCTGGGCTGGGCCGAGCGGCCCGATTTGACAGCTCTAGATTCCAAGCCTTGTCCATCTCCCATCTGCCCATCTTCCAAACTATCCATCACAGATAGCCCTCCTTTTGAAAATCCAACCCTTTACAGAAGTATTGTTGGAGCACTTCAGTATCTAACTCTCACCAGGCTTGATATATCCTTCAGTGTGAACAAGTTGTCTCAGTTTTTGCAAAATCCCACAAAAAATCAATGGAAAGCCTGTAAGAGAGTTCTTAGATATCTTAAATGCTCCCTTACTCATGGTATCATTTTTTTTTCAGTTTTAGATTACAGATTGCAGGGGTTCGTGGATGCGGATTATGCTTCTAGCATTGATGATCGACGGAGTACTTCAGGATTTTCCATCACACGGCCAGAACTTGATCTCTTGGAGTTCTAGAAAACAATCTGTGGTTGCACGCAGCAGCACTGAGGCTGAATATTAGTCTCTAGCTCTTGCTACTACGGACATTATGTGTATTGCTAGCCTATGCAAAGAGCTACACATTTCCATCTCCACTCCTGGCCTGTTGTGGTGTGACAACCAAGGGGCTATCACTCTTGCATTCAGCCCAGCATTTCACTCTCGTACAAAGCATATCGAAGTTGATGTTCACTTTCTAAGGGAAAAGGTGCGGGCTGGTTTTCTTGACATTCGCTTCATTTCTTCTGATGATCAACCAGCTGATCTCCTAATAAAACCACTTGCCCTAGCTCGATTCTCTCATCTCTGCAGCTGGTTTGCCCTTTCTTAACAAGGGTGGTCCAAATTCTTCCGGGGCATGTTGAAGTATAATGTTGCAGATAATGTTGTAGCATGGAATGCAGCAACACACACACATACCTTACTAATGTAGGTTTTAGAAGAAGAGTAGTTCTCACTAACTAATAGTTGAGTTGAATATACACAAATTTAACAATCATACACGATAAACATAAAAATAATGAAAATTGAGAATCGGTTTGAACATGATTAGCAAATAAGCAAAAACGTCGTCAATACACGAACTTGTCCTATTCATTATGCAGCAGCAGCAGCAGCAATATCCATAAACCATGCTTCCGCACATGACCATACACCATGCATGTTGGTTGGGTGAGGCATCGTTCTTTAACTTGTTGAATAACACATCTGGTTATAGACAGATACTGTAACAAAAATGTAGTGTGCGTATACAGTAAAAGCTCATTAAAAAAGATTAGATCATCAACAATTATGTTCTTTTTCAAAGAGAAAGGGCTCAAAAATTGTATGGGTAAGAGAATTTTTCATCACTCGAACGTAAGAGTGGTGCATGACATTCAATAAGTCTCATCACAGCCCCCTCCTTCAAAATCAAATCACATGTTCAATCTATAGACAGAGGACAATATTCATGCTTTGAAGAACTGAGACAGAGGACGAAATTCAATTATGTTAAGACAAAGCTGAAACAAAAGATAATAATATCAAAATATTGAATCAAGAAACAAACAAACAATATCAAAAGTGCAAAACGAAAAAAGTATTTCAAAGATAAATCGATCAGATAATTGTAGTCTGGAAGAATTTTTCTGTTCGTCATTCAAATGTCCGGTTCTCCAATCCTCAACTCGATAATCAAAAGTGCAAAAGGAAAAAAATATATTTCAAAGATAAATCGATCAGATAATTGTAGTCTGGAAGAATTTTTCTGTTCGTCATTCAAACGTCCGGTTCTCCAATCCTCAACTCGATAATCTTATACCAAAACAATCAAATATTACATAAAAATATATAAACGGAGGAGCTCAGAAGGATCCATTGGTTTCTTTAATCAGAGATAATAAACACATCTCATTAAATAGGTAGTTTTAAGCATCACAGCCAACACTCCATTTCAAAATGAAAAATAATATACGAGACACTTTCAAAATCAATCAAAAAATAGTATATGTCCGATTCTCCAATCCTCACCTTGATGATCTTATTTCAAATCAATCAAAAAATGTCCAAAAAACAATAAAAGCAATAAATGTATATAAATAGAGTGGGAGAGAGCTCAGAAGGATCCATTGATTTCTTTAATCAGAAATTCAGCAAATAGGTAGTTTTAAGCATCATAGCCAACCCTCACATTAAAGATATTGAAAGTAAAAGAAAAAACACATGAACATTGTTTTAAGCATCATAATTTAAAAAACAGCCTGCTCAGAACTCGGATAAACAATCACGAACATTGTTTCATATGTCCAGACATAAGGAATAAAGGATCATCACAGCAGAGTTTAGATCATAATCAGAGATGCACAGAATTCAACATTTTATAATAAAATCAGGAACAAAACTAAAATCAGTAATAGTTATCTCAGGTTTTCCATATAAAGGAAATGTACAGACAATCAACACGGCATCAGTTCAGTCCGCCCGTCTGCTTTTTTCATCACTGAATCAATAATTCGATATAAAAAAGTATTATAGCAAATAAGAATTTTAAAATTATTTGTTCCGGAAAAATATCATATATAAGAATTATATAACACAAAAATATTTGAAATGAAGACTGAAATTAACAAGAAAGGAAAAACTTGTTGGAAGTGCTCTTCAAGCATCAGATAATAAGCGGAGTTGAATCTACATATAAATTCAGTGTTTAGCATAAAAGATTTGACATCAGTTGCCTTCACTAGAGCTCTTCAACATTGGCAAAAAAAATAGGGAATTTCTTCAATAACAATCAGATAACATAAATCCAAATCAAATGAGGAATGCAAACAAAAATGGCATCAGATAATAAGCGGAGATAGTAGTCAACACAGAAAATCAGTGTGTAGGATAAGATCTACTCATCATTTGTCATCGCAAAATAAAAGAGTTCTCAATAGGAATAAAAGGAAACATTGGATAAAATAACAAGCAGAAAAATGACTCGAAAATGATTAAAAAAGAAACAAGATATCTCATCACAGAATATTGAAACAAGTAGCATCGTTCCCTCAGAAAATTATAAACGTCAACAATTATAGTTCAGACAAGGCTGAAACAAAGAGATAACATAACATCATCGGGAGCTTTATAAAGAAGAAAAGAACAAATGAATTTTATGTGATTTAAAAGATTCATCGATCAGATAATTGTAGTCTGGAAGAATATTTCTGATCGTCATTCAAATGTCCGATTCTCCAATCCTCACCTCGACAATCTTATTTTCAAATCACTTAAACATGCATGAAAAAATCAATAAAAATAATATGGGCATATATAGAGAGTGGAGGAGCTCAGAAGGATCCATTGGTTTCTTTAATCAGAGATGATAAACTCATCTCAGCAAATAGGTAGTTTTAAGCATCATAGCCAACACTCCGTTCAAATGATATTCGAAGTAAAAGAAAAAAGATATAATTTAAAAAACATCTGCTCAGAACTCGGATAAACAATCATGAACATTGTTTCATATGTCCAGACATAAGGAATAAGGATCATCACAGCAGAGTTTCACGATCATAATGTAAGTTGAACAGAATTCAACATTTTATAATAAAATAAGGAATAAAACTTTAATCAGGAATAGTTATCTCAGGTTTTCCATATACAGGAAACGTACAGACAATCAACACGGCATCAGTTCAGTCCGCCCGTCTGCTTTTTTCATCACTGAAAAAATCATTCGAAATACAAATATTATTTTAGCAAAAACAATTTTGGAAAATATTTTTACAATTATTTGTTCCAGAAAATATTAAATATAAGAATCAATTTACACAAAAATATAAGAAATGAAGACAGAAATTAACAAGAAAGGAACAATTTGTTGGAAGTACTCTTCAAGCATCAGATAATAAGCGGAGTTGAATCTACATATAAATTCAGTGTTTAGCATAAAAGATTTAACATCAGTTGCATTCTCCAGAGCTCTTCAACATTTGCAAAAAAGGAAGATTTTTTTCAAAAACAATCAGATAACCTAAATCTAAACAACAATGGCATCAGATAATAAGCGGAGATGATAGTCAACACAGAAAATCAGTGTGTAGGATAAGATCTACTCATCATTTGCCATCGCAAAATTTAAAGAGTAGTCAATAAGAATCAAAGGATATATTGGATACAATACAGCAGAAAAATAACTCGACCATGATCACAAAAGAAACAAGATAATATCTCATCATAGAATGATGAAAGAAATATCATCGTTCCCTCAGAAAATTATGAACGTCAACAATTATAGTTCAGACAAGGCTGAAACAAAAGATAACATCACATCATCGGGAGTTTTATAAAGAGGTAAGGAAAAATGAATTTTAATGTGATTTAAAAGATTCATCGATCAGATAATTGTAGTCTGGAAGAATTTTTTAGATCGTCATTCATATGTCCGATTCTCCAATCCTCAACCCGATGACCTTATTTCAAATCAATTAAACATGCACAAAAAACAATAAAAATAATAAAGGTATATAGAGTGGAGGAGCTCAGAAGGATCCATTGGTTTCTTTAATCAGAGTTGATAAAATCATCTCAGCAAATAGGTAGTTTTAAGCATCATAGCCAACACTCCATTCAAATGATATTCGAAGTTAAAGAAAAAACATATAATTTCAAAAGATCTGCTCAGAACTCGGATAAACAATCATGAACATTGTTTCATATGTCCAGACATAAGGAATAAGGATCATCACAGCAGAGTTGCAAGTTGGAAGTTCATAATTTAAGACGCACAGAATTCAACATTTCATAATAAAATCAGGAATAAACTTAAATAGAAAGATATTGTTTGCTAATTGAAATGATAATCTCAGAGGCATTCCAGATGTAGGAACCGTACAGACAATCAACACGGCATCAGTTCAGTCCGCCCGTCTGCTTTTTTCATCACAGAAAAAATCATTCAAAATACCAATTACAATTTTGAATATTTTTTTATAAATTCTTTTATTATTTCATTTTAAAATCTGAAATGAAGACCGAAATTAACAAGGAAGAATTTGTTTAAAGAGCTCACTAAGCATCAGATAATAAGCGGAGTTGAATCTACATATAAATTCAGTGTTTAGCATAAAACATTTAACATCAGCTGCCTTCTCTAGAGCTCTTAAATCTTCAATAACAAACAGATAGCTTAAATCTAAATCAAAACAAGTCATACAAACGAAAATGGCATCAGATAATAAGCGGAGATGGTAGTCAACACAGAAATTCAGTGTGTAGGATAAGATCTACTCATCATTTGCCATCGCAAGATTTAATCGTTAAAGACTAAAAGTACCCAATAAGAATAAAACAAGCAAAAACACAAAATATTTCCAGAAATTCAAAGGTAGAAGAAGGAAATGTTGGAAGGTTCATTTGACTCCATGGCAATACAAACAGAGTGTGTGCAATGGGCTGGTAAGCCATCCTAAAATCTATGCATCAGTTATATCCCCAAGAGAACTAGGAATCGTCAAACAAGGAGAGGGTAAAGCAGATGCAATAGCTCAATAGATACAGATCTGTGAGAAAACAAATAAAAACGGATCAAATTAGATATGAACAAACTGAATTTCGGAACATGAAACTGTACTCGCGAGGAGATCTTTGAAGATATGCAGTTGATAAGGAGGCGGTGAATAATAGAAGAGGGTATTGGGTTGAGTTAAATAGAGATTTTTGAAGCTAGGGTTTATGCACACAGCTGCTACAGAGGGGGAGCCGCATTGACTGGGACTCCTAATTTAGAAATTTAGGAATAAAAAGGCATTTATGCCCTTGATTTTTTATTTTATTTTTCTCATTGCCCCATACATTTTAATTTTTATATTCTAGTTTTCGTCACAATTTTATTTGGAATAAAATATTTGATGGTATGGAAATATTTTTAATGGTGCCAAATATATATATTAGAGCACCACTACCTAGGCCTTAGGTTCTGGGTTCGAGTCATGGGGAGGGGAAAAAAAAGGGATGGGTATTTAACTTGTAATAAAAAAACGAATAATTGTGAATATCGTTACTAATTATTGTGACGAAAGAACTATGCTACTAATTGTTTCGAATAACTAATGATAAAACATAGAATCATCAATAATTTTTTTATGATATTGAGGGTTTCTTAATGTCATCCTGAAATATGCAAATTAGTGAACAAAAATATATTAATGGTGATAAAAGAAAATTGTGTCATGGTTTATAGTATTTCAAATTTTCAATGACGAAAATTAAATTCATCGTTCTTTAGTAATAAATTGTGATCAATTTTGGACGATGCGAACAAATTTGACATGCAATGTACAATTTCTCGTATAGAATAGATAAGAAATTATAGAAATAACTAATTAGCTAAAGTTTTCGATGTAAATATACAATCATAGTCTTGTAAAAACGTTAGTACAGTCTCCACACAAAATCTAGGTGTTTGATATCGAAGACACTAGGCATTTGGGTTGATCTCAATAATCTCAATATGGACAATTTTATGAGCAGAATAAGCAGGTCGACTGGTGCTCACGAAAGAAGGTCATAACTTCTTGAAATTGGAAGAAACTAATGTTGCAATTCGATCGGTGCAAGATTATGGGTGAACTCTGCCCGCGTGGCTCAACTTAACATCTCAAGTTCTTAAAAATTTCACCAACCAAGCATTGTACCAATTAGTTTAATGGAAAATTGACCACATTTGTTTGACCATCCGTCCGAGGAGGAGAATGATAAGCACTGTAAAATTGCACTTCAATTTGAGACATTTGCCAAAGAGTGTATCAGTAAAGGCTCAAAAAACACGTGTCATAATAGAAGATGAAAATCACATAGACAATACACCTCTCTAAAAAAAAGTTTGCAACATAAACAACATCTCCTGATTTCTTGCAAGGCACAAAATGTGTCAATTTAGAAAATAATCACAACCACAATAAAGTAAAACAAATGTAGTTAACAGCTAATCTTTGTTAGAAGAAATGAAAGAGAAAGGAGGAGGAAGAATAAGAAGAACCATATGAAGCATATTGTTATATGAACTAGCAAAAAACTTACCTCGAATGATGATCTTATATGCGTGCAAACAAATGCACAAGATGAGTTAAGGAATAACCATATTATCTCCCATATAAAATTAATCAAGAGGTGCTTAAAAAAATATGTGCTAAAATTGAGGAATTTTTTACAAGATGAAAATTATCGAGTTTTCTAGCGCGCATCATTGGGTGGCGCCTCCTATCACGAGAAATAAAAAAATAAAAATGATAAAAGAAAAACATTTTTTGAAAGGGCATCCAAATCCAGATTAAGTATTGGGGAAGAGAATAAATTATATTTACAATTCAACTCAATCATCTACAATTAATAAACGTCCTAGTGTTAAATAACATCAAATTTCATCATCTTTCTTGTCATCTGTTGGTGGCGTGAAGTCATCGATGGACAGGCCAGAAATGTTGAAATCAAGCTCTTCAATGTTCCAAGTCTCCTCCAATTGCCACTTTCTTTTGAGGGTCTTACCATATCTGTACAATGAAGCACATGTTTTGCCACTGTGCGCTATGTTTATCCCTTCCACAAGCCTATAATCATCGAGCTCTGATTCCATGCTCGTCTCGTAGAAGACGCAGTCATCGCCTACGCTCGTCTTCATCCGTATTAGTTTGGTGTCGTCAAACTGAACGAGGAGCCCCGTCCTCTGGCTAAAGTATCCCCATATAGTGTGATACATTATTTCCGTGTTGGGCGTGCTTTGCGCCTTGAGGATGTCCGCAGCCGTCTCCAACTTGAGGATGAAACAATCTTCATTCTTCACCACCTTCTCCCCAACGCAAACCGTGTTCAAGAAAAGGTTGGATGTTGATCTTGGATCCAACCCCTTTAATTTACATAAATAACATTGAGTCAGTTGTCTTGGACCGAATAACGAGACTTAAAAAAAAAAAAAAAAAGTACCTGAAAGAATCGTCTGAGGGGCCTTGGAGGGCCCCTAGTGGCATTAGAATTGGAGGAAGATTGGCTCCAAGCAGTGTTGCCGTCACTACCAGCACAAATCTTGTGGCCCGAGACAAAGAGTTCAAGGTACCATAAATCGGGATTCATTTGCCACAAAACGAAGCCTCCTGACTCATAAGCTTGATTAGCAGCGTCCACACCAAATCCAATATCGGGTGCGACAAGCATATTCACCTGCCCCACCGCGTACATACTATTCACCGCGTTAAGTGCAGCCAACCCTCCCGTTGCTGCTACATATTGTTGTACAATGTACTTTGCTGTCGAAGCCTCCTGCGCGCAGTTTATTCAATTGATTATTTTTTTAAACGACACACGACAACAATTTATAATGTGGAACATCAACATTGAAACATGTGGTTTATTTTGAACACCCATATGCATATAATTCAACCCATCTATTTATTTTATACATAAAAATTTATAAAATTACCTTCATCACTCAAATTTTTATTTTTGTGTGTTTTTAAATGTTAATACAACTTCATTCACTATTCCACATTAATTTAATAAATTTCAGTTGCTAAAAACATTTAAAACAAACACAAACCTACCTACCTAGCTTATTGTCTATTAGAAGTCCTCAATATTTAAAAAATAAAAACAATTATTGAAAGTGAAATGAGATAGAGAAGGAAAAATGGTTACAATGGAACCATCCTTAACGGGCCTGGTATCAGCATGATCCAATTGGGCCTGACAAGGTATGAAAGCTGAGCCCACAAGCTTTAGCAACAGCGAGAATTGGTTGTTGTCAGAGGAGGCAGCGGAGGAGGAGGCGGCGGAAACCAAGGGCTGGGTGACCGCCGCCCACTTGTCCTCGGGGTTGGCGCGCATGAGTTTGCGCATATTACGCCATCGGATGGGGGCGTTGCTGCCCATCTTCTTAAACATCTCCTCCGGTACCGGCACCTCTAACACCGTCTCCAAACCCCCTTCTTTGTCCAAATTCGGACACAACTTTCTCATCTTGCCGGCAAGGCCACACCTCGCCGGAATCTTGATTTTTCTTTTCTTCTGAATTAATACGAAATGTTTCTGTCTGTCTACAACAATTGCTGCTTCCCTTTTCTTGTTTTCAATTTTCTTTGTATAATGAAAAAAGACAGAGAAAGGATATATGTTTGCCTATGGTGTTCCTTGGATGTAGGATGTCGTGTGGGCATTATTACATTTGTATTATTTAATGGTACATTATTCAAATCAATCTTAATTATCATACTTCTCAAATCTTAATTCTTGAATATACATTTACCAAAAATTTATATGCAGAATTATGCACATCTAAATTGTACACATTTTATGTGAACGTGGAAGCATAGACGAAAATATTCATAAATTTCTCCGATATATCCTTAATATATCCATTTTTCGCGGTCCGAGAAATAAACAATATTTTCACGATAATTGTAAAAAAATTTGTAAATATCGATAAAAATCGATATACAATAACAATATCGAGACTAATATCGAGAACTGTCGATAAATTTAAAAAATATCATATGAAATAAAATTTGTATACTATATTTTATTTAAATTGTTTTGTTGAATTTATGTATTAAAAGTTAGTTATTAAATTTTCGTACAAAAAATTAAAATTCTTGATTGGCCAATAGGCGTGATTATTGAAACACCAAATCTTGGCCAATGGTACCTCTAAGTATTATTTTGGTTTTTTTATCATGAATTAAGATTATAAATTTTGATCTAAAAAATGGAGGGAGTATATTTATTTTTTTGGTTCTTGTTGTTTACTTGGAAGTTTCCTTAGTTATTGTGTAAAGTGGGTAATATGCTAAAATGATTCCAGATCCAAAAGTTTATCATCTTTATATGCTAGTTTTTTTGTGGTTGCCTCCCTCTATGATCTATCCCCATGATGTCATACTGTATTTCTTTTACAAGAACTCGTTTTGGTTTTAAGTGTAATTATTAATTGCCCTAAAACGTGTTTTGAGTGTGGGCCCTTGTAAGTGGTGATGGAGATTGGTGGTGGTTTATTATTTCATATGTATGTTTCCAGTTAGATGATTTTTTTTTGGGTTATAAATCCAACCTCAATATTGCAATTTGCAAGTGTATCTTGTTTTTTTGACAACATGCATTTTAATATAAAATCATGTGGCATATGCTAAAAAATATACTTAGATGAGGAGTATTTGCGACATGTAAGGGTGAATTCCAATATTTATAGATTAGAGAGATATGATGATGTATTATAGGATTTTATTTGATTATTTTGTGTGTTGCTTTTGTATGTAGTACTCTAAATTTAATAAATGATAAAGAATATATCAACCAAGACTAAAGATTTAAAAAAAGTTGAGCCTTTGAATTGAGAGTTAACACACCTGTTTGCAACTCAGGGGGAAACTATTAAACTAAGACCTTTTCTTCTTCTTCAATCAAAATTCCCTGTTGCTTTCAGGTATAAAACAAACTTGTTTGCATCACTAAGATTTGGTCAATTTTCTAAGAAACTAAATTTAAATATTGGGCCTTCAACAGCTCAGCCGGCCTCTCTTTCTTAATCTAAACATTTAAACATTCTACACACGTATATACTATATATATCACTTGATTTTGGTTAATTAGTATGAATTGATTCTCCATAGATGACCAATATGAATAATACTAGTTCCAAACATGGCTTCTCTCTCCTCAATTCTTTCAAAATCTGTCGTCCAAAGAAGGCTTCTGCAATGATCAAAAGCCCATCACCCAGTTTTCCCAATCCTCCACCATCCACACCAGCAAGCATCACCCCACCACCATTCAGAGAATCATCTGAAAAAACAACGAGAAAGAAAAGTAGTTCGTCTCCAACTCAGAGTCTTCCATTTAAAGAGAGTAGTAGTAGTAGGTTTGTGGTGGTGAAGAGGTCTGAGGATCCGTACGAGGATTTCAGGAAGTCGATTTTAGAGATGATTGTGGAGAAACAGATATTTGAGGCAAAGGAGTTGGAAGAGCTTTTCATCACCTTCCTTTCACTAAATTCAACTATGCATCACAAAGTCATTGCACAGGCTTTCACTCACGTCTTGAACCATGTTTTCTGTGGATAATCCTATCTTTAGTTTCATCCCCAACAAATTCTTTTATTATTTCATTTTTTACATATCCTGCCTAAATGTTTTTGTATTCACAGTAACAGTACTGTCTATTTCATTTTAACTACTCAAACTAAGCGCGGGGGCAACACCATAATTCATGTCAACTCATTAAAAAAAAAGTCGAGTTTATATAAGTCACTTAATATTTGTAATATTATAATGACACAAAATTTGCATGTTCATCTTGTGTTAGCATGAATTATAATTGTTTCGTATTTATATTTAGTCTTATCACATCGTTATCGTATCGACACAAAAACATGAATTGTCACCCCTAACTCAAGGAATGTACTAACTACTAATTCAACCAAATCTCAACATTCTAGCATAAATGATACTCACCCGCCCAATAGACTGATGAAAATTAATTAATTAATTAGTTTAAAAGAAAAAAATAAATAAAGACGAAGTACAATTTGATTCATCTTACAACCCGTCTAACATACACAATTTGATTCATCTTACAACCCGTCTAACATACACGACAAAATCTCAAAATAAACAATTGAACAAGCTCTCCATTACTCAAGTACAGTACAACATTAATTTTAAAAAAATGTGGTCTGTAAAGAATGTAATTGGGCAGACAATATTTGTAAGAATCTACAACCAATCTTACATTTGTTTAGGGGCATCAGACTCAGCCTCTGGAGCAGCTTCGTCATCATCAAAATATTTGACATTGCAGAGCTGTCCACCAGCCTCATCTGCAAACCTAATCTTCCTGTTCTCCCTTGGCGAAGTATCCTCCGAAGCACGTGTGCTCTCTGGAGTCATTTTCTACAGTTAAACAGTATATTAGGAGATGTTATGATTAACCTCTAAAATAGAGCATGCAAGAACGGAAAGAGTAGAATGAGAAGGGAAAAATACCATTATTTTAATTAAAACTTATGATTAATCTCTAAAACAGAGCATGTAAGAATTGAAAGGGTAGAATGAGAAGGGAAATACCATTATTTTGCAGAAACGAGTGCAGTCCCTCGTTATCATGGACATATACCGTTTACCCATTTCCTCAGCTTTTGTAGCATTAGTGATGGCCAACTTCACCTGGGGAGAAGAAAGAATATATATTGATCAAAATGCTCTGCAGTTATAAGAATTTTCACAATGGTTAGGCATTTTTTACTGCAGGGCCATCATCAACTTCAATTAATAGACTCAATAATTAAATCAACTTGAAGATGCAAAAAAATTGAACTTTGATAGTATAAGGCATCACCAAGAAAATATTTCAGAAAAGAAAAGGCTCAAAAAAAGAAACTACAAAAGAGAAAGACAGACGAAAAGCAATTGGCATATACTGTAATATGTACCAACTACAACAATAGTAAAGTATCAAGAGATTTTCAAGATTCTACATTTCCAATTCTAGCTCTAAGCAATGTAACAAATACCATTTCGCAATAAGGATTTATTCTATTGGAATAATGATTTTTACCATTACCAACTTCAATAACTAAAATTTTGTTTCTGATTAGGCTAAAGAGTAATGAAAATGCATGGTACCCTAACAGAAAACAATCATATAAAACTTAAAATATGCATTTAAGAATGGAGATGGGAGCATACATACCTCATCTGCATCTTTTTTTAGGGAAGCATTGCGATAACCTTCAAAAAGTAATTTTTGTTCGACAATGTCCTTCATGGATTTCAACTCCTTCATCAGCTTCTCAGCAACGGTCTCTATGTCTTGTGTCTGACGCTGTGAGAATGCAATAGCACCTTCAGAACAACCTTGCACGGACGTGAATGCACTACTGATGTTTGGAAATGTGCGTGAAAAACGAGAGCCCTCAAGATTCCCTTTGGCAGCCAATGAATGTGATTTCCTTATAATACGTCTGGGGCCTTTCCGCTGGCTAACCTCCCCAGAATGTCTACGATGGACCATCACTTCATCATTCTGGATATTGGATTTGGGAGATGAGTTGCGCTTCTGGATATTGGATTTGGGAGAGGAGTCGTTCTTCTCGGTTTGGTTTTCAAAGAACTTCTCCTTGCATTCTAAAACAACTGCAATCATTGAAAAAGATGGTCAAGGAAAACATGGAGACAAATAAAATTAGAAGATAAAAATAGAAGTATGCTTTAAGACAGTGGACACATTTTCAAGAGCCTTATACAAGAGCTTTGATGAGCACTATGAAGTAATTAGTTTTATATTGAGCTTTGATGAGCCTTATACAAGAGCTTTGATGAGCACTATGAAGGTTAAAAGTATAGCAAAAGTTGAGGGAAGTCTGCTTTTTGCTTACTATTTCGATTGGAATCATTACATTCTTCATCAGAACTCAACGCCAATCGCAATTGCTCTTGAGAAGATGGAGGGAAGGCCTGTAGATTTACATCAGTTAATTTTAAAATCCCAGCAGCTATATGTAAAACTAAATATATCATGCAGAAAATTACAATTACCTTACGTGATGAAAGGAGTCTTTCAGAAGGTTGGTGTGTTTTTAGTGACAAAATTTTCTCAGCACTACTACATGTCATGTTCTCTAAAGAGGCCTCTGGAATGTCCACAGCCTTCACTAACTCATCTTCAATATGACTTGGAGAGTTCAATTCATTCGTCACAATTGGACATTTTGAAGGTTGCTCCTTATCAACTATAGTTTTTGAAGGAGTGACTGAGACCAGGTTGGGGTCACAGTTATTGTCAAGGCTACTCTGAGAATCATTTGGCTCATTCGTAAAATCTGCTTCATTTTGTTCCACAGCCTTCACTAACTCATCTTCAGTATGACCTAGAGAGCTCAATTCATTCGTCACAATTGGACATTTCGAAGGTTGCTCCTTATCAACTATAGTCTTTGAAGGAGTGACTGAAACCAGGTTCAGGTCACAGTTATTGTGAAGGCTACTCTGAGAGTCATTTGGCTCATTCGTAAAATCTGCTTCATTTTGTTCCACAGGCTTCACTAACTCATCTTCAATATGACCTAGAGAGCTCAATTCATTCGTCACAATTGGACATTTTGAAGGTTGCTCCTTATCAACTATAGTCTTTGAAGGAGTGACTGAAACCAGGCTGGGGTCACAGTTATCGTCAAGACAACTCTGAGAGTCATTTGGCTCATTAGTAAAATCTGCTTCATTTTGGTCCACAGCCTTCACTAACTCATCTTCAATATGACCTAGAGAGTTCAATTCATTCGTCACAATTGGACATTTTGAAGGTTGCTCCTTATCAACTATAGTCTTTGAAGGAGTGACTGAAACCAGGTTGGGGTCACGGTTATTGTCAACGCAACTCTCTGAGTCATTTGGCTCATTCGTAAAATCTGCTTCATTTTGGTCCACAGCCTTCACTAACTCATCTTCAATATGATCTAGAGAGCTCAATTCATTCGTCACCATTGGACATTTTGAAGGTTGCTCCTTATCAACTATAGTCTTTGAAGGAGTGACTGAAACCAGGTTGGGGTCACAGTTATTGTCAACGCAACTCTCTGAGTCATTTAGCTCATTCGTAAAATGTGCTTCATTTTTATCATAAGGAACAATAGCCATATCAGGAACTTGAGTGCCAGAAATACATCTTTCCTCAGGCATATCTTCTGAGCTGGAAGAACTTCTGGAATGATTGCACAGATCTGCATTTGGTTCCTCAGAAAGTGACTCTTTACAGAGATGTGAGTCTTGAGTCTCTCTTTGCTTCTCAACTTCCACACAAGGTAAATCTAGAGACTCTCTGTAAGCACTTTCTGGGGTTTTAAACGTGACACTAGTTTCACCCCTTGAAAAATGAATAGACAGAGGAACGTCATCCTCCAAATCATCGTAATTAAATTGATTAACACTTTCTGTGTTATATTCATTTAGAACCCTCTTCTGGCCAAGATTTGATGTATCATTTAGTCCAATGGATGAAGCATGGAAGTTTTTAATCAGGCATCCTATTGGCTCATTATCTGGATCCTCGACTTTGATACGAATAACTACAGCAGGTACACAACTAACTCGAGGGGAAATAGCAACGTCAATGGTTGAAGAGGAAATAGCACACTCTTTCAAGCGTTTTCTTTTAGCTTTTGAGGTCATGGAATGCTTAGATTTCCAATTGACGAGCGGCTCATTAAGATCGGAATCATCTTGTGCTGCTTTTTCATTTTCATCATCCTTTTGTGAATCCTCATCAATTGGAATACGTTTCCTTTTCTTCATTAACAACCGTTTCTTGAGCTGTTTCAATGTGGTGTCATCATCTGAGCAATGGGGAGAAAAATCATCAATCTCAGTTTTATTCTCCCATAATGTCCTATCAACCACCCGAAAACATGGTCTTTCGTGTTCAACCTGTTGGTGGTCAAAAACCAAACCTGAAGGAGAAATTCGTAGCCTTTTGGTATCGTCAGCCTCATATATATCCATTAAATTCTTGGATCTAATAACTGGCCTTCCATTGGAATTTTGATTGGACACCTTTTGAACCAACCCACCTTTAATAGTTTTGATAAAATGATGAGTATCACAAGTCCTTAGCTCCATTGTTGCAGAAATAAAGAAACAAACGTGCTCTGTCCAATCACGAGTACAAATGACAGCACCAAAACTCTGACAGATCAGCCAAAATAGAATGATTCAATACATTTGGTAATATGTGCTGCAAAATCAGACTGTAGAGAAAGGTGGATGTATTAAATGAAAAAAAACACATATCTTTTTCAAGTTTCAATTACGAAACTAGCAGATTATCTCTAACCTATTGATCCAAGCAAAAGTTTTTTATCATTGAGCAGAGACTTGACATATAATCCAGAGAGTATAATAATTACAGATGCTAATATGTAAGAATATCATTTGGAAAAAGAGTAACCACATGCATGACATAAACACTGTCTATAGTACCTATTTTACCCAAAAAATGGTTAAATACCTTGACCAAAACACACAATTCAAGGACGTTGAGTGATCACTGCCAGATGACTGCCGCATACCCAAATATATATAGATGCTAACACGTGGATCACTAGAAGAGAGATCCTACGCACTTCTAGTCTTCCACAAATACTAGTGATCAGCTGTTAGACAACGCTTTAATCCATAGCCACATATCATTTTGATGCTGACCACCTTTAGTCTCCTAAAATGTTGCAGTTAATATTATGGACTAGGCTTTTTGAACAATTTGGATGATCTACCTGGTTATTAAAATTCCGCACCCTAGAGATTAGGGTTTATATAATGACAAAGGAATCTGATCGACCAAATGACCTGAGCACAGAGGACAGCCAAATCACAATGGTTGAAACTTATCTACTATTCTACCCTCATTTAAATTCAGTCCAACAGAAGAAAGCACGCATAAAATGACATAGAAGTTCAAGAAGAGGCAGCCCATATACCAAATTGAGATTTCCTAAAATGCAGCGGGCCACGTGTAAAAGTAAAACACTGCAAAGTTATTGTGACCAACACTGAAACTCCTTAACAATTAACATGTGCGAGAATTGATAATTTCCAGCATACTATAATAACTAAATATGCCAAAAAAATTAAAAGTAAGCTAGAGAAGTTCAGATCATCAAATTGAGACCTCCTAAAATACGGTGGGCCACGTTGCAAAGTTAATATGACCCACATTGAAACTCCTTAACATGAAAGAGAATTGATCAATTTCCAGCATACCGTAAAAATTAAATATGCCAAAAAATTAAAAGTAAGCTAAAGAACTTCAGATCACCCAATTCGGAGTCCCCCAGCCTAACCCCAAAAGTAAAATCAATTGCCTTGAGGATAGACTTCTGCAGATCTGATTCGAACTAATATTTGAATGTCAAATCCTATACCTAACCCTCCTAAATCTTCCGACAAATGAATCACCATAACACAATTCATGTTGAGAAATGACAAAGACCGGAAACTATATTCAATAAAAAGGTTTAAAAAAAAGAAACTAACCTTTACAGCCAAAGTTTCGTCCACCGGTCAATGAGCTCGTTAATTTGGATGCTTATCACAAGAGGAAGGATGGAGATCCAAGAAATCAGCTCAAATAGCAGAACCCTGAGATTTGGTAAGAATCCGGACAGAATGAGTGAGAATTTGAATTTGATATGAAACGCGAACAAGTGAAGATGTAGTGCCGCAAAAATAACCTAGAAAGAGAGAGAAAGGAATTTGGGGGTGCGAGATTTATTTGTATGGTTTTATGCAAATAGCTTGGCGGGAACTAAATGGGATTTGCCTTTTATGTAAACGCCGCCCATAGTGCTTAGTTGGGAAAATACAAAAATAATCTCCCAAAAAATAAATCATGGAATTAGGGTACAATGTTCAAAATAAGTAAAAAAATTGTATGAAATTAGTTCACATATTTGAGATTCTTCAACTTATTGATTATATTCAATGAAAATCTAAATGAATCTTGTATAAAAAGGTTTTTAGAAATTTTTGTAGATGAATAAAAAATATAAGAATTTCATGTAATCTAAGTTCACAGAATGTAACTTTTGAGATAATGATACCATGTATTTTGTATCATGATGAAAAATCTATGGTTCACCTTAAAATTGATGGAGGTTTACTTTTCTGTTGGATTTAAAATCGTAGAAATTGTTAACATGATCAACTCAATTTATCTTGAATTACGAATCTCGAATTTCAGCATATTTGTTTCCATTCTTCCACGTGTTCACCTAGCATCGTCTATAGTTTTATGTTCTTCTCCTCTCGCGATGAATATTCTTAAGTCCAACGACTTCTAACAATAAAAACGATGGATGGAGGACTATCATTATCTTAATCTCCGTAATCTTTCTACAATATAATTTTCCCAACAAAAAAAAGATTCATGATCATTGTAGTCATTTTCGACAAAATTGTTAAAGTTGTCTCGTGAAATTGGGAGACATTTTTTTAAAGCGAAGTGTGAGAATTGTTTAGAAATTTTATTTTCACCGTTTTTATCCAAGTTCTTTTCTACCAACGAAATGAAATGGGATTGCCCTTTCATGATAAAGTATTACATTTTTTTTTTTCAAAAAACATCTTACGGGACCGCTATAAACACTTGTAAGATTAAAATTAGAAGATGGGTTAATATAACAATATAAAGCATTAAAAAATATTTCCTTCATCTAAGTGAAAGATACTCAATTTTTATTTTTCGCCCGTTTAAATAAACACTATTTATTCTCTTTTTTACAAATTACTTCCTCTCACATATTATTATATTTTTATATTTCTCAATCACATCGTCTCTATTATATCTACTTACTTTATTATATTTTTTAACTTTCATACCCAAAATTCATGAGTAACTTTTATCGGGACAAATGAAGTATGTAAATATTTATAGTGGTTTGAAGTCTAAACTTCTACATCAACCCTTGGTAAACTAGCGAGGCAATATTTGTAGTCCTCTTACAACGAAAACATTTTCGTTGAGTACTCAACTTAATTACTAAACTGCTCTTCGAAGTTGGGTAATGAGTTCCAACTAAGTTAGGAATTCATTTACTAATATTAAGTCATCTTACAATTTTTTTTTAATGCTTGTTTTCTCGATCACTTTGTAGAATTTTTGTAACCTTTAAAATTTAATTTGTATTTATAGTGTAAACTTAAATATTACCGTTAGAGGCCACATTCAAATTCATAATCATCCTTGAGATTTGCTTGGAGTATTTTTTATTTTTTCTATCGTATATTTGTTTGGAGTATGTAACATATAATACTTGTGTGAGTCTACTTTAATTTATAGATGTACGTTGTGTCAATACACTAGTTTAATGTAATTTAAATGTATTACTTTGTAGGAATAAATTGTGAATTGTGAATTTTATCAATCGCACCTTTTAAATATAATAAAAATTCAATATGAAAAAATTGATTTAGACTGTAATGATGTCACTAAGGTATAAAAAGACGTGGTTCTACTGCAAATCATATGAAATAGAGATACCGGTAAGTGTAACTTCGTAAATACTCTCACCTTTTAAATTTAATAAGTCTATTTTTTTTTTAAATTTATCGAAATTTATTGTTGTACTATATTTCTATGAAAAAATATTTATTCTATAGATTTGTTGTACTTTTCGTTAGAGATTGTGGTGAATTGAATTTGAATTAAGATTGAAAAAAATGGATCGAGGTAATCCACGAATCATAATTATGTTTAAGTCGTGTTTGAATAGAGATTGATAAGTAAATGTGGACATAACTTTATGTCAAATTAAGAGTGATGTTGTACGAAATAATATTTTATTAGTGGGTAGAAAAATAATACTCAGTATAGGAAGAAGTGTATGAAAGAAAAGTAGCAGAGATAATGAAATTAAACAAAATGCGATGTGATTGAAAAAAAAAAAAAAAAGTGTGTATATGTATTATAAGAGTGAATTGGTATTTGGATTGGAAGAGATCGAGAGAGATTGGATTGAGAATGATCCATCTAAAACCGGATTGACCAATCCCAAATCTAACAGCCTAGTGTTTGGTTAGAAACTGAGATTGAGGTTGAAAAAGTGAACTGGAGTAGTCCACAAATATTAATTGACAAAGTCTTATGTGCACTTAAGTACACGGTGTACTTGAGTTGACCTTGACCGTTACCGTTCAACTATTGATCGTTGACCGGTCACGGGTCAAATTTGAACTTTTTATTTTAATTTTAAAAAGTGTATGTTAGTATATTGAAAAGTGCATATTCGTTTTTAATGAAAAATGCATGTTACTATAATGAAAAGTGCAACATTATTTTTAATGAAAAATGTATATTATTATAACTGAAAAGTGTATGTTATTATAACTGAACATTGTATGTTATATTAATGAAAAATGTATGTTATTATAACTGTAAATTGTATGTTATTATAAATGGAAAGTGTATGATATTATAACTGAAAAATGTACGTTATATTAATGAAAAATGTAAGTTATTATAATTGAAAAATGTATGTTATTATAAGTTTATAACTGAAAAAATGTATATGTTATTATAATTTAAAAGTGTATGATTTAATAATGAAAAGTGTAAGGTATATATTAATGAAAAGTGTATGATATTATAACTGAAAAGTGTATGTTATTATAATTGAAAAGTGTATGATTTATTAATGAAAAATGTATGTTATTATAACTGAAAAATCAATGTTTTATTAATGAAAAATGTAAGTTATATATTAATGAAAAGTGTATGTTATTATAACTGAAAAATGTATAGTATTATAATTGAAAAGTGTATATTAATATATCTGAAAATATTATTGAAAAATATAAATTTTTTGTAAAAAAAAAAATGATCGTTGACGGTCAACAGTTGACCAGTTAAGATAAACTCAAGTACGTATACTTGAGTGCACGAGAGACTCACCCATAATAATTATATTTAAATCGTGTGGATAGAAATTGAGAAGTAGGATTAGTTTTATGTCAAACCAAAAATTAAAAAATAATAATATGATTGTATAAAAATATATATAGTATATAAATGTATTATATGAATGAATTTATATTTAAATTTAGAGATTGAATTGAGAATGATCAATCCCAATCTAAACACGGTCTAACGATATGATTGGTACGATGGAATGAAAATATGGTTGAATGAAATGAACTTATGAATATAATGAAGGTGGTATGAACTAGGAATGAAAAATTGATGTTTTGTAAAATTATCTAAATTATTATTATTGTTAATTTTTGTTGTTGTGATGGTTTTTTATTATTTAAAAATTATTACTATTATTAAATATTACTCCATATATATATATATTATTATTAATATATAAAAATATTGTTGTTGAGTGTTTAAATTACTATTATCAAATAATAAATATTTTTTTAATTTAACGGTATGTATTATTAATATTTTTATAACTATTACTATATATAAATGTATATTTAATTTTTTTTTATTTATTTAATAGTTATAATATTAAATATTAATTTTTCAAATTATTATTATTGAAAGTAAAAAATAATATATGAAAATGAAAATAAATAATAGAAGTAATATAGTAATAATAATAAAATTAATTCCTTACATCATGGAATATATAATAAATGGGGTATGGAAGAAATGATTATTCCTTAATTTTTTGTAATGACCATTCCATTTAAAATGATAATTCCTAATAAATAAATATACAATCAATCATGTTATTTTGAATGAATTAAGGAATGATAGTTTCATTCCTAATTCATTCCTACATACCAATTATGCCCTAAGGACATGTTTGTTTTAGGATGAGAAATTCGGATTTGGGATTTCGAAACTCTACCCCTTTACAGTTTGAGATTTTGATTCAGGATTTCAAAATCCCACCCTATAGACTATAACCATATAAAAGTCAACTCTATAAATATCTACAAACCCTGTATAAATACCTATAAAACATATAATTCTATAGTATAAAGTTAAATCATACCTATTTAAATAAAAAAACAAACACAAAATATAAAAAAACATTAAAATTTTGAAATCCACTAGATTTTGAAATACGAATTTCAAAATTCCAAAACAAACATGCCCTAAGGCGGTGTTTATTTTGGGATTGGCCAATCCGAATTTGGATTGGCCCAATCCCAATCTAATATATCTCAATCCATTTCAATCCAAATACAAATACCAATCCACCCATATAATACACTTATACACCTATTTTTATACAATCAAATAGTTCTTTTTATTTCCTACTTTCCTCTCTCTCTTACTTTTCTTTCACATACTCATTATCTCTCATACTTTCTTCTCTCTCTTACTTTTTTTTTTCACTATTAACAATAATAAAATATTATAATATTATTTTTGATGTGACATAAATTAAATCTACCCATATTTTTCAATTTTTAACTAAACACAACTTACACACAATTACTATTTATGAATTACTCAAATCCCAATTTAATCCACCACAATTTCAAACCAAACACCAACTACATGTCTAAATTTTATAGCAAGGCAGGCTAGGAGCCTAGGAATTCCAGTCAAGGCCCCAGAATTAATTAAGTGGAAATTAAAATATTCCAATCCCTAATACTGCCAGGAAAACGGCGGAAATTAAATTGAGGGCCAAAAATATAAAAATTGGGGAAGAAGAATTCCAGTGTGGTGGCCCCTAGGCGAGTGCTGTGGGCTTTAAGGAACCATTTGAACCTTGTGCTACTATTTGAGTACCCTCTCAGATACAAAACCCACCAAACAAAAACCACATTTCACCCAACTCCAACCAGAAAATGATGAAGGCGTCGTTCAAAGCTAGATATGAGCCCGACAAAGCCGCCGCCGCCGCCTCCACAGTCTCCTTTAACGCCGGCGACTTCAAGCTCCGAGCTTCCATCACCGATGCCACCGTCGTCAACGGCCCTAGCATGAACGGCCTAGCTGTAGCCGTCGAGAAACCCGGCTTCTTCATCATCGATTACAACGTTCCCAAAAAGGTAAACCCTAATTATTAACTATTTAGAGCGCTGTATTCGTTTACGTTACAACCTTATACTTCTCATCTTCTGGTAAAACTGATACATTTAATCAACTGAAAAAATAATTTATTCGATAAAATTAATACACAGATTTGGATGTCACGCGAATTTTAAGCTAGTTGTGTAAATTAGTTTTGACATTAATTCGCCTATCAAACACAAAAATTGTTTTATTCCATTGGTGCTTTCATTTGCAGGATTTTAGGTTTCAATTCATGAATACTATTAGGGTGGCGGAGAAACCGTTGAATTTGACCTACATTCACAGCAAGGGAGATGAACGAACGATATTGGATGGGGCTTTGGTGATTGATTCAGCGAATAAGGTTTCTGTGAATCACGTTTTCGGCACTGGGAATGCAAAATTTAAGTATAATTATGTACATGGAGGGTTGACAACTTTTGAGCCCAGTTATGATTTGGGGAAGAACGCGTGGGATTTTTCTGTTTCGCGCAGGGTTTATGGGAATGATCTGCTCAAGGCTACCTATCAAACGTCTAGCAAGAATTTGGGGCTTGAGTGGACACGGAGTTCAAAGATGAATGGTTCATTTAAGGTAAATGCAGTAGTTCTTTTGGTTCCTGTTGTTAAAAACTTAGTGAAATAGTAGTAATACCAACTATGTAGGAGGATTTAATGGTGAATCTACTCCCAGGAAAGGAAATAACAGATCGCTGTTTTTATTGTGTTGATGCTTCTTGATAATAAACCTTCAGCACTTGTTGAAAACTTTCAGGTTTTATTTTTTAGTTTACCAAATTCAGTGGAAGAAGGGTTTGGGAGATTCTTAATTTACTGAATTAATTCTAATAGCAGTTGAAAATTTACAGATTTTTGACCCGAGTTGAATAGTATCATAGTGCTGATGCCTTATTACTGCTGAAGTGCTGAGTATGATTGAATTTGCTGCATCATTCTTCTGGGATTTAATAAACATGAAATTTTGTGTTGGTTTTGCTGCCCTTTTGTGATGCCTTCTAAATTTCAATTTCTAGCTCTCATACTATTGCTCAACAGAAAGTAACGTAGAAGATGTTTATATAGCCGTAGAAGACTCGCAAAGTTGATTAGATGAACAATAACCTTAATGCATCTCTGAAATTTATTCAGCTGTAGTGGACAACTACTCATGCAATAAACTTTATGGTTGGCCTGTTCTTGTACTGTATAACCCTTGTGTGGTTATTATGGAACTTGTTATTATACTCTACAACTATAAGCTATAAGCTGTGTGTGGTGATATTTGATATTTCCAAAACTTGAGCTATAAATGCTAGTCAATTGCATCTGTTGCCTTTAAATGTTGAGTCGGCTTTGTCATAGTGTTACTTACATTTTAGATATTAGCAGATTATGTGTTTTTTTGCTACAGGTAATATGAATGCATCCACTTTTGGGTCTAGCTTGCTTTTAACAAAGATTTGGGGCACTATTTTTAATTCTGTTATTGAAGTAAATCAACAGTTGTTTTTGTGCTCGATTCTATATTCTGAAGTTGGTACTTATATCATTTCTAATGACACCAATTAACCAACTAGTGTCTTGCTTTAATGGCTGTGAAGTCTAAACTATGTACAAGTAATGCTAATATTGTGTGCTTTGTCTAACTTAATTATCATCTATGCAGATTTTAGCGTCCGTCAATTTAGCAGAGGAACGAAAAATACCAAAAATATGTGCTGAGACTAGCTGGGACTTCGTTATGTGATCTACAATCTTTTGCTACATCTGATGCAACAGTTCAATATGGAGAATAATCTCATGTATGATGTAACAAAGGGTATATTTTTGTGCGTTTAATCATCACATTTTATACTGTTTGATTTTGCAATGTGCTTGCTGACAAATTGCAGCAAACTTTTTGGCCATTGTTATTTAAATTATTTGGATTCCAACTTCCGCAAATTGTCTGAGAAGCGTCACTTGTCCATTCTGCCAAATTCTTGCACTTTCTAACAGCCTCATTCGCACTGCTTTGGATTCTTTGTGCATCAAATTATAGTCAGTCAGTTGTATGTGCAATAGGTTCACATACTAATAGTCAGTCAGTTCGATTCTCTGCAGTATGTTTTTTGTCTAAATTAATTTGACACTTTTAAACAATGAATAGTAATTATGATTATTAATAAGTGCAGATAGCTAATTGCTAGCCTCTCAAATTCTAATTAAGGGGTCGTGGGTTTGAGATTTATAAGGGGCTGCCTTTTTTTAATTGAATTTTATAATTTTTTTTTTATTTGGTCATATGTAAATAATTTTACCATGCACCTGGTTTATATCCTCATTGTATTTTTATATTTAATCCTTCACATCTCATGCATTCCACCTCTCAATTTACTATTTCTCCCATACAATTTCAACATTTTCACTTTCTTTTACAATATTTTCACTTTCTTTTTTGGACTGTCTAATTTTTTTTATTGGGCCAGACGCCTTAAATTATTATCAATGTCTTTCATTAAGCCAATTACATTTTAGGTTAATAATAATGATTCCTATATACAAACAAAACATCTCAATAATGAACATATGTTTTCTTCACCTGTTCTATGTTCTATTTTATTTGCCTTTTTTTTAAAAAAAAATTGTCCAAAAATAATTACTAGAATAATTAAATTTCATCATTTCAAAATTATCCTCATACTTTTTCTTTTGCAACAATATGCATTAAATGTGTGTAAATAAATGGGTAAAAATGACAAATTATACATATATTTATTGCTATTTGAAAATATATTAATTCGTGCAAAAATATATTTTTAAAAAAAGTAGTACCATTCTTCATTATCATTTATCAGGGATGGTGCAGGGGTAGTCGTCCCACTCGAAATCTAAGTTTTTTCTACTATATATATGTATACAAATATTTTTATTTATTTCTTCAATATATATAATTTTATTATTTTGCCCCTCTTAACCTATAAAATTTTACCCCTTGAGATATTATTCATCTTTTAAATAAGAAAAATTTATCGTATTATAGTGAAATTCTGAATCCGTCCACACTTATTGCTATGAAATTACATTTCAATTGACAAACCATGCACCCTCAAGGACCAGGGCCAGGTTCGGGATTGGACTTTTGCAAAGGGGGTGAATTGCAAATTGCTTATAATTTCATGTAGAAAATGAACTAACACTAAAATTAAAGGGGCAAATCAGAATTGTCTAAAATGCAGCAGACGAAAACCTTTTCGCGGTGAAAAGAGCCCGCTACTCCCTCAAATTTGAACCATTTCCCGCCAAATTTATGCCCCCAATTTATGTACGCATCCTTATTCCCTCATCACATTCCATCCAGAGTTAGGTCAAAAAAATGGATAGCGACGACGACTACCAGTCATTTTCACCGCCAAAGGAGCCGTCGCCGCCACTCAATCTCCGGCGTCTGAAGCGTTTGAAAAAATCCAGTTCAAAACCCCCAGAGGATAAGTTTCCAGAATCTATTGATCCTCTCTTTCTTCAAGTGGATTTTGCTAAATTGGAAGCCTTGGAGAATGATTCCGAGCTTCAGCATCTTAGCGAATCGAATTCGCCCGAAGATACAGATTTATCTCAAGAATCGCCTTTTCAAGGAATTGAAAATGAAGTCAAAATGGATCTGGGGTCCGATGTAGAGGCTTCGAAAGCCAAGAGGGTTCTGGAGTTTGACTCTGAGGAGGTGGGTGAAGGTTTCGAAAATGGAAAGGCGATTGGAGAAGACAGCGAGAGGCTTGATCTGGAAAATAGCGAAAAAGAAAAAAATGGTCTAGGGGGTTTGTTTGAGGAAAAAGTAGACAAAGGGAAGAAGAAGAATAAGAAAAAGAGAGAGTCGAGTGATAGCGTTGATGAGTTGAAGAACAATGAGAGGGCTTCTAACAAAAGGAGAGAGGAGAAGGTATTTGTATCTAGGTTTTCGTTCAAACTTTATAGCGTGGTTAACTTGTTATGTTAGTCAACAAATTGTTTGATTCTGATCTTTTTTTTGGTGATACAGGAAAGAAAGACATACCTGAAGGAACTTCACGCTGAATCCCAGAGACTATTACGAGGTTTTTCATCCAACTTAAGTATTTTCGAGCTTATTGCTGTTTTAATTGTCAATATCTTTTGTGCATATCTTAAAGTGTTTTTTTGGGTTATTGTCTGACTGTCTAGAAACAAGAGATGCATCATTTAAACCCATACCATTGGTGCAGAAGCCTGTATCATCAGTTCTCGAGAAAATTCGGAAGCGAAAGCTTGAAATTACAAAGAAGTGGGTACTTTGCTTTTTGTCTGTTGTGTTTTTGTCTAATCACTAAACTTATATGTAATTTTTTTGGGCGTTAGGTCTACACTTGTACAGGACATTTCTCATGGTTGTGAGGGAAATATTATGCCAAGAGATGGATTGAAGAAATTTAATGTCTCTAATGAGGAAAGAACAGAAGAAGTTGAGCCTATGATAGTGGAAAATGACATGACTTCTAATTCTGTAGATACGCAGAGTAGTTTGGATGCTCCCAGCATGGTTAATGATGAGGCTAAACAGGCAATCAATGAAAATGATCAAAACCAAGTGGTATGTATTCCATGTATTGTTTTTAATTTTATTGTATTTCTTTCCTGAAATTTATGTCTTAAAAATGCTCTTGTGCTTTTCCATTGGTGTAAGTGATAATGCTGTGAATGTAGAGAAAAAGGAAACGGGTTAAGAATTATGTTACTTTTCTAAGCATTGATCATTGACCTGCAGTTTGGTTAAATTATTTGCTGAATATTTGAATTTTCTACCATGTTGCTGCAGTTGGCAAATGAAGAACCCACACCTCTATTTCGAGCTCCAGTAGATGATACTCAGGTTATTTTTCCATTTTTGTTTGAAGAAGCTTGTCAATCAGCTGCTATCACTGTTTGAAAGGCTTGAAAATATTTACTAAGTTGAAATATTTACAGGATCTTTTTGACGATTCAGAACCAAATTGTGCTACAGCTGTGCAGAATGATGAACAACTAAATAGCCCTTTGAAAGAAGATTACGCACCATCATTACTTGCTATGAACTTGAAGTTTGATTCCGCTCCTCTAGATGATAGGTTAGTATACTTGGGACAGGTTTATATATCCTGTTGGGGAAGCTTTTCCTCCATATACTTCATCTTCCAGTTTATCTTAATAAAAATCTCATTCCTTGTTCTTTCCTCGAACATAAAATGACCAAAATTTAAATTTTCAGTTCTTCAGAAGAGGAGGACAACTACAAAGAGAATGTTGATCCTCGTCCTCTAGGACAGCAACAAAGAGATGGCAGCTCTTCTCCAAAAGGAGATCCTGTAAAAGTTTTCATTGATGAAGAAGCTGAGGAAGAAGATGACAGTGATAATGATCTTAATCGCTTCCAAGAAAATGAAGCAGCTGATGATCTTGATGATCTTGAGGAACTTAATGATATGATAGCTTCTGAGTATGAAGAAAGACCTACTGATAAAGAAAGGCGCAACGAGCTTCATCAGAAATGGCTTGAGCAACAAGATGCAGCAGGAACTGATCATCTTATGCAGAGATTTAAATGTGGTTCAGAACTCCGAGATGCGTTTGGTTCAGACAGTGAACCTGAAACTGACGAGGATGAAGAAGAAGTTGATAAAGAAGCTGGAGAAGATTCTCTGCCACAAAAACCTAGCAGAGTAAACATTAAAAAGGCTAAACAGATGATTCTGGAGTCCTTTCTTGAGAAAGAAGACACTTATCTGTCTGATGAAGATGATGGCACACTGAGGAGGCATGCACAGCGCCTCATCAGAAAAGTGAGTTTTTTATTGTTTTTTTATCTGGTGATCAGTAATAAACATTAGGTACGTTCAGATTCCTAAAATATTACTTCAGTTCCTAAGGTATTTTTAGGTGCAAATAAGTCCTAACTTTTTTCAAAATTGAACAAATACTTCCTTGATGCATTTTATTGGGGCAAATAAAAAATTTATCCTTTTAAAGCAAAAAAAATGCATTTTTATGAATCGAAAACAAATTATGGTACATTTTCTTATCTATTTACATTTGGTTTTATTTTATTTAGTGTTTATTATTTATTAAATACTTGTTTTCTACAGAAATACTTGAAATCATGATTTGTAATTTATCGATTTTTTTTGTCGGCATGCCTTTTGTAACTAAGCTTTTATTATATTTTTTCTTCTTAAAATTAAGAGTTTCTCATGAAACCACGTTACTAGAATAAACATACATTTGTTTTTGGATTATTAGAAAGTGTAATTGTTCAATTTTGAAAATAAACCATTAGTTTTTGTTTTTGGATTATTAGAAAGTGTAATTGTTTTTGTTCAATTTTGAAAAGATTAAAGTTTTACATGGACCTTAAATAATATCTACGTGTCTGGATGCACCAAAACAATCTTTAATGGTTTATTTGAACTTGAGTGAATATTTGAGGGGCCTGGATGTACCTTTTCTCATTACATTATTGTGTGCACACCTTGCTTAACATAATGTATTTACACTCTGCCACTGTGTAATACTGATAATACTTTTTATTGCATCAGCTGTTCTTACTCTAATTTCCTTAACTGTAGTTGAACTTTTCATATTGATTTGAACAGGAAGAGCAAGCTACAGTATTATTATCACCAGATGTTGATGCAAATTCCAGGGAAGTCTTTGGTCTAATTAAGAAACTGAATGTTTCCTCTGAAATTAAGAAGAAACCAAAATCATTGTGTAAGTCCTGCTCTTCTAATAGAGTATTTTCAAAAAGGTTCTTTTTGCATCTTGTCCCTTATTGGTCTTTATAATTTGCAGCAATATTTGACTCAGTACTCCAAGGGGACAATAGAAACCACTCCTCTAAGGTAATTTACACGCGCTTCTTGTACAAATCAGAAACATGGCTTCATAGTATTAATTTTGTTTGATTATTAGACCATGGTATTTGGTTTACAAGACACATCATTTGTGTATACACTTTCATATATATAGCACAACCTCATTTTTATATTTGACCTTTCTTGGAATCGAAATACCTAACTTAACTAATAAGAAATTCCCCCTTGACAGTGTATATGTAAATTCTAGATGTGAAAATAGTTACAATTCATCTATGAGATGATGATGAAAGGGTATAAAGAATGAAAATAAAAGAATAGGCAGCTATAGTACAGTCCTAAATGCTGAAATAGAAATACAACACGAAGAAGAGCCAATAAGAGAGAAATATGAATAGCCAATAAGAGAGAAATAATGAATTGTAATGTAAATAGAGTTTGAATTCAATAGAATAATTTATATAATACAAATAAGATTGTCTATCATTATAGACAAATGAAAAACATAATCAAAATGTACTCTGCATGACTGTTAGATTATGTTGATTATGTTTTTCATTTGTCTATAATGATAGACAACTGGTTCCATAAAACAAGGATAAAACAAATTATTATAATGATAGACAATCTTATTTGTCTATAACACTGGTTCCAAAAATATAACACTGGTTCCATAAAACAAGAATGAAATACAAGTAGCACAACAAAAATGATTACTCCTCCGTTCCACAAGAATTTGCACACTTTCTATATATGGATGTCCCATACCAATTTGCATACTCCATAAAATGAAATATCTTCGTAACCCTCACCCTTAAAATATACTCATATTTACGCATATGCCATTACTTTTCCACACTCAATCTACTTTTTACTTTACTTTATTCATACAAATTTACAAAACTACCCTTCAAAACATCTCTCATTACACCTTTTCTTACACATTTCTTAAAATGTGTGCCATCCCAGAGGTGCAAATTCCTCTGGGACGGAGGGAGTATAATTTAATTGGTCCTTAAAGAGAATTTTTTGATTAATTTAAATTGCAGCTTCTTACAATTACACTGCTCGTATGAAGTAATATCTACGTCGAGCAGTTTTGGTTCCATGTTCTGTTCTGCAATACTATATTTGTTCAAGGGGTTCCTGATAATTGTTGAAGTGTTTGTTTGTAATGTAAATTGCAGTCATCTTTCCTTGGACGAGTATCAAACAATCCCCTTCCATCATCTCATAAGCAAGGGTCAACAACTGTTCGATCTTTTATTTTTGGAAGAGACGACAGTAATAGCCGGAGTTCCATGCCAATCTCAGAGGATTCTTCAGATACGGTCAGTCTTCTTTGCATCAACACTATTAGTTATACAAGAGTCGATAAAAAATATTGGCTTGTAGCTTTGTAGGGTGTTCTATACTAATTGGTGCTGTGCATTATACTCAAGGTTGTCAATTTTGTTTCTGCCTCCATTTGGATTTGTCATTCAAATAAAGTATTTTGAAACTCCGTTCCCTAATTATATACATGCATGTATATTTAAAAGAACATTTGCAAAAGTGGTCCCACAAGAATAAGGTCATTGCGAAAGTGGTTTTTTTTATATCAATAATAGTCCCAATGGGGCAAGAAATATTCTCGTGGGATCAGTTTTGCAATTAAATTACACGCAAAAAGACCATTTTTGAGTATACTATGAGAAATTTCTTTTAGGATCAGTTTTACAATACTCATATTTTAAGCTATCAAAAACCTAAATAAGATGAAGAAGAGTTTTCAAGGCACTCATCAATCATTCAACCAATTAAATTATAGTAATCATTTTTGTTGTGCTACTTGTATTTCATTCTTGTTTTATGGAACCAGTGTTATATTTTTGGAACATGTAGCAGGTCTCTCGAGAAAGTGGATCAACCAGCAGGAATATTAGTGCAAAATACAGCAGCAGCTCACAGAGTGTAGTAAAGCGAGATGCAGCTGAAGAAACATTATCGAGGTCTTCTTCATTGCTTGACATTTTGAAGCAGCGATCCAAGCCACAATCCCAAGTATGTAATAATCAAAACACACCAGTAGATCTAACAAAGACCATTTTTTCTTTTAGAGTTCCAAAAAATTGAAGGGAATCTAGGGAGTACATTATATCCTCACTATTATTACCTTGTTATATTTGTAATAAATCTGCCTTGAGTCTTGGGATAATGCAACAAAGGTTGGTTGATGTTGTTGGAAAATGTGTTTCGAAATGAGCTTTGACTCGATATCTCATTCACTCATTTTGAAGTTGGAATGAATGCGAAATGATTTTTAAAAATTGTTGTAATCAAAATTTGAGTAGGAAAAAAAAGTGATTTTTGTCCTATATTGGAAAATATCAAATAAGGAAGTGAATATAAAAGTATGAATCCATTAGTTGCTTGTAAATATTATACGAATGTCGCACCGATTTGGTAGCGGACGAACAAGTTTTTTTTTTTTTTTTGAATTACATTAAATACCAATCCTCTTTCCCCTCCACATGACTCGAACCCAGGATCTAAGGCCTAGGTAGTGGTGCTCTAACCACTTGAGCTACTTTTTGCCTTGAATTTTTTCGTAACTGTCGAAATAATTAGAACAAAATCGAAAATTAAACCTAAATTGAATTATTGGAGGTTATTCAAAAATTAAAACCTAAATTCAATGGTTGAAGGTTACAAATTTAGTGTGTGACAGGTCCGGTTTGAATTATCATTAAATATGAATTTATTTTGGCAGTTTTGGTTTTGGTCCGACGGGCAGTTTTTGTGTAAAAGACATTAGTGCCTTAATAAATTCAAAGCAGAAGTTGCATCGATGGAAAAATATGAAATATTGGGAGAGATCAAACACATTTTTGGATTTGCCTATAATTGCTAAAACTCCCTTGACACTCTGGTAATATTTTTCGGGCAGTTTCTCGATTCGCCGTAAGCAAAATACTTGTGTTAGTATTGTTGCTATTTAATCGTTGTATACTGAAAAATTGCCGTCCTAATATTCACTTGCACCGAAAGTGAACAAACCTCGATTATTCAATTTCTTTAAAGATATTTTAACCATCTATGGTGCTCATTTTCTAATAGATATTTTACCATATTATAGATTAAGGTTGGTTGATTTAAAACTGTTGTATGAAATCTTCTTGTTATTTGAAATTTACATGAAATTTAAAGTTGGGATAAACTCCTTTTTTACAGAGTTGGTTTCAGCACAAGTTATTAGCTAGCACTCTCTTATATAAACAACTAGTAATCAAAACTAAAGTTTGATTTAAAATCAACCAAACATTGGATTCATCGTTAGAATCACTTTTTGAGGGCATCACCCAACTTTTCCACCGCTGCATCCGCCATTAGTGACTCCAAAGTAATTTCTGTACTGTTAAGGGGCTTAATTACAATAATATAAATCGAATGTAGTTTCACATGGCCACGAACAATAATTTAATTTTTCGTGCAGCACATTGCAAGCGCCCACGTCCCTTAATTAATTAGTCTTCTTATTTATCTCCCAATGGTTTTGTAAAGTGAACGTGACTAATTAATAAAGTCAACTCTAAAGGGACATAAATACTAATTTCTTCATGTATTATAGGGGTTATAAAACCGTAAAAAAAAAATAGGGGTTATAAAAAATATAAAATTATCTTTATTTGTATAAATCAATAAACCAAAAATTATTGGTGGTAAAAAACTTAAATAGAAAATTAAGAAAACAGGTCTGAAATTATATTGCACCCTGCTGATATATAGTTGCATTTTTCAATTTAAACGTCTGGAGTCTCCCAACCCCAATTTTAAAATTTTAATTACCAAATGTATCATATACAGTTATTAATTATTTTATTAAAAAAAACCGCATAACGTGCGGCACTACTCTAGTAAACAATCTTTTTGCTGTCCATGCCAACTAATACCAGCACAAGAATCTGGAGAAAGAATGAAATCATGATCAAGGAACAATAAAAAATTGATACAAATTAAAAAAAAAATCAATTGAAATATTCTTATATCAAGATTCTTAGTTTAGAAAGCTCATCAGCACATGTATTTTCATTGTATCTTGTTTGTTAGAATTGAGATGGGAAGAAGAAAGCTACAAATCATATCTATCTGGTTGTTAGCATATGTTATAGTGATATCAGCTGATGATTCATTTGATGATATAGAAAAAGTAAACATATGGCCATTGCCAAAATCTCTGAGCTATGGCAATGGAACACTCCTTCTCAGCAATGATTTTGAGCTGCAAACAGACTGTAGCCAGTTTGATGAATCCACTTCTTCGAGCATCATCAAGAATGCATTCTTGAGGTCGATGGACATTGTCAGAGCAAGCCATGTCATTGAGGCCAATACTTCCTCAGGCATTGCTCCTTCCTTAGTCCTTAAAGGAATTAATGTCGTTGTCTATTCGCCTTCTACTGAGGTTTTCGTCGTCTGTCTGTCTATATGCGTCATTTTTTTCTATTTAGTACGAATTAATCAAGAAGTTTGTTAAATTGTGGTCATGTTGGATGAATGCAGTTGCAGTTTGGCGTTGACGAGTCGTACAAGCTAGAGATTCCTGCTCAGGGATATCCAATCTATGCTCAACTTGAGGTGTGTAGTACGACTCAACTATTATACCGTTTTCTATTTAAAATTTGATGAAATGGACCAATTCTGTTTTTTGTAGGCACAAACTGTGTATGGAGCTTTGCATGGGCTGCAGGTTAGATAGATTTTGTCCATCATTTGAATTAATTTATCAAAGGTACATGTCTAAATAATGAAAATGTTTGCATATTTTATAGACATTCACCCAACTCTGCATCTATAACATTTCTTCAAGAGGAATTGTGGTCAATCAAGTTCCATGGACCATTGTTGATCAGCCAAGATTCGCGTATCGAGGCCTTTTGATAGGTCTGATACTTGGTTTTGTCTTTCATAATGTATGTATTTCAGCTAGGATACAACTTCCACTATATATAATTTGAGATTTGATTTAAGGCCAATGTGTTTATTAATTGCAGATACATCCAGGCACTATTTGCCTCTGCCAGTGATAAAGAAGGTCATTGATTCAATGGCTTATGCCAAGCTGGTAGCCTACACAAATTTAAAATCTTTGATTTATGCAATTCTCATTATAAAATTTACGAAGATTTTGTGTGATGGCAGAATGTGCTGCATTGGCACATTGTGGACTCACAGTCTTTCCCTCTTGAAATTCCGTCCTATCCAAAGCTGTGGGACGGAGCGTATTCCACTTCAGAACGGTATACTTTTGGTGATGCTGCTGAGATTGTAAGGCAAGTGATCATATCTGCATCTGTTACGAAACTATTCAAAATAATGACAAGATGAACAACACTCATATTTGTGCTCCTTACATCTGATCAGTTATGCTAAACAACGTGGGATTAATGTGTTGGCTGAACTTGATGTTCCCGGTCATGCTCAATCCTGGTACTACTCTGCTTCAATTCTCAACTTCTTCGATTTCTCTCTCTCTCTCTCTCTGATGCATTTTCATTAAAATTGTTGTTTAGGGGGATAGGATACCCTTCTTTATGGCCTTCAGCAGATTGCAAGGAGCCACTTGATGTTAGCAATGAGTTTACCTTCAAATTGATAGATGGCATACTTTCAGGTGGCATTATTACCTTATGGTGATGATAAAACTAACTAGCTACTTTAATGAACTAACAGATTTTTCTCAGATTTCAGCAGCATCTTCAAATACAAATTTGTTCACCTAGGAGGCGACGAAGTGAACACTAGTAAGATTCTCGATTTCAAATTGTACTATATACAGCAGTTTTTAGATCTTAGGCTCTCCTTGATGCTACAGACGATTTCAGGTTGCTGGCTTTCGACTCCTCATGTGAGCTTGTGGTAAGATTTCAAGCTATATTTATGTATGAAAAGTGCAACTCTTCAAGCTATATAAATAATATTGTACAATTTACAGGCTACTTAAAAATGGCACGAATGCTTCATCAGCTTATCAGTACTTCGTGTTGCGAACGCAACAAATAGCATTGTCTCATGGATATGAAATTGTTAACTGGTAAGATATCTAAACCACAATTCACAGATCCTTTGGCTAGCTATTAGTAAAAATATCTGCTGTCAAAGCCAACTTATACAATTCTAATATGTGACTGCAGGGAAGAGACTTTTAACAACTTTGGCAATAAGTTGAACCCAAAGACTGTGGTTCATAATTGGTAAGTGCTGATTATTTTGCAAATGTGTTTACTTTTTAGTCACAAATGGCTAAATTGGACTTGTTTTAATTTAGGCTTGGAAGAGATGTTGCTCGAAAGGCAGTTAAAGCTGGTTTTCGTTGCATCGTAAGCAATGCATTTAAGTGGTATTTGGATCATGTGGATGCTTCTTGGCAAGGGTTCTACTCAAATGAGCCACTTACAAACATCACAGATCCAAAGGAACAAGCTTTAGTGCTTGGTGGAGAGGTAAGCATGTGGGGTGAGCTTGTTGATGCGTCTAATATCGAGCAAAGGATATGGCCACGAGCTGCAGCTGTTGCAGGTTCGTCTATTCGTGACAATCTAAGCTTTATAGAAGAAATTATTATATAGTTTACCAACTTTTCGGACATTTGGCAGAGAGGCTATGGACACCTTACGACTATAGAGTAATAAACAATATTGGAAATATGATTTCTTGATTAGTTGTAAAGGAGATTTACAATGGGTATTTATACAAGAGAGAATTAGGTCTACCTAACCCTAATGGGCTTTATAAGAGAGCCCATAGGAAACTAAGATGGGCCTATACAATAAATAGGAATGAGAGTGTATTTACTAATATAGGTCCAATATGCCCCCTCAAGATGGAGTACCATAGGATAGTCCAATCTTGGTCATAAGAAGCTGAAGGCGAGCACCGGAGAGAGGCTTGGTGAGGGCATCGGCAAGTTGGTCGGCAGTGGAGACATGCGAGATGCGGAGCCGAGCAGTTTTGACAAGATCACGAACAAAGTGGAAGTCGATGGCAATGTGTTTCATTCGTGAGTGAAACACAGGGTTTGAGCATAAGTAGGTGGCCCCAATGTTGTCACAGTAGATGACTGGCGCCGGAGAATCGGGAAAGTGTAGTTCTTTAAGTAAGGATGTTAGCCATTGTACTTCAGAGGCCGCTGCGGCAATGGCTCTGTATTCGGCCTCAGTTGATGAGCGGGCAACAGACTTCTGCTTTTTGGACGACCATGAGATAGGATTGGCCCCCAAAAAGACGACATAGGCACTTGTGGAAGTGCGATCATCATGGTTGCCTGCCCAGTCAGCATCCGTGAAGCAGTGGAGCGAGGAGGATGAGGATGGGGTAATGTTGATTCCAACATCCCTTGTACCATTGAGGTAGCGGAGTAGACGCTTGACGGCATTCCAGTGCGTGATGGTGGGTGCATGCATGAACTGAGATAGCTTATGGACGGCAAAGGCGATGTCAGGTCTGGTGAGCTGGAGATACTGAAGGCTGCCGAGCACTTGACGATACTGAGTGGAGTCAGTGGGAGAGGTGCCATCCGAGAGAGTAAGGCGAGCAGAGGTGGATAGTGGAGTTTGGACTGGTTTAGAGTCGATCATGTTGTATCGGGCGAGCAGATCGGTGACGTATTTGCGTTGGCAGATCGGTGACGTACTTATTGTCCCAGCTCAGGACACTCAAATCCGGGTTCATGCTAAGAGCCCCGGAATGGCTAGAAAACCCCGGATTAGTCGCCCAGGACAAGTATGTGTTATTGCCAGTCGCGTAAAATAGCCACGCCGCACCCCACATGTACTCGTCGTAATACCCCGACGAGTTGTAGAACGGCTCAATGTAGGGGTTACCTTGGCTGTATCGCGTTCGTTTGCTGCTGTCACGTGCGAAACTCCACAAGGTTTCAGCTCCCTTGCTTAGCTTGTTGGAGTAGACGGTGTTATCGCGGAATACAATGGAGGCGGCCGCTAGGGCCGCAGCCATTTCCGCTCCCAGATCGGGCCCGGAGGTTGCTGTTTGGACTTTGGGGGGTAGTCCATGTCTTCGGGCCTTTCCCAACAGTAGTGGTCGTCTGGGGTCTTGGACCCGTTTTGCGATCCACCAACCTGTACGGGTCGGGTTAGGAAGATCATGTAAACTTATTCATTACATGTGTAACCAAATTAGTTTAATTTTCGATGAAAACTTTAAATAAATAAAAAACTACCCCTAAAAATATAAAAAGAAAAGAAAATTATACTCAATTCGTTTATTAAGTGTATTTTTAGATGCTAAATCTTGTTTCTAATTAATTACTATCATTTTACCTATTTTCTCATTTATTTCCAATTTATACTCCATTCGTGTCTCTAGACATTAAATATTGTTTCTAAATAATTATCATTTTATTTTAACTATTTTCTCATTTATTTCCAATTTATCTGTACATCTAAAAGATCTCTTATTTTTTTACTAATTATATATTTTATTCCTAATCTCGCACCTCTAATTAATCTAAAATTATCTTTGGTACTCTTTCAATTTCCCTTTAAGCATATAGATTTCTTATGTAAAATATTTCATACAGAAATATAAATAATTAAGATAAATTTGAAATAAAATTTTATGGGTCAAATCTGGTCAATGCAAGTCAAATTTAACTAAAATATATTTAGATACTACATGACCATAATATTATCACTCAAGAACAAAATTGTATTACTACAAATTCAAAAATATTTTGAACACTTAATTTTTTGGGCGAATTTTCCAGATTTTTTTGACATGTAATAGTACACTTTTGGTCTTGTAGTGATAATATTTTGATATTTGTTGTAACAATATATTGATTATATAGTAAACCACAACCCACAATTTTTTTATTGACCCGCAATTTTTTTAAAATTACTTTAATTAGATATATTTTATGTATGAAATATTTTATTTAATTGTTGCTCATGTTTATGAATCATAATTAATAAACATGTATGTATACCTGGCTATAAATTTTGTTGATTGTAGTTGCAGAAGAGTTGAAGGTAAGGAGTAAATAATCATTCCCCCATTTGATAAGATCTCGTATATGATCATACTCTCCACTACCACGATATTTATGTTCGTATTCGATCACACTCCAACTTAACATTGTCATTGCAAATGCCATTGGAAAATGGAATTTCGAATTGTCTCCTGCATCATAGTACCCACCCACCAGTCCCCCTTTAACATCCGTTTGACCCGACCCATCTTTCAGACCCGAATCCCCTCTCCATGGGATACCATTGTTCTTAGGCAATTTTCCAGCTGCATTTTTTAAATAATTGTTTTAATTAGTACTAACTCATTATTTTATGATCCGATCGAAACGTTTGTTTGTTCTATGACTGTATAAAGTCAAAACTCTCAGATTCATATACTCCTAGTTTGTAAATAACAAACCACAATGTATTGACGTAATCAATGACGTGACCCCTAACAACAAAATATACCAATATATTGACTTAAAAAAAAAACACAAATTTCACTGAAAAAATACGGTACTATTTTAATGCCATCTATTTATTTTGGAATCAAAGAAAGAAAATTATAGTCAAACAAGCAATTAATTACGGAAATTATATATTGAAAAGATCTCCACATAGATAAACAAATTAACCCTCTAGAGATTATGTGAGCAAGATTAATGTTAAATATCACGTCTAATTCTTACAATCAGGTTCAAGAAAGAAAAAGAAAAAAAAAAGGATTTTCAAGTACTGAAAATCTAATTAATGTCCTCTTTCTTCTTCTTCTTCTTTTTTTTTTTTTTTATCCTCTTTTTTTATATGACGCGCGCTAATCCGCCTAATGTATGTTATTTGATTAATAAGTATATCTAATCATATTATTGTACTGTAATTCTATAGGCTGCCAAGGAAGAATTTGTCATTAACAAATACTCTACATAACCAAACCTTAATTTTGTAAATAACAATTAACTAATTTGGGAAATAAGCAAATCTAAACCATACGGCGCCACTGAAATCCTCTAGTCAATAGCTGCCTAATCTACATATATTAAAAGCTCGGCTTAATTCTCCCATTTCACTTTTCGTGTTCCACTGATATTTCACTCTACTGTATTTTTAGTTGTATTTTAACAAGTATCACCCACAATATTATAAAACGTTGATTTTTTTTTTTTAATGTAACACATATCAATAATACATACAGTAAAATAAGATGTGTAACATGAAAAAAAAAAGTGCATGATCACATTAAAAATGTATAAATTGAAGTTATAAATTGAAAGAGATGTACGTACACTTTTGGGCGTTGAAGAAGAGAAGGGCTTTGTGAAGGGCAAGCGTGTAATTATCGGGAGGCGGGGGCGGCGTTCTGTGCGTAGGTATAGATTTAGTTATAATAATGGGGAGGCCGATTACAATGAAGGCTATTAAAATGGACAATAATGTCCATTTGAACGTAGCCCGGCTGCAAACAATGCAGCCGAGATCCACATATTTCTTCTTTTTCTTCTCCGAGGGCCCTAGAAGCCAACTTTGTTGTGTCTCATCCAAATTACCATTGTAGCCTTGTTGTGAGATTGAGGCCCTGTCCCAATCCATATTCCTACCTTTGTTGTCATCGTCCGTCGCCGAATCCGCCGCGTTGATCTCCAACGGACCTCCCCAGTGATTATGCATTTTTTTTTAATCCTTAATTATGGAATGAAAATGAAACATAATTAAATACGTTATTAATGAATGAATTTTGGTCAATATTGAATTAAATCTTGATATGAATGAATACAATGAATATACGCATTCATGCATGTATAGTAAACCTTAATTTCATGTATTGATTAATGAATTTACCTCGAAATCTTGATGAGCAAAATCGATCTCCTCCAACTGTGTGTGTGTGTGGTGTATATATAAATTTTGGGAAAAAAAAGGGGAAGTTGACTTGGAAGGGTTTTTCTTTATTTGATATGAAGGTTATGTTCAGTGAAGGTTTTTGAGAGTGAAAGAGACAATGTGAAGAACAGGTTACGGGCTTTTTCGTGCCTCTGTAAACTGTTGCTCTAGGTATACCTTAAGCCTGGAATTAAAAATTAGTATATTTTTTGTTTTCACCTATCAAAATAAATATATATATATATATATATATATATATAGAAATACAGCTAATTAATAATTGCTGTGTTATTTATTGGTAAAAGAAGATGGAGTAATTAATAGATTCCATATATATCTCTCTGAACTTTCCTAGGAAAAAACGAAAGGGTTTTATGTTAATTGGTGGATTACACGATTAATTCTCACCCAAAGCCTTGGTAATTTGTAGTTTTAATTAATTTATTGTATTTTATTATTAAACGTTAGTTACTCTTTTAGTCCTAAAATGATCATTAGAATAATAGAATAATAATATTACATAATAACATATTATAGAAATAGTATAATATATTATAGGTTGCAAATTTTTATTTATGATTTATATTTATTTTTTTATTTATCTATTTCCTTGTGTATTTTAGTGGACCATTCTTATCATCTCATTAAGGAAATGAATATATTATAGGTAACAATTTTTTATTTATGATTTATATTTATTTTTTTACTATTATCATCTCATTAAGTGATTGAATATTATAGGTCGCAATCTTTTATTTATGGTTTATATTTATTTCATTATTTATCTATTTTCTTGTGTATCTCACTTGTAATTAGGAGAAAAAAAATTATTTAACTTTTACCTTTTTTGAAAAAGTCTCAAAATAGTTAAAATTTTAATTTACGTCCCATAACTTTTTCAATTGCTTAATTTACATTCAATTTTTGCTGGAAATCCCCAAATTTACGTAAATGAGACGTAAATTGAGCAATTAAAAAAGTTATGGGACACAAATTAAATTTTTAATTAAAATGGGACGTTATGCGAAAAAGATAAAAATATTCAATAAATGTGTACAATTCACTATAAAATTAATGTAGTTTATGTTATACAATCAAATAAAAAAATTCATTTATTCATAAATTAACTTATTTTAATATAAAAATATAATTCCTTTATTCATAAATTAATTAATTATTATAAAAATAATTAACTTACCTAATTAAAAAAAATTATAATTACAATGTAAGTATTATAAATTTATTTATTTATTTTAAAGTAATCAAATAAATATAAAAAATTATCTAAGTATTATATAAAGTGGGTCCACATATTTTTGTACGGACTAATATCAAATAAAAAATTATATAATAAAAATGAAAAACAATAAAATTAACAAATTGTTAAAAAATATATTGTTCATCTTCATCTTTCAATTACCGTGTGTAAGGGGTGAGAATTTTGGATATATTTGACTATTTGAGTATTTTTTAAATTTATTTGAGGATTTTAAATACAGTATTTGTGGATTTTTGTATTTATTTAAAATATTAAAATAATTGTTAAGTTTAATAAGAGTTTTTGACAATTTTAATAAAAAAAATTATTTGAGATTTTTATTATTTTAAAGATAAAATTTATATTTATTTGGTATGTTAATTGATTTTTTAAATTAGATTAATTGAGTTTAATTTCAAATAATTAATTAGGTAAGTTAATTGATTTTTTTAATAATTAATTGACTTAAGAATAAATCTTGATTTTTTTTATATTATGAAAAATTATTTATTTATTTAAATATTATTTTAAATTTATTTTTATATATTTTAAAATATTATTTAGTATTTTAATTATTTTTTTTCTAATTAGGTAATTTAATAATTTTTCTAATGAATTAGATAAGTTAATTGATTTTTATAATAATTAATTAATTTATGAATTATTTTTTTATTTGATTGTATAATCTATATAATGAATTGTACACATTTGTTGAATATTTTTATCTTTTTCGTATAACGTCCCATTTTAATTAAAAATTTAATTTATGTCTCATAACTTCTTTAATTGCTCAATTTACATCTCATTTACATAAATTTAGAGATTTCCAGCGAAAATTGGACATAAATTAAACAATTGAAAAAGTTATGGGACATAAATTAAACAATTGAAAAAGTTATGAGACATAAATTAAAATTTTAACTATTTTGTGACGTTTTTCAAAAAAGGTAAAAGTTACGGGACGTAAATAATTTTTTTCTCTGTAATTAGAGATGTCTATCGGGTTGACCTTAGCCTTATATGACTAACTCTACAGGGTTACGGGCTAAACGGGATAGGGCCTTAACCGGTTCATACTTAACGGTGCTAGGGCCTTAACCGGTTCATAATTTTGTTGGGACCTCACCTAACTAGACATGTGCAGCGGTTGAAAACCGCCGGTTTCGGTTAGAAACCGGCGGTTACGGTTTTCGGCAACCGTAACCGAACCGCGAACCGCCGGTTACGGTTACGGTTTTTGAACCGGCGGTTCGGTTCGGAAACCGGCGGTTCGCCGGTTAGTTTTTTTTTTTTTAAGCTCGTTTTCGCCTCTTTTTTCGATCGTTTTCGCCTCTTTTTTCGATCGTTTTAAGTTAAAATTATTTGTACAACTTAAAATTAAAATTATACTCGTTTTAACTTTTGTTTATCGTTTTTTTTATAAATTATTATATTATAACTTTAAGTCGATAACTTATATTCTTATAACTTTAACTTATAACTTATTAAATATTAAGAGAATAAATTTAATGTAACTTAGGCGGTTAGACAACTTAGGCCTATTTCTTAAAAAAATAAATTAATTATAATTTACATTAGAAAACTTACAAGTTACAACTTACAACTTATAAAAACTAAATCAAACTTATATAAATTAAAAACTTTAGAATTACAACTTACAACTTACAATCAATTTGGAATTTTGGGGAGGGGTTAAAAGAAATTGGACTTGAGCTTAATTTAAAAAATTAAACTTAGAAATTCTAAGTTCAAAATTTTTAAATTAAGTTGCCTACGTATCCAAATTCAACGGAAATTGGAATCAAAGTCCACGTAGTTCTCTTACCTCAACTTACCTCGTTGTTGTTGAACTTGAAGGAGGTTCTTTATTCTTCACTTCCGCCCGTAGAGGTCCATTCCTCGTCTTCTTCATTATCTTCTTCTAACGATTGGGCTCTTTTTTCGGCTCTTATCCAATCATCAAGTAAACATTGGTTCTCTACGTTTTCAACGGTCATATTGGATCTTGTTGCATCCAAAGTATAACCTCCTACACTAAATGCTTGCTCAACGGCAACGGTTGAGGCGGGAGCCGCTAAAATTTCTCTTGCAAGCATTGACATTGCCGGAAATACTTGAGTCACCGTCGACCAACACCTTAGTATATCAAAGTCTCCTTCCATATTTTCCATGGATGTATTCGCTTCATAGCTTTCATATTCTTGAGTATAAGTAAATTTTGATTTTTTACAATTACGTTGAAAAAGAAAGCTATCAACATCATCATCATCCATGTCGTCATCATTATTTTGTACGTTAAAACTAGCACTAGAACTAGAAGAAGAACTATGACTAGGGTTGGATAAACCATGTGTATCCATATACTCCTTAATTAATGATAATATAAGTTGTTGAACTTCAAATATGAAATGATCGGTGTTCGGTTGATCATTCGGAAATTCGGCAATAAGATATAATTTTTTATAATACAAGGCTAACATAGCTTTAACACCATCTAACTTATATCTAGGATCAAAAACTTTAGCAACTAAAAATATAGGGGGAATTATAGCAAAATATTTTTTCCATTTTTCCAACATAGGAGCAATAGCAAGATATAATATTGGATCGTTTTTGTAACGTGCTAAAACGTTGACAATTTTTAGACAATGTTCAAGTGCCAAATGAGAAGTAGGTTCGTAAACTTTAGACATAGCAAAAGTAGCATTATTAAAAGTTTCCAAAACCTTAATTATGTTTATGCAATGATTCCAATATTCAGGAAGTAAACCAAAACCACATTTTTCTTCTTCAAAAAAATCACATAAAGTCTCTTTATAATCAACCGACTCTTTTAACAACTTATAAGTAGAATTCCACCTTGTTGACACATCAAGAGAAAATTTTTTTGGATGCACATTCCTACTTCTACAAAAATGTTTCCATTTTTTCATCAAACTACTACGCCTCGTCAAATAAGTAATAGCATCTTTAATAGGAGAAATATAAATTCTCAAAGCATTTAAACCATCTTGAACACATAAATTTAAAATATGACACATGCATCTAATATGAAAAAAATTTCCACCAACATACGGTTGACATGCAATGCGAAGTTGTTCGATACTAACATTATTAGCACTAGCATTATCAAAACCAATTGAAAAAATTTTGTTAATTAAACCATAAGATTTTAAAATTTCAACAATTTTCTTTTTAATAGCATCGGCCGAGTGCACACAATCAAAATCCCTATAAGCAATTAATCTTTTGTTTAATGTCCAAGAATCATCAATCCAATGACAAGTAACTCCCATATATGAATGTTTTTGAAAATTATCACTCCAAATATCGGAACAAATAGAAACTTTACTCTTAAGTGAACGAAAAGTATTGATCAAAGCAAGTTTATATTCACCAACAATATTAGCAATATCACGAGTAACCGTAGAACGAGAAATTTTTTTCATGCTTGGTTGTAGTGAAAGTTGTACCAAATCATTAAAAGCAAAATTTTCAACAAAACTATAAGGAAGATGTTGAACACTTATCATTTTAGCTAACATTTTTCTAAAATATGCTTGATCATATTTAAAAAGAGAAGTCGGATTACTTACCTCACCTTGAACTCCTCCTCCGGAGGACCCGGTAAATCCTCGTAGTTGCGTTTGGCTCGTTGTAATTCCCATTTTATCCGGATGGTGGTTTTCCAGGTGGAGCTTGAAGGTACCATATCCTCCTCCTTTTTTAAATTTATACTCCTTTGGACAATAATTACAATGAATTATAAATCTATCGACCTCACCGGTTGGAACTTTTTGAAAGTGACGTGCAAAAATTTCGGATTTAAAACTTCGAGCTTGTGAAGAAGAAGTAGGAGGTGGAATTTCGGTTGAGGGCGCCGAAGGTGGTGGATACTCGGTTGCACTTTCTTGAGTTGGACCACGTTCAACCTCTTCTTCATCATCATCATCGGTGGCAATTTATTTCGTTCATGTGGTCGATGATATCGTCACCAAGAATTCTACGCATATGTTGATCTTCTTCATCGACGTCGTTGAACAATGGAACGCGTCTTCGTCGAGGTTGTTGTGAAGAAGATACGATAGCCTTTCCTCTTGATGATCTTGAAGAAGACATATTAGTAAATTGAGATTTGAGAGAATTAGAGAAAATAAAAATTTGAGAAGACTTGTGTTGAGAGAATTGAGAATTTGAGATAATAAGAATTAAGAGAGAATAGAGAATTGAGATAAGAGATGAGATTGAGAGTTGAGGACTTGAGGTGTGAAAAATGAGAAGAGAAAATGGGGTATTTATAGGTGAAAAATGGGATATTTTCGGATTTAGAAAAAAAAAAAAAAAAATTCCGGCCAAACCGCCGGTTACAACCGGACCGGCGGTTAACCGACGGTTAACCGACTGCCAGATCAATCGTAGCCGTTGAGATTCAACGGTCAGATGATCTGGACCGTTGATCTCCAACGGCTAGAAAATTCAAATTTGGGGAAACCGGGCCAAACCGGCGGTTAACCGCCGGTTATTACCGTTGTAATTTTTTTTTTTTTTTTTAAATTTATAAACGCTTTTAATCTGGACCGTTGAGATTCAAACGGTCAGATGATCTGGACCGTTGAATCGCCAACGGTCAGATTTTTGAATAATTAACCGCCGGTTAACCGGACCGGCGGTTAAGGCGGTTTAACCGCCGGTTTGGCCGGAATTTTTTTTTTTTAAATCCTAAAATGCCCAATTTTTCACCTATAAATACCCCATTTTCTCTTCTCATTTTTCACACCTCAACTCTCTTATAAGTTATAAGTTATAACTTATATCAATTATCTATTTCTCTCTTATTCTCTCAAAAGACTCTCTTTCAAATGGCAACCCAAGGATCATCCGGAGTTACAAACGGTCAACGTGAGTTACGTGATGAAGAAGAAGTCAATCAACCGCCGCCTCGAATTCAACCAAACTTTCACCCTCCTCACTCCAAATTGCTAAATCACTTTCACGTGAGTGATACAAATCCAATAGACAATTCACGTGAAGTTTGTTGCAAGTATTGCCAAAAAAAATATAAATTTAAGCGCGGTGGAGGATACGGAGTTTTCAAGTCACACATTGAAAAAGTTCATCCGGAGGCATTGGGTCAATTGGGACTTCCCCCTCGATTCTACTAATTAAGTATTAGTAATTTTACTAATTAAGTATTTGAACTTTGAAGTGTTTTAGTTTATTTTTATTTTGTAAGTTGTATTTTGTAAGTTGTAACTTTGTTGAGTTTGTTTTTTAAGAATTAAGAGTTTAAGACTTAAGTTTAGCCTAAAGTCCTAAACCTAAATGGCTAAATGTTAAATGTTATTTTTTTTAAGTGTATTAAGTTAAGATTTAAGTGAAATGTTAAGTATTTAATTTATATGTATCTAATTTCAGTATTAAATTTAAATATTTGTATATAAAAATATTAAAAAAATTTAAAAAATAAAATAAATAACCGCCGGTTTCCCGGTTAACCGGCGGTTAACCGGGAAACCGCCGGTTCCACTTTGGGGGAACCGTAACCGAACCGTGAAATTACGGTTACGGTGCGGTTTCAAAACCGAAACCGCCGGTTAGCCAAACCGCCGGTTTCGGCGGTTCGGCGGTTAGAAACCGCCCGTGTCTGCACCTAACCCTAACCCTAGTGGGACACGGACTAAACAGGCCACTAACGGGCTACAATAATTTTTTTCTTTTAAAATTAAAGGTCTCAATTGGTACCTCCAACAACTTTATGTAATTAATGATCGATAAATGATAAAACAAAAGTATGATTTAACCACAATTCTATAACTCACTAGATGACTCTCCGCGTATTACGCAGTATATTGATAAAAGTTACGGAGTAATATTCAAAATAATATAACTCATATTTTAAAAGATACACTTATAAAATTTTATAGGTAAATTTACTTTTCATAATTTAAAATTTTATTATATAATTTTTTATTTTGAATAATTATTTTATGTATAATTAGTATGATAAAATTTATTTTATCAATTAATTTATAATATATATTCAATTACTGATAAAATTATATACAAATGAATTTATCTTATTAATTAATTAAAATAAGATATTAATTGATTTTAATTTTAATTTAGGTAAAACTTTCCATTTTAATATCAATGGCATATGTATTAACCAATAGTTTAATTACACACTAAATTTTTTTAAAAATCAATTTAATCTCCATGCGACACATCATCACATTTAACCATATGATGACACATGGCAATATTAAACTCCCTATTAGTATATAGGGGTGATTGGTCCTTAATAATAAGGCCAAATAAATAAAGCTAAACAAAGATTATAATCTTTTAATAAACAAATAGTAATAATGACTAATACATGGTAATGTGCTTAATGCTTGTAGTTATGGTTATTGGTCAAATGACCCAAAATTTGTTCTCAAATTATTTATTTAAAAAAAAAAAAGTAACAACTCGGGCTAGCGGATTGACCTGGTTTAGTCTGCGGGCTAACCGACCCGGGTAAAAAAAACCCGGATTTAAATGGGCCTATGATTCATGAACCCTAACCATGTATTTTTCAGGGTTAAACGGACCAGCCCGGTTAGCTCGATTCAGATAAATATCTCTACTTGTAATCCTATATATAGTGAACCACTCTTATCATCTCATTAACGGTGATTGAATATAATTCTTACGTGGTATCAGAGGTCTCCTTTCATTTTTTTACACAGATCAATAAAATATACTCCGTTGTGTCTAAAATTTTAAATTCAATTTATAATCTTTCAAATAGACTCTTATTTGTTGCACATTAAAATAATAATGTTCATTTATTATATATGAATATTTTAAATGGTTTGCACACTTAAAAAATAGTACTCCGTACTATATTTTGAGACAAATAATGGAATATAAAATCATATTTTAGGACGGACGGAGTATATTATTGAGACCGGAAATTTCTTACATGTGAGAAAAAAATAAATTTCACTAAACAAGCCCTTGTGTGATGGGTGACCGCTAGGGTCGGGCATACTAATAGTACTTGTAATTACCTTTTCTTCTTTTAATTTCTGATCAACATTTTGTAGCCTATCATCTTTTGTCAACTCTTAACAACTTTAGAATGTAAATATTTTTCTATAGTGAGAGTAAGTTTATTAGTACTAAACTGTGATTATTAATTTTTAAAATCGTTGACATGTATAGTAGGTAATTTTGAGAAATTGAATGCCTAATGCACGAGATGTAAAATATGTGATGGAGGTGGCTTCTAAATGAAATGTTGTATATAATGTCACAATTTTTTTTTTATGAATAACATATAAATAAAACATTTTTTAAATTGTGATACTTCATATATTTAAAAATATTATCTAATATATTAAATTAGTGTTTTTAGAATCGAAGCGAATTAGTCGATTGAATCAGGAATCAAACGGTAATTCGGTTCAATTACCCTTTAAAAACGCTTTTGAAGTTCAACGGTGAAGAATAGGTGAACCAATTGAATCATTTTTTTTTAATTTTTATTAATTCATTTATAATTTAAGTTCACTCTCACTTTCACATTTTTCTTATCATTTTAACGCCATTTTTTAGGTTTAATTTTTTTTTTCCTTCTTACTTTACAATTCCACCTTAATATTTTAATATAAGAATTTATTATTAACTACTCCCTCCGTCCCCGAAAAATTTGCGGGGAATCTTGGGCACATGGTTTAAGAAAAAATATAATGATGGAAGTGTTGAGGGGTAATCTTGTAAACTTTTATATATAAAGTAAATAAAGTAGATTGATTGAGTGTATGGTGAGTCTCAAAAGTAATGACATAAAGGGTAAATATGTGTACTCTATATTATAAGGGTGAGGATTGTGATGATTATTTATATTTTGGGGTATGTAAACTTTTGAGGGACAAACAAAAAAGGAAAGTATGAAAACTTATGAAGTCTATTTTGAGTTGAGTTGTTGTGTTGTCTACTATAAGTCTATTTTGCTTATTATACTATGAATCTTTTTAAATTTGTAAGTGCATATTTATCTTTGGGAGATATCGAAAGCTTGAATTAACAATGTGAATTTCTCATTTTAAAAAAAAAAGAGTTAACAATTTTACAAAATTTATCTATTTATTTTTTAAATCTTAAAATTTTGCAACTACTCCTATGTTGTAAATGACATGAATTAAAGAAAATTTATAAACTCATTAACTCAATTTTTTTTGATAATTCACCTGACTTAATAAATCTAAAAACTTATTTATATGACTTCAAAAAAAAAAACTTATTTATAAATATAATAAATGTACTAGTAATAAATAGATGTTCATTACATAAATAAATAAAAGAAAAAAAAAAACATTCTTAGATCGGATGGGTCAACGATTTAAAAAAGACCGATAGAAGGAGTGTATAATTTCTCTAAAACCCTGAACCGGAGGTTTTACGGCCTCCCAATTCCACCTCCGCTCCAGAGAAACGAACTAGATGCTGGGAATCCGATCAACCGCCGCAGCACGTGCGGCGGCCCGGTGGCTGAGGCACCCTGGCGGCGGAGGCAGCTTCGGATACAGAAGGACTCTTGCTTCTCATTATTCTGTTCAGTCTCCTTTAGCTTCCGATGCTAGTGGCTACTTCAATACTAGAGAAAAAGATAGGGAATTCATTTATTCTTCAATTAAACGGTACTCGACTTGCTCGGTATCCAATTCTTCAACTCCTCGCGACGCTGCTGCTTTGAATTGCAGTAGCAGTGTTGAGAATGGCGAAGCAGGTGCCGAGGCGGTCGTGCCGGAGACTTACGCCGCATTGCGAAGTGCGGCGATGGATGACGCGTATTACGCGATTGAGTTGGCTTTGGATTCGGTGGTGAAGATATTTACGGTTGCGAGTAGTCCTAGTTACTAGCTTCCTTGGCAAAATAAGTCTCAGCGTGAATCCATGGGCTCTGGTTTGCACCTGTTTCTTGTTATATCCCTTTATTTTCTTAATTGTGAATGAAATTCATTGATATGAAGCTTACTTTTTCATTAATGTTTCATTTCTTTTGTTTTGCCGGTTAATTTTGAACCTTATCGAATTTTGGTTTTAGTGAATTATTGGAATTGGAAGCTTAGCTATAAATGAAAAAAAAACCGTTTTGGCATGTGTTCAGATGTAGATTAACGTTAAGTCACATTGTCAACTTCAGTTGTTCTGTATATGTGAAGTCATACATTTACAACATACATAAACCAATCATCTATTCTGAAATGAAGTTTAAAGGCTTGTTGCAGAATTAATTGTACTTAACATAAGAAAATGTCCTCTAAGTTGTGCAGATAGGATGCTCATGATGTTGCATTTCTGTGAATTAACTACAGGATTTGTTATTTCGGGAAGGAGAATCTTGACAAATGCCCACGTTGTGGCTGATCATACGTTTGTTCTAGTTAGAAAGCATGGCTCTCCCACCAAATACCGAGCACACGTCCAGGCTGTTGGTCATGAGTGCGATTTGGCTATCTTGATGGTAGAAAATGAAGAGTTCTGGGAAGGAATGACCTTTTTGGAGCTTGGTGACATTCCCTTTCTCCAAGAATCTGTTGCAGTTGTTGGTTATCCTCAAGGTAATGTTGCATTTGTCTTCCTCTAGGCATTGCATTAGATATACATAAGCATGCTCTGAATGAGGAAGATTACCGTGCTAGTTGGAACTGCTACTAGAAGCATCTTCTGATGAATTTCATATTTGTATGATATAAACCTGGGAACTTTGTAATATGCAAGTCTAAAAACTCTTGTAAAATCACATTGTAGACTATGCCTCTACTTTTGAAAATTTTCAGAAGGATTGAAGTTCGAATGCAGCCTTTACTGCTGAATGAGTTTTCATGTAATGCATACTCAAGTGGATAACTTTCTACTGAATCTAGCACAAGTATATGTTTTTTTTTCCTTCCTCCTTTTTTCCCATTTTGCTATGACAACTGCAGTTTCTCATAGTATACAAGGCAAGGTTGTCTAATGAAGTATTTTTGCAGTTTATACAAGGCAAGGTTGTCTAATGAAGTATTTTTGCAGTTTATCTATTTTTTCTGATTATCTATGTGCATTGTCTATGGAAACACGCTATATCCTTTTTGCTACTTTCACTTCTGAATTTGCCATAATGAATAATTTTTGGTAGGTGGGGACAACATTTCTGTTACCAAGGGGGTTGTCTCTAGGGTTGAACCAACCCAATATGTACACAGTGCAACCCAGCTCTTGGCAATACAGATTGATGCCGCCATAAATCCAGGAAATAGTGGAGGACCAGCAATAATGGGTGACAAAGTTGCAGGAGTAGCATTTCAAAACCTTTCTAATGCAGAGAACATAGGGTAAACACCTGCAAATTATGCCTTTTGAATTTTATTTGGCATATGTGTACCAAGGTGTTCAGCTTGAAATTGATTCAAGTATCAGAACTTTGTTTGAATCACAAAGCCCAATTTGTTAATATGGGAGATCTACTTTTGGTCTATTACAGTTATATTATTCCGGTCCCTGTAATAAAGCATTTCCTTGGGGGTGTTGAAGAAACTGGAAAATATGTTGGATTCTGTTCCATGGGTTTGTCTTGCCAGCCTACTGAAAATGCCCAACTACGGGAACACTTTCAAATGCGTCCTGGTTTAACTGGAGTGCTTGTGAGTCAAATCAACCCAATCTCTGATGCACATAGAGTTTTGAAAAAGGATGACATCATCCTTTCTTTTGATGGTGTTCCCATAGCAAACGATGGATCAGGTACAATTCAAGTGTTCAACACGACAATTTTCCTCAATGATTTCTGTGTGGGGTCAGGTGTTTACAGATGCTTCAGATTTTCTGATCTTTTTCTGTGTGGGGTTTTTAGTGTTTACAGGTCCTTTGTTATTGTGAAATTGATAATGACCTCCATCTTGACATAGTTTTTACTTGATGCTTACAGTCCCCTTCCGAAATAGAGAGCGAATAACATTTGATCATTTAGTCTCTATGAAGAAACCCAACGAGACTGCTCAAGTTAAAGTGTTTAGAGATGGAAAAGAGCACGAGTTCACTGTTACCCTTCGTCCAGTAAGTATATTTCTTCTTCATTATTGTAATATAACATGTGACAAGGCTTTGCTATTAATTTATATATATTCAGTGCATTTTAGTTAATGTTGTTCATATGCTAGAGTGGGTAACGACTTATAACATGTTATCAGAGACTAACTAATAAGATGACTGTTATCATTCAATTTTCGTATACTACCGAAATTGTATCTTCATCTTTTTTTCTTTTCACGTGCAGTTACAACCTCTTGTTCCAGTTCATCAATTTGATAAGCTTCCAAGTTATTTCATTTTTGCTGGTCTCGTCTTTGTTCCGTTGACCCAACCATATCTTCATGAGTATGGAGAAGATTGGTACAATGCATCACCTCGTCGATTGTGTGAACGAGCTCTCAGAGAGCTACCCAAGAAAAATGGACAACAATTTGTTATCCTCTCTCAGGTACTACAATACTCTGTTCTCTAAACAGAGATTTTAAGTATAAAGTTCTTTCTATCTCCCATCCACCCCACCCCACCTTTAGTCATAATAGAGATTAAATATCTGATCTACCAATCAATTTATGTAAAAATAAAAACATTTTCAATTTATTTCAGGTACTAATGGATGACATTAATACGGGGTATGAGCGTCTTGCTGAATTACAGGTAATCTCCAACTGCCGTTAACATCTAAATCTTTTCCAAGCGCTTAGCTCATAATTTGAGATTATGAATGTATCACATCAGCAATGTTTGGTTGTTATTGCATTCCTTGTCTTGCAATTGTGATTAGTTTTGTAGTAGTCTTTCTTTCAATAAGGGTGTAATCAAGTTGAGCTGAGCAGAGCAGAGCAGAGCCAATACATTACTTATATGAATACCATTAATCTTGACAGTAATTAATTTCAAATGGCTCAATGAGGCTTGACTCAATCAATGACTTATCTATAAATATATGTCAATACGGTTCATCTTGCAGGTGAAGAAGGTTAATGGCATCGAAGTGGACAACTTGAAACATTTACGACAACTTGTGGAAGAAGGTAGCAAAGAGAATGTTAGGTTCGATTTGGATGAAGAAAGGGTGATTGTTTTGAACTACGATTCTGCCAAAGTGGCAACATCTCGTATACTAAAACGCCATAGAATACCTTCTGCCTTGTCTAGTGACCTCTTGGACGAGCAAACTGTGTCCAATGTTGAGCTAGCTTGTTCACAGTGAGCTTTTTCCAATTTTGATGTTTTTCAGTTAAGAACGATACCATTATATTTTACTAAATTTTTTGTTGGCTTAAATTATTATTTTAGTGTGCAGATTCTTATGGAGTAATTTTTTTTTAGCTATTACTCATCGGTTGCTAATTTAAGTATTTAAAGGAGTATTTTTTAAGACCAATTGTATTTTTTCATAAATGTTGGTCTAGTCCAAACATTTCACACAAACATTGTTTGAATTGAAGATTTTTATTACTCATTTTGTAAGAAAATTGATTACTCCTATATAATTGAATTAGATATAATGATATATCAAATGCAACTAATTGGATGTTTTATACATTAATTGAATTATGGTCATCTTATTAGAAAATTATTAATTCGACAATAATTTAAATATAAACTATACTGTAATGCAAATGAAAGTACGGACAACTCATTTTATTGATAAAAGTAGATGAATTCAAATTATATATGAAAAAAAAAAAACATAGGAACCCAATTAAAAAAGGCAGGTAATTGACAGACCTATATTAAATTCAATCATAGTAATTAAAAAAAAAAAAACAGTGGAGTTGTCCGAATAAATGTGGTGATTGAAATTAAAGAAAAGTCCATATACTAATTTAGTATGCGCGCGCGTGTGTGTAGGAAGTTAAAAATGCATGGCAAAAAAAGAAAGTCACAGTGATCCGCTAAAGTTGAGGAGAACCATGGATCTCTTGTGGCCATTGTTCCCCCTGTTGCATATATAAAAGCCTCACTCTTCCCCTCCATTACTCATCAACTCAACCATCTCCATTACATTACAACAACAACAACAACCAATGATGGCCTCTTCAAAAATCCTGCTCCTGGCCCTTGTGACCGCCTTCGTTTCTGTGGTCAATTCCGAAGATCCCTACTGGTTCCTCACATGGAACGTCAACTACGCCACCATGTCCCCCATGGGCGTCCCTCAGCAAGTCATCACCATCAACGGCCTCTTCCCCGGCCCCCGAATCAACGCCACTTCCAACAACAACATCGTCGTCAACATTTTCAACAACCTCGACGAGCCCTTGCTCTTCACCTGGAACGCCATCCAGCAGAGGAAGAATTCCTGGCATGAAGGCCTTGCAGGCACAAACTGCCCCATCATGCCTGGAACAAATTTCACATACAGGTTCCAGGTGAAGGATCAAATCGGTAGCTACTATTACTACCCCTCAACCGCCCTCCACCGTGCTGCTGGAGGCTTCGGCCCTATCACTGTCCACAGCCGTGAGCTCATCCCCGTCCCATTCGACTGGCCCGAGGAGGAGTACATTGTCCTTGTTGGAGACTGGTACACCAAGGGACATGCTACCTTGAGGAAGCTGTTGGATAAAGGTAGAAGCCTTGGAAGGCCTGCTGGAGTTTTGATCAATGGGAAACAAGGGAAGCATGATGGCACTGATGAGCCCATGTTTGTGATGAACGCTGGTAAGGTTTACAGGTACAGGTTCTGCAATGTCGGGATGAAGAACTCCATCAATGTCCGATTCCAAGGCCATACAATGAAGCTAGTGGAAGTTGAAGGATCCCACACTGTTCAAAATGTGTACGATTCCCTAGATGTTCATTTAGGCCAATGCTACTCTGTTCTGGTTACCGCAAACCAACCCCCCAAGGACTATTACCTCATCGCCTCCACCCGTTTCACCAAAAGTGTGCTCACGACAACAGCTCTCATCCGCTACAACGGGAGCCACACACCCGCCTCAGAGGCCTTACCTGAGGCCCCCGTTGGATGGGCGTGGTCGTTGAACCAGTTCCGATCATTCAGGTGGAACTTGACGGCTTCTGCTGCAAGGCCTAACCCTCAGGGATCATACCATTATGGAAAAATCAACATCACCAGGACCATCAAGCTTATCAGTGGAGCTGGAACAGTTGACGGCAAGAGCAGATTCTCCATTAATGGAGTTTCTCACATTGATCCAGAGACACCCTTGAAATTGGCAGAGTATTTCGGGATTGCTGACAAGGTATTCAAGTATGACATCATCTCAGATGACCCACCTGATGATGTTAACAACAAGATCATCCTTGCTCCCAATGTTGTCAACACCACTTTCCGTAATTACATCGAAATCATTTTGGAAAACCATGAGAAGAGCGTCCAATCCTGGCATTTGGCTGGCTACTCTTTCTTTGCAGTAGCGTAAGTTTCTTTCTTTCTTTCGAATAATATGTGAATAATAGTAGTGATAAAGATTATATTTTGTGGGTGCAGGATTGAGCCAGGGAAATGGAGCCCAGAGAAAAGGTTGAACTACAATCTGATTGATGCAGTAAGCAGGAATACAATCCATGTATATCCGGGGTGCTGGGCAGCAATCATGTTGACAATGGACAATTGTGGAATGTGGAATTTGAGGTCTGTGATTGCGGAAAGGGCCTACTTGGGGCAGCAGCTCTACTTCAGTGTGTTGTCTCCGGCTCGATCGCTTCGTGACGAGTACAACATTTGGGACCATCAGCTACTCTGTGGACTTGTGAAGGGCATGCCCATGCCCAAGCCATATGCAGGAACTTAAGCAAGCAGCTGCATGGACTAATTCCTTCTTCTTCTTCAACAAATTAAGAATAAAAGTAGTAGAAATTGTTTCCCTTGCACTTATTAGTTACTCCTACTATGCTATGCAATCCAATGCAATGCAAGGGACTGAAATAAAGATATGTAGTTGATTAGTTTTTTCTTCTGATTTTTCCACTGTTTCATGTTTACTGGTGTAATAATATTTTATTCATTTGCCTTGACAATTTCTTGTTGCTTTCAATAATTTTAAAGTAGTAGTAATATTTAATGCTTATTCAAGGCATTTATTTTCTATTCTTCTTTAAATATGGATTTATTTATCTATTTTTAACAATATTCTCATAAGTAAACATTGAAAAAATTCACTTATCCCATAATATACTTTCTTTTTCCTGCCTAAATCATACCAAATATTCACACCATTCACTAGGCACCGTCTATTAAAACAAACAATAATCACACTTTTTTTTTTTTTTTTTCTTGAGAAAAATTCTTAGTTTGAGTCCTCACCCACCACTCTTAATTGGAATTGCATTAAAAATAAATTACTATGTGTTACTGTTAACGCCTATAAACTTTTTTAGAATAATATTTTCCATTATTAAAGTTTGATACATATGGTATCTTGTCGATTTCGATAGTATTGATTTGTTTACCTTTTTATTTATTTAACATATATCTATACATTATGTTTTATTTGACTTAAATTTTTGTTCCTAATTATCATTACTTCTTCTTAATTTACCTTCATCCATATATCTCTAAGAATTTTCTAATTCAGGAAGTTTTTTATTATTTAACTTCAAAGTTTTTCTACTATATTAAAATTTATTCCTTTTCTATTTTCAATTTTATTTCTCTACTTTTTAATATAAGGAAATAGAAAGTGGTAAAAGGTGAGTCCTTAAATTTGTCTGGAAATAGCAAAAGAGACACTTAATTTGAACAAAGGGAGATATTAGTTTTTTCAAATATTTATTTTATTCGATCAATTCATTTCATAATAGACATTTTTAGTCTCATAAAATAATTCAATTTATTTTTTTAAATAATTATTGTTCCCTTCATTAATTATTTGTGTGACCCTAATTAAATTTGAAATTTATGATGATTATTGTCTTAACAATTTATGATTAAAATTTTAATGTTAGAAAATATATTTAGAGTGGGTGATCAAGACCGTTTCTTAGAAAAAATGAATGACTGAAATTACTTGATTGATCAACAATTAATTGTTTAGTCAATTATATTTAATTAAGAAATATATTTTTATGGGTTTTAATTAAGAAATATTGATTAAACATTGTTCACTATATTTTTATAGCCTAAATTATTCCGCAAGTGTACGGTGTAGATTATAGTACGTAGTGAGCACGAGTATCGTATCCACGAGAATTAGCTCTAATATCTATTACGATTTTAATAACCAATTTTTATCTAGAAGAATAATAGCTTGGATGATGGGTTTGATTAAGCAAAAATATTTAAAATACTCTAAGTAATCAAAATAAATAAAACAGAATGCAAATATCAATTTAACGTTGTTTTGAGAAATAAAAAAGATATGGCGGAGCGGATCCTAGGACTTACGATTTCAATTGAGATCAAATTTACATACAAATTAATTCAACTGATTATTCCGTTTAGTATTTTTATAGAGGTAACCACTAAGGAAGATTAAATCATCTCTCGATCTCATTAACCTTGTTAGATATAATTATTTAAGAGTTTGTATCTCTACTTCGCTCCAATAATTACTCCTCTCAACAAATCAAGATTATATTCCTCTTCTATTATGAATCTCCTCTCTCGAATGTTGACTCATAATAAATCATGCAATCCTATGCTCAATATTTAAATCTCCTCTCTCGAATGTTGATTTAAATAAACAAACGAATTCAATCACGTGGCCTTTGCAATTAAATTCACAAGATAAAAGGATGCATAAATAAGAATAACAAAACGAAGTTCATCAATTAAAATTAATTGTTGCAAAAACAAATCTCAATCTACTTTCATGTCCTAGGACCTCAAATGAGATTAGCTAGAATAATTCATCAATAAAATAAAGAAAACCAATTAAAGAAAGGCATAAAATAAACTTATTGTATGTTGCGGTGCTTCTGAGATGCTGCTGCTTCTTCGTTCCGTCTCCCCCCTATTTGGCAGATATCTTCTTGTATATAAAGATTAGAAAAGCCCATCCAGATCGGAGTGTATCTTGATTCTCAAGATATGATTTTATCCTTTTTCCAAAATCTGCATCTTTTTCTCACCAGATTAGATCTTCGCTAATTCCCCGCTCATGATAACATCCAAATTATTTAATTATCTTTGACTTCATTGACGTGAATAAATGGACTTGATCAATTCTTGACTCAAAATTGTGATGGGCTTATATGCTGATGGAAGAATAAAACCAAAACTCTCATGCGTGACTTCCTTTTCAGGGTTCTCATCCAGGTGTAGTTAAACTACGTACACGGCTGTTGCACGGTCTTCAAGACTTGCAATTCTTCGATTTTTTGCCGACCTTCATCATTGTTTTATTTATAACTCGAGCTCACGAACTCGGATTTACTTGATTCTTGTTTCATTGCGGTCCTCTTTTCGACGCGCTTCTTATGCGATAGCTTTGAATTATCTTTGGCTGACTTTAATTCTCGTTTTGGCCTGAAAACACTGGAAATAACACAACTTGTGCTATTCTTCAAGAAATCGTCATATAATATCTTTTTATGCTATAAACGACTATTATACCAGTTAAAACAACAATATTTGAGCATTAAAATCATTGAAAAACCTCGTTTATCAACTCCCCCAAACTTAAACCGTTGCTCGTCCTCGAGCGACAAAAGAAAATTAAGCACAACTTAAGGGGAGTTTTTAACTCTAAAAAATACTCATGACAGCTCTTCAACACAAGATCATATGAAATCTCTTAGGCTTTAGTGAAAATCACCAATTCATGGTCATAATCTTACATGAAAAGTAGAACAGTTTCAAGCACATCCATTGATCAAGAAGAGTAACATGTGGAAAACGTAACACTTACAAAGGATAGTGTCTTCACTCTTGCACTCAAGTGTTTAGGACGTGTTTACACTCAAGTCAATATATATGTCGTCTATCATATGCTTGCCGATTATCTACATCTCCACCGTCTTAAGTGTTAATGAAAAAGAAATCAATAAGGTCTTTATTTTGGACCGTAATGAGGCTCTTTGGACAAGGTGGGAAATATTTGGATGAAAGTGACTAAATTATTGGATCAATTATATCAAAGACTCCGCTTCTCATCCAACATTTTGTCGCCACCCCCTTTCAAATGTCAGAAAAGCTATAATAATTAGCTTTCTTCACTATTTTTCTTTTATACGGCTTTGAGCTTCTTGTCAATCAAGCATATATCCTTGATTTTTTTATTTTTTGCTCAACTTGTACTATTCTTTAAGCACACTTTTGTAGCCTTAACTTGGTTGTATTTCAATCCCTCTTTCTTTTCTAATTTTTCCTGCTCCAGCTTATCCTCTTATAACAACTATTTGATAGTTCAATTTTTAAGACTCTATTCTCAAGCTCTTCCTTTAGCAATATATTTTTTTCTTCCATTTTTTCGCGAAGCCTATTGATATAATATGATCTTTAAAGGGACGAAGGCTTATAGGCAAAAAGGTTATGTTTATATCATGGTTAGCCAAAGAACAGGTGTAAAGGCTCAAGGGGTTAGCAATGGATAAATGTTTTCAGGTAGGATTATTTTTCATGGCCAAGTGACTAAAATTACGAAAGATGGCCTTAAATCATTTTTCAATTTTACTAACAACATGCGGCCTCAAATAAGAACCTCGGCAAGTTCTAGAGACTAATATAGGGATTGACTTTAATTCACTCAAAGAAAAGAAATGAGACTTCAAAATTGGAAGTCTTGTTTTTAGCTCAAAAGCTCACAAGTTCATGTTTTGTCACCCATCTCCACATGCTCTTTCAAAAATCAATGTCATACTTTAAACTCATTCACTATGCAGTAAAGACTTAAGCATTCTTTTGACAAAAATCACCTTAACCAATCAAGACTCATAATCTCAAGCATCAATTAGATTTTTATTAAAAGCACTATTTCAAATGAGCATAACTCATTGTGTTTTTTTCATCGAACACTTGGCAGGCATGTTTTGAACATAAAAGCATATCACAATCTCATTTATATGTATATGCCATAAATTATGAATTAAAGCATAAATAACACATTTTGTCAAGAACTTTGAAATCTAAAATAACTCATTTACTCAACAGAATCAAGCACTTTTGCATGTATCATGGTTATATCCTTTCTTCTTCACAACTAGAGAGTAGTAGAATTTGAAGATTACATACCTTATACATTTTAATCTTCTAAGCCTCGATGAAGATAGTTGATGACTGTCTCTTTTTAATATTGAAATAATCCGTGCATGCCTGAATCTAAGTGCATTAGCATTAAGTGAATATTTGTTTTTTCCCAAACTTGCGTTATTTAAATCATTTTCTTGAAATGTTTTACCTGCAAACAAACAATAAGAAACACACAAAAAAATTAAAATAACAAGAAAAAAATAATAAAATAAATAAAAATATTGGGTTGCCTCCCAACAAGCGCTGCTTTTTACGTCTTTAGCCCGACATTTTTTTTCTCTTTAGGATTCAACTAGCTTAAGGCTAGACGCCTTCTCTTGTAATTTCGACTCGTAATATCTTTTTATCCTTGGTGCTTCCTGCAAAGAATTAGGAAAACACACATATTCCATATTATCAAAATCAATAAAAGATACATTAGAGGCGGAGGGTATAGAGTGGCTTATGGATTGTTTAAGTGTATTTTCTGAATATGATTGTGCAACTTTGTCTTTAGTGCATGCTGGAACATGATTTACTAAGTGACATTCCTCATTATCCTGAAACTTCATAGACTTGTAGATGGAAAACAACACATGTTCATCATTTACCCTTAACAATAACTCTCCTTTATGCACATCAATTAGTGCTCTTCCCGTGGCTAGAAATGGTCGCCCTAAGATGAGAGGAATATCTTGATCTTCTTGCATATCCAGTACTACAAAATCTGCAGGAAAGATAAATTTACCAACTTTCACAAGAACGTCTTCAATAATGCCTCGTGGATATGTAAATGTTCGATCCGCTAGCTGAAGACTTATAGTAGTCGGTCTCAACTCTCCAAGTCCAAGTGACTGAAAGATTGAATAAGGCATCAGATTAATGCTTGCTCCAAGATCACATAAAGCTCGTTTGAATGATGTTGGCCCGATTTCACATGGGATTGTAAAGCTTCCCGGATCTTTCAATTTTTGTGGAAGCTTGCGTTGCACGATTGCCGAACACTCTTCCGTAAGATTCACGGTCTCGTATTCCTCCATCTTTCTCTTTTTAGATATGACCTCCTTGAGAAATTTTGCATAATTCGGCATTTGTTCAAGCGCTTCGGCAAACGGAATATTGATCTGGATTTTTTTGAAAATGTCAAGAAATTTAGCAAATTGATTGTCTAACTTCTTCTTTCGAAAACGCTGGGGGAATGGTAAAGGTACTGATCCTTTTGGGAATTCAGATGACTTTTCTAAGTCTTGTGCTTTTCTCTTTCTTTTTGGTTCTTCTACTACCTTTTCCAATATTGCATCATCTTCTTCCACCTTTTTATTTTCTCCGCCATTCACTGGTATAGTAGGTCCCTCGTAGCTCGTACCATTTCTTAGAGTTATAGCTTGAACTTGCTCCTTTGGGTTGAGCTCGGTGTTAGAAGGAAATTGGCCCTTTTGATGTTGTCCTCCAACAATAGTGGCTAATTGACCAATTTGTGTCTCTAAACTCTTAATTTGACTCCCGGTAGAATTTGCAAGAGCATCAACTGTTTGTCTCGACCTGACAAATTCTTGTTTAGTTTCCACCATAAAATTTTTTGTTTCTCCCATGAATGATGCAAACATTTCCTCTAAATTTGGCTTTTTCGGCTCATCAATGACTCCATTTGTAACGCTGAAATCTGGAGGTGGTTGAAGTGTATTTCTCGTATTTGAGTATGAGAAATTTTCATGGTTCCTTAAGTTTGGATGGTATTGATTTGGAGGCATCTTCTGATAATTTCCAAAATTACGATTTCCATTATTTCCCATATAATTTGCTTCTTCCGTGATGATTTGATCTATCCATGCTTTGTTCGTTTTCTCAGCTAAGAGACTTTCCACTTGAGTGCTCAATGTGCTTATCTGGGCTGTGAGTTTCTCGAGCACATTTGTTCCTTCTACTGCTGCCAATCTATTAATATCTCTTCTTTCTGAGGTCCATTGGTAGCTATTTAAGGACATTTCATCTAAAAGTTCAAAAGCTTCATCCGGCCCTTTAGAAAGAAGTGAACCTCCAGCGGATGAATCTACTATAGTTCTTGTTCGAGGGATTTGTTGCTCAGGTTGAAATCCGCGTTGAGGGCATTTTCTCAACAAATCTTTAAAACGGTCCCAAGCATCATAAAGAGGCTCGTCGTCCCGCTGCGTGAATTGGGTTATCTCGCCCTTCAACTTCAATGTTTTTACCGGTGGAAAATATTTCATCAAGAATCTTTGCACTAGATCATCCCAAGTGGTTATAGAGTTTGGTAATTGAGAATTGTACCATTGTTTTGCCTTGTCTTTAAGGGAGAACGGGAATAAGCGAAGGCGAATTGCTTCTTCCGGTACCCCATTGTACTTAACTGTGCCTGCGACTTCCACCACATGTGTCAAATGTGCATTAGGATCTTCTAATGGAAAACCCCCAAACTGATTCTGTTGCACCATCTGAATCAATGGCACCTTTAGTTCAAAATTGTTTGCGTTTACCGGGTGATGAATAGCTCCATCGAATCTCCTACCAATTGGCCTAAAATAGTCACGTATTGGTCGTTGATTTTCTTCTTCAAGTGCTGCTGGATTTTGGACATTTTGTGGTGGATTTTGGAGATTCTGTGGTACTTGGTTTTGTGGTAAATTATTATCATTATCGTTGATATTATCCTCCATCTCTCTACGTCGGTTTCTTCTAACTCGATTATTATGACGACAAACCGCTTCAATCTCAGGATTCAAAACTTCAAGATTTCTACTCCTCGAGCGTGTGTTCATGCAATAATCCTGAAATCAGTAGATAATTTGATAATTTAATACCTAAGACAGATGGTTTAAAAAAATAAGAGTAAAAAAAACTTTGGTTATCTGCTTTCTAATTAGTAACCAAAAAGACTAACTAAGTTACTGGAATAAAATTAGTATGACTTAAACACTAGATTTTTAACGTCAATTTTAACGTCAACAGGAAGTAAAAGAAAGTAAAACAATAAAATTAAAGAAATAAATTGCAATCAGATAATTGAACGAAAAGAAAATAACAGTAAAATAAACTCTAGATTAAGAACTAGTTATTTATCAAAATAGTATTAAATTAAACTAATCCCCGGCAGCGGCGCCAAAAACTTGTTCACTATATTTTTATAGCCTAAATTATTCCGCAAGTGTACGGTGTAGATTATAGTACGTAGTGAGCACGAGTATCGTATCCACGAGAATTAGCTCTAATATCTATTACGATTTTAATAACCAATTTTTATCTAGAAGAATAATAGCTTGGATGATGGGTTTGATTAAGCAAAAATATTTAAAATACTCTAAGTAATCAAAATAAATAAAACAGAATGCAAATATCAATTTAACGTTGTTTTGAGAAATCAAAAAGATATGGCGGAGCGGATCCTAGGACTTACGATTTCAATTGAGATCAAATTTACATACAAATTAATTCAACTGATTATTCCGTTTAGTATTTTTATAGAGGTAACCACTAAGGAAGATTAAATCATCTCTCGATCTCATTAACCTTGTTAGATATAATTATTTAAGAGTTTGTATCTCTACTTCGCTCCAATAATTACTCCTCTCAACAAATCAAGATTATATTCCTCTTCTATTATGAATCTCCTCTCTCGAATGTTGACTCATAATAAATCATGCAATCCTATGCTCAATATTTAAATCTCCTCTCTCGAATGTTGATTTAAATAAACAAACGAATTCAATCACGTGGCCTTTGCAATTAAATTCACAAGATAAAAGGATGCATAAATAAGAATAACAAAACGAAGTTCATCAATTAAAATTAATTGTTGCAAAAATAAATCTCAATCTACTTTCATGTCCTAGGACCTCAAATGAGATTAGCTAGAATAATTCATCAATAAAATAAAGAAAACCAATTAAAGAAAGACATAAAATAAACTTATTGTATGTTGCGGTGCTTCTGAGATGCTGCTGCTTCTTTGTTCCGTCTCCCCCCTGTTTGGCAGATATCTTCTTGTATATAAAGATTAGAAAAGCCCATCCAGATCGGAGTGTATCTTGATTCTCAAGATATGATTTTATCCTTTTTCCAAAATCTGCATCTTTTTCTCACCAAATTAGATCTTCGCTAATTCCCCGCTCATGATAACATCCAAATTATTTAATTATCTTTGACTTCATTGACGTGAATAAATGGGCTTGATCAATTCATGACTCAAAATTGTGATGGGCTTATATGCTGATGGAAGAATAAAACCAAAACTCTCATGCGTGACTTTCTTATCAGGGTTCTCATCCAGGTGTAGTTAAACTACGTACACGGCTGTTGCACGGTCTTCAAGACTTGCAATTCTTCGATTTTTTGCCGACCTTCATCATTGTTTTATTTATAACTCGAGCTCACGAACTCGGATTTACTTGATTCTTGTTTCATTGCGGTCCTCTTTTCGACGCGCTTCTTATGCGATAGCTTTGAATTATCTTTGGCTGACTTTAATTCTCGTTTTGGCCTGAAAACACTGGAAATAACACAACTTGTGCTATTCTTCAAGAAATCGTCATATAATATCTTTTTATGCTATAAACGACTATTATACCAGTTAAAACAACAATATTTGAGCATTAAAATCATTGAAAAACCTCGTTTATCAAACATATATAGAAAATAATTTCAATTGAAATTGATTGACATTAATGCATATTTTTTTTTTGACTAATTTTATTATCATGATTTGAGAATAAATTTCATATGTAACTAGATCACATATATTAAAAAAAAGTGTAATAATGAATAAATTTTTAATGGATAATTTTGTAAATTTTTATGTATACAGTAAAGAAACAAGTTGACTTGTGTATATGTGTGCACACAAAAGTAATGATATTTTGAGTAAAATTATAAATATTGTACGGGTGTTGTTTATATAAGATTTTTTTCATTATAAAAATGTGAAAGTTAAGTCCCAAAATATGTGAAAGTTATTATGGAAAAAAAAAGGATAGCTTGTAATGAATTTTATACCCTGGGCATAAGAGTAGGTTGATGGATCTTATGCTTGATATTTGTGTTTGAGTTCATGTTCATTTTGACTTTTTTAATCATATATTCTTGTGCTTATACTACTATTATTTAATAAATTGAGCAGTAATTGGACTAATATCATATACTACTAAATTATAAACAAGACGAGGTTTAATATTAGACCTAAGAGTACATTACATAAGAAATTGAATAATTAGAAAATCTGTGATTTTTGTGAAGAGATTATCAATAGTACGTTTGTACTAACTTAATCCTACGTACAACTTTTGAGATACATCTGGCATCAAGGAATCATGTGGTGAAAATGTTGAATAAGTTTACAAGATTCACTCCAAGCAAAAAAAAAAAAAAAAACAATTATTTGAAACAAAACAAAAAAAATTAGTGCATTGGAAAAAATCTGATCCATTAGGATAAAATTATGGACGCAGTAAAAATTGTTTCCAAAGATCCAAGGGACGTGTCCAGATATTCATACTTCTAATATAACTAACAGAAGAGTAGTTCGGACATTTTATGTTCTAACATTCTCTTAGCCTCCAATATAAAATGAAGTAAATTGGTTCTACCAAAAAGTTACCAAAAACGGAGAGAAAGAAAGAAAGAGAGAAACCCCTCTGTGTGTTGATCATAATTTAGTGGTAGAGATATCCATTTATGGATTTACAAACTTCCCAGCACCCTAAGGAAGAATCTCAAATTCCTACGGCAATAGCGTGCCCAATTGCATGCTTAAAAGATCTGCAAGGGCACCACGAACATCCATCTGAAAAGGGAAAGAAAGACGTGTTAGAGTTTAATTTTGGAGGTCGTAATCAATCACTTATTAGTTATGTTTGTGCTCGATCATTCAATTATTGGATTCATCTTGTTTCTTCTCTTAATTGATTATGTAATGGAAGTTTACCTGTTCACTGCAGACAAGTTTTGTAATGGAAGGATAAAAATCTCTGAGGTGATCCTTGAAAATCTGGGGGTTCATTTGGCACATACCCTTTAGCACCTGTTAAACAACGCGTAATTTCATAAAAGCTATCTTGATTTCATGCGTTTATAATAGTATTTGCAACAAAATCAAGACAAGATCTCTAGCCACAACAACTTAACACAATTGAACCACTAATCGATGAATTTGCTTTTTTTGTATCTGAAAAGCATCTAAACAGGATAATGAAATTAAAACCTCTGACTCAAATTTAAAAGAAAAATCATGGCCATTATTGTAAACACGTGAGGACCTAGAACTATGAGGAAAGGCTCAAGAAGAAAGAATAACAAATTTCCAATTGGGAAAATAATTTTTTTGGACCTGTAACATAACCCCCTTTTTTTTAGAGTCAGTTGGAATTTCATGAATTGAAAATAGTCTCATAACTTTCAATTTTTTAACATTTTGATCTGGTGGCCGGCTATAAAGGTGAAACATATGGTTGACCAATCAGACTTTGCCATGTGGACAAATCAGACTATGTCACGTCAGCATCAACCAGATGTTTGACCTCCTACAACCGGTTATTGGACCAAAATGTTGAAAAGTGGAAGGAACAAGACTATTTTCAAGTCAACATGATTAAAACAAAAATAAGGATAACTTGCAGGGCAAAAAAATATAATTTCCATAACAAATTTAAGCGTAATCCATACCTTGACAATTACAGGAGACCGAAGTTCTAGAACTCTATGGATATCCATATTAGTCGTCTCTTCCATGGTAGACTGAAAATCAGACGCCTCTCTCAGTACTCGTTCACAAAATGACACCAGCTTTTCTTTAGCTATTCTTTCAAGTTTCTCTTCTTTGACTACTTCCTCCTTTTGAATATTAATTGCTGCTGTTGTCTTTTGCAAGATATCAAGATAAATGCACGTTCCGGTCAATTCCTGGCGGAGAAGATTCACTGGCGGTCTGTACAGTGAAAAGATACTCATGTTACAGAAAGGTTTGTTTCACTAGAAGTAACCAAATAAGAGCATAACAAGAAACTACTAGTTTCTTAGTTGAGGTACATATTAGCGAACCTTTCCTCGAGAATATGGCGCATACGCAATCTGAGATTCGTATATGAATTGTACGAGGCAGCAAACTCTAGGATAGATAACAAGATTTCCATAACAGTGGTTTTCTCTTGTGCGTTCAACTTATTCCAGTATTTTTTCTGCAAGTGGAAAAATGTCAACTAGAAATACAGTACGAATTATATGGATTGATAGGTGAGCAAGAGATGAATCTTGTTAACGCTTTCAAACATCCAATGACCATGGTCCATGAACAACATTTATGCATAAAAAGGTTTGAGAAAATAGTAAATGTATCACGATGTTGCAAGATCAAAGGAGTGACATGGCTTAACATCTCAAGGATAAAAAATGATGATGAATAAATGATTGGAATAATCACAAAACTGATTCATTGTACCTGAATACCGTCAATTGCACCTAGAAGTAACAGCTGCGTCAAGCATTTACTCCTAATGGTTCCCAACATTGGACTTTCATCCTCATCTTGGTCTTCAGGTTCTGTGGTAGCATCAGGACGCTACAGAACAAGTAAAATATAAGGTATAAATGAAAGGCTTCAAAAGGACTTAATTGCTTTTCCAGTTGACTATAGCATATAGGACCTGATACATCCCATGTTTCAAGTTCTTAGCACGTTGCATCATATTGTTCACAGGAATCAATGATCCTAAGCTTGTTTCCCGTTTTCTTTTTACTTCATATAGTGACATTACATGGTGTTTGTAAGAAAAAATATAAATCCCAAGGAGTTGTTTGCAATACTATATGAGGGTATTTGTAAGAAAACAAACTTCATTGGGTTTCTCAGTAATTTGACAAGACCCTTCAAAGTTACACAGGCAGAGAAACTCGGGTACATTGAAACCCAAAGGAACAGTCTGCTAAACTGCCAACACAATGATTCATATTTTCACTCGTACGTAAAACAATAAATTGGGTACCAACCTTAATAGGAGAAGACAGCACGCTCGCATCAGACGTTAAGTTCACAGGTTTTGATGTAAAACTTCTCACAATGTTTCCCATAATCTTTTGTCCCAATGTTTGACTGCGCTGAAGCCCTCCAGCATCACTAGGTCTTGTTCCTCTGTGAGATGGTGATGGCGTGCCTACAAAAGACACGTCACTTTCTAACTGTTTTGAAAATCGATCTTTGTTCTTTTTCATCACAATTTATTTACCATGTCAATTAAATAATAATTATACTGCATATTAGTGCAATACTAACCTTGAGATCCCGCATCAGATAAGCGCACTGATTCTTGACTGTGAGCCAGTGCATTTACATCACCGTTGGTTGTGGGTGCAGTTCCCACTGCATTCCCATTTTCATTAGATAAATTGCCAGATAATGGTGAAGAGCTGTCCAGCTTTCCTGATACCTTATGATGCTTCCCATTCTCGTGACTCAGATCGTTTAGAAGCTCAAGGGGTTGAGTTGTGTATACAGCATCCCTGCTCAAGGTACACTTATCAACACACACACGCAGAGAGAGAGAGAGAGAGAGAGAGAGAGAGATTTTACCTTATGCTTTTCAACAAAGTACCCCAGTCATCAGAACTGAACTGGTGTCCACCAACTTCAATGAGACGAACCAATGCACCCAAAGCTATTGAAACTACTGATTGATCAGTCTTCTTTGCACAATCTAACAGTAAACTGAGCAGTGGGGGAAGCATAAAACACACATCCTACATAAATCAGGCATCAAGTATCAGGAAACCATTTCAATTGCATGATTGTTCAAATTTATGACAGGTTAAATGAGTAAAATGGTTTTTAATTCAAATTAAGGTGTGTATGTTTCCTATTATAAATCCGGAACCATCCAACAAATAACTCCAAAAGTTCATTAATACGATTGTAGTATTAACTCCAGTCCTACATCATACAAGGCTTCACACACACCAATATCAGTATTGCAAAAGGTAAGCCTAAAAATGTATACATTGCACTGGACTTTCAATTGGCAAGCTCAATCCTCACAGGGCAGTATACAACAAAGAACACAAAGGTAAGTAATTTCGTAGAAACCAAGTTTCGAAGAACTTTTGGACGACTTTAATACAAACTAGAAACAATTTTTTATCGCGAAGGCAGAAAGCTTCGAGGCAAGAGCGTAAGTCCAGCTAATGTACAGCAACCAAAATGCAATTATTTAAATAAATAAACAGCATTCAGTGATAAGCAAAAGTGTGATAATAACTTAGTTTTTATTTTTTTCATCAACCACTTGGTTACCTTGTAAAAAGTGTTGAAAAGGTCACACAGCAACTGTAATGCATGAATGGTGCTTTCACGAAGCCACTCGTCCCCAGAAGACATTGAACTTTCGGTTCCAGCATGTCTCACATGATCAAAGATGGGAAACAGGATTTGTTGGAAGATTTTCTCCCAAAATGATGATGAGAATTTGCTGCCTCTTTCATTCAGTAAATCAAACAAAACCTCAAGTGCACAATTGCTGACCTCTGATCTTGGATCAGAAATAAGGTCAGAAAGACCAGAAAGCATGGGGAACCAGTAACGCTCAGCCACGTCACAACTTTTATCAGCTGTGCCATCAATAGGTTTTAGAGAACCAACTGGTATCAGGCCCTGGATAAGACAAGGAAGAAAAAAAATTACAAAATGACGTTGAAAAGTAAACAATGAATTTAAAGAAGATGATGAAAAAAAGTAACATATCCTCAAATTTTGTCCATTTCATGCTCAAACTGCAGAATTGCTTTGTAAATGCAGCAATACGAGTTAGATGACTTAAGTCATTCATTTCATTAACTGTGGCTTTGTTATAAGTCACGAAACTAGAGCAAGAATAGAATGATACAGTAACAACCTGTGGCTGACAGCAGTTAATCATAAATGAAAAAAAGACTATATACTTGAAACAAACCTGTTGAAGACGATCCTCACATATACGGAGAAGAGCAATAGCCTTCAAACTTATGCTGATTGAACTTTTGTTATTGGCAAATGCAATTAGGCAGTTCTCACAATCCATAAAGCAATCTCCAACAATATGATTGAAGTGTTCTAAGATAACTGCACCATTCCACTATGTTAGACATCTTAACAAATTTCTGAAATTGCACAAAATATCACGAAAGAGAAAGTTGGTCCAAACCCTGTTCTATATTTTCAAAAGCACTTTCAATTGAGGGTTCCTTGTCATCATTGGCAGCCGTAGTAAAAATCATGAAAACACTTTGCCAACCAGACTTCATAATTCCAGCTTTACTTTTTATCATCTGTTAAATTCAACTAGCATATGTTGATATCAAAATGGTAGCAATATAAGACAAATGCACAGTAAACTAGGCATACATACTTGAACACCACCATCCATTATAAACCTTCTTATGGATTCACTTCTGCCGCTTTGCATGAGTAGAACGTATGGTTTTAGAATATCTTTCTGGAAACTGAAGTTTGAAAGTTCAGCATGATCCAAATATTTCATACCAAGTCGCTGAAGAGAATCTATCGCATATATAGCAACTTTTTCATCAGCATGACTCCCAGCAAAGATGAAATGTTGGGCCAACACAGACCATATTCTAGCCCAAACCTGAAAACAGAACAAGTAAGCAATAAGCAATACCGAGGAAGGTATACACTTTACGATTGAAATAAGTATCATTAATATTTGTTAACAAGCACCAGAAATATAGGAATTGTGGGAAATGTATCCGAGATAAATCAAGTATACTCGGAAAATTTAATATACAAATGTGCCAAAAAAAACTTTACTTTCATTCTCAGCATGTCTACTTATTTTATATAGATAAAAAATAGAAGCTCAAGGTACGCTTACACAATAACGAAGAGCTTGACATCCATGATACATTTTGGCCCCATTATAACAAAAGCATACACTAGTTGCATGTATGTTTATTCTGAACATCTCACAATAATGAAAACTACAAAAAAAATTTATCAAGTGTTTCACTACTTAGTTCCAGATTAATGCAAATAGATCTGAGAGATAATCAAACTACATGCAATGAGATATGTAGCTGAACTAATTGTGAATAAGGAAAACAAGTTACACTGAAGGAGCATCCAAGTACGTTAATCTAGAAGAAAAAAAAACTTTATAAGCTGAAGTAATTACCATGCGTACACGAGCCATATTGTAATAGCTGATCTCAACAATCTTCTGCAGGCTAAAAGTACGAGGTGGAGTCTGTTTCAACTCCTCTGCTGATACATTACACAAAGCGGTAAAAAACTCAACCACTGATTCACTGGGCAATTTGGCACTATTTATGAAAACTTGTTCAGTTGATTTTCCAGAGAGCTCTCTGAGAGAGTGAATAACAGCATCTTTAGAAATTTGATTTGATCCTTGCATGAGAGTTGCAGTCATAGCAGGCGATGATACGAGATATTCAAGGCGGGAAATGCACTCAAGAACGGCAAGCCAAGAGTCTTGAAGGGCAGAGATATTGGTATCACATAAATCAAGAAGGGTCCTTAGTGCTTCTAGATTTTTTCCACGCATATCTCTAGGCGCATGTAAGAAATTATACCTGCAATTCAATTTCAGAAGCAGATTTTTGAGATTTTATTAAGAAAAGGCATTCCTTCCTTCAACCAAATTATTAAAATAAAGAGCCAATTATATTATATACACATGTATATCAATTGACAAATTATCTAAGTATATGTTTATAACATAAAAGCTTTAATGTGAGACTGTACCCAGAGAAAATCTTATATTATGTGATATTAACAGTAAAAATTGTTCCTTGAAAATGAAACCAAATTCAACTTTCTCGATAAATGCATCACATCCGCCACCTCCAAAACAAAACCTTACACATTTTCATTCTCTACCAGTACAAATCTCCAATATACAATTCCTAAAGTAATAATCCGAAAGCTTTAATAACATAATTTGTGTAACTGGGGTGCTTGCTGACAATTCAACATAATTTTATCAGGTCTATTTAAAAAAAAAAAAGTGAATCAAACAGGAAAGGAACTTTGTTGTTACAAAATTTAGACCTTGGTGAAAAAAAAATGCACTTAGAATTTCAGGAATAAGAAGTCAATATGTTTGGTGCAGACTTGCTAAAAATAGATCCTACCCAATAGAAACTTTAAGAGAAAGTAAGGGCCAATTTATTTATTAAGAAATGGCAGTATAAGCTTGGCCGATAATATGATTGTATTTTTCTTGTTCTTTTTTCATGTCAAAATTACATCAAATGTGGCATGATCAATGAACTCTCTTCATAGTACCAGTAAAAGCAATGTCACCTTTCAGAACATGGGGATAAAAAGCACAAGAGATTCAAGATTTTTTTCATGTTATGAAATGATACTGAGTCATTAATCATCAACTGATACTGGACAAGATAAGTTTAGGAATTACCTCAATAATGATGTCAAAAATGCATATCGGATGGTGTCCAGTCCAAGAACATGTGTTATGTGTATGCCTTCTTTGAATCCTTCCATGCAAATACTAATCCTTGATGTGTTTTCTGCTTCACCCATAGTGACAGAAAAAGTAGCAAGTAATGGCCATCCTACAACTTCAACCATTGGGCGTACATGCTCAATCCTGTGCGAAGTGTAAAAGACTCCCCATTCTCCACCTTGGTCCTTAATTAGAGTCTGTATTTGCTTTAAAATTGCCTCACTCTCAGCCTTGGAGTCTGTTGAAGAGCTCCTTTTGGGGTAAGCCAGATTGAGAATACTGATGAGGTCTTCTGAACCATCTTTCATCGTTATTTCTTCTTTAGCAATGTTATCGTAGATCTCCTCCAAGAGTTCTTGAGGAACAGATTCTTCAACACTATTTGCAGTATTCATGTGAATAAAATCACTTTTGGACATTTTCTGCCACCCCACTGGACTGTGGGCATCAGCAATGAGCATTATAATTGCATAAGCAAGCACATATGCTGTATCTGCATTCCTGAATAGACCAGGATTGTCGGAACAATAGCTGCAACAGAGAGCAAACTTTAAACCATGGGCCTAATTAAAAACAAGTAAATGAAGACATGTGTTCCCAAAAGGAAATATCAAATTAACTTTAGGTCAAACTTTGCAAGTTGCAACTCAATTGTTCACAAAAAAAAAAAGTTTCCCCAAGGGAATCTTCTCAAAAAATGATCAGAAAATATCTCGACAACATAAGATGAAAAGGAATCTTGAAAAATATTTTAAAAATTTGGCAACACAGACTGCCTTACACCAATTATATAAGAGCAGCACGTTTTCTTTTACAGCCAATTGAAAGCTGTTTATTGTATCATAACTGAGTTTTTCAACTCCACTCTTTAGGAATAACTGAGTTTTTCACTTGTATCATAATTTATATCACCTCTACTTATTTCTGTCAACTGCATGGTTTATTTGAATGCAATGCAGCAACATCAATTACCTACCGATCTGCAAACTTCTCCATTATTCGATCAATCTTCTGAGCTTCTCGTGGAAGTCGAAACCCTTTAAGGAATTCACGGATTGCAAAATCAAATTTCATTCCAGAAAAGTTCATGGAATCCACATAAGCGTGCATAACAGCAATGGGGAACTCCTCATGCTGACCCAAGTAGTCCGCAATCATAGCCTGAGAATTAAAATCTGTAAGGTAATTTATTAATAGGACACTTATATATGCAAACATAAACATCATGTCTACCGTGTCTAAATTGGGCGTATTTCGGAGAAACTGAGCCACCAAAGCAGGAGTCTTCTCCACCAACTGACTGGATATCAAATGTTCTATGTCCTTTCCTGGCTGCTAAATGTGGACATTGAAAGTGAGAATCCCCTAAAACATCTTATTTCTGTGATGCACTGCACAAGACGATATATGAATAAAGATGTAGCAGATGCGCACACCTCAGAGACAGCAGCTTCATTGTTGGAGTTATAATCCATACTTTTTGATTCATTCAGCTTTCCAGATTTCCTTTGAGACTTCTCCCAAATCACCAGTGATTTGAGAATATTCACAAGACCCTAAGTGTATCAAGAAACAGGGGTAAACAAGTCAATCCAAAAGACGGGTAAACACATGAATATGGTGTTGAAAGGACCAACAATGACCAGGATATACCTGAAGAGATGATGTTTTAACCGATAATGTTTGGGTTGCATTAGAAGACTTTGGATCCACATTGTGAGTACCTTGAGCAATTTTGGATAAAATGGCAACCTAAATGAGAAGAGATCATATGATGATGAAGTTATACAGATGGAACAAACAAAGTATCTTATTTCACAAAAATGATTACCATCTTTTCAAACAGGTTTGGTGCTTCAATATCACAATCATAATTTATATAAAGGTCAACAAGCATCTGAGGATCCTTACAGATTTTCTCCAACATCCTGCAATTTTAGATTAGAATAGAAACTTTACACATAGACAATAAAATAGTAAAATGCAACATGAAAAAGGGCAGAGCATACCGAAGCACAATCAGCTTTTGGTTAAGATCCGACCCATCCAAAGATTTCAGAACAATCGCAGGAAAGAAAACTGCAATTTCAGCCTGAAAAGGATTTATATATTCCGCTTAAAAAAGGAAGTGAAATCAAATCTTACATGTTAAAGAGGAAATGAGCAGTGTTTATGAAATTTGTTCATACCTTGAGACTTTCCCTAAATCGCAATAAAAGAATTGAGAAAATTCCGGTTGCACACTACCAAAAGATAAAAACAAATAATTAGAACTATAACTGCACCAGAGTTTCTGATTTAAAAAACAACCCAACCATACCTGAAATAAGACAGGGGAACGGGAGATCGATGCTCGTAATAATGCATATGAAAGGTGAGCTCTTATTGAGTCAATAAGTTGAAAATTCTTTGCAGATGAGCTGCCAACTTCTTCCAATAAACCCTATATTTCTCATAATAAAATATATTTCATCAGTATATTATGCTAATTAAGTGTGGAACATCATCTTTATCGCATGAAAAAACTCCTCCTTTATGTGTAACCTATATATTTGAACAAAGACACTTGCTGTTTCCTTATTACATTTCCATGGGCAATTGTCCATCTACAATACAAGTACCATATTTAGATAATTACCTAGGAGACAAACCTAGTCCAATGTACCTAATAATAGTGAATCCTCAGATAGTACCAATTATTGCATTCAAGTCCAGCAAAAGCATAAATTAATGCCCAATAAAGGTATCCTCTATCTATCTCTCCAAATACGCTAGGGTTTAGGGGGGTTTAGTGATGGGTTTGATACGTAAACCCATCTTCTCCCATGTTTGGTTTCTCATAACTTTAAACACTTTGACCCGGGTTTATAAGTTGACCCGGTTTTTATTAACTAGATTTCATGGGTTTAGACAACCTAGCCTCCCCTTGGGTTTATGAAGCCAAGGTTTACATATCCCACCACATCTAAACTCATCTTATCCCAACCCATGAAGCAAACATGCCCTATGTGTGTACCCAAATTCAAAATGCATATTTTTATAAAACCTCATTTGGCCAAAAGGCACATGTTCATAATGTCTTTTTATCTGTCTTAGTCACACTTAAAATATGATATTGAAACTGTTGCATCATGACTTTCCCGGAAAGGCGGAAATACAACCAAACAAAAACAAAGAGATGGTAGCTATTGAAGCATACTCCATAAACTGACAATATCATTGCAGTTTGTAAACACAAAAATGATACTAAGGAGAGTTCCCCAGGCACCCAATCATCACGTACAAACTTCATACATACGATATTTTCTTCAACTAACCTGCAAAAGCTCCAGAGACAGAATACGAGTCTTTGTAGTAACTTCGTCATTACCCTCCTTCATAGCCATCTGAAAAAAAATTGCTTAATTAATTCAAAGAAATCATACAAAGGAGTTTAGAACTAGAAAGTAATAAAGTTTCCAGAGACACAAACCTTAGAGAGGGTATAGAAAATAAGCAAGGCATCACGTTGTTCAATGCTCATGGTCTCTGGATCCATCCCTCTGAGAATTTAGCAATTTAAGGCACAGATAAATATGAATTAAAATACGAAAAAAGAAGCTGAATGAGATGTGCTATGAATAAATATGCTCCCATATTTCTATGGCCCTGTAAGATGGTGTGCAGAGTAATGGGATCGCACAATAGAGCTTGTATAATTCTTTGTATCTTTTCCATACCTTTCGACTTTTTCAATATCTTCAAGATCCACAGCCTTCTTAAGAATGTCCTCTAAACCCTATACACAGAGAAGTTTTAACCCAAACTGCAGAGATCTAATAAGGAAAACCTAACAGAAGCGTAGAAATGCCAGCATATCAAACGTAGTTTACAAAAGCAACACACAAAAGTAAATTGAATCATATTCATATAGCCATGCCCTTGCAGTTCCATTGTACCTTTATATCAGTGCCACCAACAAAATTCTGGATTCCTTCAATAGACAGAATAGATGTTTTACTTGTATGTTTAACAGATAGTATATCATCTGAAGTTGTTTTGGGGCCATTATGATTGCATGATGACACTTCTGCAACCCTTGAGTTTGACCCATCCTCTGTATGAGCTTGCTTGGTCTCAAGAGAATTAGAAGATACCTAAATCACGAGATAGAATTTACTCCATCATGTATAAGGGTAACATGCAGTAACCGAAAAAGTTTTAGGAGAAGAAGACTGTATCCCATACCATATCAGTTTCCATTTGTCCAAAAATGATGCTGAGCATTTGTGTTAACATAGCCTTTGATGTTGCTTGGTTAATAGGGCTCTTGCTAAACATGAAAACATATGATATAGAACTAGACTAGATGTGGTATAAATCGAATTGATGATGATAACTTACTGAAGACTACCTATTAAGAGCAATATTAAAGCAAACTTTGATGATTCCCAGCAACGGATCTCTGTGGACTGCACATTCAGATCAAGAGAGTACAACAAATCAATTGGACAGGTATAATACAAATCCTAATGAGAGAAGTCTTGATTAAGAACAGGCATGGGAAATACTATTCAGGGAGACTTTTTGGTTGCAGAAGTTTAACCACCACCACCACCCCACCCCACCACCACCCAACTGCCTGGGCCAACCCAAAGAAAAAGTAGCAATTCTTGTAGAAGAAATTTCACAGCAATCAAAGGGATTAGGTCTCTGAGGTGAAGAGAACTCTATGAGATTAGAGAAAACACCAATACAATTGAAGCTGTTGGTAGACATCTTTGTAACATGCCGAGAAGGAAATAATCCACCAAACAAGGAGAACCATTCTTGCCTAGTTATGATTTAATGTGTTCAACAGTCTGTATTCAATCATGAGAGTCATAACTCATAAGAGACTGCATATCTAACTATATAGAAAATAAGCCCAAGCCCTAGTATATTCTGAAAGATTATGTAATACCAAATAAGTTGACAAACACCATACAGAAAAGGAAGGACAAAAGAAACAAAAACAAAATCCACATTCGGGGTTATGCTAAATTTGTCTGGAACATGTGATTAGATTAGGTGATGGTAGAAAAAACGAAAACACTTGATAATTACGAAAGACAGACAACAATTGAGCCCATAAAAATGGCATACCTCGAATCTTTGTGGATGCTATGGCAGTGAGAAGAACTTTCAAGACTTGAAGAGTCGTACTGCATTTATTCCCTCAGAATTATACTCAGAAAATGAAGGAAAAAAAAAGTGAAAAAACCATCAAATTTAAGGTAAAAAACCATGTACCTGTCAGGAGCTGAATTATCCACACAACTGCAGACCATGTTGAGGATATCAGTCAATAACTTAGAATTTTTGCCATCATCAAGACCAGGATCACCCTCAAGATGATTGTACTCTATAAGTTTCTGCATCGAAGAAAGAACAGAAAAGGAAATTTAAGCACCCCAGAACAATTGAGATTCAGTAAGAAATCCTAGCTACTTAGAACAAGTATTATATCAACCCCAAAATATCAATCTGATAAGCAATTAATTTCTACTAAGTAATGGAAAACCCCAAATTAAGATGCCAGAACTGCAAATATGGTACGCCGAAGAGAACACGAAACAAAGAAGAGAGAAAGTAACCCTATCAACCGCAAAATACCCCTTTTTTTTTTTACAAAACCTAGTCTACTAACGACTTTCCTATAACTAAATACCTATGAACAAAATGCAGCACCTACATGAAGACAATCCAATGCAAGCTCCACCATTTTAGTGTTCTTCGTTTCAAAGGCAAGTCTAAGGGGATTCAGAACAAGGTCGGCCTCTGCCCCTCCTAGTGTATGACCTGCAATTTCCAAGGCACCATTGCTTCTAGTTCCCGTCTCACTTATTTCAGCTCCAGAGTTGGATTCAGATGAACCACTGAAAGAATGTATTTGAAAAAATTGAAACTATAAGAATAGAGATAAACAAACAAGATTACAGTGAACAAGGACAATTATCCATCAGGAATATTAATTTACTTTCTATGATTGAAGTAGAGAATCAGTGCACAATCTATAAGACACATGACCAAAATCCAAACCTTGTGATATCAAAAGGGAGAATCTAGAATACTTGGACCGGCTTAAATTCATGCATGGTTGCATTTTGCATAATCATAAAGGCTCAATAATCCATAACAAGAAACTTATGAGAAATTAACCCAACATCATTGACCTAAGAATTACTTTGACTAAAACTTCATGTACATCTGCTATCACTAATTTTTCAAAGGAAAATAGTGGAACCCACTTCAAGTGCCCTCCTGATTGGAAGTACATATTAAACTCACGATTATTTTCTTTTGATGTTTCTAAACATGCCACACAACTATAACTAAACTTTTGTTCTATACAATCTAAAGTACTCCCTCCGTCCATGAAAAGAAGTCTCATTTGCCTTGTATTCTTTGTCCACAAAATGTAGTCTCGTACCCTTTATGGAAACTATCACCCTTCAACCATCACTTAATTACTCAAATTGCCATCAACTTTATTCACAAACAATCACTTTATTCACAATGGACCCCACAATACCCTTACTTTATCTACATTTTTCTTAAAACATGTGCCCCACTCCAATGGGACTACATTTCATGGACGGAGGGAGTATTTAACTATATTGCCTTCTGATATAAATACCTATATTTTATTCTGTATTGTCTTACAAAAAGTGATAAAGTCAGCAACTATTTCACTAGTATATTTATGCACATTTCATGTCATGATTTTCTCTTCTAATTCTCTTTTTTTTTTTTTTGTTCATATTCTCAATTCTCTTTAGCCAAGCGGATACCTAAATCTTCTCTGTTAATATCCGGCCCAGAAGCATGGTTGATGTAGTTTGACAGAAATGTGAGTGCAGGGATATAAGGATGATTTTAGTAGTTTCCCAAAGAACCAAAACTTAAAAATCTCACTGTGATTAGAACACCTTTCTTTTGGAGCTTCTGACAAAACTTGCTTAGTCTCACCAATATTTGACTGCTGATTGAAGTCCTTTGTGCTGTCTGAAGAATCAAAGTACGTTAAACAATATACATTAACTCTAGAGATGCTAATTCACATCAAAAGAAAAAAAAACATGAAAATACTGCCAAAAGGAAAATTTCACATGCTTATTCAAAGATCAGTTGATCACCAGTCATCTAAAAGAAATTAATACCTGCATAAGGCATCATTGTGAGATAACACCCCCATGTATGTTATCTGCATGTCTTCCCCCCACCCCAAAGAAACCCCCAAATCCATTTCCCAGTACCCCAGAAACCATATAACATATCTCTATGAGGTAAAATAACAGAAACATAAATAAAATTAGAAAATTAAGAATACATGTGAACAATGGAAGGAATAGTACCTAGCACTAACCCTAAGACAAACTTAGTGAATGCACAAATAAGAGGACAGTGGAAAGGCTATGAATCTATAAGTAGTTAAACAGCACCATAAGTTAATTGATTATCTCAAACTTTTCTCTTAGAATCTGAGATTGAAAGGAACTGTTAGAACAGGCAACTCCATAAATATCTCTAAAAATCTAAAAAGATTAAACATCTCTCCTTCACATCAGATTCTGTGTCAATCTGTACATTTGGCTTATCAAAGACCACATACCCATCTCTATGTAATATTCACTAACATCCCAAGAAGTATTATAAGTAATGATTTCCCCACCTTAATCCTCTTAGAAACTGATGAACATGGCTACCTCATGTGAGCACAGTCACTTTTCCTGTTGACTACATATTTTTATGTTGAGAGAACACTAGAAAAGTAGATTTACAATCCATATAACTCCTCAACAACATTCTTTCTCACTCAACATCCAAGAAATGCATCTTTCTTGTTCCTGCCACTCAGTATGCATCATCAACTCTAACATCTTCATCCAAACAGACAACCTATAGTAACTCATCCTTAGGTCTTTGTGGGCATGACCAGGCAAATAAATCCGTATTAAAGAACTATGGATTATTATTTTATATTAGTCAATCAAATAGTCATCAAACTTAGAGAAGGCAAGATATTTAGTTTAGAACTGTAAAATTACTAGTTACATTCAGGATCAGTATATTCCTTTCTCATAGACAGGGTTAAAATTACATGAGTGAACTGGAACATTACATCAAGTAGCCAATATTTTATTTTTTTATCTCAACATTGCTTGGTATAAGCTTCAGATTGGTCAATTCCAGTTTAACATAAATCAATAAATCTAAGATCAAACAAAATTTGCATATCTGTTTATTCCTTGCTCTAAAAGTATTCATTTTTTCGATATGCAAAGACCAAATGCAATAGCGAGTAACGAAAAAATCACAATACCACTGCCTAGAGAATGAAGCAGCAATGGAAACTACTTACCAACTCAAGAAACTAAACAGGAAATACTCAAATATAGAGTGATAAGTCAAAAAAATTGAGAAAGAGAAGATAGTTTCCAGAAAATGCGTACCCAAATACGTTTGAATGGAGGATTGAAGAGCAGTGTATTTCTTGTTAGCACATTCTTTGAGCATCGACTCAAATGCCCGTGCCACAAATCCACCCGCCGCACCACCCGCCATTTCTGCTTCCCGGTTCGTCTACCCAGTTCAATTCAGTTCAATTAAATCTGCTTCAGGGAAAATAACTGGATCATACAAGAAATGAGTAAATTTCCATGTATGATCAAACTGGATCAAGAACAACGAATTATTTAGAGCACCCATTGAGGCTCCTGGACTACGATCTTAAGGTTTAACGTTGAAAATTACGAAAGCCAATGAAGGAAGATTGAATTCATTTACCTGGTTTATGTGAGAAACGCAATCTTGTTGGGAGAGTCAGAGATCTGGCATGGAAGAATGAGCAGGAAGTGAACGCCTCTGTTTATGGACAACACTGCGGAAACAAAGACGTGTTTTCAGTTAAATGTATTTTAACGATTTTTGGGGTTCAACAGGAATTAGTATCTTTTTTTTTTTTTTTTTTGAAAGGACAGGAATTAGTATCTACAATCTGTACATATGATGATAATCGCGATTTATTTTAGGAAAAGTTTTGCCAGTTTTTGGGACAACACTTCAGAAATTAAAGACCGGGTCTAATATAAATTAGTTCGATTGATTTATAATTTGTGGCATTTTTATTTTTTAAATAGGAAGTTAGTTTTCTTATTAAAAAGTGAGAATACTCATACCTCATAAAGTTATAATCACACATCATAATTTTTTGTAACTAAAACATTTTCACAAGTAAAATGATTAAATTATCAGGGGTTTCTTAGGTATAAATTGTGTATTTTTAAGACCAGTTAAATTGTGTATTTTTAAGACCAGTCGTGCCATCGTTCGATCGTAATTGAGGCTGAACAAATTAAAGTTATACGACTGAATTATGATTGAACTTTTTTTTTTAATCAAGTGTTGTTCGATCGTTTTAAACGTGATGTGCATTACTTTACGGTCAAATGGATGTACAGACCATGCACTTAGTTTTATTTACGATTGAACGAACTTGTGCACTTAGCTTTATGTACGATTGAACGAATTTGTGCACTTAGCTTTGCTTACTGCCGTATTTACAGTTGAACACATCGCGCGCAACTAAAAAAACAATTAATTGCATTTTCAACACCCAATTTTCAATTATTTTATGCAATTGAGACACCATGCATCCACCTATGATTTATATGAATTACAATGATTTAAAAGGAGGGGGAAGCAAGAGGGGAAGTATTTTTGCGTTTTGATGGAGAATAGTAGAATAAGTAGAAAATGGGGGTGGGGGTGTTCAACTGTTTGTCCCTAGTCATATAAATTAAATTTTATATTTTATTTTCGATGTGCTTATAACGTTATAGGGGTGAGTAGTGATATTCTCTCGTAAAATCAACTACTTATTTGAGAATCATTTATTATAGTCTGGAGTTTTATTTGTTGTTAACCCCTATGATTGATAACATTATATTTTATTACAATAAGAAATATTGTATTTTCAACTAATATATGAAAACTCGAGATTAGTAAGGGTAATAACTAAAAAGATAAATAATTTGGAATAAATTGTCCAGATTTTCATAGTATGCTCTTTTGTGATTATGTGGCAATAAATCCGTTATTTTTAGTGAAAATCCTACTCTTAAATGCAAATCCTGAAGAATTAAGGCCCGCACACAAGATTAATAAATGAAAAGTTGAATTGAATATTAACAATTATAACGTTTATTTTCATTTTTGTTTTTGAAAGGTAAAACACACACACATATATATATATACATTACAAACACTGGAATCCAGCCAGCACTGATTGCCAAATAAAATCTGGATCAATTAATTATAATTCTGCAAAGCAAAGAGTGATCAAATGTTGTTTTTTTTTCTTTTTTGTATATATTAAGCTAATTAGTAAATTTCTCTAATCTATTTTATTTCAAGATTAACAGTTGAAAGACAAAGAGCCAGACAATGGATCAACTTGATTCAACTAATAAGTAGACATTTCAATTTGAGCGAATCATGTCGGAAAGGAGAGAGTTCTTACATCTTGATCCACAAATCTGTATCCATTTGTGTACGAAAACAGAATTGAATCAACAATCACAGAGCAAGTGATCCAGCATTTTATTTTCCTTTACGAATATATCACTTTATAAACACTATTAATATTTATAAATAATTGAACAGCAAGTATTGCTCCCTCACAATATTAATTTACTCGTGTAATATATAATATTGGATCTATACAATAACTAGGAAAGTGCAGAAGAGACCTCATCTTTCTGATCTGAGACTGTTTTCACCTCCGAAATGTTCAACGATGAGTCTACTTGTACAGTCGAAACGTCCAAGTTTGGAATGATGGGAGGTCTTTGCCTTGGTGTGACCGTCATTTTCAAACCTTCTGTGGTGTGAATCGTCGCCCCTGTAGTCATTTTGACCTGCAGAAACTTACGTATATCAGATAATTGCACAAATCAAGATTTAGGGATGTAATTTGTGGAGCCTATAAACTAGAATTGTGAATGGATTTTCTATACTTGTTGTATGAAGGAGATGTCACTCTTGGATAATTTAGGAATGAAATTACAAATGATACTCAATAGTGAGAGAAATAGAAGCAGAATGCTTACGGGTGGGGCTCCGAGGGCCATTTGGAAGTCGAATCTCCGTACAAGCATCGCAACTGCTACAACAGACTGGAAATCGGGCAAGGTCATATTGTTATTTACTTATTTGAGAAGGTCTCTTGTAAATTAGGTTCACGTGAACTCTCTTCTTCAAAGTAATACTACGGAGTATTATATAGTACTAAAGTAATAGTATTGTTTAGCATACCAAGTATCACATTTTGCAAAATGCTTGATATCATGTGTGACTTATCAAAGTCATTAAACCGTGACACTTCACATGCTAAACAACATTACTTCATATACTAAGCAATATTACCGAGTTCACTATACAACTTTTGTGAACCAAGTTCAGAGTTTTTGTCTTGTTATTTTATGATGTTACAAAAACTGTTTCATGAGACGTAGATGCTCATTCACCCATTCAAGATCGTCTAATTACCATCAAACTATCTTTAGATTAGCTGAGTGGATGGGAATTTCATGAAATATACAATGAAAAATATCGAGTGAACTACAATTCCAAAATCCAACATTGTCGATTTAAGATAATTTACCTCATATGTAGCAAACATGTCTCCAACGCATTTTCTTGGTCCTCCCCCAAACGGCAAGTAACTGTAACAGAATAGTTCATGGAGTTCCTCACATCAAAACTTGATATTTTTAAGGCAGAGTTTGAAAATGTATATCACATTTGGTTAGAAATCTGGATATTAGCTACTCCATTAGTGAGGACGGAAACACAACAATTAGCAGGAATATAATGAGTGTGAATTTGAACCTGAAATTCTGGTTTGTCTCATTCGGATTTGGACCATCTAAAGGCCATCTTTCAGGATTGAATTTGTCAGCTTCTTCCCAGTGATTAGGGGAGCGATGCAGATTCCACACTGATATGAATATGTCTTCACCACTGCAAAGTTCATTATATAATAAGAGCAGGATAAGGGAATAAGAAGAAAACAAGTGGAGTATCATTTTTTGGGGGGTATAATTCAGAATCCACATACTTAAATAGTCCGTAGCTAATTTACTCTTTTTATCACATTTCGGTAAGCTAACCATTATCTTGTTCTATAAATTAATTTATCTAGAAAATTCTCAGTTAGGTAACAATTGACTCATGATTCTACTGCAAAAGATACTGACATGCACAAATGAGATGCTATTACAATCTTTGATGGTGATTTCGGAATTAACCTTTTAATTGGGTACTTCCCAAGTACATCATCATCAATGGAACGGCGGATCAAAACTGGTGGTTGCGGATAGAGTCTCAGTGACTATAAGTAAAGATGAACCAAAAAAGTTAAAAGTTGGAGAAACGAAGAATGCAGAGATAGCATGCAATCAGTATTTTTGAGTCGCATGGACATTTGCTCACTTCATTAATTACTCTAGTTGTATATTTGAGCTTCTTCATATCTTCAACAGATGGAAATCGATCTCCTAGAACTGAGTCGACCTAAGCAGTCGTATAAGAGAACATATAAATTATAATGATCATAATCAAAGGGGATTTGGATGTTCTATGGTGCAACAAACAAAGTCTTAACAAACCTCATCTCTTAGCTTGGCCACGATGCTCGGGTGCTAAAAGTCATAAGACCATAAGATAAAAGTTAGAATTATACAGTTTTAAAAAATTGAGTCAAAGTAATAAGACCTCTACACTCGTAGGTATAAAAAATATGTACTCAAATAAATTTCCAGGCAATAAAATTCAGGAAGTTACATTTAAACATAATAGTACACTGATGCAAAAAACAGTTAAAGACTGGCAGAAGGAATACGAGCAAATGGATGGATAGATACAGGGACTGATAAAACAAATACGTTGTTTCAAGTAGCATACTAGCACAATGTACATAACATTAATATTTCAAAGTTTTCTGTTGCTTTCATATTCACATGGATCTAGTCAATGTTATTTTCCCCATTGATGTTGTCCTTGCATTTTAAAGTTATAATATCATAATGTGTTATAATCGTACGTAAAAGTGGAGAAAATAAACTTAAGAATGACAAGAGGAATAAAATTAAAGAGGTGTAGGTCAATTAATTTATGAAGAAATTTAAAGGACTGAAACTTCAATAGAATCGTTAGCACCTTTGAAAGAAGATAAAAGGTCCATGTCAGCAAAGCAGCAGATGTTTCATGTCCGGCTATGAGCATTGTCATCAGATCATCTCGAAGTTGTTTGCTCGAAACCTACAGATTACTGCATAAGGATCATACCAGAATATTTATTTTTCAACATACATAAGAAGAAGCCATAATTGATTCCTTACATCATCCCCAGATGCTAGTAGGAAATGAAGAATACTAGGATCTTTTTCATTCATGTATTCTTCATGAAACTGCAACTCTTCTTCATCAACCATTTTCTGCAAATGCATTACAAGAAAGGTCAAGAATATCCACCGAAACACTTGACTGATTAACAAGTCGATTAATAATCTCTCAAAACAATGAATTAACTTCACAGATTTTGTTTCTTAATCTCACTATAACAATAACATGACAGATTAAAGAAGCACAAGAAGTATATTACACACACTAACAAACTTTACCTTACAAATAACATGACAGATTAAAGAAGCACAAGAAGTATATTACACACACTAACAAACTTTACCTTACAAATTGCGATCAAATCATCTAATGTATCATTCACCAGCTTCAGAGCAGCGTTAACCTTCTTCAGCTTCGGGGAAATATCTTTCCATATAGGAATCTCCCAAAATGGAATTGGTGCAATACTTCTGTCTTCGGCTTCCCTTAGGACAGTGTATACAGCCTGTTCCAGAAAGGGCAACGAATTAGAGCTGCTACTACATAAAATAGTGGCAAGAATATCTAAGTAGGATTAATATAAGGACGTAAAGAATTCAGATGATTTAAAAGCTGGTACCTCAACAATTCCAGTGTCGACATTTAAAGAGTCGAAATCATAATTGAATACAGCTTTGCCAATGATATCTAACGTCAAACGGGAAAAAAGGGACTCCATTTCTACATCCTCACCGTCAGATGCAGCATCATCAAGCGTTTTGCATAGCCTATTAGTTGCCTCTCCAAACAGGCTAAACATTGCAGCCACAAACTACAAGGAGCAGTATGAATTGCCATCAGTTGCATTACAAGGGTAGCAGCATCTATAAAAGAAAGAATAATTCTAATATAATAAGTATTTGGTTTTCTTTTAAGGTTATAATGATTTTGTGTTCATCCTTGTGCTACCTTCTGATGCAGTGCAGGGACTATAGCCCGACGTCTGACACGCCATATTTCCCCATCAGCAGGTATAAGTCCTTTCCCCATTACAAATTCCAAAATTTCAGCTAAAATTCCCTGGTAGAAAATCAAAGAAGTTGAATTGAAAAGTGTAGACTTAATTCAACTCACAAATAATTTTGCACTCGTGAAGTTCAAGAGTACCTTGGAATAACCTTTGGGATTGTCTTTCAATATATGTTTGGCGATTGAAGGATCAGACACTATTAAAAAGGACTGCAATAGAACCCAAAAATAGTTACTCAGAATCATAGCTTTGCGGCAATGGGCCAAATAGTGAAGTCGAAACAGACCTTAGGACCAAATGTTAGTCTAAAAATTCCACCGTATGTTAGGTATAGCTCGTATAATGGAATGAAGAAGGGTTCATTTGTGATGGCACTAACTGAACCTCTTGCCTCTGGAATCTTTAAATTGTCTCCTGACGAGCTGGTTAAATTGACTATGAAGTCAACTACCTGTTTTGGCAAGCCAAATTTCGACAAGCCATTTTTGATTTGTGACTGAAAGCTATCATCGGCAACAAAATGCAAAAACACAAAATATGTGGAGAAATTAGAATCATTTCATCCCGAATACCATTCACTCTCATCAAAAGAAAGACTAGCAGATGCATGATGTACATGATGATAAGCCATCCCCAAATCTAGTTCTAGCTCTGTTTTTAATCCTTTTTACAAGTGCGAAGGCAAAACCGCCAAACCCCCAAATTTACAATGTTTGAGCTAGGTTTAATATAGTATAACCTAATTTTTCCCCATTGGCAAGGTACAACAAATAAAGCACACGGGTCAAAACCCTGATAATTACATTACATACCCAGATTTTCCGACGGTAAATTCACCGGAAGCTATACGGGCCGAGAGTTCAGCTCGACGCTTCTCTTGCAGAAGCCTGTCCACGTCCTTTACGGCGTCGTTTTGGGGCCCTCCTCTCCCATTCCCATTGCTCGAACTGGAACAGCTAACCACACGATTCCCTGCAGATCCACAAATCATAAACCGAAAAACAATCACAATTATGAAAAAACAAGGAATCTCCATGTAAAAAGCAGGTACCATTGAACTTCAAATCAAAAGAGGGACTCAATTTTCTCCTTGTTTGAAGGGTTTGAGGTAAGAAATGAGGGAAAGAAAGGTTGGCAGCCATTGTTGCGTTAGAGAGATGAGAGAGAGAGATGATAAGTAGGACGTGGAGTTTCAGTCAACAAAGCTTCAGTCTGTACTAGTGCAGAGAGAAAAGCTCTATTTGCAGGAACAATGTACAAATTGGGAAGCGTTATGTACCGCGTATGTAATTGTACGATGATCTGGTGAGATTAAAATTGGAGTGGGAATAGTATTGCAACCGCTAACGAACAAACGAAGAATCTACACCGGCTTGGCAGTTGGCGCTATACGTATTGGAGATTGATGCGGTTACCGCTCATGTGGATCAAATTGTAAAAATGTATTAAAAAATGGTGTCGAATTACTATTAGACATGTTATACGGTTAAAATCGTCGATTACAGTTTGATCATTTTACAAATCGAACCGTAATCGAACGGGATTTTTAATCGTCTTTTAGAAAAAAAAATCATTAAAAAAAAAAAATGGTTGCTCGTTTTTTTTCTCTTATTTTTTAGAAAATAAACCACTACATAAAATATGAGACAGATTAATGTGAAAAAATGAGTTAAAATTTAGTTATTTATGAAAGAATATTAGAAATAAAAATAAAAAATGGACAAAACTACTAATTTGGTCTGTTTAACACTTTAACTCCAAACCGTTGGTTTCGATTTTTAATTTCTGTAATCAAACCTTAATTTAAAGTTAAGGTTCAATTTTTAAATCGGAATCGACGATTAGAAACCGGTCAGTTTGACCCGTTCGGCCTATTAGGATTTTGCACATATCTAATTACAATCATTGTGAACATGTGTTGTAGTTAAAAAAGAATCAAGAAAAGAACGTGATTTTTTAAATAATTAATTAATCTTTAAAAAAAAAGGGTGTAGTATATAGTAAAATAAAATTATAGAGAATTTTGGGAAAGCTGAAAATAGTGTAGTTCCTGTTTTTTCTCCGGAGTTAAATGATCAAATTCTTAGGTAAGTCTTCACCCCATATATCTTGTGCAAAAGATTTTCTTCCAAATTGTATAAACACAAGAATTCATTCTTATTTTCCAGGAGGACCCTCCTCATCACACAATATCCAATTAAGCATGCATTTTTTTCCCCATTGTTTATAAATAACATGCATTTTTTTCCGTAAATCAACAAACATTTTCTTTCTTTTTTGTGTTGTAAATTAGCAAATTGAATTTTGAATATTCACAAGAAACATTAATTTCACGAACGTTTGTTTGTTTGTTGTTTAGAGAGAGTTGCATAAGGGATTTTTGTGTGCAATTAATTAAGCAAGAGATTAATCCCATATATATATATATACATATATATTGTGATTGAGAATCGAATTGAATAAAATTTAGGGTTATTAAAAAAAATATGAGTTGTTTCCCATGTTTTTCAAGTAAGAAATCTGCAAGCCCCGAGAGAGATGATCAAAATGATCATGCGCGGCCGCCTCCAGCAACTCGCCCCGCAAATTCACCTTCACCCCCTCCTCCTGCACCAGCAACAGGTAATTATGCCCTGCCCTTTTAATTAATTATTTTCTAATTTATCAAAAGCCTAAATCTTAGTACATTTTTACATAATTACTACTGTGGATCATTTTACAAATTTTGATAAGAAGTGTGCAATTGCAATACATATATATAGTTAATTCTGGCAATGTGGAGGCAAAGGCAGATGGTGTAGAAGATGGGAATATCAGCACAGCAAAAGCCTTCACTTTCCGTGAACTCGCCACGGCTACCAGGAATTTTCGTCAAGATTCTCTGTTGGGAGAAGGTGGAATTGGAAGAGTATACAAAGGCAAACTTCAATCTGGCCAGGTACTTCATTTTCCAATTAGTACTTGCTAGAAGAAGAAAAAAAACAAGAATCTTATTGTTTAATTTTGTCAATAGATTGTTGCTGTTAGACAACTAGACAGAAATGGTACACAAGGAAGCAAGGAGTTTCAGGCTGAAGTAGTAAAACTAAGCCAGCTTCACCACCGCAATATCGTGCAAATCACCGGATATTGTGCCGATGGTGATCAAAGGCTAATCGTATACGAATACTTGCCATTGGGAGCTCTAGAATCCCATCTATTCGGTATACTGTTTACCCCTATCCTTTTGCTCCTTATGTATATATCCTTAATTTGAATGATATGGACAGACATTTCAGAAGACAGAACACCACTAGATTGGTCGACACGAATGAAAATAGCTTCCGGGGTGGCTGAAGGACTGGAATACATACACGAGACGGCTGACCCACCTATCATATATCGAGATTTGAAGTCATCAAACATCTTGTTGGATGAGAGCAACACGGCTAAACTATCTGAATATGGCCTTGCCAGGCTGCTCCTCCAGAATAGTGGCGATAAGTTGATCGTGTCACCAAGGGTCGTCTCATCTTACGGTTATATTGCACCAGAATATGACAGGCATGGAGAGGTTTCAGTCAGATCCGATGTCTACAGTTTTGGAGTTGTCTTATTGGAGCTTATAACAGGGCGTAGAGCCTTTGACACTTCGCGCCCTGCAGACGAGCAAACTTTAGTCACTTGGGTACGTACATTATAATTAATTAATTAAGTTTCAAGTGTACATTTCAACTATATTAACCAGTTAAATTTATTGCACGTTTCAGTTATATTAGTATGCACATTTCAATTTTAGCTAGCTGCATGGTGCAATTGATGCACCTGACACTGAAATCTATACTTTTCATCATATATTTCATTGTTTTTTAAATAAAGCATTATTTGTCACAACATCAATAGAAACTGATGAAACAGTTCATTAATTTTGACATGTATATAGGCACAACCTTATTTTAGGGATCCGAAGAGATTTCGAGAAATGGCAGATCCGTACTTGGGGGATGATTTCCCATTAATGAGCTTAAATCAGGCAGTTGGGATCATATCAATGTGTTTGCAAGAGGAGCCAACAATACGGCCCTTCATCTCAGACGTAGTAGCCGCGGTTACTTTTCTGGCACTGGCTCCCCCCGAATCGCCCATTCCGCCTGCTCTGCTTCCGTTGTTATCGACAAGAGTCGAATGAATATGACATAGACAAGAAAAATCAATTTATAAATTCTCTTGTGCTACACCAACAGCTGCCCTTGGTTCTTGTTCAAGAAACATATCCAAATGGAGCTAGGATGAATCGCGGCCTTGTGAAAAGCTTCATTAAGTAAGTGTAATAGAAGCCTCATGAGTTCTTACAAGCAACAATATACTCATTCATTTTGATTGGTCCCAGGTTTGCTTGCATATAACAATGTAATTAAAAAGCAGAATCACCACTATGAAAATTTTAAATTTTACGGTACTGCATTTGTATGTGTATCATTTAATTATATCATTGTGTGTATTGGATGATGAGTTAATATTAACATTTGTCCTGCAATTCAGGTCGTGTTCAATTATACTCACACCGTGCACTAAAAATATGTTCATTTTTCTTATTTGCCTGTCCACGAAAAGTATGTTTAAACAATCACTTTATTTTTACCTCATAATAACTCCACAATAACCTTATTTTATCTACTTTTTTTAAAACTTGTGTCCAACCAAAGAGGCATAGTTTTAGTGGACGAGCGAGTAGTATTTATGTATGTTACTCCCTCCGTCCATCAAAAGTGTGATCAGTTCTATTTTTTTTGTCCATAAATAATATGTTTATTATATTTAAATAGTTAACTTTTAAGTAATTTTTCTATTTTATTAAGCAGATTGAGTATTATAAATATGTTTTTTTTTTTTAAAAACATGTACTCCTATAAACATAAAGTGAGTACACTTTTGATCAACGGGGAGAGTATTACTTTCTTAATTTGATCCTTCTGGACTTGAATTGACATAAAGATGACCAAAATCGAAAAAAAAAGTACATAAAAGATTAAAATTGAACATAAAAAAAGTACCAAATTGACAAAAACAAAAAAATACTGAAATTAGGAAAAGCTTTGGTCCAAAGTATTACAAATAAACATAAAGTAAAATGGGGTATTCATCTAATGAATATCTAATTAATTAGATGACCAAATTAACAATAGAAAACTAACTAACTAGCTAGCTTATAATAATTGTATTAGTTGCAAGTTTAGATTCCTCAACCACCATACATCAACAGAAATCAAATCCTCTTGGATGTTGATGATTCTCCATTTCCTGAAAAATAAAGCTTCATATCAACAAAAATTCAAATAAAATAATAGTAATATTTTATAGATGGACAAATAATATTGCAAGAAATTAAAATTTACCATTTCCATTAGTTGCATTAAAAATGCGTAAATGTGGGTCGATGGGAAGACCGATTTCTTCGTACCTCTTGTCATACAATGAGTACCTTCAAACACAATTTAGAGTTATTGATTTAATTAAATTAATGATGAAAAAATATTTAAATGTGGAAATTAGAAAAATAATTATTTTTTTAATTACCTTCCCCCATAAGAGTCGAAGCTTCTTGAACTATATCTTTGATAACGTCGACCAAGGAGGTTCCAACTTCCAGTTTCATCATCTTGACAATTCGATTTTCTCTGCTAAAAAAATTACCCCCAAAGGAAAAATCGTATTGTTAAATGAAAAAATATATATGTACAAATAGGTTTCAATAAATTAATATCAAGGAAAAAGTATAGTTATTTTATGCACTGGTTTTCTATTTTAATACAAAGAATTAATGTATAATGACATGCTTTTAAATTATAAGAAATCTTGCTAGGGTTTAAGGCCCGAAAAGCTAGCGGGGTGACCTAAGATTTATTTTGATTGGAAAAAAATTGACGAAAACTTGTGTGAATTCGGATTCATATAAGATTTTTTGTTTCAAACATCACATTTTAGTATATGAATTATCATTGTTTAGTGGTTTTGAGATGTACAAGTACAACACATAATAAAAAATTGTTTATAAATATCATTTTGTATGCTGAAATATGACAATTTGTATACTAACAGTAATACTTAAAAAGAAGAGTTTACAGATTCATATAAGATCTATTAAAATTTTAGGGGTTAATTGTGATCGATTCCATACCTTCAATGCCGATGTTGTTGGGTTATTAGGATTACTTGGGCTGCCAATACCTAGCTCCAAGTCATTTGATGTATTCATCGAGTATGGAATATCTTGATTTACAATCGATCTAGAATAAATAAAATTTTAAGTTATATACTACTCCGTTATGCCTAATGTGCTAAACAATATGATATACAGTATGTAAATGTATGTAGATAGTTACCTGGATGGAAATGGATTTTCAATGGCAATACTTTTTTGAGCATGTGTTGCCGAATAAGTGTTTTGCATACTAACATCAATTGATGGATCAACTCCAGGACTTCCAAATTGTACCTATGTCATAAATATTACAGTTTAATAATTTATTATTATTATATATATTTTTCTCTTATTTTTCACTTTATTATTTAAGACAAGAATGTAGAAGAAAAATATACATTTGTATCTTACCAAATTTTGAGAGGATCCATTATGCCTTGAAGACGACGGCAAAAAATTAAATTCAAGAGGCTGATTATATCTGTTAACAATCAAAACATAATAAACAAAAGTGTAATTAAATTAATTAAGATATTAATTATTTGAAGAAATATTATAAAAAAGGAAAAATAATGATAACAATTTTGAATTTGAAAAAGTAATATTTGAATGAGAATGATGTACTTACAGTTGTTGATCATGTGAATGTGGAAGACCTTGTAAGTTATAGGTTGTAGGCATATCTTCATATCCTCCACCAAATTGTGCTAGTAAATCTCCCTAGTAATAAAATAATATTTAAATTCACTTTAAAATAATTAAGTAAATAAAAATGAAGCTTATAATTAGAATTTTATTATACATTAGCTACAGTAAAATGAATGGAATATTTAATCACCTGTAATGGAACTCCTGAAAATGATGTTCCTTGATTGCTTTGAAAGGAATTTAGCAACTCAAAATTTGATGGTTGAAACTCATTCATCCCCATTTTTCTACAACATTAATTTTTTTTTAAAAAAGTTATAACACGGAAATTAGAAGATTTTATATTATTCAAAATAGTGCGACTATTATAAAACGGAAAATTAAGTCCAAACACAACAAACTTGTAGTCAGAATTCAAAGCATCCCGACAGAAAATAATCACGTCTTATACTAACCCGTAGCTTAATTCATTCTCAACTGGCAATTCTTGTGAAGAGGAATGCAACTGAGGATTCAATTGATCATGAGCTAAACTCTGCTTGTTGTATAGCTGCATTCTTTGGTTTAGCGATGAGCCTTGCTCCATTATTTCTGAAAATAATTAACTCAAATAAGATTAATTTGCATTCAATCATAATAAATTTTAAAATAAATACAATTACGCGAAAAATGCATCAACATTACAACACTTACTATATCTAATTCATTAATATTTACTTTTTTTTTTATGGAGCCCAATTTTAGCATAAATGGTAGGTACACTAAAGCGGGAACATATCAAAAAATTAATATCTTTATTTAATAAAAATATATAACCACTCTTAAATTTATTTATTAGTGTAATACATCAATAACTTAATTATCGATGGCTAGGGCAAACCTTATTTTGTGTTGTGATACATAAACTTGCGCATACTGTATATAACATAGAAACGATAGATTTATTATATACTGTAAGATTTAAATGAAATAAACTTTTTGTTTAATTCTTTTTAACCATGACAACCGAATGAAATAAACATGAATGATGAATCTATGTGTTTTAGATTGTAAAACTAAATTATCCCAATCAAATTATTGATAATGAAATCAAAACAAACATAAACATGCTCCAATTACATTTGAATTCAATTGAACTAATTAAGTAACTAAAACTATGATTTAATATAAACCAGCAAAACTTACATATATAAGCAAGAATTAACGATTGAATTATATTAATCAATACCTCAATTAAGGTGTATACGAGTGTTGAGTGTTGCTCGACCTCCTTCAAACCCTTCGAGTGGATATGAACACAAAATTATAATGAAAAATAATACTAAGAGTTATTATACTGAATGTATGGTTTTGTAAAATAACTCTCAATAATGTACGTTTTAATGAAACGATTTTCGTAAATAATTTATAGAGATTTAACCACAATCTTAATATGGTAAAAACGAAATTGAAAAAAAAACAATTAATTATATTTTCATGTTACCGTTGATGTGATCTGCTATGGATTTAAGAATCCATGCGTAAATAAACAAACATTTAATGATAGGTTTCAAATTTTAAAAATGCGGATCGAACCATCTCTACTGTATTTTTCATATTTAACTACTTATAATATAATTTTTTAAATATTTAATGGACTTATGTGCTTAATACATGTGTGTTAATTAGAATTTTTAAAAGCAAATTGCATTAATAAAATATTAAAGGATAAACGGATAATTATTTCAACTTAAAATTTTAGCACGGAGTGTAGAAAAAGGACCGGTGATCCCTATCACATTATCTCTTTATTATGTGTGTAGAAGGACTATTAACTATCATTAATAATGACACTAATCAGGGAATTATGCATGGAAGTAAGGTGTGTCGAAGCGCTCTGTCAATATCTCAACTGCTCTTTGTCAGCAATAGTTTGTTTATGATAAAGTCTAGTATACACTCGAGTTTCAGTTTAATAATTGAAAAGTGCAACACCATTTACCAAAAAGTGTAAGTCAGTAAAACTGAAAAGTGCAACATGAACTAGAGTGCATAACATGAACTCGAATCCATAACAGACCAACCCTTTGTTTATATATGTGTCCACAAGTAGGGGTGGACACAGAACCGAAAAACCGAACCGACGAATTTCGGTTTATATGGTTCATTTTTTTCGGTTGTTCGGTTGAAGTATTTTTTAAAATTTCAGTTTTCGATTCGGTTTATATTTTACAAAATCGAATAAACTGAACCGAACCGAACCGAATTTCTTTATATAAATTTAAAAAAAATACTTATTTAATCAATAAATTATATGGGACAATAGTCAATACTTTAACAAAAAGAAACTCTATTTGAAATAGGTTACTTTATTAATTTTCAATCTCAAATTTTCAATTCCACATCTGTCGTCTTCTTGCTCTACTAAAAAATAATTATCTCTCCTTGAAGGTGAATTTTATTGTGGAAAATGCAACAAAATCATTAATTTTGTGTGATATTTTTGTGGTTTGTAATTTTAAACTTTGAGAAACTTAGAAACTTATTAGTTTGGATTGTGACTTGACCTCATAATTTGAATTTGATTTTTGGTGTAAAAAATTATTGAAAAATGTTTAATTGTTAAAAAATAATATTTTATAAGAATTTCGGTTTAAACCGAACCAACCGAACTTTTAAATGGTTCGGTTCGATTCTAACAAATTTCGATTCGGTTTCGATTTCAATTTTTAAAATTTCGGTTTATTCAATTCGGTTGAAAAAAGTTTAAAACAGAATCGAATCGACCGAATGCCCACCCCTATCCACAAGAATGTATGACTCTTAAAGGAGGTTCTTGTTACTTATGCAGAACAAGTCCACAAGAATGTAGGACTATTAACTATCATTACTTTGTGGAGGAAACAACGCGTGTGGCCGGCCCTCTCTCAAATTCTTGGGGTTCATAATCCGTTCAATACTACCCGACATTTTGGACTTCCGTCCATAATTGCCAACAACAAAAATACTCCCTCTAAAATTTTGCTCACTTCTTTTTATACATATTTTTTTTTACAGTATATTTTAATTATAAAAATTATATGTAAAATATCGAGTAAAGAATATTGTTGGTACATATTCAATTTGTAAAAAAAATATTCAAAAGTTAACTATTTAAATAGAATAAATATATATTTTATAAAACAAAAAATGAAATTTGAACAAAATTTTATAGAACGGAAGTAATTGTTTTGGGTATTTAAGGGATATATTGTGGAAGAAGTTGTACGGATGACAAGTTAAAAACTGTCAAAACGGGGCAGATTTTAATTAAGGCAGCAACACAAGTCATTTTGGCCTACTTTATGAGCACTTTCTTGCTTTTGTCAACTTTGTTGGTCGATTTCCATTGTATACTTAATTCACTTTGGTGAAAAATTGAGTTTAAAGATATGTATTTATTTAATATTGTCATGCATGTTAGGAAAAATAGGGTGACGGCTTATGGAGAATTCGGGATCACACCTAAGTTGTGTATTAAAGGGCAAGTATTTTCACATCACAACTTTTCTCCTGATAAATTTAGGTAGTAATTCGAGCTACGCGTGAAAGGAAATTTGGAGCGTGAAAGATCTTCTTAGTCAGGAGCTCAAATGAAAGATGGGTGGTGGTGAGAGTATTCGAGTTTGAGTCTAGTCTTGAATAAATGATAAAGTATTTATTTATTTTTTCATTCATACTTAGGTAAATGACGCCTTCTCTAATTTGAGGGTATTAGACCTTTGAATCCTAGGTTTTAGAAGATAGGGTATACATTGTTTGTGTTATCTTTAAATCTTACATTATGTGTTGCTTGTGTTAATCGTAATGTCAATTATGTAACACGTCATCTTTCTAGAGCCTCTCATTTATTTAATAGTTCTTATTGTTAGGTCGAGCTTTTATTATTTGTGGCTTGTTTTCTCAATATTTCATGTAATTGTTATCAGAGTTTTTTGCTTTGATGAGAAAAAAAATCTTTCTTAAAAATTAAAGTAGAAAAAAAATATATGCTGAAAAAGTTTGGGCTATTCTTAGTTAATTGGGACTATTTATTATGAACCAGAAAACCTAGCCGAAAAAAAAAACAAAAAAAAAAACATGTGAATAAGCATAAGGCCATGTTTATCGGGGAACTCACGATCAGGGCATCCACTAACGGACAAATAAAAAAAAAAATGAAAATTGAAAAAATTGGGATGATAACAATTAACAACCCAGGAGTGTGGGCCTGTGGGGGTAATTTTTAATTCCAAAAAAATTAAAATATGCCACATGTCAAATTTTTACTCGTTAGTTATATTTTATTTAGATAATTTTTTATTTTCATTTATCTACTTAATAAAATAAAAATAACTAAAATTCATAAAATTAAATTCTCTATTTAAATAGAGACAAATCTTGATATATTTTGAATCACAATTTCACACACTCTCTTTTCTCTTCTAAATTGTTTTAATTATCTTTTTTCTCTTCTTAATTATTTTAATTGTCTTTTTTCTCTTCTAACATGGATCCAAATGATCACAATTATCATCATGACTTTCAAAATCAGTCAAGTTCACAAAATTTTCAATGATTTTTTAATATTGATAATTCCCAATTTTCTCAATATTATCAAAATTCTCAATTTTCTCCGAATTTGAACCAAGTTCCTATCTCTGAACCGGTTCAAATTTAGGAAATTCTCATGTCGTTCTAATTAAGAACGACTTGATTGAGCATATATAGCAAAAATTCGATAATTAAATATGTAATTTGCATTTCTTGCTTTGTTGTAATTAGGCATTTATTTGTAGTTCAATTTATTTATTTTCAGTTGTATTTCAATTTTTGTAATTTTAATTTTATTATTGAATGTTGTAATTTTTTTATTATAGTTATGAATTTTTTTATTATAGTTATGAATTTTTTAATATTAAATAACGTATATATTTTTTAAATATTGTGAAAATATTATAAAGAATTAATAATAGATATAATTATTATATTATAAAAAAAATAATTTATTAAATGTTGGTTGTGGTTGTGATGGTTATGGATAAAGTGCGAAAAAAGATGAGTTTGAATTGTGGTGTAAAATGTGTAGGTGGAGAAGTAAGAAATAAATTTTAGATTTGATGATCCGGTCATGACCGGCATGGATAACCATGGTCCAAGCCAAAAAGCCCCCCTGCAATAAAATATTGTTCTTTCCGCAACAAAACCAGTTTCTGTTTCTACAGCGCATACCACTCTTCTGTGTTTCCAAAGTGATCTCTGCGAGTGATGAAACCCCCCGGCGGCCTACTCGCCACCAACCCTCCTCCTATTCTTCTTCCGAAGAAGGCTGCTTTTTCAACAAGCTCGCACAGTGTTTTCAGCCTCGCGACCATTCTTAAACCGCCGAGGCAACGGCGGTTCCGCCTCAGAGTCTCATGCTCCGATGCCAAGACGGCGTCGTCACAATACTCTTCTCAAAGCTCCTTTGTGGGGCCGGGAAATGAATTGTTGAATTTTGAAGTGAGAAGCCCTTCTGTTCCAGCCAGTATAATTTCCACTCCCAAATTGAGCTCGGCAGATCAAGCTTTCTTGCTCCTCGCCTTCATTGGTTGCACGGTGATTTAATTCATCACTCTCTGAATGATTTTTTCTTTAACAATTTGCCTGAATTCGTTATTGTGATCGTTAGTCTCAATCTCTTTTTTGTTTGAGAAATGTCTATTTTCTGATTTTACTTCAATACTATCATTCTCTTTCTATTTGCCCCAATTGAAAAATCAGCTCACAATTTGTATCTCTGTTATTTTTATTATATATTTTAACCTTAATTGCTCTGTTCGTGATGTGCAGACATCCGTTGCATTCTCTGCCCTTGTTGTTGCAACTGTGCCAACATTATTTGTAAGTATAATTAACACTTTTTTCCAATCTTGTAAGTTCTTACTAGGAACACAATAACTTGTTGTGCATCTTATGATAATGAAATTATCTTGGGGAAGTAATGAATCTTGATCCACGCCTACTAAAATTTTCATCATAGGACAAATATTGAGTGGTTTTGTATGGAATTACTGAAGCACATTCAGAAAGAGAGAAATTTTGGGAACATTATTGTAATAAGTGGATCTTTAGAATAATTTGGAAACTTGTGGCTCTTCTTTTTGGGTGGGTTGGGTCATTGCATTGAGGGACACATGAGAAACCTACAGTTGAGAGGAGAAGAAGATTGCATGTACCATTAATGGAATTGGTGGAGAAAAGAAACTTAGACATTTAGATGTAATCTTATTCTACATTCTTTGTGGTTTAAATTATGCATGGTTTTATGATTGTCTTTGGTTTTCTTTTGCTTTTGGTAGGCAATGCGAAGGGCAGCAATATCGCTTTCAAAATTAGCTGATACTGCTCGTGAGGAGCTCCCCAGTACAATGGCTGCAATCAGGCTATCAGGGATGGAACTCAGTGATCTAACACTTGAACTGAGCGACTTAAGGTATTCAAAGTCTTCCCCATTTGTTTTTCTCAGCCATTTGCATTCTTGATAGTGAACCAATTGACCACCTCAAAAAGGGATTATTTTTTCTCAAAGAGCTGGTGTTATTTTCCACAAAAAAATACTCGTAATAATTAGGAAATGAAAACAGAAGAGAAATCATTGCTTCTCCTATTCCGGATTTAGACTCCTAATGTGGGTATAACTGTATGGAGATTGCATGATCACTTTCTAGCCCTTAATCCGGTTCATAGTAACTAAGATTATCTTGTTGTGTGTTCATTGTTTCTAGCCCTTAACACCTTGGATTTTCTTGTTATATTTAATAACTTTTGGCCTGTGCTGCTGTGCATGTATGTATCACCTCCTTGTGTTGGATTTTCTCAGCCAAGAAATATCAGACGGGGTCAGCAAATCTGCTCAAGTAGTGCAAGCAGCCGAAGCTGGAGTTCGACAAATAGGTTCAGTTGCTCGCCAACAAACTATGTGTAAGATATTCATTCTTCTATCCAGTAGTCACCCACCCCCAAAACACACAAAAACACAAAGTGTCTGGTTTTTGTAATAGCTTTTTCTTGAACTAAATCGTAATATTCACACCTTTATTATGTGAAACAGCCATGATTGAGGAAAGGGCTAACCTGCCTATCATCTCACTACAACCAGTGGTGGTGGGAGCTGCAAAGAAGACATCCCGTGCTGTAGGTCAAGCCACCAAGACTCTCTTGAATATCATCTCACGAGGTAAAGATGATAATTCTACAGACAGGATAGAAAGTTGAGAATCTGTGAAAGCTGATTTAGATACTGAAAAATCGATACAAGTGATAGGCTGGCTGATGCTCACTTTAGTTGATACACTCTCACAAGTGCCTCTCCAGATAAGAAAATAATGCAAACGTAAACTTCTGTAACATCGTTCCATGTATATATACCATTATTTATCTTTGATATGATATGGAGATATGATCCAACTGGGGTTTATAGTTTGGACTGGAGTGCTTTGAAACAAAATGAAAAAGACATGGCTATCAAACTAATGATATGGCATGGAAATTTATAGCTGGAGTTGCATTTAGGTGACTTCAGTTAAGCTTGCGTTGATCTGATAGAACGAACAAGAATTTCGCTGATCGAAAAAGTATTTTTCTGAACGAACCGAGAATGAATTGGATTGATTATTTTTTGTTTGATATTTGAGCTTTATATTCAGTTGAAAACTCACTTGCACTCATGATTGTGGCGATTTTATATCTGAGTTATAATATTTTTGGTAGGATTTTACTGGATTTTAAAATTTGGGTAGTTAAAGTCTCGAAATAAACATGCCTGAGGATGCTAAAAATCTCAAATTTAGGAATATATCTTTGGATGTTGGTGAGAAAAGGAAAAGAAAAAAAAAAGGTGAAGCACAAAATGCAAGGTAAATCAGAAATATTATAGTAGTATATTTTAGCCTTTTGCTACCAAAAATTCAAGCAAGCAACATAGCACTAACAGAAATTACAAAAAAAAATAAAATCGTACAAGTAGGAGTACATAGCTATATGATACTCTCTCCATGGATCCCATGTATTTACATAAATCACTCAATTATTCATATAAAACATCTCAAAAAGGGTATATATGTATCTCTTCATCGCCCACGCGTGATCACTTGCTGTGATTTTGTGGATGCAGTTCCTAGTAAGTTCTTTTCCTTCCTTGCTCTCTGCAACAACCAAACTGAATAATGTCATTAACCATATCGAAAAATACGAATGCATGTATGTATATAAACTAACCATCTCAAGCTGTGTGTTTTTCCAAGCTTTCTCCAGGTCATCAAGAACCAAATCTATGGTGGGACGGCCTGTGCTAGAGCTGGCTACACACAGCACTGCTATCTGCAATATGGACTCAAAATCCATAGTAACAATGTTTCCTTTCATTTTGGGGTCTTGAAAATCTTTAAGCGGTCGTTTCCCCATGTTCACATCTTTTGCCTGCACGTTTTCATGAATTAGAACGAGCGATTAGGTGTTTGTTGTGTTTATCGAGAGGAAGTACAGTACCTTTCTTGTGAGCTGATCTCTTGCATCAAGGTCTAGTTCTATCACTCTTTGTCCAGACAAAAGTTGCAGAGTTACAATGCCAAAACTGTAGATGTCACTAGCACTAGTTAGTTTAGCATTGCTCATATATTCAGGATCCATATACCCTATCGTTCCTCGAACATCTGTAAACACTTTGCTCTCCTCCATTCCCAACATCTTTGCCAGCCCAAAATCCGACAGTTTTGGTTCCATTTCACGAGTCAGAAGAATGTTGGTTAGCTGCAAAGTCCAGAATTCGGTAAATTTTCTTTTACATATAGTTGGTTGGTGTTGTGATGTTATGTTAAATAAGATACCTTAATATCTCTGTGAACGATGCATCCGTTTATGTGAGTGTGGAGATACTTGAGAGCATATGCACAGTCCCTTAAAATCTTGACCCTCATCTCCCATGTTAGGGCAGTGTCTTTCCCTGTATAGATGAACCATAAGCAACCACGAAGCAAAAATCGTACTCCATAGTATAATACGAAAAAAAGACAACATACGTAGAAGATGTTGAGATAAGTTCCCATTATGGCAATACTCGTATACCAGATACTGCTCCCCATCCTCAATGCAACAGCCAAAGAGACATACGAGGTTTGGATGCCTAACTCTTGAAAGGCCCGCGATTTCTCTACTGAACGAATCTAACGTGTTGCTCTTGAATATCTTCTTGATTGCCACTAGTTGTCCGCTAGGAAGCATGCCCTTGTACACCAGCCCTGCACTGCCTCGTCCCAAGCACTTCTTTTCTGTTCCGTAGTTTATTGCATTCTCGATTTCTACTCTGGAGAATCTGTACAGACCGGGTGTGTCTATAGTCTCTTTGCTGTGTACAGATTTGATCTTTTCTTGCTTTTGGTTCTTGGTCACATACTTTATCAGCGAGATAATGGCGGTTAGCCCGACAATCGCCAGAATAACTGCTATGAGAGCTCCTGCCAGGATGTCTGGAAGAAAAAGTAAAACACCAGGCATGCTTAATTTGTTGTATGAGTTTAGTAATCAGTAAAGGTAGAAACTGAAGGAACTTTCACTCACTGCTGATCTTGAAGGAATCCTCTGGTTCTGCAGGAAACACAGTATTCAAAGTCTGGTTAGTTGTTAGCAATATTTGGATGAGAGAGAGAGAGAGAGATGTTCTTACTTGGAAAAGCCAAAGCAGGCAAGCATCTTTCAAAATTATCACCATTAAGGGTATAATTCATCCCATCTATAACTGAAACAATAAGGGCAACAAGGCATGTGGCTCTCTCTGTATAACTATTATCATAATCATCTACTATGATTTTCAATTTATCTGTCATTGCAGAAATGCAGTATCCACAGGCATCATCGAACGTAGAAGAATCAAACCGGGAGCACTGATCAGTGACGTTCTGATCCATGTTTTCCAGCTTAAGAATCGAGCAAGGGCTGCTCGGTCTCCCATAGTAGAAATCATCCAAACCACATGTTGCTATCGAGACGTTAGGCTGATTCTTGAAGGGTCCAGTGCAGTTAGTCCATTCATCTTGGCCAACGAAGATGACCCCTGTTGTAGTCAGTTTTGCCTGAAGGGCTAACGCGTGAGAGTAAACGACGAGAGCATTTTGACAGCAGGTTGTTTCGGGGAAGATATTCCAGTCCTCGAGCTTCTCTAGGGCATTACTACAGCCACCTGTTGGCCTATATGGATATGTACTGAAATCTAACCTGCAACCTGCGAGTGAGTTCGATCATATCATCTCATCAACGATAATGTTCATCAAATGCGTTACGAATCGAAAGGACCAACAACTGTAATAACCTGGATCTCCTGGAGACCATGCTGAAGAGGCTTCAACAACAAGAATGAACAACAACACAGAGGGGAGCATCAATCTAAGGCATCCTACTTCCATTCTTCTGCTGTAAGAACTCGATTTCGCATCAGATTTTTTTGATGATTTAGTATATTTTGAATTCAACAAACTTTTTTTTCTTGCTAACAAACAATGCATTTAGTTATTTATAAGACAATAAATTCGGATATTCTTTTCTTAATAATATCCTTGCTTAGTAATCAGCAAACTTTGCAACAAGGAGTATATCGATGATTTTGGCATTTAGCTGCATCTGTATCGTGGGTTGGCAGAATTGAAGCAGTAAGGAATTGGATTTATTATGCCACAAGCCCGAAAATCAAACAAGCTTAATTCAAGATTGTTTAGTAAAAATTCATTTGAATACATGTGCTATAAGAGTAAAATAACTGTAAAAATATCAAATTAATTGGACTCGACTCGATTAATAATAAAACAAGTTCATGCATAATTATATCTAAACCTCAATAAACTTTCAGACAAACATGAACAATAATATACTTCATGAATAATAACTACAATATTTGACACCTATTTTAGTCTAAACCATCAGGATCAGTGGAAAATGAAACAGATTAAGTTGTTAGAGAATAATTCTGATAATATTATGTTAGGTTGGGAAAATATGAGTGGAAATAGTGTGCTGAATTTTTATTTGAAAATATAAAATACTACCAGCGACAAGCCAACGATGTTTACAAAGATGCTATGTTTTTAACTTCTTAGCTATATAAATTTTCGACATGACTTCTAGAAGGCTAACAAATTCACAATGTTAGAAAAAAAAAAACTTTAGGGTATAGGGTTAGACAAATACTTGTGTGTACTAGTTATATACATATAACTTGATTCAATTTTCTAAATGGATTGGATAATACCCATAAGCTATGGGATGAATTTTCAGATAAGTCTCAGTTATTTGTCCCCTCTTTGTTTATGAGTTCATCCTCAAATATTTTAAATGAAATTACATGTAAAAAATTATATTGCTAGAATTCAATCACATCAGTTTCTAACTTTTTGACACTAGGCTAACAATTCTTTCATGATATACATTGTTGTTAGGTAATATCTTAATATTCATATTTTAATATGGAGTCAGTTCACGCTCATAGAGTTAATAATATCACATCAACATTAAATTTTAAATAAAATATTTAAGATGTTTTTAAGTTGTTGAAGTAAATGAGAATGACGAAGATCGGTCAAATTCATTACCTACACTTTTTTCATCTTATGTACTTGTAAATTTATTTTAAACTGCGGACTCAATGTAAAATAAATAAAAAGTGCATAAAACGTATCAAGAATTTGTCTAATTTTAAATTTGAAGATAAAATTAAAATTTTATTACACGACTCGACAATTTTGGTACCTTTTTTTCTTAAAAAGGTTTGGATGCATAATTTAAAGTGTGAAGCAAACTTAGCCTCAAAATTAATGGCGCAAAATTGTTGAAGTGTAGAAATATGGTAAGCCCCACCTACAAACGTTGCAGGGTTCAAAATCACAAGCCATCTTATCCAACTCCACATGCTTTCAACTCCACACGTCACCTCTTTTATTTCTCCAAATTCGTAATCTTTTTCTTTTCTATTGTATATGCATTGCTGACTGACTGCCCCTCCCTAAAAATGTACCAAACCGCCATTCTTGCATCACCACTCCAAGGTTCGTAACATGTTGTCTTGGTTAACGTTTCTTATTCCGCTTTTAATGGGCATTTGTCCATATATGCAATTCTTTAGTTTGATTCTTGCAATGGCGATTCTTACTGAAATTATATGTCCTGATAAGAAAAGAAGCCCAGGTGATTTGATGAGGGCTTTCAGTGAAAACTTATTCATGTTCTGTTTTTGGGAACTTTGTTTTACAGATAAAGATTGTTTGATGTGTTTCAAGAAACTATGTTTGTGTGAAAGTCACAAGTATAACATTCAATGAAAGATGAATCATTTCATTAGTTTGTGATATTCAAAATGTTATGTAATTTAGGGGGTAAGATTCATAGTTTTGGGGGAAGGAATATGAGGATATCAGTAAATCTGGAAATCATGGAATTTATATACTAAGTTGATTTGAACAGTTTAATCAAAAAAAAAAATCCTAAAAGGGAAAAATTAGCTTGGGTAGGGAGCTTATGAAGGATTGACCAGAAAATATATCCCTGTAGTTTAAAATGGTTTACAAGATCATACCTTTACTCTAGAATTACGCGGCAGTACTTCAAAGATGGAGATCCATTTGTTAATGAGCCTTATATGTAGAGATTTGGTTTTTTGTTTGGTGAAAAAATTCATTCTTAATCTAGAATTACACGGTAGTACTTTTGATTATGCTATTGTACCCGAATATATATGTAAATAGATGTTTAATCAGGAATACATAACGCCTCATATTTGAAAGCTATACCTTGATAATACATCTTTCTGCATTTCTTAACAGTTTAGAAGCGTATCTGACATCGTCACATAAATTCAGGCAGCATTTCACATTGAAACATGGTTTTTCCATTATACTCGGGAGTGCTTTCCAATGGTGAAAGCATGCTATTTCATAATAAATCGACACTGGCTTTTCATGAAAGATACAGCTGTAGTAGGGCTGATATGAAAGGTAATCTGATGGTGAGAATGGTTTCCAGTAAGTGGAACTTTCGATATTTGGAATTGTTAAAGAATAAACAGCTGTGTAAAGGATTGGGCCGAAGATACTCGACTTTATTCTCAGTACGAATGGAGAAGACTTCTTCAAGCCATTGGTTTAACACAGTTTTATCCGAGGTGACTTCTTAACGACGATTGTAATATCCATAATTATCACATCTGAGGCTATACTGAGGAACTCTCGTTTTCTTTCTGTTTAACTGAACTTCTTTGTAGGCCTTAAAGAAATTACATCTTCCTGATGTGGCGAGCCATGTACTTTCGAAGCAATGGAGTTATGCCAAGAGTGCAGCAATATTATTGACGTTGACATTTATGATCATTAATCCACCAGCTGAGGCTGTGGATGCTCTCAAAACGTGTAGTTGCTTGCTGAAGGAGTGCAGGTATGAATCCAATTTACTTTTCTTGCCTTTGAAATGAAAAAAAAATCATAATTTAAATTCTGTTATTCTTTCTATTTTCTAGGAATAATAGTATCATTTTTAGTCCCTAAAGTTTAACTTTTATCCAGTTTTGCTTCTCTTTCCCTCACTATCAAACTTCTCCCACATTTGGTCTCACCATAAGTTGACTGTCCGTGGACTAACGGAATCAACTATTTGGGGGTGTTAATTGTATATTTTGAAAAATCAAATAATTACATTTAGCACCCCCAATAGGTTGATTATGTCAGTCAACGGATGGTGAGACCAAAGGTGAAAATAAAAACGTACTTCCAAGATCAAGTTTGACAGTGAGTGAAAGGGAGGGACCAAAACTGAAAAAATGTAAACCAAAAAGTATATTATCCTTATTTTCTGAGCTTTTGTCTAGTTATGGTTTAATCAATGAATAGCTCTCATGATTACAGTTAAAAAGAGAATTTGTTCATGAAAACAAAGACAAAACAGGGCTTATTACATATGTAACTGCCTCTCTTCAGGTTGGAGCTTGCTAAGTGCATTGCCAACCCAGCTTGCGCGGCTAACGTAGCATGTCTTAATACCTGCAATAACCGACCCGACGAAACTGAATGCCAGGTGGGTCCCACATCTCTCATAATATACAATTATCTTTTTTGAACTATCACCTCATAATTTCTGGTCTTTCTTAATCACAGATAAAGTGTGGAGATTTGTTTGCAAATAGTGTTGTAGACGAATTCAACGACTGTGCAGTCACAAGAAAGAAATGTGTGCCTCGTAAATCCGATGTAGGTGAGTTCCCAGCACCTGATCCGGCATATCTAGTCCCGAAATTCAACATAAATGATTTCAGCGGGAAGTGGTTTATAACCAGTGGCTTGAATCCTACATTCGATACGTTTGATTGCCAAGTGCACGAGTTCCATACAGAAGGCACCCAACTTGTAGGGAATTTGTCTTGGCGAATAAGAACTCCAGATACGGGGTTCTTCACTCGATCAGCAGTCCAGACATTTGTGCAAGACCCAAAGAATCCAGGAATTTTATACAATCATGACAATGAGTTTCTTCACTATCAAGATGACTGGTACGTCGGTTTATTAAATCTTGGATTGTGAATAATTGGGAAAACTGATGAGAAGTTGAATTATTGTTCAAGAAAAATTGCTTTTTTAGGATCAAAAGTTGATGATAAGATCGAAAATCTAGATTTTACGAGACAATTGAGCTCACTAGACAATGATAATGGCTTAAAGCTGATTTATTGAACAAAGAGTAAATCAGACTGTTCATAGACATCTCTTTTGGTGGTTATAGATGGATATTTTGCCTATTATTGCATGATCAGAATTTGTGAAGAATCAATGTTTAGTGAGTAAACATAGGACTAATCACAAGGAATTTCTTGAACTTGATATATCTCATAATTAAGTTCAAATGAGTTATTGTTATGGGGATATATTTGATCTTCATTCTGTGCGGCTAAGAATATAATTGTTTTAATGAATTTGATTAGGTACATTCTTTCAGCCAAGGTGGAAAACGAGGCCGATGACTACATATTCGTGTACTATCGAGGCAGAAACGATGCCTGGGACGGATACGGTGGCTCTGTGATATACACGAGAAGTTCAGTTTTGCCGGAAAGCATTATACCCGAGCTCGAAAAGGCTGCTAAAAGCGTGGGGCGGGATTTCAACCAGTTCACCAGGACGAACAACACTTGTGGGCCCGAACCCCCACTTGTGGAAAGGCTGGAAAAGACGGTGGAAGAAGGCGAAGAGATAATCGTGAAAGAAGTGCAAGAGTTAGAACAAGAAGTGTTAGAGTTAGAACAGGAAGTGGAGAACACTGAAGTGTCATTGTTTCAGAAATTGGCAGAAGGGTTCCAAGAGCTAGTGAAAGATAAGGATTATTTTCTGGAGAAGTTAAGTAAGGAAGAAATGGATGTTTTGAGTGAGCTTAAATTGGAAGCAAGTGAAGTAGAGAAGCTTTTTGGTAGTGCTATACCTTTGAGAAAACTAAGATGAAAATGTATAGTTAGTTATAAAGGAACATGGAATTTGTTTAACACAGATGTATAGTACATTTTCTTTCTGCACAAAACTTATCAATTTTTGTAATACTCCCTCCGTTTTTTCAATAAGTGATGTTTTAGTTTTTTTTTTAATTGTACACAATTAAATGATATTTTAGAAAACTGTTTGTTCCAATTATGTCCTCCTTTAACTTTAGAAAATCAATTAATTGAGACACAAAATTAGAAAGACTTGAAAAAGATATGGAATTGGTTAAAGAATTTTGAAATATAACGTGTTCATTAGGCATTAATGTGATTACCCTTTTTATTATTTAAGGGTATATTTATCAATATATTATACTTTTTTTAATCTCAACAAATTTTATCAAAACATCATTTATTAAAAAAACGAAAAGAGAGTACTGATTTTATTTGGAAACTATCAATTTCATGTGCATTTTGTACTGGGCTAACAATTAACCAAGTTTGTTGAGCGGAAATCGTGGAGGAAAAAGGACAAAAGTTTGACTCTGAGGCACTACTACTTTTTAACTTGTACTATTCTCTCCAACACCAACTGTTTTTCTTTTTTTACCTTTTTAGCACGGAACTTTCCTGTTTTGTCCCTGTCTTTTTATTCCAAAACAATTATTTGTATCCGTAAATATCTTCACTATATACTTCATATATTCAATTTTCATTTTTATTCTATTGAAAAGAATAATACTGGTAAAAAAAAGTTATGGAATATCAATACTGAACTTACTGTTAGTAAAAAATTGAAAAAATGTCGATAAATTTAAATTATTTTAATAAATATCATATGAGATTGCATTGTATTTAATTTTAAGCAAATGCTTGTGTGAGAGGGGAGAAAAATTATACATATGATAAATTTTACATAAAATTAAGAGAGTTTTGTGTGAGACTATTTACAAATTAACATAAATAAATATTCATATTTTCTTAATGTGAGACCATCCTCTTCATTTGTATTTTATGTAAATTTATCATATGTATAAAATGTGTTCTAATTTTTTGTTAAAATTATTTATTAAAATTTTGTTATTAATTATTTATAAATTTTAGAGAATATGGACATTCACAAATATTTCAAGGTCTTTTATATATATATATAATTTTTAGGTATATTTATATTTCACGGTGAAACTACTACATATCCGTAAACACTAAACATCGTTTAATAAGTGACGAGATTGAAGGACAAGGAGTATGGGTGCAGTGTTATATGGAAATATTATAAATCTATATTTAAAAAAAAAAAATTGCTATCAAGATTATTAACATTTCATGTTGTATAAATTGCATTTTTTTTTCTTAACAAAATAAAGTAATTTGTGGCCATTATTAAAATGTGTATTATAAAATTCATTTTTATACAACAATTTGTATATCATACGAGATAAATTAGAATTTGTAAATTATTTAAAAGGAATTTTATAAGTCCATGTATTAAACTAGTGGAGGTGTGACACGAAACCTAATAAACCAGCCAAAAAGTAATCTTTACACATTGTTAATAAACAAGACAAGTGATGAAAAAGATGATGAATACAGTATTAATATTGGAAACTAAAAGCAACTTTAAGTTGACTCTTCTACACTGTAATTCACACTTGCACAAATCTCCACACCACTCTTGTCCCCATTTCCTAATTTGTCGTTGACGTAAACCCCACCTCGTTTCCATTCTCTTCCTTTTCCTTTGAAAAACTGTCCAAATTCTCACTCTATTTTATCTCAAAAATTCATTATGAATTTGGCTATTTGAAAATAAGATAATAGAGCCCTTCTAATAATCACTTTTTAGGAATTTTAGTTTGCTGATTAGTCTACTTCTTTGACTTTTTTCCCTGGCAAAAATTCACTTTTCAACACCTACACATGCTGTAAATTACACTTCGTTTGACTGTCCTATTTTTAACTCATTTTTAAGTCCCTAGAGAATATGAATAAATGATTTTGAAAATGATGGTCTGTGTGTGTGTGATGACCAGTTAAGAAGCAGCTCACTCACAAGTCACTACTACCTCATATCCACACCACTAAAATTGGACTAAAAACAAGAATCCACTCACTCTCTCTCTCTCTCTCATGGCTGCAGTAAGTGAAGTCTATCAGAAACTTTTCAAGATCTTGATTCTTGAGCATCAGTATCACTTGTCTGTCTTTCTTAGCATGCTTTAATTTGGTTATTGTTGTTTCAGGAATACTTGAGAAAAAGTGGACAAATTCCAGCCTTTGGAGACTGGGATAATGCCAATGACCTTCCAATCACTCAGTACTTTGAGTGCGCCAGGCAAGCGGGCCTTCTCCGCTGCAGCTGCTCCGGCGACTGCGGCGGTGGTGGCGCTGATCTTTATGGCCGTGCTTACACTCTTCCTCAGCGGAAGGTGTCTGTTTTTACCATTTCTTTATAGGGCCATGTTTTTAGCAGATCTAATAGACTCTATATTACAGGCAAGTGGGATTAGTTACAAGAATCATACACATTCAAAGGAGCAAAGGAAGCCACCAGTTAAGGTTGTGGATTTGATGGATAAACCAAAAATCCAACAGAATCAATACTCCAAACAGAGTACTAAATCAGCAAACCTTGTTGTTGTACCTCAGAAAGCCTCCTCAATTTCTGTCAAACCTGTAGATGAAGATCTTTACAAGATTCCTCCTGAACTTCTTGGGAATTCAAAGAGAGTAAGTTTTCTTATGATTTTGTAAGGGAGATTAATACAGTATTTAGCTGGACCATAATTATCAATCTTTCTTGATTTTTCGTCAGAAAAAAATGCTGGGCTTCTTTTCCAAATGCATGGTTCCTCCTTGTGCTGCATGACTCCAGTAAAGTAATTGTGTGCTGATTCAACTACAATCAGCTGAACGAGCTTGGAGAGGACAACATCCTATAGCTTATCATCATTTTTCAGTTCCCACCTTAATTAAATTCTTACACAGCTGTTCATGTTTAGCCCTGTCTGTACGTTCTTGTTTTCTGCCATAAAGATGCAATGCAATGCAATGGCAGGGATAGTGTGTAAACTAGGCAAAATAATACTACCATGTTACTTTGCTGAGCAGATGGTGAAATTTTTGTGGCCTGTTGCTAATCCTTGAGAAACTCAATTCAATTTTGATTCTTTATTAGGAGTACAATATAGTGAATCTTCATGAAATTGTAAGATGAAATGCGGTATGAGATTTAATTTGGTGATAATGGTTCCAAACTTCCTTCCATTAGCTTCCAAGATCACCAGTCACCACATGTATTACATCGAACCTCGTCTAACACACAATCGAGACTATATAGTCGACATCTTGTTCAAGATGGAGTCGAAGTTAACAGAAGAGTGATTATCAAACTAATCCATATACAGTGCACTATGGAAAACTAGTAATATAACCCTCGAAAATACAGTTTTTCCTAAAAATGATTACAATTTTAAGCTGATAAAAAAAAATGCAAAAGAAACTATATAATATCAACTGGATATGTAAGTAACTAGAAATCCCAACCGTAGCAATATAATAAAATTTAATTCTTTCTCCATCTATTCAAAACTTGCCTATCTCCTTCCTCCGACACAAAATAATCCATATCAGCAGCAATGTCGACCAAGCAGCTGTGGAAAAGAAAACAGAAGACCCCATTAAAGATGGCTGAGAAAAAAGAGTACCAAGTAAGAAAGAATACGTAATAAGTTTTTTTTTTTTTTTCAAGTTTTACTTAACATGTACTCCCTCCATCCAAATTTATAATTTCCATTTGTTCAAGACACGAGTTTTAAGAGATATTGACAGTTTATGTATAAAGTAGATAAAGTGGAATATACAATAAATAAAATATGGTGGAGATAAAGTAGTGTGGAAGAGCTTTATTTCAAAAATAGAAATTGGAATAATAAAATTGGACAGCCTAAAAAGAGGAAAGTGGAATAATAAAATTGGGCGGAGGGAGTATATAGTACTATCATTTTGTTGCTTGAACTCTTATAATATTCAACTATTAAGTCATATATTTCCTTCTCTGTTAGATACAGAGAGAATGGAAGACAGAAACACCAAGTATAAACGGAAGAAACGATATGGTAAACAATACCACGGAAGAAAACCTTCTGCCCAAGCCTCACGGTTTAATCCCAAAAACCACAATGATCAAAGATGTGCTAGTCTAGGACACAAGACAGGCTCTAACGTAAAATAAATATAACATAATTAATAGATAATTAATCTCCTAAAGGCCTTGAAAGAGACAATCAATAGACATGTTACACTTATATATGTGTTTGTGAGCATGTGTCTGGGCCGAGAATGAGATGATGCAAAGATATAATCATATAGTCGACCCATATAGTTTGTTGTTAATAATACATGTAACGCTTAATTTACTACAATCATTACGTCGACTTGAAAGATTTACTTCTAGACTAACAAGCATTTATCATGCAAGGTAAATTTAACTCTGACCCTTAACTGAGATACAGCCCTAGGTAATTTAGTTAGACCTTCGACATATACAAGAAGCAAGACAAATCATAAGTCGACATCAAAGCAAAATGACAAATTCACAAAATCAAGCACACGATTGTCCTTTTCATTACCAGTAGCAAGAGAAAGCAAAGACACTAGCAACTACAGTATCTAGAGGTCAAATGGCTAAGTACCTGAAAAGTCAAACTCATAGTTTTTCCACACTGAAACTCGATGCTCAAGCAATTCAGTATGCTTAATTAGCATTTTAAGAGTGCAGAATAATAATTAAAAAAAAAAAGATAGACCAAGAGCAAATTAGTAGTAACATACAGAAATAACTATAAATTTGCCTTGTCCTGTGAAACAGAGAAGCTCATGAGAACAGAGAGTAAACACAGTTGTGAAACCAACAGAACGAGAAATTCTAAAGAAGGATACAGAGGAGGATACAGGCCGCAGACAAATTGCAAACACCAGCATGCTGCTTGCTGCCACATTTGATGAACAAAAAGAAAGGCGAACGCCCAAGCTTACTAATAATTAACCTGCATAGAAGTAAAGAATAGAGGAAGCACGATGCTAAGAAAACTTACCCAATCTCGGAAAATACTTGTTCAGTGGTTGGTTGGTTTGGTAAGTCAGTTCGTACGAGAAACACACAAATTTCACAAATGGAAAAGCACAACCAGCTTCGGTTCACCAATACCCAATAAGCAAAATCCACTACAAAGATCAGAAATCTTCCTCAATGATGAGACTCTGCAGGATCATATCTGTCCTCAAACTCATGTAATTCTCTATTGGAGTTTCTAATTCGGTTAGTTTTACTTTTCCTCCTATCCCCATGTCTTCCCTCATCTTCATGTCTCTTCCGATAAGCACTGTCTGTTTTGCTTCTCCCTCTGTTCCCATGCTCCCAATTATCTTCATCTCTCTCTCTTTTACGACTACTTCTCTCATATTCATCTTTTCCTCTTTTATGAGTTTGTCGCACATGCTCATCATCTCTACTTCTTTTGTAACGCCTCTCATCCCGTGCCTCGTTTTCTCTTTGGTGTGATCTTCGAGAATGATCTTCTGCAAATGCATCAACAAGATCCCGTTTTTCTCCAACATGCCTCTGTTCTTCAGAATAGCTACTAATTTGTCTTTCATCCCGACTTCCATAATGATCATCTCTGTCATATCTGTCACTCTCAACATTTTTGTTGAGATATTGACGTCCATGATCCCGTGTTGAATCTTGTCCTGACCACTGTTTGTCATGCTTGAGATCTCCTGAATAATGATGAGAGTGCAAGTCTTTCGTATAATCACTGTAAAGGCCTCTACTCTCTTCAGGTGTCTCAGAATTTCTCCTTGATCCAGAAGCATAAGTAGCACTTGCATGCCTATCCAAATTTTCAGATGTCAAAGCTTCTGTCTCCTCCACAGCCTTTGAGATGCCACCAATCTCTTCAGCATGCCTGATTTCCTCCATATATTCTTCAATAATATCCCTTGCCACCTTTCCAATATTTAAAAATCAACATGAATATTAGTAAGAGAGAGGGAATATAATATTAACATCAGCCAACTCCAAAAACTGGAACCAAAATGGAGATATACAGGTGCCTTGGTTCTATGATAGTTCAACATAGCACAGAAATACTCTGTAAAAACTATATTGATAAATAAAAGGCAAAAGTGCATAATACATTTGAATGACCTAATTCTACTTTCCAAACATCTTGTAGTCTTACACAAAATCAAGTATACTTCAATGCCGAAAAGTAAAGATGATCTAGGTAGAAATATCCTTCCAGTGGTAAAGGCTCAAACCGTCTGCATTTCTAATTTAGCATAAATTAGGTCTATTTAGTCAACAAACCAAAGTTACTAAGCCTCAACGAAATAGAAACTGTTAGAACTGCGGCAAAGCACCACTATTAAGACAACTATGTAATTATGAATGCACACCAGTATAATTGGCATGCAATAAAACTGTAGGGTGTTGGAATTTCAGTCCCTATTAATGTTGTGAGCTCCACAAGCATCTAACAATTGGTCGTTATACAGTTATGATGCTAGATTCAAATTATAATCAGGTTTAAACAGTTAAAATTGAATTTCATAAAATGTTTAACTTGATGTTTAGCTGCTCTACTACTTTCACCAAGTTTAGTAATAAGAATGGTATTAATGTCACAAGAAGACATATTACATTCGGGTTCAGGTTCAAAACCTCACAGTTAAGGGTTATGGCCAGTTCAGAATCAGATACAGGATGTCTAAGCATGCAATACAAAAATGAAAGGACTGAATCGATTAATTCAGCCAGCAGAAATCAACAATTTCTGTTTAATATAGCAGGTGTACCCAGATATACAGTTGTTTCCATTGATAAAACAGAAAACAGCAGTCTACATAGTCATGGCCATCCCTAAGTCAAGTGAATCAGAACAAATGAATAATTGATGGACTGAGATATACAAGCCCTTCTATTTTAAAAACCACCAGGGATAAAAGTACAGTAGAACACGTACAATGCCAAATACATAAAGAATGAAGCAAAAGATCTAAATGTAAAAATCTACCTCCAAAGGGTTACGCTTCACTTTCTTGCCACGGTATGACATCCTTCGACGTTTGTAATCTCTTTCCTCAGCTAATAACTCCTCCCTTGTCTTTACTTTGTTCCCCTCCTAAATGATCACAGGAAATCAGGAATAATTAATGAAAGTTGTAAATATCTTATTCCTCATGACCTTGTTTAGTTGGGGTTAATACTGATTATATTCTCAATCAAGGCATCATTTTCTATTTGTTCTAATGTAGCAGTACTATTTCTCATACATGGACGCCCTTCACTCATAACCAGTTACCTGATTGTTTAACCTATGTCGTAGGAACCCATCATGTTCAACTATAGGTCTGTAGTCTGGACATCTTTGTCGTTCCACAACAGCTAAATTGGACAGGTGTGCATGCTCCATATTACTGGGTAAAATTTACCAACAGAAACCAATGGCAAATTCAGTAAGCATACTAGCTATAGGCATAATTATAAGTATCTCACATTCTAAAATGTAACTACATAATTTGAAACCAAAATTTAACCCTGCAGACAAGATCGAACAACAAGATAAAGTAAGTTTATTTGACAAAATGCTATAGCTTTTCATGATGATGTGCTTCACTAATATCAGAGAAATAGCACGAAAGAAGTATGAAATTGTTCTATACGTCAATCATATCACAAGTTATGGTTTCATAAATTTATTGTTATCGGGTGCTTAAAAGTACCAAGCAGTAATTTAAGCAGAAATAATGGAAAAATACCGTTGGTACGCAGACAGTGATTGTGAATTGCGTAGAGCCTTAATCTTTTCTTCAATCAATGAGCGCTCGTGCAATGCTGCCACAGCTGCTGCCACTTCGGAGATGAAAATCTTACTCTCCCCAACTGTTTCTCTTTCTATATTCTCTCTCTCATCTCTCTTAGTGTCATCCATTGATACAGAACTTTGCATTTGCTCTTCTACATCCCCTTGAAATTTTTCCCCATCATTCAGTTCAACGTCTTCTCCCACCAGAGGAAAAACTGAAGCACGCACAGCAGTGTTTGATATGCATTCTTTTAAAACATCAACCGCAAAAAACTTCGCTTTAACTTCACCATACAATATGCTGAACTGTAAAGCTAACCACATCATCACTTTCACCAGAACCGGGCAATCAAAGCTTCTATTGCTCAAATCCGAAAACACATTCTCCTCCGTCTTCAACTCTCCATCGCTACGCTTGACACCAACCAATTCAAAAGCCTCCCTAACAATCACCTTTAAACACAACTTAATCAACACAACCACATGATCCCTCATGGGAGAATCAATTATAACACCATATCTAGGCGAATTCGCAATGATCCACTCGTTCAAATGCAACAAATTGCAATCTCTCAACTTCATAAGCGTACGCAAAATTCTACAGGAATAACAAGCTGGGAGAACACCACCCCATGCTTCAGTTTCACTCCGAATAGTCCATATCTCCGATGGAAGGAACTTAATAAAATTCACAGAAAAATCCATAAATCCTTTCAGCGAAGAGCCTATATCGAAGTCAGCACACTCGATATACAAAACCCAAGGTAAATTGAACGACGGAGGCGGTCGGAGGGAAGGGGTGAGAGTGACAGGGCCGGGACAATTTTGGTAAAAGAAGTGGTTTGCAGGGGCATTAAAGGTAATATAGTCGTCGAGAGAGATGGTGAGATCGGAGAAATCGGCGGGGAGAGTAGGTGATTTGACGGCGGTGCTGGAGGAGGAACGAAGAGTGAGAGGGTAGTGAAAAGTGTGGAGTAGGGAGAGATGGGAAGGGCAATTGAGGTAGTGAGAAAAGAGGGAAGAAGGAGGAACACGGTGGTTAGGGTAGAAAGGGCATGGTAAAAATACGTCGGAGGTGGAGGTGGCGGTGGCGACGGGGGTTGGGAGAGCACGGAGGGTGGTTTCGGTGAAGTTGATAAGAGATTTGATTTCGGAGAGGGCGACTGAAAGGGAAGATGCCGGCAATGGATTCGTGTGAAGAGGTCGAAGGAGAGGAGGTTGCGCCGCCGCCGTCGGCGGCGGCGGTGGAGGCATGGAGTACATGTCGATTGGCGGAGTAATGACCGAAGGTGGCCACGAGTTTCCGCCTTTCCAGTAAAATTGAGGTGGGCCTTATAACTTATTGGGCTTGTATTAATTTGGGCCCATTACTTTGCAACCAGACTTGTAATAAAGGCAGGGGTACGGCTATCTGCACCTCCAGGTTTGTTAACCGCACTCCGAGTATTGGAATCAATACATATATGATTTTGAAGGATATTGCTTGCTCTCATCGACAACAAAGTTAAGTTAGTTTCTACAGCTACAAGTATATTGCTTTCATTAGAAGCTTGTAAAATACTAGTAGCCATGTATTGCAAAATAAGTTATTACTATACCATACCCCTTAAAGAAATGAAACACAGAATACAATTTGAAATTGCTGCCATGAATAACAGTTTCATTCACAACAATCAATTGGGTGGGGGGATATATGATCGAGTGTTTTCACTATTATTGATCGTAACAAGAACCAGGTTGTTGTGGTGCTGATCTCCCAAATCCAGTCACTGGAGATGCAGCAACTCCCCTTTGATTTAGCAGACATCTGAAATACGATAATCGATCCGTCACTTGCTCTGGATCCTTCGCTAACTTGTCGTAAGGTGTCCATAGCCTCTCTACAAAATGAGTTATACACAGTAAGAGTTGAGTCTAGATTGGAAGATTCAAAAAACTGCCTTCTTTGTTTCTTCTGTCTGAAATTATAATAAAATCAAGTACATAAGAGATTACCAGCAGCTGCTGCAGCCCTTGGCCATATCGTTTGCTCGATATTAGAAGCATCGACGTGCTCACCCCACATGCAAACCTCACCCCCAAGGACTAAGGCTTGTTGCTTATGATCTGTGATGTTTGTTAGAGGCTCATTTTTGTAAAAATCTTGCCAAAAGGAATCCAAATGATCCAAATACCACTTGTCTTGGTTGCTTACAATACAACGTAGCCCTGCTTTAACCACCTTCTGAGCAACACCGCTCCCAAGCCTGCACAGCAAATGATCATTCATTGCCTCAAATCTACTACAATCATGTTATGTTGTATCACCAGACTTACCAATTATGTATAATGGTTTTCGGGCTCAACTTACTGCCAAAATTGTTGAAAGTCTCTTCCCTGTCATCATTGATAATGTATTTTATGATCATCCAAGTGAGTAACAATACAAAGACCAGGTTTTTTGTATGAAATCTTGTACCAGTTTATGATATCATATCCATGGGAAAGTGCTATTTTCTGTGCTCGTAGCACGAAATACTGATAAGCCTCTGAACCATTTAGGCTATGTTTCTTTAACCTGTAAATTGCATAGGAATGTAGTCAAGAGATTCACTTTTGTGACACATATAAGATACTAATTACAGTATGTGAGAGTTGAAAAGGTAAGAAATTCCGTAGTTACCACTTTTGCACATGAGGAGTTTTCTGCCAGCACTCTGAAAAGATAACGGGATGCAGATAAAAAAAAGAGGAGACAGATTGTATATAGTACTGATACAAGATTCCTAAGGTCAGATTAAGAATCTTACTTGTTTTCACTTCGTCGCCTCCCAAGTGAATGAACTTATATTTGAAGATTTTACTGAAATCTGAGAAAAAAGACGAGAGATAAATGTTAGTTAATCGTGCATAGTTTTCTCAGGATTAGTGATTGAGTAGTTGTAGCATAAAGCAAAAATGCTAACCTGAAAGAATCCCATCTATCAACTTGAAGGTAAATTCATTACTGACATCGAGCGGCTCTCTACAATCTGTTGAAGGCCATAAAGAAGGATATCCCACTCCCCTGAAAATACACATTCTTGATCTCTTAGTTGCTACTAAAACTACTTTAAAAGATGCTTCTTTTCTTTGCAAGTATGATGTAATAACTTTATGATCGAAGCATAATACCAGGATTCAGCGTGGCCTGGGACATCAATCTCAGCCAATACATTAACTCCACGTTTTTTAGCGTAACTGGAATGTCAGTGATCACAAATTAGAGACACAGTGCATAAATAGTTGGAATTGATCAAGATTGAATCACTTGCCTTACAATGTCAGCAGCATCACTGAATGTATACCGTTCTGATAAGGAATACGAACCATCCCACAGCTTTGGATATGATGGTATTTCAAGGGGGAAAGATTGAGTATCAACAATATGCCAATGAAGCACATTCTGTTATCAGAGAAAGGCACCATAATGCACACAAGTTAGTGACTTTACATATAAGAATTTTTATGTGAAACTTTCTTATTGTTACAACTAGTGAGTAATAAAAAGTTGAGCTCAATAATAATCGTAAAAGTTGTGTTACTCACCAGCTTGGCATAAGCCATCGAATCAATGACCTTCTTAATCACTGGCAAAGGCTGATAATGCCTGGCCGTATCTGCACAACACACAATTAGGAAAATAAATGTATGCACCATGAATCTTTCTTTGGTATTGTTAGAATGATAGTTAGATCTGTTGATGTAACAGATTAAGCATCATACCGATCAAAAGGCCACGATACGAGAACCTAGGCTGATCAACAATGGTCCATGGAACCTGATGGACCAGAATCCCTCTTGATGATATGTCGTAGTGACAGACTTGGCTAAATGTCTGTTCAATATGGTAACAGTACATTTATGTCATTTAATTACCCATTCACCCTTGAAATTGTTTAAAGAACCAATTATAGAATTATTGGGAAAAAATATCAAACCTCCAGCCCATGCAAAGCTCCATAAACACTTTGTGCCTGCACAAATAGACATCACATGCTGAAATATAACAAATTCTGATATTATGTCCAGCATGAGTATTCACTATACTGGTCAGTAGTTCCAAACAGCCAATGAACTAACTTATGTTATATTCAGCACAAAAAAGATGAAGTCAATGTTTTATACATCATTTAATCATATTAGCCATGGAAATACTGATATAGATGTATTGGTAATCTCCTACCTCAATATGTGCATAAAGGGGATTTCCTTGAGCAGGGATGTACAGCTTGTATGACTCGTCGACGTCATAGTGTAACTGCACCAAGCACGGTCAAAATTAGAGAAAAAAAATGGATTTTTTTTCATATAAAGGCTCTGGTTTTCTGTGATCAGATTCAGCTATGAAATAGTAAGCATAAAGGTTCTGTGAACTTTAGAGAACAAATTTGCAGTCAGTTTTATTCAAAAATTTATATATGAAATCACTTCAATATGTTGATGACAAAATTTACAGCACAGATAGTGATAAAAACAGCCATTCTATAATATTTGTTGTAAAAACATTCATGTGGCCCTCTTTTAAAACTTTAGAGAGACTCAACTTCCATTAATGAAACAAGAAAGCAATCATCATTATTTGATAAGCACATATGATATCTTGGAAACGAAGCGCAGCAATATCAAATTCAGCCTCGAGGTATAAACTGATGACTACTGAAAACATCCAAAAAAGGTGTATAAAGAAAGAAAACAATGCTCAAATCGACGAGCAGATTGTGGTACCTCCTCCGAAGGGGAGAAAACAACTATATGAATTCCTTTCAGCACAGTGGAAGGATTAATCTTGGAAGTATTGACTTCAATAACATGAACTGATCTGATAACATCAACGGTCCTCGAGAAGGCGTCTTTGAGAATTCCAGAAGCATCAGCAAACTTGCTCCCTTTGGTTTTCAGCTCGAAATAATTGCTAAGATAGAGATTTCCCTGGCCGTAGCTAACAGACATTGGCATTGGCCATATATTCAAGTGCTTATCAACACCATCAGCTGATACCACAAGAACAAATGCCAAATACAAAAGAAACACAATATTTAGCCCTGCTCTCCCCATCCCAATACCCTATCACCAATAAAATTATAAAAAAAAAAATCAATAATTTACCCCATTTCATTTAAATAGGCAACGTAGAAAAGAACTTTCTAAAACCTATCCAGATTTTTTCAAAATAACAAAAAGTAGTCTTTTTTGTTCAAGAACAAAGGCACATTCTTGATAATTCACCATAATTGCATCTCATCTGCAAAATCATTACCATTATATCCACAATATCTTCTCAATAATTCAGAGGGGAAAAAATGAAAGCATTAATTAGAGATAGAATAAAGAAAATGACCTGTCAAATTTCCCTTTCGTGAGAAGATAAAGAAACAATACAATGGAGGTTTAGGACCAAGAATGTTAAATATCCATAGAAATACAAAAGCAAACAGGTGGGGTAAATTAAAAAGAAGCAAAAAAATAGATAATAGTCCAAAATTGGAGGCAGGGTAATGCTAACACATTATTGTTCAACTAACCACTCTGTCTGTAGATCCTTTTCAAGGCCCTGTCTGTGATTATGTAGATGCGACGGGTGTAACCATGTACGTATACGGTATACGTACACACATGTATAGATACTTGGTGAAAAGCACGGACAAAGATAAAGAAGAAACATTCGGCATGTGAGTGGTTTTTATCGCTGTGGTTGTTAATCAGTAATCACAGGCACAGGATTAAAGAAATGCTCCCGCCATTATGACCTATATTTATATATAGTGTGTGTTCTTTTTAAACTTTTTCCTAAATTATGTAAATAATAGTATGTGTGTTTTTAAATACTCTGTCACGTCACCTCTTCTCATTACTTTTGAGCATATAAATTTAATTATTTGGATTAAAATGACAAAATGTAAGGGAGTGGTTTTTTTTAATTATGATTGTTGACTGAATTAAATAGAAAAATATTTGATACAATAAATATTTAATCTTTAATTAATTAGCCATAATTAGAATTTTGAAAAACATGCGATGATGTGAATTAGAAATAAAATACAAGCTTGAGTAACGACAGGTATACCCACGTAAAAATTTGATTATTAGAGTTGTCAAAATAGACTAATCTCATTTACTTAGTCATTATATCTTAAAAAATGGTTCGACTAAACTTTTAGAAGCTCGTCTATAGACGCGTCTAAACAACCAGTCTAAACAAGTGGTGGGCTTTGATGATAGATCAATCTACTACAGTTTTTTTTTTTTATATATAAATATGTACAAACTTTAACTTACTACATTTTTTTTCTTCAGTTAATTATACTTTTTTTGTACAGTTGAGACACTCCAATAAAAAAGAGTGGTTGAATTATTTGACAATTCTTTCAAGTTCTAATTTCGTTGAGTAAATAAATCAAAGATTTTTTTTATGAATAATCACAAGTTTTACATTTTTATTGAATATTTGACAAGGATAAAATAAAAGAGGCAAATAGAATTTACAATTTTTACTGATAAAAATATTTTATTACCGATTAACATAAAAGATCACATCCCATCATTGCTAAAAAAAAAATGATACTAATTTTTTTAATATATATATTTTGTACTGAGGTTGATAGCTCAGTTGTATAAAACTTTTTTAGTTTAACTTTTTGCTTTTCCGTATGATTTAATATTAATATTGCACGAACATGGGCCATACTATAATGTTTATTTACTCCAAAGACTGAAATTTTGTCCTACTCGTATAGTTTGTTTATAAAGATGCTACCAAAATAAATCTATTGAAGTCTAATGTTGTATTCAAGTTTTTGACCACTAAATCTCGTTGGGTTGTAATTATAAAAAAAATAAACGATTATTCTATTAAAGATCATCTTACAACTTGGATGTTGACGATTATTCACTACAAGAAAAAAGGTCTTTCTTGACATTTAAAATTGTACTTATAGATCATCTTTCACTACATTTTATTTATCATGACATTTCCTTAAAGTGTGGTCTAAGTTAGTGTAATATTAGATATCAATCTATGAAGACATTTTTAAATGTGATGAAATGGCAGTTTACACTACATTTAATCAACCATATTAATTTCCTAATATTATTTAATAATGCATAATTATATGTCATAATAGATTTATTATTAAAAATATTAATTTTTAGCATTATTCTCAACAATTAGTTAATACTACATAATTAAATGTCATGATACATCAATTTTATAAATATTATTTTCGATGGAATTAATAAATTAATGACAATATTAATAATTATTAAATTAATAACCACAATGATAATAAATTTGAAAAAATTACGTGAAAAAATAATATTGAAAACATCTTTCTCATTAAACATAGTAAATTAAACGTCTTACAAAAACTATACTTGATAACATCTAGTGAAAGTAAGTAAAATAATTTATATTCAAATAAGAGAATAACTAATACTATAATCTTTGCACAAGTCATACTGAAAACAAAAAAAGAGTTGAAATTGTGAATTGAGTGTCTTAGTCTCTCTGATCCTCCAATCTTTAGCAATAACAAATTCTGCTCCTACCCTCTGTCCCCTGCAAGCACACACAACATTTTCCATAAGTTTAAAATACTGAAAAAGTAGAAATATGAGGACACAATATTGATTGTACATGCAAAAAAAAAACTCTCTCATCATTCTCAAGGCCACAAGCTTAATTCGGATGTTAACATTCATATGTTCTAAGCAAAAGGTGATCTTAAATTATCAAAGATAATCAAAACATGCATTGCAATTAGTATGAAGTGCAAGTAAAAGCATGAAAGATACTTATTTGATGTAGCATCGTTGTAATTGGTATTTAAGCAACAATCAATCTTAACTATTTGTCACATTCACACGCAATATAAATTAATTAAAGAAACAAACTAATGTTGCAGAAATAAATTTATACTAATGGCATGCTTTAGAACAATATAAATTGCCTATCAAATTACAAGAGCAAACAATCATTGCTCGGAGTACATGTGCAATCTACCATGAGGCCTAATAATTTCTTCTTTTAATCTTTTACCATGATAGCCCAGTCAAATGCAAACATCAGATAAAGTCTACGATTGCTAAATAAATCATTGTTTATTATCTATTATGCATAACGCCCAATTGAAAAGTTAGAAAAGGAACATGCCTTTAAGCACTATCATCACACCAAATTAATTAGTACATAATTGGCAACATACGAGTGCAACAATAAACCAAATAAATGACATCAAAACAGAAGGAAAGAATCTGAAAATACCTCAGTTATTTGTGATTCAGTGATTCTACAATATGTAACCAAAGCGTACCCTTAAAAAAATTATTAGTTCAAAGAATCACTAAAAGCCGGCAATATTCAGTGGTAAAAGATGGAGCACTACTTGCACCAGGTATACCCAATATTGTAAATTACTAACAATTCAGAGAGAATTTTTCTCTACTATCAATTCAAAGAGAAAAAAAATATAGGTCCTCAATATTTCTCAACTTAATTATCATGAAACTCTATATAACATGTATACTTTCAATCCGTAATCCTGAGACTTATGATTCAGGTTCAATATACTAAATGCTTATAATTTAGATTCTAACAAATACAAAACCAACTACTATTCAACTAAATAAACATGAATGCAACTATTAGTCCATACCTCATTAGCGATTGGATTTCGTCAAATAATGACATCAAAACAGAGGAAACGGAAAATGAAATACCACATCTACACTCTGTAAATCCAAAAGTTGCCCCTGAAATATAAATAAAACAATTAATTCAAAGAAATTGATATTCCATGTCAATTTAGTCGGCCACCACCATCATCCCTCAAAATTGAACTATCCAATCTACAATTTGAAATTAAGAGTAATAAGCCAAGGCCCAGTTAGTAGTGAGAGGGAGAGAAGATAATGCTTCGAAGAGAAATTAAGAGGTTTGATCCACTCATTACCTTCAACGCATAGAAGAAGCCCTAGACTTGTGGAACTGGAAAACATCGTTTGCTCGTGGAAAAAGCCCTAAGTAGCCAAATTAAAATAATAAATAAAAAAACAACAGTAATATGCAAATTCACTTACCTCCATCTACAAAGCAAGAGCATAGAGGGCAGAACAATCCATGAAAGGAAGCTAAAATAAAACAAAAGAACTTTGTCAAGTCACAAGTTAATAGAGAAACCACAAAAACACCAGCAAAGTTGAATCAATGGAAACAACATATCCAAAGACGTCTGAAACAATTACCTCTCTGTATCTACTTAGATACACTTTGAGTGGTTCGATATAATCTTCAAAACCTAAGGTCGCCATAACCAATAACAAATCATCCCCATTAATTGTCTTTATTTTCTCTCTCTAACACTTGTCACTTGCCCTACATATCCAGTCACCAAAAACAGTTCTAAGTTTCCAGTTTACTCTAAATTAAGCAACAAATAAATAATTCAAAGGGACCGGCCTCTGAGTCTAGCTATGAATAAATTTATTCAAACAAATCCACATAGAAACAGGTAATGAACTTCACACCAATCATTAATCCCTTCAAGTATGCTTAATTTGATCACAGAAACATAGTAGACATAATTGATCGACCATAGCTACACAAAAAAAAATCAAAAGGCATACTCGTTAGTGACGAAGCTAATAAATTCGGAAACGCATTCGTGGACAGTCTCCTTAGCATCTTTGGCTATCTTGCCATTCGAAGGGAGCGTCTTCTTCATGATCTGGCTAATATTGGCAATCGGTAGAAACCTATCCTGTTCACGAATGCCGGAGCACGGGCTCTGATCGCCAACACTTTCATGGCATCCGCCGGGGGATCCATTGAGCTTCCGATATTCGTTCAAATGAAGCCCTAACATTAAACCGAAACCCTAGGTGATGAAGATTGAGGGGAAGATGGAATTGTGCAGTTTTTCACTTTGCCTATGATTATACCATATATTCACGTTTTGTTTTATTTAACTAAGTAAATATTTTAAGAATTTAAAATTTATTAAAATTTAGTATTCGAACTTGAGGGATTGGATTTTTGTAAAAAAATACGGAGTAGTATAATGGTTAATAATACATTTTTAAAAATGTCTTAATTTTATGTATTATGCAATTTAGTTAATTGTGTCGTGACAGAGTGTATTATATTATGACATTTAGTTAATAGTGTGTTAACAGGGTATAAGATATTGTAGTTTAAAGATATGAAAATGAAGTGTATTGATAGATTAATTTTCACTACATTTTTTATATAGTGTATTAAAATTAATGTAGTAATAAGCCCTTTTTCTTGTAGTGATTAAATTGAAATTTTTAAAAAAATCACTTTTTTTTTTTGTTATTTGGTATTCAAAAAAACATACAAAGAAAATGTTAGATTATTTTAAGTTCTTATAGATATTTTCGGTTGATAGAACTTGTGGATATGAAATCACATGTCTAGATTTTAATATTTTAAGTGGTTGCAAGAATGTTAATACTTAAATCCAAAACAAGTTTTTTCATGTAACTTAATTGTAATTTTAAGTAGTATTAATTATTTTATTAAAATAATATTGATCTAGTGTTAGTGGAGTATTTAGTTATTATTTTAATATAAAATGATAATTATGAAATTGTTGGCGGAAATTTATTTTATAATACTATGAGCTAGCTCATTAAAGATATGATAATAACCTAATGGGGGGCTACTAAAAATAATGGGCTAAGAAAGACCAATAGATACGTCCCATTCTAATTTCTAAGTCTAGTCCCTATTGTATTTGTAGGCACGGGTATGCCTATTTCAAATTTACAACGACAAAGGCAACTTTATGTATTACTACCCCGTTCTGTCAAAAAAAAAAAAAAAAAAAAGTATTCCTACTCTGTTTCATAAATGTTTATATCACTTTATAAGCATATAAATTTAAAATAATAGGGCTAGTTTTGGGTGAGACCGTCTCACAGAATGAGATCCGTGAGACGGCCTTCATATATAAAAAGTGATAATGTTTGAGCAAAAAGTGATAGTGTTTCAGTAAAAAATGATAATCAGTTTTGTTAAAAATATTATTGATAATCAGTTTTGTTAAAAATATTATGACTTTTTACTTAAACATTATAACTTTTTTTACAAACCAAAATCTGAAAAAAAAAATATAGGTTATCCTACCCAAAATTTTGAAATATGGGTTAAAAGGACCGTGAGACGGTCTCACGCAAGTTTTTGCCAAAATAATATGTAATGGGTGAAGTAAAATAAATGATTAGATTTGGGTGTCGTCGTCTGCGTGGAAGGAGTGGCCCGTGGCCAGCGGCGGTTGCGCCCTTCTCCAGCGAGGAGGCAGCGTCGGGGCTTCGCCCTTCTCCAGCGACCAGTGGCGGTGGCGTGGGCTGCGCTCTTCTTCAGCGAGGAGACGGCGTAGGGGGCTGCAAGGCAGCGTGGCTCTGTGGTGGCCGCGCGAGGCGTGACTGCTGCGACGACCGGTGAGGAGTGGCGGCGAATGGAGAGGAGAGAAGATAAGAGAGAAAAAATTGAATTGAGGAAAATGGGTGTACCAAAAAATAGCTTTAAGAAGAAAGAAAAAGGGTATTTTGGGTTTTTTCATGTGCGTGTCCTCATCTTACGGTGTGTGCCCTCAATAGGTCTGTGTGTGTATATAACCGGACCCTATATTAATTCATGTAAGGATCTTATATCCTCTATTCTGTTTTGCTCGGTTCAAAATGACACATCGACTTGCAAGAGCTGAAAGGACTTTTTTAATCCTCGAGTATGGTTCGACGGCGTTCCAATTGTCAATTGTAGCTGCTAATAAAATAAAGGAGTTTTGCTCAAAAAATATTTTTTTGCTATTTTTTTCTGAATTTATATCCTAAATTTTGATATTTTTTCGGAATTATTTTTGGGGTTGAAAGTCATTAAAAAAGGGGCATTTAACCGTAGAAAAGCCCAACTTAAACTCTATAAAAAGCTCATAAAAATATCCTTAGCCCACTTAGCGCCGTAGAACAAATCTTATGCCAAAGCCCACCTATATATATAACCTGTATTCCTAACGTTATGATTATTCTTATTTTCTTCAATTCTTCTCCGCCTTGCTTTCTTCTTTGCGCGGCTGCGCCACCCCCTCTCGCCCTAGCTGCTAACAACGCAAGGCGACTACCAATTGGCTTCCTGTAAGTCTACTATTTATTTAAGAAAATTACATAAGATATGCTACATTTTGTTAACTTATTTTATATTGTGTGCAGACGATTCCATTGTAGGCTGTTCATTGGTATAAAATCAGCTATGTTGTTCTGGATTTTTTTTTTTAAATTTCTAAACCGTGGAAATTGACTTTCGTGATCGGTTCCAGGCTTGTAGCTAAGGTTTCTGTCTTTTGCTTCATTTTTGCATACTTTGCTCTGTTCCCCAAGCTTTCAAATGATATAAATAACTTTTTTTTTTTGAAATCTTACATTCTTTATTCATAGTTCTATGAACAAGTATTAAGTAACTTACTTCCATGATTGATTTCATGCACAACCTGTTCTGTTACCAAGGATTTAGTATTTGTGGTGCTGAATTTATGGTACTTATATTTGATGTGTTATGTGTAATACTAATATTCAAGGCCGCCTTTTTTGGGGTATGTTTGCCACGTACAACATTAAAAATAAGAATTCAAAGCGCTTTTGAATGTTGGATTCAGATGTAGTGATCGATTTGATCATAAAATGTGAATTAGTCTCTTCTTTTGGCCAATTGGTTTGTGCAAATCGAGGCTCCTTCTTGTCATAATCCAGAATCCATATGGTTAAGCATGCATAAAATCTATACACGCTATCTTCTATGTAAAACGGGAATATAGTCTTTTTTTTGATATTCATTTGATCTGCATTCTCTCCCACAGAAGCCAAAAAAGAGAAGATGAAGGGAAAGGAGTCTGTCCTTCCTTCTACAATAAAAAATAAGGATAAGAGGTCAGAGCTTCATGCAAAGTTGAAGCTCCAAAAGAAAGCTGAGAAGAAGAAGAAAGCTAAGGTTCGTGATGCTGCTGAGAAGAGAGCCCTGGAGCTGGGAGAAGAACCTCCTCCAAAGAAAACCCCTCGCACCATAGAGAACACCCGCGAACTTGATGAAACTGTTTGCAAGCCTGACGATGAGGAGCTATTTGTTGGGAACGATGCTGACGAATTCAGTTGCATATTAAAAGAAGAGCGTCTTCCTAAGGTCTTAATCACGACCTGTCGATTTCACTCCACGGTATGCTTTCCACAATTTCCTGATTTCCCATCACATTTATCATACATTATGCCATTGACTTATATTTTTTCACTGTTGTTGGTATTTTGTACAATTCATCACAGAGAGGACCTGCTTTTATTTCAGATCTTATCTCCGTCATTCCCAATTCTCATTATTATAAGAGAGGAACCTATGACCTCAAAAAGGTACTTGCGTTGACATCATTTTTTCACAGACCTCCCTAGTTGAATAAAATTTCATTTCTGTATATACAGTTTATCCTTCAGAGATTATTTGACTCTTTGTACTGCTATCATTCTTTCAGATTGTTGAATATGCGAATAATAAAGACTTCACGTCTATCATAGTAGTCCATACCAACCGCCGGGAACCAGGTCAATATCTGTTCTGACCAACTTGCAAAATAACAATTTATCGATCTAGTTGTTGGAAGTGAAAGCATTTGGAGGGTGTGACCCCGATTTAATTACGATAGAGTTGTTTTTTCTCTTTATCTGAATCTTCGTAGTTTCATATTTTGTTATCTTTAGAACTGACTGAACATTGTATCTATGTGTAATGTCAATTTGGTTTAACTATTATAATTCACTGCAGATGCTCTGTTAATTATGGGATTGCCTAGCGGCCCTACAGCTCACTTCAAACTTTCCAAGCTTGTTTTGCACAAGGACGTTAATGTAGGATGATTTGCCATTTTCTCAGTTGTGGCCTTATTAGTTTAGTTTTGTCTCATTTTCATAGTCATTCAACTTTGCATATTCCCATTATTCTACTTCCTTTATTATCTGAATTAGCTTCGTATCCTAAATGCATGACCTTTCATTGCATCTCATAATTTCACAGAATCATGGGAATCCAACCAGTCACCAGCCTGAGTTAGTTTTAAATAACTTCACCACGCGTTTGGGACATCGTATGGGCAGGTAACTTCTACTGTGATTTATTAAGTTGCCAAAAAATGAGAAGAGAGATCAAATTCTCTTTAGAAAGATCAGCTTCTTCTATTAGCTTGTTTATTTTCATTTTTTATTAGCCTTGTTTAGGGATTGTATTGACTGAAGTTATCATTGCTATTCAGATTAATACAGTCACTATTCCCACAAAATCCCAATTTCCGTGGTCGGAGAGTGGTTACCTTTCACAATCAGCGTGATTTTATATTTTTCCGTCATCACCGGTGTGTACCCTTTTCTCTGCTTTCTGCTATGTATATAATTATGTACTGTATAATGACCTAAATATCTTTCTTTTTTTCCCCTTATTGCATGTAATAGTTACATTTTTGAAACAAAAGAAAGCAAACAGGCAGAATCTAAAGGTAAAGGGAAAAAAGATGAGCCTGAACCTAAGGAGAAAGTTATTGCAAGGCTCCAGGTTTGTAATTCTGACCTTTTCAGCCTCACCCCACAAATTACTATGTGCTTTACCCTTCTTTTCTTTTCCATATCTATTTTTTTTTTTTTTTTTTGAATTACATTAAATACTCATCCATTTTTTCCCTCCCCATGACTCGAACCCAGGATCTAAAGCCTAGGTAGTGGTGCTCTAACCACTTGAGCTATCCAACTTCGTCGACTTTTCCATATCTATTGGTTGAATAATAGCAATGTGTGCCTGCTTTCTCTTAATTTTGGGGGGATGGCGATGGGGTCTCAATCAAACCCAATAAATGTATTTGAATCCTTTGGTCCTTAATTCTGAACTATGGGTTAATTTTAACATTGTATTAACTCCTCTCATATTTATAGGACCCTTTGATCATCGATGCCTTATTGTGGTCTTTTGCTTATCTTTGGAAATGCCTTTTCTTATTGTGCTTCGTTTGATTGGTTTGTGTACCCTTGTTCCTGCTTTATTTTAAATTTGGTTATGGAAACTGAATTATCCCAATATCTCTCAATCTCAATATTGCAGGAATGTGGTCCTCGCTTCACGCTGAAGCTAATCAGTCTTCAACACGGAACATTTGATACTAGAGGAGGTGAATATGAATGGGTACACAAGGTAATTTTCTGTTCATCATCTCTTTCTCTCTCTGGGGGAAAATCGGGTCTGCTTACAATTTGTTTCTTGTCTTCAATGGCAGCCTGAAATGGATACGAGCCGCAGGAGATTTTTCCTATGAAGCGTTTTGGGGGCGATTTTGTAGCAAAACTAAGTTTAGACGCTATTTTCTTTCAAAATTTTGTTTGCTTTTCGGCATTTTGAACATCAACTGTTCTTGCAAGTTGCAAGCACGTGGCTCCATCTATACCCTTGTAAAATTAAAGTGTATACAATTCTAGTTGTAATTGTTAATTGTTCTGTCATTGTTTAGAGTTTCACATCCTTAGTTATTACTACCATTCAATTTTGGTACAACTTATAATATACAGAACGTAGACTTTCATATGCAGGCGTTATTTTTGTTTATTCTTTAAAGTTGCAATAAGCGTGCGGATGTGAATTTAGACTTTTCTCCTATTGACAGATATACTTACAGTTACAGCTGCATATATTTTATTCTTTAGGTGATGATAAATATGATTGTGTGCTTGTTTTGAGATTGAGTATGATATATAATATTAAAATTCAGCTAACAGCTAAAAAAAATGAATAGATTATTAAATGAGAATTTTTTTTTTGATCAAATGTATAACCTGTCGCACAACATCGCACAGGAATGTCTCGAAAAATATTGCTCCGTAGTACTTATTAATTTATTTCTCATCATGTACAGGTGTTAGATCTGGAATATATCATTGACCTAATAAATTTTTAATTCAGACAGAAACTGAAAAAAAAAAAAAAACATTGCATCATGTTCAACCTACAAGTATTATTCTTTATCTGTCTAATTTGAAAATGTCATTTCTCGTCTATTTCAATGTAAAAATAAGTAGTTCAACATATTTAACAACAAAAACATCCATTTTCTTAAAAGTAAAATACTCAACTCCCTGTTTGATCACCAACTCCCACCTATCATACCATATCCCTCTTTCATTAAGCTTACTCTATATATACACCAAAACACACACTAACCATATAAATCACATTAATTTTCATAAAACAAACATGGAGCTCAAAATGCAACATGGAACTGCAATGTTGATCATCTTCTCTCTGTTGGTGTCCCAAAATCTTGCACAAGTGCAACGACAAGATTGCATGAACCAACTTCAACCATGCTTGACTTACCTGAACGACAAAGATCGTCCACCAGATAGTTGTTGTCGACCTCTCGTTCGTGTGATCAAGTCAATGCCCGAGTGTTTATGTAGCTTAATGACTATTCAAGGTGCCAATCGAGCCGAGCAAGCTGGCATCAATGTCACGGATGCACAAACATTGCCGGGTCGATGTGGCCAACATATTAACCCGTTAGGTTGTATTACGGGCACACCCGATACTCGATCTAAAAACTCGGCTCAGGACTCTGGAAGTTTGAAGTTGGACTCGAGATCAAGTGCACTTATTATTGCTGCAATGTTTATAATTTCGTTGGCTTTGTAGTGTATTTAAAATTTGAGTTCATTGTTTTCAAGATATAATTACCCATACTTTTGTATTGTTTACCTTTACGTGTGGAAATGTGATATTTATTTGGATTACACTTTAAATAAATTTTTTTTTTTATTAACAAGTATGATATCTCCTCTTTAAGGGCGCGGCGAATCCTACGAGGGCACCCACCGAATCTTTTTTTATCAGGTATGTGAAATGTCGTTTGTACCCTTCCTGTAATTTTTTTTAAAAATGGATGGATGAGTACACCCATCCATTCCATTTCACACCCGATTCATCATTTCACACCGAAATCACCACACCATAAGTTTGATAAAAAAAAAATCTAAAAATCCAAATGATGTAGATAAATATGTCGCTCTCCGAGAAGTCGACACGTGGAAACGGGATAAATTATGATAGTTGTGATTAGATCAATATGCCGAAGAAACAGGATTAATACACCCCTGGGCTTGAGTACGGAAATGAGAGAAATCAGGGTGATTGGGCCTTTGGCCCATATTTAGAAAGGTTAATAACCCTTGGCCCTGAAAGGACTCGACCCAAATATGGAACGAATAGTCCATCTTTCTTAGCCAAGTCAAATGAGTAGGTCAAACCCACGAAAATAGGGGATGATATGCTCAAAAACCAAGTCTTCAGGGGAAATCCCGATTCTTCAGGGGTTGGGGAGCCGGATTCTCAGGAATGGACCAAGAATATAGGGAGAATAGGTCCCCTTCTCCCCCAAGAGAAGGGGCCAGGTATATAAGCTGATCACTTTACATTATCAGGTACGTCTTTACATAATACATACATTTTTACTAAACATACACTGAATTAAGAAGAAACATCACGATATTCGCCGGAATTTCCCTAGATATACAGGGGAATTCCTCTTTGATTTCTCCTAAGATCGAAGCTGACTTGAGCGTCGGAGCTTCTACGCCGGAGCCCCCCTCCGGCGTACTTTTGCAGGTCATTTTCGGACTTCTAAGAGGACTCACTTGAAGATTGCCAAGGATTGCGCGAGTGATTTAACTCGTGATTAATAGTGCTCGCAAGAGAACGATCTATATCCGAAGGCGTTCTTTTTCGACGCATCAACTGGCGCCGTCTGTGGGAACATTTCAAGCTAAGGCGTGAGAAAAGTTCCGTACTTAAATGGGTGGAGGACACGATCTAACGAAGCAGACGAAGGAGAAAGGAGATTCCACTCCTCCTCCTCTTCCTCCGCCTCCTCCAGGGTTTCCCTCAAATCGAAATTTAGGGAAACGACCCGTGGACCATACACCAGATGATGTTCCCCCTCCAGGTTTTCCCTCAAATCGAAATCTAGGGAAGCAACCTGTAGATCACACACCAGAGGATATCCCTCCCGCTCCGGAGGGAGATGTGCCAGGCACCTCAGGAGCTTCGGGGAGTGGGATCAATAAGGATAACCCTAACGCTCAACCGGAACTCCTGACTGTCTCTCGAGATCAGTTAGATGAGATGATCGCACAATCAGTGGAAAGAATAATTGCTACTCGAGGACTTCGCCCTCCCGAACCTACTCATAAGGGCACACGACCAAATCCACCAGAGCATGTCATTGATTCGGTTCCAGTCCCCTCCAGGAACGAGGATCCCCCTCGAAACCCAGAAGAAAAAATACCTTCCCAGGCTGAACGAAGCATCCTGGAAAGACCCCCTCGGAGGGATGTGGAAATGGTTCTTGGGGATACCACCCTGGATACAGGGATGGGAGAAAGCACGGACGACACGTATCAAGGAGCTGTCAGTGATCAGATACAGGCCTTGCGGAAGGAGATGAGGGATATGCAGAGACATATTACTGACAATGTAAGTAAACCCTCTTACACCACTGGATATCAATTTTCATCTAGTATTTTGCAAGACGAACTGCCCTCTAATTTCAAATCTTTAAACTTTGAATATGACGGCACCACGGACCCGTACGAGCATCTGATGAGGTTCGAGAACGCTGCTCTATTACATCGATATGGAGAGGGCGTTAAGTGTAGAGTATTCCTGACCACTCTATCTAAAGCTGCACAACAATGGTTCACACAACTAGGACCAGATACTGTCCACTCATGGTCCGAATTCAGCGAATTATTCCTGCATCAATTCGCTAGCGCTAGGAGACAGCCTAGAGCCACCCTTACTTTATTCAACATGCGACAAGGAGAGAATGAGAGCCTGAGGGCTTTCTTAAAAAGATTTAACCAAGCAGCTTTGGAGGTACCTACAGCCTCCTCAGAGGTTAAAATTAACGCCCTTACCAACGGGTTAAGAGATGGAGATCTGTTTACATCTCTAGCCAAGAAGCCAGTTCGGACTTTTGATGAATTGTTAAGGAGGGCAGAAAAATACCTCACCCTGGAAGAGGTAAGAAAAGCCAAGCGCTCGGAGACCCGGACGATAGTGGGTAATGGAGAAAAGAGGAAAGAAATTCCGCTTAGGAGGCCAAGTCCAGAGAGACATCGGAGCTCCAGGAGGTTGGAAAGTGTAAGAAGAGAGGAAGCTGCACCCTGGAACCCCAGGAGAGGGGCAAAGAGATATACCCCTTTGAGGATAGAGCCAGCCGAAGTCCTAGAGGTGGCAGGGGATCATCCGGATATGAAATTCCCTTATTCGAGAAGCAGAGGTCCCCAAAATCCTAAGTCAAACAAATTCTGCAGGTTCCATAACGACTATGGCCACGATACCAACCAATGTTGGCATCTGAAGGATGAGATAGAGAGGATGATTCAGGCAGGTCACCTGAAAGAGTTTATTTTCAGAGATCGACAAGGCCTCAGGGGTCAAAAGAGAAAGGACCCCGAGGGGAAGCAGGAAGATGATAGAAGAGATCAGAGGAAGGGCAATGAGGAGCCACCTCCCCCTCCCCAGAAGAGGGGAACAATTCACATGATTATGGGAGGCCCCGCTGATGGGGATTCCTTCAGGCAGAGAAAGCAGAGTGTTCGGTCGCTGAAGAATGAGAGGAACGTAGAACACCATGAGGTGGGAAAAGTGACAGAAGGTCCAGACATTCATTTCGGGCCAGAAGACGCAGGGGAGCCCAGAGAGATTCATAATGACGCATTAGTCATTACTACGGATATAGCGGGATACGATGTAGCAAGGATTTTTGTGGATACTGGAAGCTCCGCCGACATCATGTTTCTGGAGTGCTTTAAAAAGATGGACCTGAATATAAAGCTCAGACCGGTGGAAACCGCTCTTTATGAATTCTCAGGGGGAGCCATTCAACCCCTCAGTTCAGCGTTACTGCAAGTAGGATTAGGAGTCGCCCCTAACCGTCGAGTACAAGTCATAGAATTCCTGATTGTAGATGTCCCATCTTCCTATAATGTAGTAATGGGAAGGCCAAGCTTGAATATTTTTCAGGCAGTGATCTCCACTTTCCACATGAAGATGAAGTTCCCTGCCTCGGGGGGTGTAGGAGAGATATGTGGCGACCAATACCAGGCGAGGAAGTGTTACGCGGAATCGGTCAAGATAGCAGACAGGGCCGTGTTCCGGGGAATGGAGAGATTTAAGGGCGAAGACCCTGAGTTGAAGAGACAGAAAGTGGGTGAGCTAGTACAATAGCAACCCAAAGCTAAAGCAGATGAGGAGTTAATGAGCATCGAGCTCTACCCAGGAAAGGAGGGATTTACAACCAGGATAGGTACGAATATGAACCCTGAGCTCCAGGGAAAGATGATACTCACCCTCCAGGAGAATGCGGACATCTTCGCATTCACGGCGACGGATATGACGGGTATCCCTCCAGAAATAGCAGTGCACCATCTGAATGTGGACCCCAAAGCTAGGCCCGTGAAACAGAAGTTGAGGAACTTCGGCAAAGAGAAGAACCTCATTGTAAAAGAGGAAATCGATAAATTGTTGAATGCAGGGCACGTGAAGAGAGTGCAGTTCCCTGAGTGGCTCTCTAATGCAGTGCTGGTATCTAAGGGAGCCGGCAAATGGAGGCTGTGCATCGACTTCAGAGACTTGAACAAAGCTTGCCCTAAAGATTACTATCCCCTGCCTAGGATTGATCAATTGGTGGATGCCACATCCGGGTTCGAATTGCTCAGCATGATGGATGCTTATCAAGGGTACCATCAAATCCAGTTGAACCCCCTCGATATACCCAAGGTATGCTTTATTGCAACGTGTGGTACTTTTGGTTATGTACGTATGCCGTTCGGACTAATAAATGCAGGAGCCACCTATCAAAGGATGGTAGACTCGGTTTTCCGAGGTCAGATAGGGAGAAATATGGAGGTTTATGTAGACGACATGCTAGCTAAAAGCATCAAAGCAGAGGAACACATTGATGACCTGAAGGAAATATTTCAGGTAATTAGAGAGAACGGTATCAAACTTAACCCCGCTAAATGTTCCTTTGGAGTAGGTTCAGGGAAATTTCTCGGATATATGGTGACGCAAAGAGGAATAGAGGTTAACCCTGCCAAGGTAAAAGCGGTCCTTGACATGCAACCCCCTCGAAACCTGAAAGAGTTGCAGACTTTGAACGGCAGGATCGCAGCCCTTAGCAGATTTATAGCAAAATCAGCGGAAAAGAGCCATCACTTCTTCAGAACACTAAGGAAGGGCTCAAGATTCGAATGGGATGAACAATGCCAAAAGGCTTTTGAGGAATTGAAGCTCCATCTAGAACAACTCCCGAAGTTAACCAAGCCCACTCAGGGAGATGTTCTACTCCTATACCTCTCAGTAGGGGAACATTCTCTGAGTACTGCCTTGATGAAAGAGGAAGGTTCCACACAACAGCCCATATATTATGTGAGCAAGGTCATCCAAGGAGCGGAGACGAGGTATTCAGAGGTAGAGAAGGCAGCCCTGGCAGTGGTAGTTACGGCTAGGCGACTGCGCCCTTACTTCCTATCTTATAAAGTGATGGTGCGGACTAACTTCCCGTTGAAGCAGACGCTAGGGAGAGCAGATTTATCAGGAAGAATGGTCAGGTGGGCAGTGGAATTGCAGGAATATGATATTGACTATGAGCCAAGGAGAGCTATCAAGGCTCAAGCGTTAGCAGACTTTATTCAAGAGTCTACCAGAGTGGAAGAAGAACAGGGATGGAAGGTATACGTGGATGGCTCAGCATCCGCCTTGGGATGCGGAGCAGGGATAGTGTTGATTGACCCTGATGGCCAAGAAGTACAGGTTGCTGTTAAATTCCGGTTCTCAACCTCAAACAATGGTGCAGAATATGAGGCCTTGATTAGAGGGGCTAGCATGGCAGCAGAGTTAGGGGCGCAGAAAATCACCCTGTACTCCGATTCGCAGCTGGTAGTACAACAGGTCATGGGGGAGTACCTCGCCAAAGATGAGAGAATGATCGCTTACCTAGAGGAGGTAAAGAAATTAAAAAATAAATTCCATACTTTTGAAGTAGTACAGGTACCCAGAGAAGAGAATGTGAAGGCAGATGGATTGTCCAAACTAGCCAGTTCCACTGAATTCGAGGGAGACGGAAAAGTAACCCTGTTGGTAGCTGATCAAGTAGCTACAGAAACCCTGATTGGAGAGATAACCGCAGGGGATGATTGGAGGAAAGAAATATGGGAAGAATTGAATAGGGGTCCAGCAACCCCAATGTCCAGAGAGGCCAAAGCGTGGAGAAGGAAGTATTGCATCCTAGGAGGTCAATTGTACAAGAGGCCCTTCACTCAACCTTATTTGAAATGTCTTTCAAGAAGAGAAGCAGAGCTAGTGATCAAGGACATCCATGAAGGTTGCGCATCCAGCCATGAGGGTTACCAGACCATGGTGAAGAAAGTATTTAGGGCAGGTTTCTATTGGCCTAACATAATCAGGGATGCTAGAGAATATGTGAAGAAGTGTGAGAAGTGTCAGAAGAATGGACCTCTAATACGAGTACCAGCAGAGGAAATGGGGGCTATGTATTTGCCCTGTCCCTTCGCCAAATGGGGAATAGATCTGGTGGGACCCTTCCCCTTGGCACAAGGAGGGAGAAAATTTTTGATAGTAGCCGTGGATTATTTCAGTAAATGGGTAGAGGCTGTGCCCTTAGCCAAAATCGAAGAAGACAATGTAATTCTTTTCCTTGCTAGACATATTTGTTGCAGGTTTGGAGTACCCAGAATCTTGGTTTCCGACAACGGAACGCAATTCAATGGAGAGAAAGTAAGGAGATGGTGCGAGAGATGGAACATTACACAGAGGTTTACTTCAGTAGCCCATCCACAAGCTAATGGGCAGGTGGAAGTTACAAACAGAATCTTAGTGGATGGTATTCGGACGCGATTGGAAGAGGTAGGAGGGAAATGGGTGAAGGAGTTAGAAAACGTTCTCTGGTCCTACAGGACCAGCCCTAAAACAGCTACGGGCGAATCTCCCTTCTACTTGGTATATGGGGCAGCGGCAGTGATACCTCCTGAAGCCAGACTCAAATCGCACCGGATCACCCATTTTGAAGAAAAAAGAAATGAAGAATTGATGAGAGAGGCGCTAGACCTGGTAGATGAAGAGAGGGAGATGGCAAGATTAAAAGCAGAGAGGTACAAGAGTCGGATCAAGGCAGCATATGATCGCAGGGTAATCCCTCGTTCCTTTAAAGTCGGAGATTTAGTCCTTCGGAGAGCAGATGCCTTGAAGAACACTGGGAAGATGGAACCCAATTGGGAAGGTCCGTACAGGGTGATACAGGTACTAAAAGGCGGAGCATACAAGCTCCAAGACATGACAGGGAAAGAGATACTAAGGCCATGGAACGTGTGCCACTTGAAGAGGTTTTATGTTTGAGGAAGGTGTTATTCCCCTACTTCCTCTCTCTTTATGAACACTTTTGAATGTTTATTTCTTATTCGAATAATTGCTTCACCGGCACTCTTTTTCCCTCTACGTGGGTTTCCTTTTGGGGTTTTACCACGGAGAGGTTTTTAATGAGGCCGGCATAGGTTCCCCTTATCTGCCTATGTTGATAAACACTTTTGATCAATGGAGCACCAGTTTTGATAAAATTTCAGCTAAATGCATGTTAATACTATGATGAGATGACTCTTGTATGTGGACCCCCTCATGGAGCTTTTCCATGAACTTGCCGGTCCTGGAGGTACGACCACTAGCATAAAAGAACCCGTCCGCAAACTTGCATACATACTGGGTTAAAAAGAGTTGAGCTGAGGGTTCCCCACCATTTCCCTTCATCAGAATATAAAAGCCTAACATTGCGCGTATGGCATTGGGAGTAAATTGGTTCAAAGGTATGCGGAGATAATTGGAAATTTCATAGAGATAAGGATGGATTGGGAAACGGAGGCCCGCTTTTAGTTGAGCCTCCCAAAAGGCTAAGGTATTATGACCTGGAAAATTAGGGCGCTCTTTCTTATGTGCAGCCCTAACGGAATAATCGGCGGGGAAGATCCCTGAACGAAGAAAAGCGGCAACGCGCTCAGGAGTAAGAATTGAGGGCCCAGAAATTTTATCCTTCAAAGCTTGGTCGGTTACAAGAAATATGGGAAACGAGTCGGAAGTGGAACTCTCCATGGAAATGGAGTCTGAAGAGGATGACATGAGGATATTGTAAATGAGAGAGGAAAGGAAGGAATAGATACCTGGAGCAAAGTCGGTTTTAAGAGTGATGACGGAACGGCCGCTGGACGTGCACAAAGAAGTTAGAATCGCAGAGGTGAAAATGAAGATGGAAATTAGATAAGTTTGAAATGAAAGAAAGAAGGGTTTTTGGTGGAAAAAATGGGTTTTGAAATGATTAAGCGGAGGAGAGAGAAGGGAGAAGATCGAGGAGAATTAATATCACCCCAATCGAAAAGCGCGTGAACGGAAAAGGGCGGCCTGATGTTGGGTTAAGAATGAACGCGTGGCTACGGTTTTCAAGGGCAAGGTTGCGTGTGGAAGTGCAAAAGACCTGAGGCCTTCCAGAGTTAATTATTGCGAAGGGAGTCAAATCAATAAAATACTTCGAAGGGTATTTTAAATTTTAGGAATGAAATATTTCTTTGGTATTTATCTCAATATTATTATTTTCCTACTCTCCTAAAAATTATTCCTTTTATGAGAGTAGGGGGGATTGGTTGATGTAGATAAATATGTCGCTCTCCGAGAAGTCGACACGTGGAAACAGGATAAATTATGATAGCTGTGATTAGATCAATATACCGAAGAAACAGGATTAATACACCCCTGGGCTTGAGTACGGAAATGAGAGAAATCAGGGTGATTGGGCCTTTGGCCCATATTTAGAAAGGTTAATAACCCTTGGCCCTGAAAGGGCTCGACCCAAATATGGAACGAATAGTCCATCTTTCTTAGCCAAGTCAAATGAGTAGGTCAAACCCACGAAAATAGGTCAAACCGAACTTGTAAAAACCCTAATTTCCAAAACAAAGTAAAAATTTCCTACCTTGAAACTGAAACGGGCCGCGACGGACGAGGGAGTAGGAGAGGGGTTGCACACACCTCCAGCGGCCCGCGGTGGACGAGGGAGGAGAAGAGCGGTGGCGAACGCGCACACCTCTAGCGGCGGCAGCGTTTGAAGGAGGAAGGGGAGGGGGCGCCAGTGCGAAAGGCGAGTGAGGGGTCGCGACGGCGGCCGCGTTGCTTGGTCTTCTCTTCAGCAGACGCGGCGGCGGCAGAAGCTTCAAACTGATGGGTCACGGCAGCGGCAGAAACTTCAAATGGAGGGGTCGCGACGACGACCACTTGGAGGGATGAGGAGGTGGGCCGCGGCCGCCTAAGAGTGGGAGGAATGGAGAAGGCGATTAACAGAGAGAGAGGAGAGAAATTTGATGGGTGTACCAAAATAAAAGAAAAAATAGGATTAAGAAGAAGGAGGGTATTTTGGGGTTTTTCGCGTGTGGGTGTACTCATAGCATTGGTGTGTGCCTTTAGCCGCACCCCTCTTTAATTAAAAAAAAAGTGACATAAAAAATGAATTTTGGTGTCTTTTTTTTTTTGGTTGGGGTATATACCCCTCCAGATTTGTTTAATACACTCCCCCCATTTATTTATTAATTCAATATATATATGAAATACCATATTTACCCCTTATAAATGTTATAGATACATACACCCCTATAACCCTAACCCTGTTTTCCTCTCTTCCCCAACTTCTTTTCTTTGCCGCATCTCTCTTCCCCTCCCCTCCCCGTTTTTTTTTTTCCTTTTTTGCACTCCCTCTCTCCGTTGCACTACCCCCTCCCTCCCTCTCGCCGTCGATCTCCATCTCCACCCCCTCGCCGTCGCACGCTCTCCCCCTTCACCCCCTCGTTGTCGCACGCTCTCCCCCTCCACCCCCTCGCTGTCGCACGCTCTCCCCCTACACCCCCTCGCCGTCGCACTTCCCCCTCACTCCCCCCTCGCCGTCGCACTTCCCTCTCACTCCCCCCTCGACGTCGCACTTCCCTTCCACCCCCCTTGCCTCCGCCGCCGCCCATCTTCCTCATATTTTTTTTATTCTTCTCTTTTGCTCCGTTTGATGCCGCCGCTCCGACTATCCCTCGACCGTTGCGGCCCTACCAAAAATACTCCAGCGCTCGGACCGTTGCGCCCACCCCAGGTTTTTTTTTTTTTTTTTCGACCATTATTGATCGCCCAAAAAAGCTCTCGTCGATAATAGGTTGTCGACGAGAGTATCTTTGGTCGATCAATAATGGTCGAAAATTTTCTATTTTTTTAAAAAAGTTTCTTTCGAAATTTGGTCGACAAACCAGGGTCGACCGTAATATTTTTGGTCGACAAATCAGGGTCGACCGTAGTATTTTTGATCGACAAATCAGTGTCGATCGGAGTATTTTTGGTCGACAAACCAGTGTCGACCGGTGTGTGATTTTTTTAAAAAAAATTATGTGGTGGTGGTGGTGGCGGCGTCGGCAGCGGCGACGACGGATGTCTAATTCTAGGGTTAGGATTGTGTTTTAAATTGTAGGGAGGGTGTATGTATCTAACATGATTTTGTAAAAGGGCAAAATTGGTATTTCATATATATTGAATTAAAAAAAATGAAGGGGGAGTGTATTAAACAAAGCTAGAGGGTATATACCCCAACCCCTTTTTTTTTTATGACAGAAAAAAATGTGAGTGATGGGATGGGCTCAGCCCAAAAGGCCTATCTTAAGGGCGCGGCTAAATGCACCCAGATTTCCTATGAGTACACCCACCAAACATTTTTTTAATTTTTCAGAACCTGTGAATTGTCTCATATACCCCTGGGGTAAAATTTATAAAAAAAAACGAAGATGAGTACTAGAGCTGTCAGAACGGGCTAACGGGGCGGTGCGGTCCATAACCCACCTCAACCCATCATTTTGCGGGTTTTGGCGGGCCGGTCCACGGCGGGGACGGGTTGAAAAATACTCAACCCAACCCAACCCATGACGGGTTGCGGGTTAGTCCACGGGCTTTTTTATAATATATTTATTTTTTACTTTTTCACATTTATTCTCATAATAAATTTTAAACAATACATTAATAATTACTAAAAATAAAAAAAATAAAGTATGAATAAATTTGAATAATCTTTAATTAAATTCACCACGTGAATAATTTTAATGTCTTATAATTAAAAAGTAAACCTTAAAAAAGATTTTTTGTTTAACTGACAAATCAATCGAACTAAAATTTAAACAAAGTTTAATGGGCAAATCAACTCAACTATAAGTAACAAAAATATAGAATATTCAACGAAAGTTTAATGGACAAATCAGCTCAACTATCAGTAACAAATGTCAATTTGTGAATACACATATAACATTATCACCACATAACAGTGGTTTATTCTCATTCTCAAATCTCAATTTTGTTTAGAATGATATTTTATAATTTTGTATATTAATTTAAAGTTGAATTGAATCAATAAATTTCTAATATCACATTTTTACTTACAATCATAGTTCAACTTAATAAAAACGCGTTACTGTTTCATTAAACCTTAAAAAATAAAAATAAAAATTTTAAAAATAAAAAGCCCGCGGACCAACCCGCCCCGTCCGCGGTCCAACCCGCCAAAACCCACAATCCATACGGTCTAGCCCAAACGGGCCTGCGTTTTAAACGGGCTTGTATTATTCAACCCAACCCACCTTTTTAATAGGCGGAGGCGGGCCGACCCAACGGGCCTAGCCCATTTTGACAGCTCTAATGAGTACACCCATCCTTCTATTTCACAGAATTATCTCCATCACTACCCAAATAAACACCATTCTTCAACAAAAAAAAATCCAAAATTTCAACAAAAAAAAAAATGTTCCAAAAAATTTCAAGAACAAACATGTTCAAAAATAACAAGATGTTCGAAACTTTTTCAAGAACAAACACCAAATGTTCGAAAAAAATTCCAAAACAAACATGTTCGAAATTTTTTCCAAAACAAACCCAATATGTTCGAAATTTTTTCCAAAACAAATTGAATATGTTCGAAAAAATTTCCAAAACAACTCAAATTTGTTCGAAAAAAAAGATCTAACAAAATGTTCGAATTTTTTTCCAAAACAAACACAGGTTGTTCGAAAATTTTTTCCAAAACAAATTCAATAGGTTCGAAAATAATTCTCAAACTTCTAAAATACCCTAATTTTCCTAAAATTCCTAAATTTGAAAAAAAACCCTAAATCAAAAAAAAAACGGACCTACTTGCCTTCTTCAGAGGCCGCGTCCACTGGCCGGCGACGTGAACGGCGGCCGCTTCGCACGGAGGAGGGGCGACATCCGAATTTCTTTAAGCTGCCCCACCCAAACGACGTCGTTCTGCGGATGCAGCTCCACCTCTCCCAGCACTCTCTCTCCTTCGTACATCCACACCATTTTCCGGTACACATTTCCAGCGACGGCCGCGAGCGCGCACACCTTCAGCGGCGGCGGCGAGCGCGCACACCTCTAGCGGCGGCGGCGTTTGAAAGAGGAAGGGGAGGGGGCGCGACGGCGGAAGACGATGGAGGGTTCGCAACGGCGGCTGCGTCGCTTGGAGGAGGGGCAACGGCGGCTGCGTCGCTTGGTCTTCTCTTCAAACGGAGGGGTCGCGGCGGCGGAAGAAGCTTCAAACGGAGGGTTGAGGAGGTGGGCCGCGACGGCGGCCGCATGAGAGTGGGAGGAAGGGATGAGGCGGTGGGAGTGGGAGGAGGCAATTGACAGAGCGAGAGAGGAGAGAAATTTGGTGGGTGTACCAAAATAAGAGGAAAATTAGGGTTAAGAAGGAGAAGGAGGGTATTTTGGAGTTTTTCAGGTGGGTGTCCTCATCCGTTTTGTGGGTGTCCTCATCGCGTGGGTGTACTCATAGTATCCTCGGGTGCCTTTAGCCGCGCCCCTATCTTAAGGCCTCATTTGATAGGCCTCATTAGGCCTGATTATGCCCAGATTAGGGCCTTATCTTGGTTAAACGGTCGTTTGGTGGGGATCTCGGCGACCCGCGAATTGTACAAGGCCCACCACTAATGTTAGATAATTGTGTGTTTTTTATCTCACAAAAAATGCGTTGATAAAGTATCTTGACCTAATCTGAATGCGGAGTTAGTAAGAAATGACAAAATTGCCCCCACATATAAATGAAAACCCAAATTTTCACCCGCCTCATTCTATCCATTCCAGTTGTGCGCTCCTCGTCAGCCTTGGAGAGGCGATTTCGATACACTAGGGTTTCGTCGATCAACAATCAAGTCAAGGATTGATCTTCAAGAATGTGTCATTCTAATTCATATTACTTAGCGGATTTCTGGTTTACTCTGTGTATTTTCAGGTTTCGAATTTGAGAAGGGCGACAATCGGAAACAGAATTGCGTTATTATTCGTATATGGGACGACGATCTGTAGTTTTTGCTCAGTATCTAATTTTTTGGTATACCTTCCGTTTTATTGTCCAATACACCAGGTTTTTGCGCTGTATCAAAATTGTCAAGAAAACACCTAATTCAAGAAAATTCCAACTTTTTTTAAAATTGAAGTTATTTCGGGTTCTCAGGTTTCGAATCTGTGGTTTTTGTGCTGCGTCGAAAATTTTCAGTCTACTTTGCGTTTTATTGTCCAATACACCAGGTTACACCAAGCTTGACAAGTTTATTATTTTATTTTGTATACTTTTTTTTAGATGCAATTATGATATAATCAGTATGACTTTGTGTGTTATGTTCTGGTTTTTTATTTTGAATCTATGGAGTGTATTGCATGGTTCAATTACAATAAGGTTTTGACAAAATTTATGTGAAATGTGATTAATGTGAAATTGGCTACTTAGAATGAAAGACAATACATCTGGTGTTTATATGGCACACTTGCTGAAATAGTTTATTTAAATTGGAAGGTTATGGTGATGTTGTTAGCTTGTGTCCATCTAGGTTCAGTTTTGAAATTTACACACACGTGTAATATTGGTGTTCTAGATCATAGTGTCCAAGATGATCATTTGACACAAGTGTTCTCCCGTTATGGTGATATAGTCCATGTAAAAATACAAGTAGGAAAGTGTTGTGGGTTTGTTTAGTTTTAGCATGATAATTTTTGTGTATTGTAAAATTAAATTTTCATTTTTTGATTTTAAACTCAATTGTTGCTTGTAAATATTTGAGCTAGGTCCTCTGCTGAGCAACCATTCAATGTGATTTCTAAATGATACAAATTTTTTGATGTTGTGCTGAATTGATAAATGTTTCTCTCTTTTTTGCAGTGATCTGCTGGAATATGAGAGAAATATTGGGCATCTTCCCAGCTGAGCAGGGCTTATATGATATTACAGAGTTGATTGAAATGTATTATCTATAACATTTTGATGTCATTATTAGCTCTATTGACCTTACTCTTGACTGAGTTGGTGTTAGTATTTTTTTCGGATAGTAGACTTAGATGCACTTTTATGCTAGTTTTGCTTTTATGTTGTATGATTTGAGTTTATTGCATCTGGTTTCCATGATTTAACTATGAGATTTGTTGCTCCTGCAAGATTGATTAACTTGGAAATGCAAAATCAGGTTTTTGTGAGATGTAGTTGACAAATTTTGATTAACTTGAAAATGCAAAATCAGATTTTTTTGAGATGTAGTTGACAAATTTACAGATAGTTGAAATTTTGGAATCATTAATTTTTGGATTTTATATTATTCGGCTAATACAACATATTTCAGTTTTCAATTTGTAGAGTTATTTATTTTTTAAGCTTATACTAATTTTATTATTTTTGGCTGGTTTTACATGAGTTTGTTGCATTTAATATTGAAGTTAATGTTGCAATAATAGAGTTGTGAAGAAACTGTTTTCAATCGAACAATGAACACATAGTCGAGATTGAGGTATTGGATTGAAAAATGTTGGGCAGTAGAGAGTTTAATTAAAAATATTTATTTTCACAATGTTTGAAAAAGGGCAAAAGGGGCAAATTATTAATTAAAGGAGGGCATTATGGTAAAAATGAGGCACTTCATCTTGTAGAATTTGGATTTTTGATTTAAGGTTTTGAAGAGGGCATTTTTGAAATTATATTTCTTTAATGAGGACAATTTTGTAAAATGACATTTTAATGAGCATGTAATCACCCCTCCTAGTATGTGTATACCAAACATCCATTAATTTCACAATCTTAACTTTATCACATTTATACCAATCTTGGGCCTATATCTTAGATAATTAATTAGAACTACCAAATGGGGCCTAAAGCTCTAGATAACAATTCGATGGCCCGAGCCCGTGATACAGTAAGCCCAATAATGTTATACGTATAATGGATCAAAATAGAGCTGTACAAACGGCCCATGAAGCTCACGTGGATTAATTATCAAATTCCCCATTTTCTGAAGCCAGTTAAGTAAACGTTTTTTTTTTTTAATCATTATCATAATTGTAGACCTCGTTGCTCACATTTTAATGTGAATTTTATCATAGATTTTATAGCCTAACCATGTATGTTTATTTATTTTTGGTTTTTGTGAATTTAATTTTGTTGCATGTCGAGAATTGTGATAATCATTCTCTTAGGGCTAGTTTGGTTTGTTAGATAGGATAAATATATTAGGATCGAATTGAGTGGGATTACACTGTTCACAAATTAAAATATTGAACTAATTTGTATGTTTGGATTGATTGAAAAATAAACTCACCTCCTCCCCTAAGATTAATAATCATGCAAATGTGGGAAAAGATGGGAAAATTGACTCGGGCCCAAATAAAATTCCCAGGCTTTAATTTAGAAAACCAAACAATGAAAAAAGTGGGATAAAAAAGTATTTCCCACATTTTCCATCAAACCAAACATACCCTTACTTAAAAACATTTTCTCTTGGAGTTCTTTAATGAAGAGAAGTGAATTTAAAATACATGATAATAATTGAGAAAATGTGTTTTGCGTGTAATCATTTGAAAAACTGAAATATGCAATTTTTTTTTTTGGCAAATACTAGTAATTTTATGTATTTTTTAATTCATTATATTATAATCAAGTTAAAATTATGGTTTAATTGCATATATAATTGAATGCACCTAATGGTAACTTGTACTCCCTCTCACTTTTTTTTATATGTGTTTTTAAAAAAAATCATATTTTAATTATAAAGAATATATTTATAATAATGAGTAAAAAATATATTTGGTAGATACTCGAGTAGAAAAAACATTCAAAAGTGAATTATTTAAATGAAATAAGCATGTTTTTTATAAAAAAAAAAAAAATGAGCACACTTTTTTGGTGGACGGAGAGAGTATATGGTGTACATCGATCTCATAGTAAAATACACGGTCTACAATTATTTGCACACTTTTCTTATTCGTCCGTCTACAATTATCTACACACTTTCCTTATTAATCCATTTCACAATTATTTACAATTCTTAAAAATGATTTTTTTCATAAACACCACCCTCGTAATATTCACATATTTAAATAAATTAATTTCATATATTTCTTTTAACTTTGTGTGACTGCTTATGGGATTGAGGAAATATTTTTATGAGAAGGATAGTTAGTAGTACCTTTGATCAGCCAATACTATTCAAAGGTACAACACAGGATCACGTAATAATTAGCTTAAGATGTACCCGCCGCAGACGATAACTCCACCCCCGTAGACATAGTTTGAACACACAATCGAGCTTCCCCTTCCAGACTGCTCCAAAATACTTCCGACCAAATTCCCTATTTTGGAAAGAACAAAGGAGATAAAAGTAGGAATTCTGTTGGGATTTCGTCTTGATTGATCGTTTGTTGCATTGCCAGGTTGAGACCCACCGTTTTCTCAAAATCATTCTATTGTTTTTAGATTGTATGTTTTATTTTATCGCCATTTTATGGGTATTACTCGTATATTTCTGTTCGTCTAAATGATTTGATATTATTTACGCATTTTTGTAATTATAGGGCTACGGCTGCTTGTGTTTGCATTTTTTAAAGACAATTTTGTTGTATCAATTGCTATTAATTTGTGTGTTGATTATCACGAATCAGCTGCGATGATAATACAATCGAAAGTTTAGTGGTCAGAGGATAGTGTTTCTGTGTTTCATACGCTGCAATGGCCTACCTTTGTGAGAATGTAAAAGAGAAAAATGACTTCAATTTGAGTTCATTCTTCAGAATATGTATGATTTGATGAACCTGGAAAATATTGCTATTAATTATATGAAAATTGAGTTTTTTCGATAGGTGAACTGCATCTTAATTCTTGTCTGACCTATTGGAGGATGAAAGCACCTTTCTGGTATGAAAAATTAGAAATATGTAAGATTTTTAACTCACATTTAATATGAAGGGATTGGAAAGCACTATACATATAATATTACTTGCAGTGTTTTTATATTGCACTGATGCATAAGCTTATATTTGAGATAGAAACTGAATGAGTTGCCAGTAATGGAATCATTGAATGAAGAAACCAGGTACTGTGTATAAATTAAGTGCAAATGCATATATGCCTATACCTCGAAAAAATGAAAATAAACGTAATATGGTGGAAGGATGCAGTCTGCAAATCTTATTTTGTTCTCTATGAAACACATAGAAATAGATGTAGTTATTTCATTCAGGATTCCTTGGAACTCATCTTCTCTTATACATGTGGAACCGTAAGAAGATTGAAACTTGTGCTGAGACAATAATTAGCAATATGAGAAGTTGATAGAAGGGGCTCGTAAATGTGACTCATGCTAGAAACGCTTGCCTATTACTTTGATTTTTTCTTTTTAACCGATTTTAGCCCCACTGTGCAGTGTGAACTTCATTACTACCAGTTGTCCAATTTGCGGGGATGTGCTGGGATATGCTCTCTTAGTTACAATCATATTCCGTCATTATGGCTTCAAGAGCAATATTGCGAAAGAGATGTTTGTTTGATTCTCTTAAGCGGCCAAAACACTTGGTTCAAGGGCTATTATGTTCTGAGCGTGGAATTTTTTTAGAGAATTCTGGTTCGCAGCTCAGGAATTGGCCAGTGAGTACTTCACCTTCAGGTGTGCATAGTAGCAAGAAAGCAGACCCTCACTCTCTTTTTGACAACACAGTGCAATTTACTTTGTCAAAAAAATATGCTGGGCATAAATTTTTGGGGGTTCAAAATTTGCACATTGGAATACCTGGGGAATTCACTCCTTTGGGATTTAGGTGGGCTACAGAGTATGTACGTTATCTTAAAACAGCTGCGGCTGGTAAGCCTGGTGATGATAAAAATGAAGAACCAGCTATTAAGCAAAAGAAAGAAGCTTCACCAGAAGAATGTGATCAGGCGGTTGAAGGTTTAAGCTCTGCTAAAGCCAAAGCCAAAGCCAAGCAGTTGCAAGATTCCCCAAAGGGTGTCAACTTTATACTTAAGAAGGTGTGGGCTGTTCTTTTAGGAATTGGTCCTGCTTTGAGAGCTGTTGCCTCTATGAGCAGGTAATGTTGAATTTGTTGTTTCTGTTGCCCAAGTAAAATATTGTCTCAACTGTCTCTTTCACTCCACTCTTGTATAGGGAGGATTGGGCAATAAAATTGCGGCACTGGAAGGCTGAGTTTAAATCTACACTGCAGCACTATTGGTTGGGTACAAAGCTACTATGGGCTGATGCTAGAATAAGTTTAAGGCTATTGTTAAAACTTGCTAGTGGGAAAACTCTGTCCAGAAGGGAGAGGCAACAGCTCACACGAACAACAGCTGACATTTTCAGGCTAGTTCCTTTTGCTGTCTTCATCATAGTTCCATTCATGGAGTTCTTGCTGCCTGTGTTCCTGAAATTGTTCCCCAATATGCTACCATCAACCTTCCAGGACAAGATGAAAGAACAGGTACATTTTGAGGATCTTTGTAGGAATAGCCTTCAGTTTTATAACATTTCCTTTAGTGCTTGTGACGATCATCCTGTTTCCCAATATGTTGAATTATTCTACAGTGGACTTCATCTCCTCTTTATTTTTTACATACTAGTTTATTCATTTAGACATTCATATTATAGGAGGCCCTGAAAAAGAGGCTCAACGCAAGGATAGAATATGCGAAGTTTCTTCAGGAGACCGTAAAGGAAATGGCAAAGGAAGTTCAGAACTCAAGAAGTGGAGAAATAAAGAAAACAGCTGAAGATCTTGATGAGTTTATGAACAAAGTAAGAAGCCAATATAAGCAAAAAGTTTTTTAATTGGCCTGTTACTTTTTTATCTCCAAACAAGAAAGCACCAACAGTTCTACTATTATTTTGACTCGTTTCATAGTTTTTCGGCTCCTTGTAATATCTTCTCGATGTTTGTCCAGGCCAGGACAGGAGCTCGTGTCTCTAATGAAGAAATCTTGGGTTTTGCCAAGTTGTTTAATGATGAGCTTACTCTGGATAATATCAGCAGGTACTTCTTGATGTCTCCTCTTCTTTACTATCTCTGTCAATATTGGTGCGGAAGTTGCTTTGATGTGAAAGATCTCATATTTTCTTGGATGCAGACCCCGGTTAATGACTATGTGCAAATATATGGGGATTGGTACTTATTATGGTACGGATGCATATTTACGGTATAATCTTCGAAAGAAACTTCAGAAGTAAGTTTATTCTGCTCTAGCTTCAATATTAAATTTTACCTGGGCAGTGTTTCCTTGACATTTGTTTATAAAGCACTTACTAGTAGATGGAATTTATATGATAAAGGCATTAAAGATTTGTTTGATTTATTCACTTTAAGTCTGGTTTTGTTGTTGCAGGATAAAGAATGATGACCAGATGATTCAAGCTGAGGGCATAGAATCCCTTTCAGAGGAAGAGCTTCGCCAAGCATGTCGAGATCGTGGATTGCTTGGACTTCTCTCAGTTGATGAAATGAGAAAACAGGTCTGTAAAGGTCTTTTAAAAGTCTTGCATGCTATAATAATATGTCAGTGCTCTGGTATAAACACTTATTGGAACATCTCATATAATGGAAAGTGTTTTGAATGTACTGGAGACTGCATGGTGGCCATGATCGTCATTGCCATACGATACTTTGTGAGAATTGAGTGAGACAAGCTTATTGCACAAGCCGCCAGCTTGCCCTGATAAGAATTTGACCAACTTTGATTTGCCTCACCAGTTGCTGCTTGAATTTCCAAAAGATCCAATCATCTCGAGATCAACTCCTACAGAAATATATATTTGATATTAGAATTAAGCTTAAAAGCTAGTGACGTTCAATCTACTTTATTGGGAATCTAGCTGCATTTTTCTTCAACTACGTGGTTTTTATCTTTTGGGTCTTTGAAACAAATCCTTTATATGTTGCTTTAGATTTGCTATCATGAGGTCTTCCTTTCTCCACTTTTGTTCTAAATAATCATACTAATGAACTGTTTTTTTTGCACTCTGCCTATAGTTGAGTTTGTGTAAAACAATCTTATGGCTTTCTCTATGGTTCTACCTGCATGATAGATTTACTGATTTTCCCTCAATATGCCATTGCAATTATTTTAGGTTAACAGGAAACTTTTTGCTTATAATTTTGGTATGCATTTCTCCGCAGCTGCAAGATTGGCTAGACCTGTCTCTCAACCATTCAGTACCATCATCTTTACTAATTCTGTCTAGGTAACCTAAATTTAAACCACCTATAAGGCACTGTAATCCCCTCATTACTGAAAGCTCTTTTGTTGATACCTTCATACAGAGCATTTAGCGTCTCTGGTAAAGTGAGGCCCGAAGAAGCTGTTCAAGCTACACTCTCATCTTTGCCTGATGAGGTGGTTGACACTGTCGGAATTACATCTTTGCCATCTGAAGATTCTGTTTCAGAAAGGAGGAGGAAGTTAGAGTACCTGGAAATGCAAGAAGAGTTAATCAAGGTCTGGTTTTAGTTCTTGATTAATGGCTCTTATTTACATTGAAATAAGAACTAAAATGTGGCATCATACCCTGATCCGTCCTTTTGATCATATAGATGATGATCATTCTATCTTTCAAATTATCGTTCACTGTGTTGACATAATTTACAATGAAAGGCAGGAAGAATTTTACTTTCGCATGGTGGTCATTCAAGTAGCATCTAATCCGAAACTGCTACTGATAATCTATTTATTATTAAGTTGTCCTACTCTCTACATGAATGCTTCTAAACTGCAATGTTGCTTAAATATGCCATGCTTCAACTCCACCCATGCAAGCTATTTGCCACGTTTAAGGATTATAATTTACACGGGTTGTCTTTTTTATTTTTGATATTAGTAAAGATCTGATGCTGTGGTTTTCCTTGTTATACTTTCTTTCTTTCTTGATTTTCTCTTAGTAATATTAAGTTGATGATTACAGGAGGAGGAAGAAAAAGAGGAGGAGCAGGCTAGGTTGAAGGAATCTGTCAAAGAGAATAAGGATGTGGCCTTGGAAGAGATGGTATCAGCAACTGCAAAAGAAGCAGAAGGACGTGAGAAGGCAAAATCTTTGGATAAGCAAGAACAACTTTGTGAGCTCAGTCGTGCATTGGCTGTCTTATCATCCGCATCGGTACTGATCTAGTATACTTTTTTTGTGATGTTTTGAAGATTGCTTACAGCAAATAAATACGTTTCTTACTTTGCTACTTTCAGTCTGTGAGCAGGGAGCGTGAAGAGTTCTTAAGGCTTGTCCAGAAAGAGGTAATGCTGTATAATGCAAGTAGCCTTGACTTCAAGTCTTATCTGTTTTTTCTTCCCTGCTGTGATCTTCGTCTTCATTCTCTCCATTTTCTCATCTTCATTTTAATCTTTTATCTCTTGTTTGTTTTTGGGTTTCCTTTTCATGTGAATTTAATCCTATTTTCAATTTTCATTTTATCTCTCATTGATGTGTGATCTGCAGATAGAGCTTTACAATAACATGGTAGAAGAGAGTACCGATGGAGAGGAAGCCGCTAAAAAGGCGTATAAAGCAGCTAGAGAGGAAAGTGATGATGCTGCTGAAATGGCTGCTGGCGATAAAGTGTCTTCAGCGCTAATAAACAGGGTAAGGATAATTTCTTTGGATTCTGGTTTGCTGCATTAGTATACTTAGTACTCCTATTACTTTCTTTTGGTAGTCATTTGACTTCTGCATTTAGGATTATTCTATAAGGGCATGTCACATATATGTTGGTACTTTTGCATGTAGGTTGATGCTATGCTTCAAAAGCTTGAAAAGGAGATTGATGATGTAGATGCCAAAATTGGTGACCACTGGCGGTTGCTTGATAGGTACAAATAAGATCTGCCATAAGCAAACTACATAAGTTATTGAAACATTTATCAACTGATAGTTACTTGCCAATCGTGTTTGTAAGCTTATTGATTCACTTTCCGCTATTTGTACCTCAAAGCAATGTTTGGGTTCTTCAGCACTTTGATTCAACTCTTTTTATCATTGTTGCGTGAGCTTATGCCACCGGGCTAAGAATTAAAAAATATGTTTGCCATTGAGGTTACAGAATCCTGTTCCATATTGCAAGTTTGGACAACCTCCTGTATTCTTGGTGGCCCTATTTGTATCTAGTTGAGCGAGAAACACTTTTTTGACTGTCTTCGCACAACACATTTTTCATTCGCTTTCCCCTGATAGCAGTAGATTTTTTAAAAAAAAAACCTTTTTGAGTGCACCTTGTGCTCCTTCGGCCGTTTATTGGGTATGCTCTTATTATCCTTATTTCTAAACACTAAACACGTGATTGAAATGTTTGATAAAGATGTTATCTAGCAATGTGATTATGCTTCTGCATCATTGTTACTTGGCACCTAGGATCAATATTAGAAAACTTATCATGTTCATCATTAATTTCTTCTGATCTTCTATTTTCAGGAATAGAGTTAAATTTGGTACTGATTTATCCAGTAGCTATAGGACTGAACACTAAAATGATACAGTAGTAGTTGTGATGAGCTCCAAATGTCTTCTAAAGTGTGTGTTGCTTTTTGGGATCTGTTGATTTCATATGGATATATTAGTGAAATGGTCAAACTGTGTATTGTTTTGATTACCTGCAAAGCTAGTATTTTTCTTTTTGTCAATATTATTTTATTGAATTGTTTTATTGAGTAATTTAAGTGTCACTTATGGCTAGGGATTATGATGGCAAAGTGACTCCTGAGGAGGTTGCATCTGCTGCTATGTACCTGAAGGATACTTTAGATAAGGAGGGAATTCAAGAACTAATTAGCAACTTGTCCAAGGATAAAGGTCAGTCACACAACTTATGAGTATTTTGAACTTGTGGCAACATGCTTAATTATATTTGGAGTTGTGAGGCATTCGCTGAACGATGAGCAAAGTAGTGAGTTTATTTGTCAATATGGAGATTGCCCTCCTATTGAATATCTCCTGTTGAATGCCCAAAACGTTTTTCTTGTAACTATTGAAGAAAAAAGTGAAGAACTGAGTAAATGTTTTTTTATGTCTTGGTGCATCTGGACTTAAACTTTTCTAGTGCCATTTAAGCCCTCACTTTTTGCTTGTGTTCTTGCTACAGAGGGGAAAATTCTAGTCGAAGATATTGTGAAGTTAGCTGACCGATCCAGAGATGCTGAATCTGCTCATGATGGAAAAGCATAAGCATAATTTCTCTTAATGGGAAATTCCTTGTGGTTCAGTTGCCATCTCTCAACACAGTTGGCATAGGGAGAAACTTGCCACTTTTAAGGCAATTTTTTTATATCTCTGCCGCCCACATATAAGCAAACTGTTATGTTCTGGATTGCCAGATAAACATTTTCGATTTCGTGATCTTAGAAACGGATTATTACAGAACTTAATAGGAACAATTGATGTTCACATATGCGACATGGTCTAGGAATACCCTGTCTATCCATGCTGCATTTTTTTTGTATATGATATGGTTCCGAGGAGTACTCCAGCAATTGATAAAGAGTGACAAATAATTTATGAATGCCTTCTAATCATCTATCTCGCTATTCTTTCTATACCTCATAGATTGTGGAAGAATTACGACATTGCTTTTATGATGATAGATTTCTCATTTCAAGCATTCTCTCACTGCTGTAAAAGAATGGTCGAAAAACGTACATTTTTCTGGTTGCTCAGCTTCTATGCTCATTCAAAGGTATGTATGTGTACCATACTTGGAACTGTACAAATATGCTCATCGGAAGAGGAAGAAGGTTTTATTGATCATACAAAAGGAATACAAATATGCCTGCATATGAAAATTACTTGTTTGCAGAATGGGAGTAAATATTTTATACAATCCAAAATGAATATTTTATGAGAATTTCTTGTCTGTTTTTTGTTCCTTCAAGAGCTGAAAAATGAGAAAAAAAAAAAAAACTAGTAAATACATGTATTATTTTCACTACTTAGGTTCAACTTTTATTGGAAGTGCATATCCATTACTGTAGTCAAAAGCATCACTCTCATTGGCATCCTTCGTAGGCAGAGAGTCGTTATAAGGATGTTTTGGTGTACCTTTACCTTGTCCGAATTCTACACCCAATGACGAAGAATTCGTGTTTAGCCCTTCGTTCTGTAATATAGCTTCGAGGTTCTTCACTGTCTCACTCATTGTTGGACGATCTGAAGCAGATTCTTCCACACATTGCATAGCTAACTCAAAAAACCTGGGAAATCCCATGAGGTCTTGGGCGTTCCTTATTACAGGATCCATTCTGTCCTTTAATCCATAGTGTGTTTCGTCATTCTTGTCCATGACCATTCTCACTTCTCGTACAATGTACTTTCCCTTCTCGATAGGCAGTCTACCTGTAATCATTTCAAGCATCACGACACCAAAGCTGTACACATCACTCTTTTCAGTTAACTGTTGTGTCATGTAGTATTCTGGATCTAGGTAACCCTGCAAGCATGTGCAATCACACGGGTACATTACTAGTTTATACTAATGTGACAATGTTATGTTCATTGTTTATTGTGAATGTAAGAACAATGTACTCACCAGTGTGCCTTTTACTTGAGTAGAAACATGTCCCTTTGAAACGTCGGAGACCAGTTTAGACAAGCCAAAATCGGCAACCTTAGCGTTAAGATTCTCGTCCAACAAGATGTTTGTGGACTTTACATCACGATGGATTATAGGAGGATGAGCAAGTTCATGTAAGTAAGCTAGTCCTCTAGCTGAACCTATGGCAACCCTTACTCTCCTCTTCCAATCTAGGTGAATTCCACTTTTTCCTGTATATAACATCCATAAATATTGTTCTGATGTTAGTATCTTTTCGGTTGTCTGGTAAGAAAGGTGAAAGAAATTTAACCTGATAAACTTTCTCTTAGTGTTCCGTTACCCATGAACTCATAAATCAGCATATGTTCTCCTTGTTCGAAACAAAACCCGACTAGGCCAACGAGATTCTTGTGATGTACTCGCGAAAGCAACTCGATCTCAGTCTTGAATTCTAGCCCACCCTGCATGGATCCCTGTTCTGACCTTTTAACTGCAACTACTTGTCCATCAGATAGAACTCCTTTGTAGACCTGGTGGGAAAAAAAACAGACATGAAATAAGCAAATAAATATGCAAGATTTTAGAAAAAGCTGGACATGGGATTCACTGTCAACCTTGCCATAGCCTCCAGAGCCAATCTGATTGGCCTCAGAGAAGTTATTAGTGCATTTCTTGAGCTCATCATACGAGAACCACCTCGCTCCTTTCAGCTGCGGTGCTCCTCCCGTTTCTTTCCCACTCGCTTTCCAAGATGCTGGATGTAAGAAAATAAGTTGTAGAGTGGAACACATACAATGTCTAGACAGAGACAGAAACCATGAAAATTACCAAATGGTTTGCTTAAGTTTATAGCTTGTTCTGCTCTCCTTTTCTGTCTAAAAGCATATATCCCTAAGACAGCTAGGATCAAGATAAAAACAGCACTTCCTGTTGCTATTCCAGCTATCACACCTACACTGATAGTTTTCCGACGACCACCTGAAAATATCATTTCAACCTTAGTAACTCTACAAGAAGTTGATTATCAACTCATAATGTATTAAAAACTTACCTCCAAAATCGTATGGAGATCCTATGAAAAAGTAGGGTCCAAAAGCTGGTGGAAGCTTAAAAGTTTGTCTACTTAGTGCAAATCCAATCCTCTGAACATCTGATCTATTGAAGTACTCTGAATTGGTTGGAAAAAGTCCAAGTTGCATTTGAATATAGTCATTGTCAGTGAAGATAGGATTCTGTATCGAAACTGATCCCTGAGCAAGGCCAAGATTCCTCCAAAGGCTCGTTTCTAGAGACTGGAATAGACCAGCATCTGATAAGTCACTAAAAGAGGGTGCTCTGAAGGTCAGCGTTCCTTCGTATGGATAAGCACATTCACAACTTTGAGGGCTGAGTTTCTGGTCAGAATCACATTTTCTTTTCCCACAGTTTGCTAGGCTTGTAGAATAAGGTTTTCGCAGTTGCTGAGGTTTGCAGTAAACAGTGTTTTGTAGGTGAGTGAAGCATACTGGATTTCCAAACAACCTGTAAGAAAGGGTTGAGAGTCAACTCGACAACCAGGTACACATTTTTAATAGAACAGATGAAGCATATATCATGATCTGTTATTACATTAGTGTAATTTGGTTTCCAGAGCCAAATGTCACAGATGCTATGGTGTTGTTCTCCAAATTGACTTCTTGAAGCTGCTGGCCGATGTCTTGGCTTAGGCTTAAATTGCCACTGAAGGCATTCTTCCTTAAATTCCTATTGAAAGATTTATAACATAGGACGGTTGATTAGATAATTTTTCTAGCAGTGTGTTGGTTTTCATGCTGATTTAGACTTACACATTCTTGATCTGAGGTAAACTAAAAACTTCTAATGGCACTTCTCCATTTAATGGTCCATCTTCGATCACCCTGAGAACCAAACCAATTTCATAACATCTAATGGTTCTTGATTTTCAGACAATTTGAAATTAAGCTTAGTTTGACTTTGTTTCTTTTAACATTTTGTGAATACTTACAATGTATCTAGTGACTGTAAAGTCGAGAACCATGCTGGAGCTTCAGATTGTTCGAAGGAGTTGTTACTCAAGTCCCTATGAAAAGAGAAGGTGTGAGAAATACCAGTAATTACAGGATGAAGAGAGTTTTGAGTTACAGCAACTGGCAAAGAGGGTTCGTCTTACACGTAGCTGAGGGTGTTCAATCCTGTTAAATTTGGTAATAAACCAAACAACCTATTATGAGCCAAGTTCCTGTTATGGAACACACGGAAGAATCATGAGTCGTATGCTAATGAAGCATTGATAGTCACTCTCAACAGACGTGTTGTATAAGAGAGAAACACTCACAGTTCAATGATGTTAGTGAGATTGTTGAGGCCTTGAGGGACTGTTCCATTCAGATTATTGCGATCTAGTCGACTGAACACGTGAAGGAAACGTCATGAACACATTCGTGCAAGAACCTAAAGAGATGAAGTTAGATGATGATTTTACTCACAGAGCCTCAAGTGTCTGAACAGATGTTATTGTAGGTGGAATTTGTCCTTCGAATTGATTCCCATCGAACAACCTGCAACGTTTCACCAGAAGAAAGAAATAAAGGAAGGATCTAAGAATGGGATACGAGGTGGTTATTAGTTAAGTTGGTTGTTGATCACTTACACGTGTATCAACGACATGTCTGGACCGAAAAGCTTGCTTGGAATTTCACCTGATAGCTGGTTTTGGTTGAAATGGCTGCATAGCCATAACAACATTGGTACTAAGCTCCAGAAATGAAAGAATGAAAGTTCTGACTTTCAACTACACTTACAAGTGCTTCGCGGCTTTAAGTTGGTCGAGTCCTGGAGAATCTTCTCGAATAATATTAGATGAAACGGGGATTTTTCCTGTCAACTTGTTTTGAGCAAGGTCGAGCCAATATAGGTTGGAGAGTCGACCCAGAGAAGGCGGTATTTCACCGTTCAAGTTGTTTGTATTCAGGGCTCTGTCAATGTTTATGTCAATTGGGAAAGTGAATAAGATAGAATACAATGGTATAAGATCATGTAAGATCTGATATCCTTACAGGTAGGTAAGTTCTGACAGATTTCCTAGTTCACTAGGTATGCTTCCTGTAAAGCCACATCCAGCTAGAATCCTGAACAACATACATAAATGAGACTAAATCATACAGAAGAATGTGAGTTCTTGGTTTCTTGAGGTATTAGTTCTTACAATGTTGTCAACTTCTGCAGATCTCCTAGCCGTGGAGAGATTGGTCCGGTTAGGCCAAGGTTGAACGACAAATCTCTGCGATCAATAGCTCGAGAATTTAGGCTAGAAAATCGGAAAAAGTAAAAAAGTTTCAGTTCATGCAAAGATGCAAGAAATAACTCACAAGGAATTCAATTCAGTGAGACCTCCAATGTCACCACTAATTTTGCCAGTTAGTCCCAGTGATGATAACCCTCTGCAGAATCCATAATCCATGTAAGAAAAACAGAATGATTATTTGTCTAGGAAAATTGTAGGTGAGTTTCTGGGATGATGATATACAGTGAGGTGACCCTTGCATTGTTGTTACAAACAACTCCATCCCAGGACGAACAAGGATCGTCTGTTTCGTCCCAGCTAGGCGGAGTGTTTCCCCACTCGTCTTTTAGTGATCGAAGCACAGCAGCTGCACGATTTTTCAATCAAGAAACAAACTTCTGATTGAGATGAATCTTGAACTAGTCATAAAACAAGTTTTCTCTTACCATCTTGTGGGCTTGTCTGTGCGAAGACGAGCTGAATCCGTACGAAGAAGGTAAGGAAATAGCAGAAGAGCAGCCATCTTGTAGCTGCCATGGCTGCCAATGAACACAGATAGTGATTAAGGACTGTTCATTCTAGGTAGCTATGAACTTAACATCAAGAAAGAGTGGTTAAAATTACAAAGTAGGAAATAAAGGGAACCTTGATCCATCATTATTTGTTTAGCAAACTGACCCAAACATGCATTTGTTTAATGACACGACGCTGTTTTTACTCGTGTAATCCGCCTGTAAACAAGAATTACAGGCTATACAGACAATTATGTTTAAGCTCTCAAATTAGTTTAATAAACAGCACAACTGCATGTTTGAATTTTTGTACAAGTGAGGCATCTTTTGGGCAGGCTATGTATGTAAACTAGATATGATTTTTGTTGTTCTTGCTGCCTTTTTCTTACTATCAAACCTACTATTAAGTATATTGTCATTATTCATTTGTCATTCCATGCCGTACTTGTAGTTGTTTATGTTGGGATAGTCAAACAATGTCCCAAATAAGTTTAATATGGCTGAATTGCAGATTAAAATCTTCATTTGCTTGAGATCTTTTTCTGGACGCAAATCTATTGTGTAACAGTTACATACCGAGCAACTGTGTACGATTATATCAGACCAAACGTCATGCTCAGTGTTCGGTCACTTCGACCAAATGACGATGCTAAGCATACGACCATTTTACCTATTCGGTCAAAGTGGTTGAACACTAAACTTGACGTTCGATCAAAGTGATTGAACACTAAGCATGACGTTCGATTGAAAATAACCGTTTCAATCGAACCGTACACCACGTAGACAAAAGGCCTACTTTTTCTTAAGTCAAAAAATATATTCATGCAATAGACCTTTCTCTTGTGGTGGGACCCAACACTGCAAAATAAGGCAATTTAATTTTGTTAGAAAAATTCAACATTTTTTTTCTCTAAACGAGGAATTTCGACATCTGTTACGAAAATCGTATTATTTTCCTTAGCTAATCAGCCGGCAGGCACGATAACACAAGAAAGACAAAGATAATAAGTTAAGGAAGGCCTGCACATAATTAATTGATTTAACTTTTTTTTTAATTACTATTTTTAATAGTAATAAACTTGTTTTCGTTCTTTTATCTGACTTTTACGTGTCTCTCTCTCTTTTTTTGTTCTTTATATGTTCTGATTTTGAATGCTGATCATCATCGTATTTGGGTAAATGGAAAAACATAATCTTTGCATGGAATTTAAATGCAAAATTATACATATCAAATATTATGACAATGTAAGAAACAAACAAAGTGTTTATCCGTAGTTGCTTATACGAATCATATCATATGAGTATGAATACAAGTAAAATGACATACTTGTATACTTACATATATTACAATAATATGAATGTTCATGTGATACTGAAAAATATATTATTATATGAATATATTTGATGTAAATATACGAATAATTTTTTTTTTGAACATCTAAATATACGAATAATTATAAGTTACTATATGTAAAAATATGTGATACTATAGCTACAGTAACACATATTTATTTTAACATAAATCTAGGAGCAAGATTCTATTTTTCTTTGTATTGTGATTTTTTTGAAAAAAATCTATTTAACCAGACCATTGTTTTTGTATTGTGTTGTTTTTTTTTTTTTTGGGAGAAATATGTTTATTCTGATTGGATCCCGATTAATATAAAAGAAAATACTAATATTGAACGTTTAAGTATCCCTTACAATCTCTCCATATCCAAAATTATACTAGTGTATTTGGAAAAAAATATCCACACTTGATCAATGGATGCTCAAAATTATTTGAAGGTCATGTTTAATGAGTACTAAAGACTAATTAAATTAAGATTATGACGCTACCTAAATTTTATAAAATTTAAAACATAATTTTTCTTTAAATTAAATTATCAAACAACTTATAAGAGACAAAATGAAGTTAATCTAAATTATTAAACATGATCTAAACTAAAAAATCTAGATACCCAAATGACCACGATTAAATGGCACCCGGTTTTTATTGATTTCATCTCATGTGAATTTACCCTCCCAAAGTTGAGTTCGCTCCCCTATCACTTTTCAAAGATACCACCCCTTATAAACCCTAATTTCCTCCATCACCCTCATGTTCTTCCTCCTCACTCTCTTTCTTTCTTTCTTCCTCCCTCTTGTCGTCAGCCAGCCGTCGCTTCTAGGCTCCTCTTATTAAAGCCTAGCCCAATCCCGTTTCCCTCTTTTTCTTCATTGCAGACGCTCGTCTAGCGTCGTCTTCCCCATTTTCTTCCCCCCTCGCACGCAAACAGGTCTTTCGCACTAACCAGAGGCTAGCTCCACCACAAGTCCAGCCGCCGTCATGCCCCAAATTTCAAGTTTAACTTTTTATTAAGTTATTTCTAAAAAAATTATACTCCACTTTTTCATTTTTTTTGTTTCGAAAATCTGCAACATTTTCGGAATGTCTTTCTGAATCATGTATTTCAATTTTATTTTCGAGATTTGTGTATGGTTGTGATAGGTTTTTTTCGAAAAATTGAGTTTCACATTTTTTTCAAAAAATTTGGTGGTGACTCAACATGATTGTATTTTATTTTGTATAAATTAGGGTTGATGGTATTATATCCCCTTATACTAATAGGGAGTTGAGATTGCTTACGTGTCGTCTTCTGGTTAATTTTATCTACGTGTCGTCTATTTCAATGTTACTGATTGATTTTACATAAATAATTCAATATCAATCAAAATCATTCAAATTTATAATGTTACTAATTTCCTAAATTATGTAATACTAATTTCTTCACAATTAATAATCCTCTTCCCATTGATAGAATTTATTGAAATTACTTTGTATATTAATTAAAGGTTATATCAAAAAAAAATTCATCTTCATTCGGTTTTGCTTCTCAATTTTTTTGATGTTTACATTACGCACGGGTGCTCATTTAGTTTTCTATAAATTAATAAAAGGATATTATAGATTTTTTAGTTGCAATTTCTTTTTTAAAAAAATTGAGGGATGAAGTTATAAAAAGAGGGGGCATTTAACCCTGGGGCGCGGCTAAAGGCACCCAGGATTCCTATGAGTACACCCAGGTAATTTTTTTTTTGTGAAAAAGGTGCAGCGAAATGATGTTTTTACCCCTTCTGTATATTTTTAAAAAAATCCCCGGATGAGTACACCCACCTCCTTTCTAAATCGCGGGAATGCAGAGAGTCATCACAACTCTCAATTCCAAAATTTCCAGTTCTGCAATTTCGATTTTTAGAGCTAAGATGGGGTCGAAAATGGTCGATTATGATGCAATAACTACGAGTGGTGGTGCCAAAGACTCATTTGCAAGTTATTTATCATGTTTTGAAAGTTTTTTTTTCGAAAGTGAAAGAGTTTTTATATTTAGGGTTTTTGTGTGTTTGTGTTGGTGTTTATGCTTGTTTTTTTTGCATCTTATGACTCTATAGTGGTATGTAATTGAAATAATATGCATTTAGGACATACATTTTGACATTATGTATTGCATTTGGTCATTTTTTAAAAAAAAACCCCTTTTCGCGACTGGTTTTGCGAAGAAGACGACTATGTTCGTGTTTTTTTTTCGGACATTGATGTGTTGTCCGAAAAAAAGACTGGGACAAATCTCTTTTGTTTTGAACTTTTTTTCGTACATATCTCTTATGTTCGAAAAAAAGTTCCCAACATTGGGCCAATGTTCAAAATTTAGTTCCGCGAGTTTTACTTGGTCGAATTTCAAACCCAAAACTCTCTGTAACGAACAAATTTTCGAACATTGGGCTTATGTTCGAAAAAAAGTTCCCAACATTGGGCCAATGTTCGAAATTTAGTTCCGCGAGTTTTACTTGGTCGAATTTAAAACCCAAAACCCTCTGTTGGGAATAAATTTTCGAACATATGCCCAATGTTCGAAAATTAGTTCCCAACATGACACCAATGTTCGAAAATTAGTTCCCAACATGAGACCAATGTTCGAAAATTAGTTCCCAACATGACACCAATGTTCGAAAATTAGTTCCCAACATGACACCAATGTTCGAAAATTAGTTCCCAACATGACACCAATGTTCAAAAATTAGTTCCCAACAAATAAGCCATGTTCAAAAATTTGTCCCGGACATGTCCTCCATGTTCGAAAAACCAGTCAAAATTCGTTCAATTTTTCCTAAACCGTTTCATTTCTTCCTAAACCATGCCAATTAGATGCCCATTTGTTTATTTTCATCCTAACACATCAAAAATTAATACATTCTACACATAAACATGATTATAACACAAAAAATCAACCTTAATCAACACATGCATGAATTAACCCCAAATTCAAAAAACAAAACCTAAACCCTACAACAATAAAATCAATGTTTCAACCAACAAAACATAAATTAAATATGCGTCCTACTCTTCTTCTCAAATATAAGCAAGAAAAACTAACCTTTACCCATTTTTTCAAAATGAAAAAAAAAAAACGCTGCAAGAGGTGCGAAAATGGAGTGGGGGAGAACGGTGCTCTCTCTTTCTCTTCTTCGACGTCGCGTGTAGGTAGTGGACAGTGGGAGTGGTGCGAAAATGGAGTGGGAGTGGAGTGCTGCGAAAATGGTGCGAAAATGGAGGGGAAAAGTTTGGGGAAGATGGAGGGGTGGGTGTACCCAATCGAGAGAAGGGAGGGAGAGAAGGGAGGGAGGGAATGGAGTGCGAAAATGGTTAAGGGTATTTTTGGATTTTCCAGGTGGGTGTCCTCATCCGAATGGCGTGTGTCCTCATCGTCTGGGTGTACTCATAGGAACGCCGGGTGCCTTTAGCCGCGCCCTTAACCCTGGCCTACCCAAACACAGTAAGCCCAACAATCTCATGGCTTGATTATTGATTGGTTAATGGACAGGCACAACCACCAGCCCAGTTCAACGAAATATTTTCTGGACTGAATTGGACTTCATATATTATAGTACTCCGTATTAGGAATTAAAACAAAATTCAATATCCACTAATTTCAAAATTTTATACACTAACACACTGTTATTTTTCTAAAGATAAATTCACATAATTGTATTTCTTAATACCTCTTTAAAGTCATGTTTGATAGATAAGATTAACTATATTTTAATTGAAATGATGATATCTAAATTTTACTATTAATTAAAAAAATAATCTACTATTAAATTTAACTATCAAACAATTTATAAGATTTGAGATAATTAATCTACTTTCAATTTTAACTATCAAATAAAGTCTTATCCTAACGGGCTTTTCATCCAACAATGCGGAGTAGATATGGACTCAAATCAGTGCGTTGACCCGACCCGTAGTGTTTTCCATTAAAAAATTTAAAAAAAATCGTTAATGTAGAATATCACACGTTTAACCGTTTTGTGTGTGATTGGTTTTTGCTGCTCACGCTCTCTCTCTACTGCCGGGCTTTCTCTCCCTAGATTCCGATCTGTTTCAGACAAATTCCCCAATGCCTGCGGACCAAGCGGAGCTCTCCTCCGACCAGGTACGCCGCCACCCATACATTCAATTCGCATGTGCGCCCAATACACGCGCCCAAGGGCACCAAATTGGGCGATTGATCCTTTTTCTGAATCGTTGGCATTATGACTCAATAATGATGAACAATTTCGTTGCTGATTGGTTTTTTTTCTGCTACGCGGCTGATCTAGTTATCTGAAGCGAGGTTTTATTGGAATTAAGGTTTGATATTTGTGTTACTGATATATTTGTGAAGGTTTTGAGGAGGGATATTCCATGGGAGACTTATATGACGACTAAACTGATTTCGGGAACTGGGCTTCAGCTCTTGCGGAGATATGATAAGAAGCCCGAGAATTTCAAGGCTCAGTTGCTGGATGATGTAAGTGTTTCGCTGCTGATGTATTTAATGTTTGGTACTTATTTGGTTTTTTTGGTAGGTTTTTCGGATAATTAATTTGTTTCTTTATGCTTATTGTTATGGAATTGTATCCACAAAGCAACTCCTCACAAATGATAAATCAAGACAACTAGAAACGCAAAGAATTGAAAACGAATAAAGAACTCAAAGAAAGAACACGGGATTTACGTGGTTCGATCAAATGATCTACGTCCACGGAGGATAGAAGACTCTCTTCACTAATATCAAATGAAAGTTACAGATTACAAGTATTCACTAAGCTTGATCTCTCAAAACTCTCAAATTCAGTAACCTACAACCTATGCACTAGATGGTATATTTATAGATGTACAATGCATTGGATAACCGCCACTAACCAACTAACTAACTAACAGAAAAACCAGAATTAACTAACTCTGAAAACTAGAACTTCAGCGGAGTTGTCTCAGCAGACTTGGCCCCAACTCTCCTGAAAAGACTTCAGACAACTTGCTAAGCAGACTTGTCTTCAGCAGAGTTGTCCAAACTCATAAGCAGAGTTGTCCAAACTCAATAATTTCAGATTAGTTGACTCCTAACAAAACCACTAAGCCTTATCAGTTGAATTACTCCTTAACTCAACTTTGCTGAACCCCAAGATCAGATCAATAGCAACTCTTCTGATAGATAGAATTAGATGACATCCAATATTGCATTAATCCTAACAATTATAAATTTGAGCAGTTTAGAGTTTGTCTTTCTTACTAGATGTCTATGTTTTCTGATATGGATTTCGACGTCTTATATAGTTTAGAAAATGTAAAGAAGTTCTTGATTTGGGTGAAAAGTAGTAGTAAGAATAATGACTGAAAAAAGTTGAAGCACAACCAGAAGATATGCACCTTCCCCTCTGTTTTTCTCAGTGTCCCAACTTTAGGTTTTAAAATCAGTTGCTTAATTCCCCTTTTTTAAGATAATATTATGAATTAGGTGGAATGTATGATACAATGGGGGAATTTTCTTTCAGTGAACAGCTTACTGTGCTGTTGTAGCATTTAATTTCAGAAACTGGCTTCATGTTTGATATCTTACATACCTAGTGGATTATACAAGGTTCAGTGGATGCTCAAAGTGACATAACTGACAATTTAGTGTGAATGTGAATCACATCTATATAGAATTGGCACTAAGACATAAGATGACAGTTTGAAAAATTGGTTGCAGGATGGTCTATCTTACATTCGCGTTTTTGTGAGCATTTTGCGTGACATATTCAAGGAAGACACTGTGGAATATGTTTTAGCTCTTATTGATGAACTGCTCTCAGGTGAGTGACGCAATGCATGTGCTCTTCAATTGGATTTTGCTATATCATTTGGCTAATCTGTTCTCTTTTTTTTCCACTGCAGCAAACCCTAAAAGAGCTATACTGTTTCATGATAAGTCTCTCTCCGACGAGGATATATATGATCCTTTCCTGAGGCAAGGATTCAACTCTTGCATCTTATATTTGTATAGGACATGATTTTATCTACTTCTATTGACTTTATATTCTGTTTTAAGTGCTCGTGCCACTCTTTCCTTTACCATCCTCCTAGAAAAGGCACCACCTTCCCCAAATAGTTTGGGTTGCATAAATGCGATAGATGGTTCCACACCATAAATCGAGCTGTTATTTGTATGTACATATCAAATGTTTCTCTTACTTATAAGTTAGTTATATTCTTAACCGAAATAGTTTCTCCAAGTAGTTTATCTTACCCCTCTTTCCTTTACCATCCTTCTAGAAAAGGCACCACCTTCCCCAAATAGTTTGGGTTGCATAAATTCGATAGATGGTTCCACACCATAAATCAAGCTGTTATTTGTATGTACATATCAAGTGTTTCTCGTACTTCTAAGTTAGTTATATTCTTAACCAAATATTGAATTAACCAGCGCTGTAGTTTGTGAAGAAGATCATTCATTTCATTTTAATGGATGATAAGCTCCCATTTCTAATGCAGATTGCTTGTGAAAGGTACCTGGTTTATGCAAGAGAAGAGCTCTAAGATACTTTCTTTGATAGTAAGGTATGGCAGATATATAAATGTCACTTGACATGAAAACATTATTAGTCATCTTCCTGCATAACTACTTTATTTCATTAATTCCAGTGCAAGGCCAAAATCTTATGAGACTTCCCATTCTAATGGAGTATCAAATTCTAAGAAAGAGATCACTACCACAAATGATGTTTTTAAGGGACTGGTTGAGTGGTTGTGTACACAGGTTTGTGCTGTTCCAAATTCATATTTCATCATTTTTCTGATGCATGTGGCAGAGATTTTTAACATGTTTAATGTCACTCTGCATTGCCTTTCCAACAAATCAAGAATGGGGCTGCATAAACTGTACAGCGATTTCATAAATTTATACTCTTGCCCAGGAAAAGCTATAGTATAATCCAACTTGAGATAATGTTTCTGATATCTGGTGTTGGACTCTTAGTTTGACAGAGAATTAACATAAACTGCTGTAGTTGTTCTTTTGATGAAATTGACAACTCTATGGATCTGAGTAGAACTATTCATTTTACAGTTAGCTTTGAGAATGATAGATTTGTGATTATACTAATATGATCTTTCACTTACTTTCAAACAACTTTTCAGAAATTTCATTCGATATTGCCAACCAGTTCTTTTATTCATCTTTATCCACTTGTACAGCTGAAGAATCCATCCCATCCTAGCCGTGGCATTCCCACTGCTATTACTTGCCTTGCAACTCTACTGAAAGAATCTGTGTTGCGATCCTTGTTTGTTCAAGCAGATGGAGTAAAGTTGCTCATTCCTCTAATTACTCCAGCTTCCACTCAGCAATCTATCCAGGTAAAGTCTATTCAGGACTTGTGTGTAAGTCAGCATGTAGTTCCTACTCTTATTCTGAAATTTTAGAATTTGTTGCGGCAGTTGGACTGGTTGAGTTTTGAATCTCATCTTGTAAGTAATTTTTGGTTTCTTATATCTGTGTATTTGAAACAGCTCCTCTATGAAACATGCCTTTGTGTGTGGCTTCTGTCTTACTATGAGCCTGCAATTGAATATTTGGCTACTTCTAGATCCTTGCCACGGTTGATTGAAGTTGTAAAGGGATCCACAAAGGAAAAGGTGAGTCATTTCCTTTTCTGTCATACACTTTTAAAAATCATATGTAGACTTGTTAGATCCCTTTTTATGTTTATCTATGTCAGATGCAAAATGTCTCACCATACAACTAAGCTTTCTTACCTTTGAAAACCTTTTCAATGAGAATAACTGTCTATTAACTTATTGTAGGTTGTCAGGGTAGTTGTCTTGACTCTCCGTAATTTGTTGCACAAAGGGACTTTTGGTGCTCAGATGGTAGACCTGGGATTACCACAGCTTGTTCAGAACTTGAAATCTCAGGCATGGAGTGATGAGGTAAGAAAATAATTCTGTTGGATAAATTAAGAATAAATCATGCTGGGAGATGCTGTCAAAGGCACATACCGTCTCTTAATTTACTGAGAAAAGGTGCCTATTAATTATTTGATTTAGTGATAAAGCAATTTAAGATATGCTTGAAATAATAAGATAGTTATTGCTTGCGTATGAGTAAAATATGAAATCTTTCTGGAAGTTGTGAGGGCTAAATTGCAAAGTTTAAGTAATTCCTTAATATCTTTCTGGATGTTGATATTCTGCAGGATCTGCTGGATACTCTGAACCAACTAGAAGAAGGGTTGAAAGACAATATCAAGTTGCTAAGTTCTTTCGACAAGTATAAGCAAGAAGTTCTCCTTGGGCATCTTGATTGGTCACCCATGCATAAAGATCCCATATTTTGGAGGGAGAACATCACCTGTTTTGAAGAACATGATTTCCAGGTCTGTCTCCATGCTATTGGACACATTTTGGAGTTATATATCACATTATAATTCTCAATTTTCTTCTCCTTGATTCAAGCATACTGTTGATGTGTTGGTGCAGATTCTAAGGGTCCTGATCACTATTTTGGACACATCAAGTGATCCTAGGACACTTGCTGTTGCTTGCTATGATCTGTCACAGTTTATTCAGTGCCATCCTGCTGGTAGAGTCATAGTGAACGACCTCAAGGCAAAGGATCGGGTGATGAAAATGATGAACCATGAAAATGCAGAAGTTACTAAAAATGCCTTGCTCTGCATCCAAAGGCTATTCCTAGGTGCTAAATATGCAAGCTTTTTACAGGCTTGATGTATTGCTTTGAAGCCAATGGTTCCACTTCTCTCTCTCTCTCTCACATTCTTTTTTGTGTTTAAACAACTGTTGCTCTCAGCAATCAATGTGTGATGAGTTATTATTTATATTTTCTTGATTCACAATCCAATAAGAGGAGAAAACTTGTACTCTACCCTTCGCATTTGTATCTAAACTAAGCAGGTCATCTCTTGGCCAATTTCAATAGTATTGTGATGATATTTTCTTTTTCTTGAAGCTCGTGCAAGTATGTCGAGTCCATTATAAGCTTATAGTCGCATCTAATTTGCTCCAAGTAAGTTGAATCAAACGAACATGACTGTGAGTGTAAATTAGTTGAGTAGTGTCTGGCCTCAACTTGATTATATTGGAAAACTCGAATCTCGAAATGGTGCTCAGTTGGATGAATAAGGGGGTGTTTGTAAACTCTGTAAACAACTTAAAAACACTTCTCAAAAGTTACAGCTGTGGGTGAGAGGGCAGCTTTAAAAAAATTGATTTTGAAAGCAGTTTGTATAATTTGTAAACACCCCTTAATTGGGTAACTCAACTTCAACTCATGAATTGCAAAATACTCTGTTTGTCTCTTACTAGTCTTCAATTCATACTTTTCTTTCTGTCAAAAAAATAAATAAATAAATAATTTTTTTTTTTTTAAACAATACATCTATTTTATCACTTTAATAAAATTAAAAGGACCACAATACTCTTATTATATCAATTTCTTTCAGTGTCCAGATCATTAGTATGAAAAACAAACTGTGTGAAGGAAGTATTAATTAGCACATTGAAGAGAAAAAAAAGCAAAATTATGCTTGTGAGTTTGCTCAGTTAGATTCAAGTTAATACGTATAATCTTTAATTACAACTACTTCATTAATTGGTTTCGATTCATAATAACCCTAATCATGCCTCGAGATTGTCAATAAATTTTACTACTAACTTTTTAATTTTTTAATTAATGAGAATTTTGTGAACCTTTTTTTTTTTAATCTAAAGAAAGAAACTTAGCTCTCATTATTGTAATTGCAACTACAAAAATTAAGGAGATTTATGACCAGCAAAACATACTATTAATTGAAATCAGCTAAAAAGAACATTAAGTGAGTGCCATCGTTGATGGAACATGAAAATGACCAACTTTGGAACAAGGTGATTCTTCAAAGTGATTGGCTCTTATTGATTTTTAATGATAATGATTACATGATTAATTGTGTAATCTCAAGCCGTTAAAAGGTTAAGTTGATTTTCATTCTTAAAAAAAAAAAGTATTTTTTCGACCAATTTTTCATACATGATCCATTTTTATTCTAATATCGCGTAGTTTACAAACGGAAATTTTATTAAATGTAATTTAAAAAAAAGTAAATAGTATCAATCAAGTAAAAAAGTTTTAAAATACTGAATCTAATTATAAGATTAAAATAATTTTTGACTTTATTGGACTAAATATAGTCAACAAAATCTACACCTGTATTCTCTTCATTGCCACCCGGTTGTATATAAGTGCACCTGCACTAAGCTGTAGACAATCCCCACCTCGAACGAACCCGCCCGAATTATTTGCGGGCCAAAAGGGCGCTTTGCTCTTGCGTTTGAACTCTCGAAAATATTTTCGTGATCAATAATAAGGAGAAAATTTCATTCAGATTAGTGATTGCATAGTTCCCTCTCGCTCTAGTTACTTTCTCTCTCTACTTGCGTATACAGATCACTTGTGTGCATGCGTCTCTGTACGAGCAACTGCCATTGTACACTACTCTCCCGCTTCGATCTTAGCTGGAATTGAAGCTTCTGGTGAATAATTGGGGTTACTTGAGTTCGTTTAGTTGATAGTTTGGTGGTTTTCTTGCAAAGTTTTTGGCTTTGGGAGTTTTACGGGTCTGGCGTGTGGTAATTAAGTGTTTATGTGGAATCTAGGGTTTGGATGTTCGAGTTGGGAATGGGAATGGAATGCGAGTTTTGTTTGATTTTACATAGGGGTCCTGATTGAAGTGAAAAACTCGGTTCTTCATTAATGTTTCTAACTTAATGTTGCGTTCTTCCCCCTCTCGCTTCGGGTGCTGTAATTTAGGGCTTTGAATGTTGTATATGTACATAGATTGAAAATTTAGAGTACATAACACGACTTGAAGTAGTTGTATAATTATATTGCTGTTTTTTGTTGTAAAAGTAAAATAATTATTGATTAGGATTGAAAGAGGGAGAAAGGGAAAATGTTTTATTCACAGTTCATATTAGCTAAAAAGGGTCCGTTGGGCACCATTTGGATAGCTGCACACTTGGAGCGTAAGCTTCGGAAGAATCAGATTGCCGATACTGATATTGGAGTTTCCGTTGGTATGTTTTAATTTATCAGCATGAAGTTACCTTTATTGTTCTTACAAATTTACTTCCTTTTTAGCTTAACATTTGCTTAATATGGCATCTCCTCATGTTGAACAAGTCGCTTATGCACATGCCACTTATAATGGATAAAAAGTTATGATTAGATTGATGTTAACATTAATGAGGGACATTAATGAGGGAAAAGAGAAATTAAATTTGTGATCCATGGCCTCTCATATTAATAAATGAGATTACGTGTATTGATTTTCATTAGTTAGTCATCTGCTCATTTCAACTGGGTAATTAGAGTAGGTAAGATGATTTGAACATTCTAATTTTTTTTGATGTCCAAGTCTACCTCCACGTGTTCAATCCAAAATTCTAGTGCCTTAAAACTTCCCTTCCTTGCAATTGCATACATTAGATTGCCTTTCCATGCAGCTGATAACCTGAATCCGTATTCAGTCGAACCAGTTCTTTAGATTTCATGAATCTATTTTCATTGTCTTTTTAAATATGTTGAGTGAAGAGTAAATAATTGTTTGCCTTTTGTAGTTCTCCAAAAGCCAAAGAAACTATTCACTGTTTTGCATGCAATAATAAACTTGTGTGTGTTTCCTTTTAGAATTGAGAGACAATACTCATTTGAAAAATATATAAATTATGCCTGGCTCATAGGTTTTGCCATACTTCTTTGAACTCAATGGAATTTGATGAAAGAATTGATCAGTGACTTTTAACTTTGTGCACCATGTTTAGTTGGAATGCTTTCAGTAATATCAACAAGTTAGATACTTTATCTAACATGCAACCGGATATAGTTTGTGTAATGGACCTGATGGTGTTATGTACCATTTTAAGAACCTGTTACTTAGTGTTTGGGGTACTCATTTCTTATTGTGAAAATCTTGGGTCTATCAATCTGCTGATGTATGGAGTGGAGGTTCAAGCAAATGCTCAAATTCCTGCTTGGCATACCGCATACAAGATTAACTGATAGAAGGAAAGAAGTTACGTTCATGAGTTCACCACAATAGATTATAAAAAGAAGTAATAGTATGATCTGTAAATAACAAAGAGAATCGATTTTATTCAAATTTGCATTGCACTAAATGTGTAGAAAAAAGCTAAATCATATACTCCGTATTTAAAAAAAAATAATAAGGAACAGAATTTTATTAATAAGGGAGAGAAGGCAAGGGATGAGAAGTCCCTAATACAAACAGTTAAACTTAAAGGATGACTATTCTTTGCTTCACACACAACAACAAATATGGTAACCTGAGTGGGTAGTTTACATTTTAGAAGTGTGAAACACACTTCCTACAATTTTTATGAATCCCTATTCATTTAGCTCAGATGCTCTGACAAGGCATGATTCACATTAAAAAATAAGCATGTTACAACACTTCCTAATTCTCGTGCAGTTATTTTACTTATGATTCTTATGCTAGTTTTACAAACAGGGTCTGCTTAATTTAATATACACTGCTTATGTTTTACAGACTCGATTCTTTGTCCCGACGTGCCAATTGCACTTCGTTTGTCTAGCCATCTTCTACTTGGTGTGGTGAGAATCTACAATAAAAAGGTGAATTACCTCTTTGATGACTGCAGTGATGCTTTGCTCAAAGTCAAGCAAGCTTTTCGCTCTACTGCTGTAGATCTACCTCCAGAAGAGTCAAAGGCACCATATCACTCCATCACCTTGCCAGAAAATTTTGACCTTGATGACTTTGAGCTGCCAGATAGCGACATTTTCCAGGGGTTTGTTTGGATTTTTTTTTTCTTAAGCTATTTCGTCTTTATTAGGGGGTGTTTGGAAACATTACAAACTGCTTCCAGAATCACTTTTTTTTGAAAAGCTGTGAGAGGCAGCTTTGAAAATAAGTGATTCTAGAAGCAGTTAGTTGTGTTTCAAAACACACCCTTAATGTGGTTGAATATTTCTTCATAAGTTGTGCACTGGTCAGCTAATTAGTATTGAGCTCTACTACTTTCTATTTGTACACAATACACATGCAAAAAACCTCCAAATACTCTCTTGACATGATAACGGACTCCAGGTTAAATGGATAAATTGACTAGCTGGTAAAGAAAAGAGATAGACATACATTGTTTGAATTATAGCAGAATCTTGTACATAATAGAATCAGTTGTCTCGTGCGTTCCTCCTGAGTTTTTGCTAAGATGTTTGTCTGTAATTCTATAATAATTTCTTAATCTTTTATGCATCGGTTTTCATCTCATCCAGTCTAACATGTCAACTATGGCATTTGCAGTAACTATGTGGATCATCATATTAGTTCAAGGGACCAAATCACACTTCAAGATACCATGGAGGGTGTCAGTTACTCCACATCAAAGTTTGGGCTAGACGGTTAGTGATTTTTTGCTTTTTATGCGTGAGCTTCTCATTGGAGATGTCTTGTTTCATACATACTCTTAATAGCATAAGGGCTAGTTTGGTTTGTTAGATAGGATAAATATATTAGGATTAAATTGAGTGGGATTGCACTGTTCACAAATTAAAATATTGAAATAATTTGTATGTTTGGATTGATGGAAAAATAAACTCACCCTCTCACCTAAGATTAATAATCATGCAAATGTGGGAAAAAATGGGAAAATTGACTCGGGCCCAAATAAATTCTCGGGCTTTAATTTAGAAAACCAAACAATGAAAAAAGTGGGATAAAAAAGTATTTTCCACATTTTCCATCAAACCAAACATACTATAAGAAAGTAACTAAATATAATATGATTACTAAAAGTTTTAAATAGTTATGGATTAATGCTTCTATATGTTCTTCCATTAAGTTTTTCTTCTGTTTACAGAGAGGTTTGGTGATGGAGATATGTCTGGATTGGACCTGGACGAGGTACATGAGTGATGGTGTTTTATGTTCTATCCTCTTGCACATTGTTCTTTAAGTTCTGGAATATTGGAACGCTCAGATATGAAGTAGCATTGTTGAAAAATTGTTAAATCCAAGATATTGGCTTTAACTAGTTGCTTCTCATTGAAAATTGCATGCAGGATCTATTTTTGGGTAAACATGCCACTGAAGTACATGCTGATGAGAGGTTGGTTTCACTTTAGACTTGTTGGCTTAGCTGATAAATGTGGATTTTGGGATTTTCATTTGTTTTGAGTTAATGTTGTGTAGGTTATGTTTAACTGTAATCATTTTGTTGCATGTAGTTCCTAAACTAGCATATGAGTGCTGTTATGATTTTTAACTTCGAGTCCTTCGCATGGTCTGAAGTTGAAGAGAAGATAAGGAAAAGGATAACTTATAAGCAGTATCCTATAGTTGTGCTGGTGCATACTGAAGTCTTAAATTATTAACAGGATATCAAGTAGGGGTAACGGTGGAACTTTTCTAACTGAGTTGGGATATATTCAGTTGGGGTTTAAATCTGTCCAAAATGGATTAATATTTGGATCCATATTTTAATATGACTCAGTTAGAAATTATTTTGATATAAATGGCTTTGCAAGTATAAACTCACGGGTATATTCATTTTTGAAAACCCAATTTCTGCCCTCCCTCACCACTACTGGATACATCTTATTCCTTTCTTCTCTGAGTCTGGCCAAACTCTCTCTCCTGCACTGGCTTTGCTCTGCCATCCTCCAACACTTTTATTTCCCTTGCCTAATGCACAACAAGAAAAACAAGGGGCAACAAAGTGCCACCAGCATGTCAAGTTATACATGCTCATTTACTGGCTCCAATTTTCTCTTTGGATTTGATGGGCCCAGTGTGGTGGAATATATTTTCTGAAATTTTGATGTTAAATCTACTTTGTTCATTATGGGCCTTATCTGGACTCTTTCTAGATTTGTTTCTTTTTTAGGATTAATGTGTGATTATCATTGGATCCAGTCTAACTCATTCTGGACCCAATTATTTAAACCCCTATCCAATTGCAATCTATTATCTCAGTTCTTGACCTTTGTTACAATTATTCAAACAAAAAATTGTAAGAAATGGTATGGGTATAGGAATGGAAAGGGTGTGGAATCATACCTATACCTCTCAAATAGGTGAGGTATGGAGGATTCCTTAGTTTGGGAATCAAAGTCATAGTAGTGCAATTCCAAACACGCACTATGTCTTTGATTCCCATTCCCCACCCCCAAAACCTTCAAACAAGCAACCCCCAATAGAAGACTCTGTCATTAAATCATCTGCTTAGCTGCCTGATGATGACTGGCTAATAAAATCCCTGTGGATAAGCAAGAAAATTAAAGTGCTGATTATCAAAGAACGGAAAAAAAGGAATAATGAAATTATGGGTATTCCTTTCCATTGAAAAGTGACATTATATGCATCCTTATCTGCACGGATTTTGATAATAATTTTGCACTATAGATTACACGAAAATGAATTTGCTCATTTAAGTGGCCATTTTCTAAAGGAAAAAATAAATTATGGGTATTCCTTTCTTTTGTAAAGCGTCACATTATATGAATCCTTATCTGCACAGATTTTGATAATAGCTTTGCATTTTCTATGCACTGTTGTTCTATCTTATTGAAGTATTTTGCTTCCTACTATTTGCTGGAACCATCACAGTCCATTTGCCCTGGTGATTGATTTTTTCTATCAGTTCCTCATAATATCTTAGAAAGACGAATTTCTCAGGCAGTTTTCTTCCTGATTTCAGAGCCGATCCCCAGACCTCTTTTGGATCAGCATTGGCTCTCAAGCAAGACCAACAGCCTGAAGATAGAGCTGCTAATTCAGAAGCCATGGTAAGTGCTTGGAGTTTTAAAAATTTGTCAGTGGATAGTTGAAAGAACAATGCTTAATAGTTTACTATGACCTTAGACATTTTCTAATTCTTTTAATCCCTCCATGAATAATCTATTGGTGTTATTCATTTTGTTTGGATCACACTATCATGAATGAAAATGTACATGTGTGGTAATTCTTAGAATTCATCAGAAATTGATCTCCTCATGTGCAGGTTGATGGTGTTGATGAATTTGATGATGTGATGGACTATGCACAGGCTCCTCGTACTCCTGGACTGCTAGAGGAACCAAATTTGCCCAACGCTCAAGATGCTTCTACATGTGATGATCATCTTGAATCAGAGTATAATTTAATGGCGTCAACCCAGAATGCAAATAATGCCCCTAATGAGGATAAACCAGAGGCAGACTTGTGTTCTCGAGATGATACAATTTCTGATGCAGTGCCTCAGGGTCCACCAAATCTGCCCAACGCTCAAGATGCTTCTACAAGTGATGACCATCTTGAATCAGAGTATAATTTAATGGTGTCAACCCAGAATGCAAATAATGCCTCTAATGAGGATAAACCAGAGGCAGACTGGTGTTCTCGAGATGATACAATTTCTGATGCAGTGCCTCAGGGTCCATTAAAGGAGAACAGAGACCTCTTGGGTGGTCTGGAGACTAATGAATCAATGCCACCAGGTGAGTTTCCTGTTGAAGCTAATACTGAATTTGATTTGTTGAAGGAATCTTCATCAATATTTAAGCCAATTACTGTTTCTTTTATTAGGTAAAATTGGTTTGGAAGAAAGCGTTTCCGGAGTTTCTCGTTTGGCTACCACTGACCAACATGTTACCGAAGATGCATCAGTAAAAGATCCATCCCCTCTTGGGATTGAAGTTTCCGGTAATGTGGGAGACACAAGCAATCTGCAGAAATCATGTTATGGGGAATCAGAATTAGTTTCAGAAAACCAAGTTAGGTTTGTAGAGACTCCTGAAACTCAATCTTTTCAGGGAGCTACAGATCTTGATGCTCATGACAAAGAATCAGCTTATGAAACTCCGATTTTGAGGCCATGTAGCTCCATCCAAGATAACCCGGATGTGATAATTCATGGATTTAGCAGGTCAATTGATAGTGATCTGTTATCTGACGGTAATGCCAAAGCGGTTGATGGAAGAGAAGAGAGAGCAAATCTAGGTTTGTCTGAAATTGATCTCTTTGGATAATTGAATATATATCTTAACTCTTGTTAAATTCTTTTTCAGAGTGAGATCATTTTATTTAGGTACTAATTGTGAATTGCATTCTTTTCAAACTGTTTCCAGTTGTGCGTAACACATAATTGATTATGTTTTTAGTTTCTATGTAGAGTTCAGTATTTGTTTCTTAATTTTAGTGTTCTAACAATAGTGAAACTTTTGACAAATTACTGTTAATGGACTAAGTTGTGACGATTGTTGAGTTTATATTGAGCACCTATATTTCATGGGTGCATTTATTTTATCAGGTGAAGTGTACAATGTAAATGGCGATTCAGGACAAAATCTGATGATAAACCAAGTACAAGGACATGCATCAGATGAAAATATTCAGTTGGCTATTAGTGAAGCTAATGGTGTGGTACATACTACGGACACACAGGACATATTGGTGGAGAATCTGAATAATCCTGCATCATCTGAGCTGCCTGATCCTGAAATACTGCTTTCAGTACCAGAAGGTCTCATGGATTTGCAGAAAGGCATGATGATGGAGACTAGCCCTTTGGATGTTCAGAGGCTTGATGTAGGTGATGATGGGAGCAAAACTGCTGCAGGAAGAAAGCGTAGTTTTACTGAAAGTACACTAACAGAACAGAGTCTAAATTCAGTTGAATCTTCAAGACAAGTCCGTTTTAAACAAACAACAGGATCAGTTCCAAATGATGATGATTTGTTGTCTTCCATTTTAGGTATATCGGATTTCTTCCCTAGTAAATCACAGAATTTCTATCCTGAGTAGGCATAGAGTTAATATGTTTCTTACTTCCATTTCCCTTTAATAGATTGTGAATTTATGAGAACTTGTTATCTCAGTTGGAAGAAGATCTGCGATTCTGAAAGTAAAGCCCACACCTCCTCCTTTTGAGGTAACATCTATGAAGCGTACCCGTTCTGCTCCTCGGTCCGGTGCTCCCAAAAGAAAAGTGCTTATGGATGATACCATGGTTTTGCATGGCGAGTATGTTCTTCCTCACACCTTAGATAGCGTTAGATCCTTCAATGCACATTCTTATTTTTCAGCATTTTGCAGGCTCAATAGAGTAGTAATGCCTTTACTTACTATGAGATAATTTGTCCATAGCATGCTTGCCTTTAGGTCTTAGAAATGATCACATTTCTCTCTCTAGATAAATTTAGTGCACTTTAACCCCCACTGTTTTGGCTTGAAGTTTTTTTGCTTGCTTGTCCAGTTATCCTGTACTGTTAAAATTTATGTTATGTTTATTCCTTGATAGTACAATACGGCAACAGCTGACGAACACAGAAGACATACGCCGTGTTAGAAAGAAAGCTCCATGCACACTCCCTGAAATCTTAATGATTCAGAAACAGCGCATGGAAGAGGAAAATTTTCTCCAACCTATATTCTCCGGTGAGTTTCTAATACCAACTACCAAGTGACCTCCAAGTAATTTTGTTACCTTGTAAATATACAATGTTGACCTCTTCAATTAACATCAGTTCTGATCCTACACTGTAGCATAGCCTGTGGATCTCTCACTCTTTGGGGGTGGGGGTTATTTGATTTTCAAACTTACTATTTAAGATCTCCAATCACCAAATTGTTTGGCTGCAGAAAAGTCTCATTCTGAGAGTCTGTGACCTGATAAATGGTTGGAATTACACAGATCAGCGTTTCTAGATTTAAGTTGGCATCTATTTACACAAATACACTATTGTTATCTAAGTTACCTTAATTTAAACAAATTCTTTAGCTTACTTTCTTTGTCTTCCACGGTTCTACCTATTTCATTTGGTTATTTGCTGTTCATTAATAATACTGATTAAGTGAAGGATATGTAATTTTTATGGTTAGTTAAAATTTTCATGTCTTATGGATAGACCTGTGCTTATTTTTTTTGGTTGTGTAGGCATGTCAGCTGATTTGGCATACTTACATGGTCAAGTGTATGATTTGAGTCGAATCAGGGTTGTCTCACAAGATGAAGTAAATGATGCCTCTCTTGATATTTTGACTGAACCGAGTTTGCCTTCCCAAAATGACGGAAATGGTGTTTCAACTAATACTATGGTTGAACCACACTTAGCTTCGTACTGTGAAGAATCTGGTGCTTTGCCTGAAACTGTGGCCGAATTGAATTTGACTTCTCCAAATAATCCAGACCATGATGTAGAAGATGGTATGGGGCCAGCTAAGACCAGTTTTACGGAAATAAGTGGGCAGGGGCTAAACGATGATTTTTTAACTGTGGGAGACAATGAGACAGCTGAGGCCAGCGTGAATCCTCTTTTGTGTGAAAATAAGGCAGAGGAAGTTGATAATGCGAATATAGAAAGTCCTCTTGTTCTTGAGCCATTTGGTGAGATGGGTGATGCTTTAGATGGTACCGTTCGGATGGCTTCTTTAAATGAATCTGGTGACGCAAATGCTTTAGATGATACCGTTCAGATGGCTTCTCTAAATGAATCTGGTGACGTGAAGGCTTTTGAGAATACAGATGCAGGAGCTGTTGTTTCTGATCCGAAGAAAGATGCACTCTCAGTTGAGTTAGATTATGCAGATCTTGACAATGGAGAAGCAATCGTTAAAACTGAAGTTGGTGAGAAGGATGGCGATGCTGTGGGGGATGCTGAAACTATACTCGGATATGTGAGACAAGATCCTGCTGTTGTTGAGCTGGAATATCATGCTGATGGTGAAATTTATAGTAATGTGTCTAAAGAGCAGCAAGGAGTGGAATTTTCATGCCCAGCACTAGAAAACATGCAAGATGGCTTCATGAATAATTCTGAAAATCCCGACATTTCTGAAGCTTATGGACCCAATTTGGTGGATGCAGAATTTTCTGGTTTTGACCTGCATGATCGAGATGTAAGTTTTCTTCTTGCTTACAACTTCTTGATACTTTTATCATTCTGATTACTTCAGTTTGACAAATTGTTTTGATTTACAAAACCTTGTGCAAATTGGCCTTTATTCCAGTAATGATGACCCTGGGAGCATAACACAACCCAGAATCTTTAGTTTTAAAAAGAAGGAAATTGAATTTTATTGTATATGAACAGACACACTAAAAAAAAACTTGTCAGGCTTTGACAATCAGCCAGCTCTTCTGTATCTCGGTTGGATCTTGATGTCTCCTTTTTTCTTTCTGAACTTTGACGAGTTTTTTGACAAACTTCTCTCTATGATGCAGGAACTAAATTATTCAGCTGCTGGAAATGATACAGGTTTGCTTCTATCCTCCTAAATAGATCTCTCTCTTGTCCACCTGTCGACAAGGGAAAGATAAAAAAAATGCAACAAGTATTAGAAGGCTATGTAAGCTATATACGATTATTAGCCCTTAAAAATGGTTGTTTATTTTTATTAGGTTTCATATGTTGCTTTATCAAACCAAAATTGTTCTAATTTTACATAACAATGATATTTGAGGCAATGCATTTTTTGAACTTCTAAAGCATTGGGGACTAATCACAAATTAGCTTGTCTTTAAATCTTAATCCTAAGAGATTTTTGGAGTATGGAAGGCAATTTTATCCTTTTCATTTTTAATGTTATTTTTCCCCACTGTCCTTGTCTTGAATCTTAGTGTACATTTGAGTCGGTCATATCTTGTGGATGGTTGCTTATTTATGGGGACTACATAGGGCTTAAATTTAATATATTTATTGCTCTCAGAGTTTCTGAACATTGACGATGATGATCTTACTGAGATGGCTGATGACAATGACCATGATGCCGAAGAGGCACGATGCACTGATAACAGTGGGTGGTCTTCACGTACAAGGTACTTCCACATTAAGTTTTTTTTATATTGAATTGGTTTTCCTTCTCTCCAAAAGGAATTCCTTATCATCACCAGAAGATTTTTGCCTGTGACCTACAAGTCCTTAATGCTAGTTTGAGAATGAACTCGGTTTGATGATTCTGGTTTGTAGTGAGTTGGTTGAAATTGAAGTGGGAAATGCTTAAAAGCACTTATTTTTCCTCTTATCTTTGTTGCATGCAAATTTTTGATGACTTGCATGAGAATGTTTTTACTCAATGAGATTGGCACAATGATTAATTTGCATTACATTTGATCTTATAGAGCTGTTTCCAAGTATCTACAAGCTGTATTTGTTAAAGAGGCAGAGTGCGGAAATAAGTCTCTTTCCTTGGACAACCTCTTAATTGGCAAGTCCCGCAAGGAAGCATCGAGGATGTTTTTTGAAACATTGGTATGCTCTTTACTCATTAGTCGATTATAAAGCTTCATTACGTGAAACCTATGTGATCTTCTCATTACTCTGCCAGGTTTTGGCAATTGGGTTAAAAGTGACAATATCGTTTTTGATTCATATGAAAATGATTATATATTTACCTCTTAAGAAATTGGGATTCGTCCTGAAAATGGACCATTAAATTGAGTCCTATATGAAGAAGATTTGATTAAGGTAGTGAGAATTGTCTCAGGTTATACTGCTAATTAGTGTGTAGTTTTACTTTTGTTACTTTTTAAAATTGTGCCTTTTTTTTTTTGCTGTGTTTCTTCTAGAATTGTATTTGCTTGTATATTTAACATATAGTATAAATGTATAATAAGAAAAGATTTAGATTGAGATGAATAGCTGGGGAAATAACATTGCACACTTTGTGTGTCTCGTTAATGTCACAATGAATCTGTATGATGATTATTCAGTTTGCTTTTACTAGAACAGTGTTCTTGGTTGGCCCTTGTCACCTTTGAATGCCCTGATTTCCTTGTTAGTATCTTAGACATAAAAATTGTTTCAGGTCCTTAAAACAAAAGACTATATCAATGTAGAACAGAAGAAGCCTTTTGATGATATCTCCATAAAGCCTCGAACAAGGATGATGAAATCAGACTTCTAAATCTTGCGTATAGAAACGGGCAGGAACACATATCCTTAGAAGAAGATAGGACAGATGGGAGTGCGAGGGTGATGTCGTGCTCATTTTTTGGAGGAAACTAGCTTCAGTTTTTCAAGTAATGCTCTCAAAGATGGTAGCAGCTGGCTAACTAGGTTTATGATTAAATGTTACTTTTGGACTTGGTATAAATTATAATCCTTTCTAGTAGTAAAGACATCCTATTTATATGTATATATAATTTGTAATATTAATTTCATTTGGCAATTGGAGGTGCACGAGTTCCTTATTTAATGTTGTAGATGTTGGTATTAAAACTAAAACTTTTAGTGATTGGCAAATAATAATATGATATGCACTTTTGGCAAAAAGTATGTAATAAAAATCAAAGAGCATAGGACGAAGAGATTCAATGAAGATATATATGTAACATTATACATCTTCCAAGGAAGAATTAAATACTTAGGTAGTGTGCTCGTTGTATAAACTAGTGTGTTATGCTATCAAAAGCAGTATAAATTGGATTGAGCCACTGAACACAATGATCAGCTATGGAAATATGTTAATCCAGCTTACCATTCTTACCCCTTTCACCTTTCAAAAAACGCAAAAACCAATAAGCAGAAGATTTCAAATGCCGGGTCAGCCCATTTTTGTAGTCGACATATATGAGACCAAAGCGCTTGGTATAACCGAGGTGCCACTCAAAGTTGTCCAATAATGACCATGCAAAATAGCCCCGAACATCGACTCCATCCCTGTCCATCAATTACACACAAACTTAGACAATCATTTTGACTGTAATGTAGGACAAACATGCATATACTGGAATATATTACGCACTCAATTGCTTGATGAACTGCAGCAAGGTACCCCTTGTAATAAGAGACTCGTAATTTATCATCTAGCATCTCATGGAGTGAAGATGTGGAATTTTCTTCATCATCCAAACCTGTGGACAACAAAGAATAATGGTTTTAAGACTTGAGAGTGAACTCTAGTGGTTCTAATTCACTGGCACTGCACCATCAAGAGTTAAGCATGTGATTAAAAGTTAAATGATGTTAGGAAAGAGATCATCAATCTCTGGCGAGATAGGAGTACCATTTTCAGTTATATACAGTGCAGGATTGTTGTATCTCATAGAAATGTATTTGAGAACTTTCCACAAACCCCAAGGAACCATGTAAAGCCAAGATGAAGCTGCCTGCATGCAGAAACACGACTCGTCATATTACTACTTCACCCTCATGGGACACAGAAGATAAAAGTTATGTGTAAGAAATAAACTGAGAGAATTGATCTCTACCTTCTCGCCAATCGTCTCTCCACCTTCCCATTCAGCTATAGATGAAACAGAACAGAGCAGTAAGATATATGATGAGATAGTTCAGACTATCCTATAAGTAATTATATCCACAGATAAATTGCTGCGGCCATCCATATAAGAGTTTTTGTTATTTTAGAGAAAGATAGGTTTATCAATAATTAAAAAGACTGGTTTTTTTAATACCAATTCTATCTGCCTCCTGGAGCCTATAGAAATCATTCTCTTCAAGGTCATTTGTTGCTTTCCGAACAAACCTAGTTGTGTAGTGGTTTAAACCAACAAAGTCTACCGGGTACTTGAGCAACTCTTTCTCTCTCTCAGAAAATTTTGGCAAGCAATCACCAAGTTTTTCGCGCATTGTTTGAGGATAATCTCCAAAATAGATTGGATCCAGGAACCTAAATTAAAGAGAGATTAAATGGAGAGCAGGGCAGTAACACAATTTTTTTTTTTGTATAATACTCCATTCGTCCCTGTGAAAGCTACCCGTGAGCTTTGAGCATGGAGATTAATAAATATTATATAATAAGTGGATGTATTAAATGTGATGTGATTAAGAGAGAGAAAAATATAATGAAATGTGAGAGTGAGTCGGTTGCCAAAAAAATAGGTAGCTTTCATTGGGACGGACGAAAAATGAAAGTTGGATAATTTTCACTGAACGGAGGGAGTACATCTAAAGTGATGTGCGTTAAGTCATAAAAATATTGATGATTGAAATTTGAAAGGGATCCGCTGACAAGGCAACTTCAGCATAAGCTAGAATAGGCATGCGAGTCATATCTAAAAATACTATACATAAAACAGGACAGCATACGAAACAAGATTAAAGAAGGAAGGAAATGAAGTAGGAAACGTATATTCTGAATAGAACCGCATACCTCATATACGTGAAAAGATTAGAGCTTCTTTAATCATAGTTAGACAACACATGATTACATACTGAAATACATGCAATATATGAGAAGATGACTTTCAGAATTTGCATCCAGAATAAAGGTTTTCAGCATTACACTAGGATGAAGTAATGTTAGTTTCAAAATAGGAGAAATCTAGAAAGCTGGTGACATTACAAACAAAGAAATTTACCATAATTTAATTGATAATGATGGTCAAAGAAGGAAGTTACCATCCAAGCTGAAAATCAAGTCTCCTTGATGCTGCATCTACATCTTCTAAACTATCTGAATAAGCCTCCGACCATTCACAGTCCACAACTAAGCCTATTTGTCCTCCTTGTATATTCTGTCAAGTAACAACACCCAAACAATGTCGAAATTATATGTAAAATGTATTTTGAGCACAATAAGATAAAGCATACCTTGTATTTATTATAATAGATGGAAACAGCTTCAGCGTGAGCTAGGATTTGGTGGTGAGCAACTAAGTATGGTTCCTTTGAAGGATGTTCACGTCTTCCAGGGGCATAAAATCCAGTACAGTAACCATTCACAGCAGTTTGAAGAGGCTCGTTGATTGTTATCCAATTCTTTACTCTATCTCCAAAACTCGAAAAACAAGTTTCTGCATAGATGGCAAAGTATTTTCTGGATGTTTTGCCAAAAGGGGTAACTAAAATGAGTAATAGATGGCAAAGTATTTTCTCGACGTTTTTGCCAAAATGGATATTAAATTATTCACAAATGAATATAGTGAAAATATCCATGGTACATCATATTACAATTGTAAAAACAAAAAAGGCCAAACAAGTCCTAATCCCTGATGTCAATGTAAACCTACATATCTGAGAATACAGAGAGATAGAGGACTTCATTTACCTTTTTTCCTAAGAGAGCATCATCAGATTATGCATTTTGATTTGTTAAAACTGAGTTGGAGAAAAAGAAGTAAATACTAATGAAGAAGAGAAAATTAAACTTACATGATTTGTTCATTTAACCAACCTCCCATTGACTCTAGAAGATTTAGGGGAAGATCCCAATGGTACAATGTTACATATGGCTGAATATCTGAAGTCACACTAACAACAGTTAATTGAATTCCACAAGAAAATGATACATAAAAGAAAAGAACATTTAAGCATACCTTTTTCAATAAGTGCATTGATGACATCATTGTAGTGCCTTATCCCTTCAAGATTGACTTTATTCCCCAAACCATCTGCAGACATGGTGTGAGCTATTTACACATGATATTCCTTATATATCACGTTTCATGATCATTAATAACTTCAGAGGTACCTATCAGTGGAAGTCGAAATTTGCTAACAATAATATATGGCTTTTGCCAATAAGCCAGTTGTTTTAATTCCCATAATTTCTAAGACCAAAGTTCAAGAAGTGGTGTGAATTATATTGCTTTTCAATATACCAACATTTTTACACAGTTGATTTATATATTTTTTTAACGATTTAATTCAAGCATATAATATAACAGGAAAGTTGGGTTAATCAACCAAGATCTATTCTGTGCTTGTTGACCTACTTACGTTCATTGTTCCTAATAATAATTCCTAAACCTAAAACAAAAGGACTTTATTCCATGAATAGATGAAAATTTATAGAGAGAACAAAACATTTACCAGGAAAAATACGACTCCAGGATATGGAAAATCGGTAAGCTTTAAATCCCAACTTGGCTATCAACTCAATGTCTTCCTGCAGCAAGAATAGCAATCCAGCATAATACAAAGGAATTGATTTATGATTTTTTTAGAATCAGGATTGCTTGCCTAAAAACCACAACCAGACTAAAGTTGGTACTCTCTAAGTTTGTATTGAATTTGGAGCTATATACAATTTTTTTTCAGATGGACGATAAGCTTTTATAGTAAACAAAAACAATCCAATCCAATCCAATGGAGGATTTGATATGTGGTCTTCAATTCAAATGCATTATATGCATAATAATTAGCTTAACTTAAACAGAGAAGAGAATAAGATATAGCAAGGCACCTTGAACCGATGGTACTGGTCCACGGAAACATCTGCATTGCTCCCATCATGAATATTTCCTACCAAATCCAAATTTAAGTTCACAAACAACCTCCAAAGATATTCATTTTTTTGTATGAAATTTACTTCCCTTACTACAAGATTAGAAAGTAAATACTAGTAGTATTATTTTTACCAGGAATACGGGAGAAAGCATCCCAAATACTAGGACCCCTGCCATCCTCATTCCAGGCCCCTTCAACCTACAATAAATTCCTCTTGATGCTTGAGTGGCATAAAACACTTAGCTACGAATAATATTTACTCATACATCAACGTTTACAATAATATAATGTCATCTTTTGACTTAGTTTCCAGCAATACCAGTTAAAGCCCGTTTGCAAAAGAGCATCAAGATCAAGAGTAGTCTACTTTGACTTTGACATAATGTCAAAAAAATGATAAGTTTTACTATTTTAAAACGCATACTCGAATTTATTAATGATCTAATGTGTTTGTGGATTTCTCGCGCTAAAAAAACTCGACCAAGTAGGCAAAATGGGGGAAATTATATTGAACTGACGAAGAAAAAACCACGACTTGGCGATGTCATCCACTGAAACCATTAAAAGTGGGAAATAAAAGCAGAAAAGAAAATAGAACCTGAAAAGCGGAGGTGGCGACGCCGAAGAGGAAGTTGGGAGGGAAGTGGTGTCGGTTAAGGGGCTGTTTGGAGGCGTAAATGGAGCTCCATTCTTCCTCCATCTCTCTTTTCTTCTCCAATCCCTCGACTGTCCCTCTTCTCGCCATTGATTCTGCATTCGTTGCCATTTCTCTCTCTCACTCTCTCACTCTGGCCAATTTGGCTCGACGCAGAGTCAGTTACCGGAAGCACAGTGGAAACTGTTTTTCTGAGTACTGAAACCAAGGCTAAATTTATTTATTTATTTAAAAATAATACTCCGTACTACTAGGGTTGGCAATGGGACGGGTAAAAACCCGGACCCGCATGAAACCGGCCCGCATGGGGCGGTTAAATACCCGGTCAAACGGGTTTCAGGGCGGGTAAATACTCGGTCAACGAATACCCGCCGGGTATGGGACGGGTAATGGGATTGTGTAGAATAGAAAGACTCTCTAAAGTAAGAGTCAAAGACTTGTATTAGAGTATTTACAAGAGAGGTTACAAGAGAGTAGTTATAACAAACAAGAAGTTTATAACTACTAAGATAAACTACCCTAATACTACTTAATATTCCCCCTCAAGCGAAGCGGGAGCGAAGAGACGGTGAGCTTGTGTCGAAAGAACTCAAAAAGAGGACGAGCAAGGCTCTTTGTAAAGATGTCTGCCAATTGGTATGGAGAAGGCACGAACTGAGTGACTAGGCGACCAGTGGTGACGAGCTCTCGAACAAAATGATAGTCTATGTCAATATGTTTTGCTCGCTTGTGAGCGACTGGATTTTGAGAGAGAAAAATGGCACTCTTGTTGTCGCAGAGTAGAGTAGGCGTAGTGGTGGGAAGAGCTTTAAGCTCCTTCAGTAGCGAGCAGATCCAGACAATTTCTGATGAAGTGGTCGCCATGGCTCGATATTCGAACTCACAGCTCGATCTGGAGACCGTAGGTTGTTTCTTAGCCACCCAAGAGACAAGGTTGGTGCCAAAAAATATAGCATATCCAAAAGTGGAACGTCGAGTGTCAAGGCATCGAGCCCAGTCGGCATCTGAGTATGCGAGCAGTGTTGGGCGACCAGGAGAGAAAGTAAGGCCGAGATGAGAAGTCCCCTTGACATAGCGAAGAATACGTTTGACAGCTTGAAAGTGATCGATTGTTGGTTTTGCCTGAAACTGACTGACAGTGTTGACCGCAAAGGCGAGATCGGGACGAGTAATGGTGAGGTATTGGAGGGCTCCGACTAGTGATCTGAACAAGGTAGGATCGGAGAAGGGAGTACCATCTAGACGAAGAAGGTCAGAGGTGGAAAGCGGAGTTGCAACAGGCTTACAATCGAGCATGTCGGCACGAGTGAGGATGTCGGCTGCATATTTGGATTGGCCGAGGAAGAGGCCGCTATCAGTGTAGGTGACCTCAAGGCCAAGGAAGTATGTTAGCCGACCAAGATCCTTGATAGCAAATTCTTTATTGATCCTGGAAATAAGGCGAGTAGTGAAAGAATGATCATTGCCAGTGATTATAATATCATCAACATAGACGAGGAGAAAAAGAGAAGTACGACCTGACATATAGATGAATAAGGAGGTGTCCGATTTGCTTTCAACAAAATCAAGGGCGAGAAGGAAGTCGCAAAAACGTTGAAACCAGGCGCGAGGAGCTTGCTTCAAGCCATATAGGGCTTTGTTGAGTTTGCAAACGTGTTGAGGGCGAGAGGGATCAACAAAACCAGGCGGTTGTTTCATGTAGATGGGTTTGTCTAAAAGACCATGAAGGAAGGCATTGTTGACGTCCAGTTGATGGAGCGACCAGTTATTCATGACTGCAAGAGAGAGAATAACACGAACAGTAGAGGACTTAACGACCGGGCTGAAAGTGTGGTCATAGTCGAAACCAGGAATTTGAGTGTAGCCTTGGGCGACCAGCCGAGCTTTGTGACGATCAATGGAGCCATCAGCAAGAAATTTTGTTCGATAAACCCATTTGGAGCCAACAATGTTCGCGTCAAGGGGAGGAGGAACCAAGTCCCAAGTTTTGTTTTTGTGAAGAGCTTTGAGCTCCTCGTCCATGGCGGTCAGCCAGTGTTGTTGTTTTGCCGCCGAGGAGAAACCTTTGGGTTCAGGAGAGGTATGAATGGCAGTGAGCAAGGATGTGGTGGTGATGAGGGAGGAATCAAAGGGATGTTTGGTTTTAAAGATGCCATCCTGAGATCTTGTTCGCATGCCATGAGTTGGTGGAGGTCGAGCAGCAGTAGGAGGGCGAGCAGGAGGAGGTCGAGCAGTTGGTTGGGTGGACGGAGGCGTAATGTCAGGTTGAAGACATAGCGAGCAGGGAGATTCAGGGGAATCATTGGGGCGACCAGTCATAGAAGAAGGAGAAGAGAGCGGCAAGGGAAGAGAGCTATCAAAAGAAGCAACATCGAGGGAAGAGAATTCGGGGTATGGACCACTTGTAGCAAAGGGAAAAAGAGACTCATCAAAGCGAGCATGCCTAGAGATGTACATGCGCTGCGAGCAGGGGTCAAAACAACAGAACCCCTTATGACGAGAACTGTATCCAAGAAAAACGCAAGGAATACTGCGAGGAGAGAATTTGTTAGTAGTATATGGACGAAGACAAGGATAAACACAACATCCAAAGACACGGAGATTATCATAAAGAGGAGGAGTAGAAAAAAGTATCTCATAAGGGGATTTGGAGTTAAGAACAGGAGAAGGTAATCGATTGATAAGATAGACGGCCGTGCAAAAAGCCTCAACCCAAAAGGTGGTCGGAACGGCAGATGAAAACAGTAAAGCAAGCCCCATTTCAGTAATATGGCGATGTTTTCTTTCTGCTCGGCCATTTTGGGCCGGAGTGTAGGGGCATGACATAGTATGTATAATTCCGGAAGAGAGAAAAATGTCACGGAGTTTATGGTTGGTGAATTCAGTCCCACCATCCGATTGAAAACGTTTTATCTTACGATCAAATTGGTTTTCAACCAAACTTTTAAAGTTAACGAAGGTGGAGACAAAATCAGATTTATGACGAAGGGGATAGAACCAAGTAAATCGAGAATAATCATCAATGAACAAAGCATAATAACGAAAACCATCATGAGATTTAACAGGTGAGGGACCCCATAAGTCACAGTGAATAATGTCAAGAACATAAGAAGCACGTTTTGAGTTTAGAGAGAAAGAAAGCCGAGTACTCTTAGACTTTTGACATGCCGAGCAAATAACAGGTCGAGGAAGCAAAGAAGTGGTGGAAATATGTCCTTCCCGTTTAAGTACATTTACAACATCAAAAGCAACATGCCCTAATCTACTATGCCATATTTCAAAAGAGCTATGGTTCGAGCGAGCACGTAAAGAGGTGGCAAAGCCAGAGTGACATTTTTCCAAAACATATAAACCATGATCAAGTCTGCCGTGAGCAAGAGTCAAACCTGTAGTCCGATTCTGAATTTCAAACGAATTGTTAGAAAAGATAAGACGAACAGGAAAGTCATTGGTTAATTTGCTTACAGAGAGAAGATTTTTTCGTAATGGAAGGAACGACAAGAACATTTGAGAAAGATAAGTCAGAATTATAGAGATGAGTACCAGTGTGAGTAATTGAAAGGATATTACCATTTGCGACGACGACTCTATCAGAACCGGTGTAGGGCGAGCACGAGTCAAGAGCAGCTGAGGAGGGAACCATGTGCGAGGATGCCCCAGTATCAACATACCAGTCCGAGAGATTAGCGAGGCGAGCAGAATCATTGCGAGGAAAAGAGCCAACGGTGTTCGCCTGGCGAGGAGAAGAGGAGTCATAGCGCTGGGGACAGGTTGGAGCATAATGGCCGTCAAATCTGCAGATCTAGCAGCGAGGAGACGAACGAGCACGACCTCGCCCACGTCCAGCATAGCCGCGAGTAGGAGGGCGACCACGACCAAATTGCTGGCGAGCAGGAGGTCGGCCTAACACGGAAGACGCCGAGGAGCGAGCAAGAAAGGCAGGCGACTGCGACGAAGTAGAAGGGGTTTCAAGACTACGAGTGAAGAGATCGTGAGATTCGGCCTTGGCGAGCAGATCTGAAAACGAGGGGAGAGGCGAGATGTTGATTTCAGTGGTGGAAAAACCGTGAAAATCTGGACCCAGGCCACGAAGAAACCAATGAGACTTGTCTGTAGGATCAAGAGAGCAGCCCATGGAGGAAAGCTGGTCGCACAGGTATTTGAAAGCGGCCCCATAATCAGAAACGGATCTTGAACCTTTCTTGATGAGTTGAAGCTCATCTTTTAGGCGTAATTCACGAGCTTTGGAGGGCTGATTGAAAGCCTCAGCGAGGGAATTCCAGATTTCCAGCGAAGACGAGCAGCCAACGGTCACCGCCATGGCTTCTTCAGTGAGAGTGGATGTCAAGAAAACACTCACGATTTGATCACGAGAGTACCAAGTCGTGTAGAGCGGATTAGGGGAGGACGCACCATTGGTGGTGACGGTGGTGGGAGGGGCCGGAGAGGAGCCATCAATGTAGGGTAAGAACTTTTGGGTAACAAGAAGGGGATGGACTTGTCGATACCACATTGGATAATTTGTGGGTTTTAACTTGATGGTGACAAGATGAGTCATGGCATGAAGGGTTAGGGTGGCGTCAAAGACGGAGGTGGTCGCCGGTGGGTCAGCCATGGAGGAGGGAGATCAAGAAGAGACGAGAGAGGAAGGAGGGGGAGAAAATAGGCCCAGAAGAGATTTAGGCTGATACCATGTAGAATAGAAAGACTCTCTAAAGTAAGAGTCAAAGACTTGTATTAGAGTATTTATAAGAGAGGTTACAAGAGAGTAGTTATAACAAACAAGAAGTTTATAACTACTAAGATAAACTACCCTAATACTACTTAATAGATTGTATATACCCGACCCGCATATAACTAATAATTAAAATATATATATATATATATATATATATTAGTATAATAAATATATATTAAAAAAACTTTATAAATTCTAATGGTAAGGTTTATACAATAATAGAACATACACACGCACTGATTTCTGCCTTTCTAATTCGAGGAAGAAGACGTACGTGAAGAATTATCTATCAACGAGTGTTGAGAATTGAGATATTAATTGTGTTATGCATTTGATTTTGTTAGGTTAATTTGGCATTGAACAATATGTATGTTTTTTAAGATTTTATGTTCTATTTAATGTTGGAATTGATGTTTTATTGTGATTTTAAGAACAGATTTTAAATGTGCTATTTTATTTAAATAACAGTTATTTCTTATTAAAAAAATAAATAAATTATGGCGAGGCGGAGCGGATTTACCCGCCGGGTTCGCGGGACGGGGCGGGTTTTGACGGGTTTTGAGGTTGGGCGGGTAACGGGTATAAATTATTTTGGCGGGGCGGGTCCTGGGACAGGCCATACCCGTCCCATTGCCAACCCTACGTACTACTGTATTTATTTTACCCTAGTTCAAAACAAAGACTTTTCCCTCCCATGGGGCCATTACTGTTTCTTACTAGAGTTTTAATTAAAAGTGGGTTTTTATATGATTTGAAATATTGTTAGATAAATTATATGAAAACGATTTGGGAAGGTATTGTATATATTTTGTGAACTGTGCAACTAAAACAATAGTGAACATAATACTACTTTGTTATATGTTTTATAGTTGAATTGCATCACAAAAACAAATAGTGAACATAATACTTTGTTATATGTTTTATAGTTGAATTGCATCACAAAATTAGCAGCCAAGTGTTCTATTTGATCCAGAACCAGCTGAATGTAGTCTTATGTGTTCGATTGAAAGTGACCGAACAGACTAGGCAACATTTCTAGCTTTTTCCAGCTTTTGTTCAGTTGAAATTCGAAAATGGAGTCAAACGTCACAACTCGTGTTCGGCTTTTGTTCAGTTGAAATTCGAAAATGGAGTCAAACGTCACAACTCGTGTTCGGTTGTTCTTGGCCGAATGAGTTCTTCAAAATAAAGATAACTTGTGTCCGGTTGATTATGGTCGAACATAATAGCAACTGTTCCATCCAAACCGGTGGTCAAAACACAGTAGGCTCATTTTTATAATTTATGAAATTAGTATAATTGTCATTCCACTTATAAGTTACATCCATTATAGTCTCAAATTTTAGTATTACTCCGTATTATTTTCTTTGCATAACACGTTCGGCCCCCTCTTTCAACTCTATCATCTGAACACAAATGCCATGCTTTTTCCATCATAAATAAATATCCAACAAACTACAAACCTTTTTAAGCAAATGCCAATCCATATGATTCACAAGGTTAAATAAATACTTCACTTTGCAAATTAAGAATATTTGAACCATTTTATTACAACCAACCCTAAGGTGAACATAACAATTCAAAAAACAAGCAAATGCCTCTTCCTTACTTACAGCATCTTTGCTTTCAATTGCTTTTTCCTTAATGATCACAGTATATTCAGCTTAAAAGAAAACAGCAACAGAGGTCAATCGACCAAGTCATTGAAGGCTAACTTTCCTCCATAAACCTGAGACATGAGCAAAGAAAGTTCAAATAAGAAAAAGGGAACATGTCAAGTTTTGTGATCTTGAATGATATAATGGAGAAACTAGAACAATCTCAATGTTGAGGAAATCCATACCTATCATAATAAATATGATTCAACTACTGTTCGGCCAAACTTCTCTTGAACGTCTTGGGGAGTTTCAATCTGTCAACATCACAAGAGAAATCCAATGTAATGATGGTCAAGTCAAAGACACAAGATAGTATATAGAATATATAGTTCCTTTTACTTACAGCATTTAGAGCCTTGAAGACAGCCTTGACAGTGTTATGAGGATTCCTCGAACCGATAACCTACGAGTGTAATTGCATTAGGATATAGCACGGAATTTTTTTTTTCTTTAATCAGTGGTATACCTTTGATTTCACATTCTTGAAACCAGCTAAATTAAGAATTAATTCAACTGTTCTGCCTGCCTTCATCCCTGACGTCGTACGAGCTGGCCAAAGATAAAGCTGCAAGTAGAAAATAAATCAGGCCAATCCAAAGATACAAGAGGGACAATTAATTATAAGTTCCGTAAACAAACATATACAACTAGAAATTGATTGAAACCTTCGTCTTTTTATACGATGTCTGAACTGCATGTGCAATTGTATGATCCTCATGCCGCTCTACATAGTGTAGATTCTGGAAGCACTGCTCATATGCCTGTGGCAATAATCAGGTAGAATACTACCATATAAGTTACGGATACCAGAATGAATTCCTATTAAATAAAAAAAGTGGTTTGCTAATTTAAACTTTTATAGTCGATCCCACATATTCTTAGACACTGATATAGATTTGAAATGCATGTCCACTTACCAAACCTAATGCTAGATACTCACAACGACATCCAGCACAGAGAAGTAAGATCATCAGGCATCAGTTCATTTCACAGAAAAATAGCTATAGTGGGTAGTCTGATACACTGACTGTTTGGCCTTTTTAAAATGGCTTATCAAGAAGAAAATGGAATTCAGATTATCTGATTTGGATTATTTATCCATCATATTACACTTAACAAATAGATTCCAATATCTAGAAATCCATATAGGATGGGTCATCCTTACCTTTCGAAGTGCAACGGGTACTGCAGGAGCCTTAGCTTTAGCAAAACCAATAAGACCATTGTAGTTTCCACATACTAGAATTACAGAGTACTTGGCAATTTGGCCACCCTGTCAAATTTGTGATTTGTCAGTCATAATTGAAAAAAAAAAATCAGAGAAAAAGAGTAAATGATGAGGATAAATTACCTTTGTAACCTTAATGGTTCGGTTGACATCAACAAGCCTAACATCAAAACCCTGCCACCATTGAAAACGAACCAAGTTAAAAAAATCATTTTATGGTAGATAAATTACTACACAGAGACTATGATTCATGCAATAGGAAAAAAATGGTAAAAATAAGATCGAGCATGAAGAATATTATCAAATGATTTCAGTGGAGATTGAAAATATTAAATGTGGTTAGTGTGATTTATTGCAGAGAAATTCAATATCATTGGTCTAAAAAGCTCATGACACTGGTCTCATCAAGTGCAACTTGGATAAATGGAAACAATAATGGCAGAAACCATATATGCATCATCCTGTTACACTAAACTTAGCTTTTGAGCATGACAAAGCAAAAGATGAGCAGGAAATGGAATAACACAGCTTTAACATGATGTAACCTTTGAAAAACAGAAAAACTGTAGTCATCAGTATAATGAGAATCATGAGACAATGAAGACAGCAGAGGCAGCAAATTGCACTCACTTTTCTATAGAGAGGCTGTCTCTTCTTTTCCGTCATTGCATTCCTCTCCTCAGCAAGATCTCTAATTTCCTCCTCTAAAAGTTTCCCCTTCTTTCCAAAAGTATAATCCAATTCTGCCAGTTTCTGCTCTAGCTTTTTATCTATTTCACTGATCTTCTCCAAGAATTTAGTGTCCTTTTCCTTCAAATCATCATCTAACTCCAAACCGTCCTCATCCTCTCGACCTTCCTCAGTCTCTTGGTCCTTGTCGGAGTCATCCTCACGTTCAGCATGAGCAGGAATATCATCACGCTGGATTATCCCATAATTGGCAGGATCATTAGGATCAAAGGCTTCCATACACTCCACCATCCTCAATGCCCTATTCAATTTCATCTGAAGAAGAAATTTGTCCTTACCTTCAGCTACTTTCATCCTATTCAATAACTCCCCTATCACCCGATATTCTGGTCTCAATGCAAAATGTTTCTCCTCAAACTTGTCAATTTGTTTCATCAATTTGTATGCATCATCCAAAGTCACTGCTCAACTATAGAAAGTCAAACGGATGTCCAATTGCAAAAAGAAAATAATTTAAGTGGAATGAAATTGCTTCTTAGGAACACTTATGACAAAGGTCAATGAAAAAAAAGGAAGAAAAAAACAACTCACGAAAGTTTTTACTTCCAAGCTATGCAACTTAGTTTTGAATTATATTTAAGTTTTGCAATCACACTCATGACTCATATCAAAGAGAAACATAATAATATCATGCCACAAGCTGCTCGAATTTATCATACTATGCGCATCAACATTTGCAATTTTGCCCACCATCCATTAACATACAATTTCCTTCCCGCTCCCCTTTCCACCACGAAAAATAATAAGCAGAACGGAAAATAAATCCAGATAAAAACAGGCACAAGTGCGCAAGAAAGCTAAAAATTATGCAAGATGTTGGACAGAATCACAAACCAGCCTTTGCAAATTTATCGAGCAGTTCTTGGTGCTTCTCGAACTTCTTCTCAAACATTGTAAACTGCTTCTCCAATGCTTCCTCGTCCTCGGGTTCAGAGTCCGAATCAGTTGAATCCTCGTGCATGTTCAACATGGCGGGGTTGTCTTTCGCGTTTAGCTTCTCATATTTTTCGATACGTGGACGAAGGCGGAAGTAGTCGTAGTTCGGATCATCTATTGCGTCGAGGTCTGCAACACTGAGTCCCGCTTTTATCCTCTCCTCCCTCTCTAGCTTTCTCTCATGCGCTGCTTCTCTGGTGATCTCCTCCAATGCCCGATCTGCGGCGGCGACGCGCGCATTCGGGGATAGCTTGCTGAAGTTGGTGGCGTAGGTTCTAGAGATCTGAGAGGTGTAAATGGGATTCGGCGGAGAACGAGTGGACACAAAAGAATGGGTTGGGAATTTTGAAGATGTTGCCAGAATGCGGCGGCGGAGGAGGTGACTGAAAACTCCTAATTTGCTCATCGGGGCGGAGATGGCGGTGGCGATAGCGGTCAAAATGGCTTAATAGGGTTTTAAGGGGTTTTGGTTGTTCGACTTTGTTTTGTTGGTTTATGGCCCGAGATGGTTGGGCCCGAGTAAATTTTCCAACATAAACCTGCCAGAGCGTGATTTTTAGTCCATGGGGGAGAGGCGAGATTATTTAAATAGTAATGTGAAAAGTCGATTTTGTCCTTCAACTTAATAAGATTATTCCGAAAATACCCTCCCTCATCAAGTTAATAATATAATGCCACGTATATACAGAAAAAACCTAAAATCAATCCACACGCATCCATGGTGGCCTGAAGTACAATTAGCAGCGGCAGCGGAATAAAGTTCTTCGTCTGAAATTAGTCTCCTCCGTTAACGTTTCTGCCTCTACATCCGCCTCTCACGCCGTACAATTCTCCTCTCTTTTTTGTGAGTTTGTTTCTTGTTCTCGATTGTTTCTAATTTACTGTGATTTTGTACTATCTTTTTTCGTTTTCGTCTGCTCGATTACTTGCAAATATGAGATTATATGGGCACGTATTTAATAAAATATGAATATTTTAAGTTGCTGCTTGAGAGGTATGGGGATTTCCTTCCTTCGTTTTCATTTTCATGTTTAAGGTATTGATTTATAGAGGAATCTCTGTTTTGAATTGCTGAAAATTTCATTAGCTAGTTCAACTAGCAGCAGCTTAAATCGAACTTAATTAATTAAAATGGGTATGGAAATTGCCAAACACGTAACCAAATAGCATATTGTGATATGATTTTCAGAATATCATGTGTTTATCACAATTTTGTAGATGTGAATCGATGGGTATAAATGTAGGGCGAATGGAATCAATTTTATGTTCAGAATTAATGAGTGGAAATCTGTAATTTTTTTATGTAATTTTTTAAGTTGCATAGTTTTGAAAATCATTTGCTGAAATTTTGCTTAATTGATGGGAGCTGTATTTTTACTAATGAAACAACTTAATTATGTAAAATGTATTTCTTAATTGATGCTTCACAAGATACAAGATAGTAGTATTGTCTCACCATTCACCAACCATAACATTCCATCAATGTTTCTGTTCAGTCATTTTTTAGCGTTAAAACTGTCCAAATTAATTCATTATTAATCGAGGCATAAATAGGATTAAAGATAGAAATTAACTTGGGTTACATTATTAGTCAAAGCATTTCTATCTAGGGTTACACCATTTGTCAAAGCTTATGAGTGTGTAATTGGAAATCCAGTAATATACTCGTTACTGTAGGGAGTCTAGGGACTTCTCTACATTTTTTATGAATTCTGAAATGCTTTTATATACATAGTTGTCTTAATTAAAACATAAGTTTACTGAATAAAGTGAAACATTAGTACAATTCGTCTTAAATTCAATTCAACAGTTGTTGCAAATAAGAACATGTACATGTGTAACTTTTTAAATTGACTTAGTACTTTTTTCGTGTAGATTGAATATATGTGTCTGTTGATTATGAAGACGAAGACAATTTACTGAATATGATGTTAACATGATTGGAAACCTAGGGCAATTTTACAACTACAGAAGAATACACTGTTTTGTGTAATAGTGTTTCACAACATTTTATTTGTTTATGGATGCTTGTTTTGCTTTATAATATTCTGATTGCTCCTTTATTTTTACAGGAATCAAACATATTATACAAGAGTTTAGAGAGGCTGGATGTGGTCTCTTCGATGCCTGATACTATGTTTTTGAAGAAAAAAGTCTAGATAAGCTTGTAGATGGACTACCATATACATACAGTACATAACATGTTATTTTTCAAAGTTTTGGTTGTTGTACAAAATAGAATTTGGGTGAATGAATTTTGTTTGTTCGAAACAGAGGTGGTGTTGAGGAGTTTTGATTGTTTAAAGATAGAATTGTTCAACGATTTGCAATTTGCAAGAAATAAAGCTTTTTTATCCGCATGTTAATTATGAAAACTGAATCATTTTTTTGTTGTTGCAAATGGAAATGAGATAATGTTGTGAAGAATGAAGAAAATTTGGCTGGGAGGAGATAATAAAATATAAATAAATAAGTCTGAAAGTTACTAAAGGGTAGTTTTGAAAAATAACTTTAAAATTCTATTTATCCCACTATCCAAACTGCTTTTGAACTAACTAGTCTCATTCTTTTAAAATTCAATCAACCAATCCAAACATAAAAAAGTAAATTTGGATATGCGCTCTTTAACAAAGTAGAAATAGCAACCAAAAGTCGCTACCATGATCGGATATGCGCTCTTTAATAAAGTAGAAATAGCACTGAATAGAGGGATGAAACAGCATTTAAAATTTTAAATAATTATACATAAATCATTTAACTTTTAAGTTGCATACGGTAACTTATAATTAATCTAAAATGGAACATTAGTCTCATTAAAGTGAGACATATGTTTAACTACATTTTGGACTACATTTTGGACAAAGAATATAAGACATTGAAGTGGGGCATATGTTTAACTACATTTTGAACAAAGAATATAAGACAAATAAGACTATTTTTTTGTAAATGAAGGGAGTATTATTTTATATTATGTACTCCCTCCGCCCATACTTGAAGGCACAAATGAATTGGGCACAAGTTTTAATGAATGAATTGTTTATTAGTATTGTGTAAGATAAAGTGGAAGTAGTAAAGACTTTTCAACTTTATAAATAGTAATAAAGTTACTTTTTAGTGTAATAAAGTAGTGGCATTTGTTGTAATATTGTGATGTTTTAAGAAGATTGTTTAAAAGTGTTTTTACTATTTTAGGTAATGTGCCTTCAAGTATGGAACACCCAAAATGGTAAAATGTGCCTTCAAGTTGGGACACCCGGAGTATTACTTTTATTTTTGAAAATTATTAAATTATTATTATATTTATAATTTAATATTATTGAAGTGAAGTGCCGAAAGCAATGGAGCTAATGAAATCGTCAACACTATGAATACGAACCAGGTATACACGTAATACAGATAGCACACATACACAACTCCAACAAGAGAAATCAGTCGTGGCTGACGACTGCATTTCTCTCTCTCGATGCAAATTGGGGTGAGAGAATTAAAGTATATTTCTCCTTTAACAGATTCCGCAAATACAGTATAGTATACAAACAATGCCAAAATCTTCCAATATAAAACCTCAGCTAGAGTTCAAGTTCCTACAAGGTCATGTCAATCGGCTTCAAGCTCAGCTCCAAATTTCTCTAATCTATCCGTCTCTGCTTCCAAGTCTCGTACCAAAGCATGATTAACCAAACCATCATCCAAGCTTGCATGTACTTGCCTTCCACCGAACCTGAAACACAAGGATTAAGCTTCATATGATTAAATACGAGTATATTCTATGGTAATTAGAAAATCCAACCCATAAGTGATTTGTGATGTTAATTGTATCAGTTTACGCGTGAAAAAATACTAATATGAACAAACATAAAAGGCATGTGGATATTACCATCGCCCATTCATCAACTCTATGCATTTATGAGCATCCTTTCCATCTTTAAACTTCACCAAAACAACTCCTTGAGGGTGATTCTCACAGACCTGACATTAAGCCGTTCAAATAAGAATTACAGAAAATCGGTACATACAAGTTTGGGATATAATAGCATTACCTTGACAGCATCCAATGGGCCAAGCTTTCCACACTCATCACGAACATCCTCCTCCAATTCGGAGCGCAGATTCTCATCAGCCTATAAAAAATAACAAAGAACGTTAAGTTCAGTCTTTCAAGATATGCTGTGAAAATTCTATAAAAGCTACAAGACTATGACATGTGATGTCATGAATCGCAAAACATGGTAATAACCATACCTAATCTCATCTCTAAGGTAAGAAAGGAATTGGGACAGTGCATTACCCTCATTTCTGCAGGAGTGAACATGAAACGAAGAATAATAGCTGCCGGAATAGAAACCTTGGAATCATCACGGCCACCTGTTTGATCACAAAAATGAAACTCGATAATAAGTTAAAACTGAATAAAATCCAGAACCAACCACATCAAGTACATTTGGGACTTATTAAAGTACATCAAGAAGGCACGATATAAGATCCATCCCATCCTGTTTAATGTTCGAATCGCATTTCATAGCAAAAGTTGAATTTTATTAAGGCAACCTCCATGTCAATAATCAGAAAAGTTCAAGAAGGATAGATACCACTTGCATATGATTCTAAATACTGTAGCATTAGAGTAATTCATGGAGGCTGTATATATTGAAAAGAAAAAGCTATCACCTATTTGAAACAGATAAATGTTCAAAGTCCAGAAATCATGGTTGTGCTTTTCTAAAATAAAAAGGGGGAAGCTAAGATCCCAACAGTGCAGTGTCACTTGTCAGAGGACTTACCCCAGCCCAACATCTTCTGCTCAACCCTCTGAATCTTCCTCTTTTTTTTATTGTCCACTTGCTTGGATATAAATTTATCACCTGGGAGCAAAAGTGATGATATTAAGATTAAAGATTACATCTGAAAAGCCTTTTACATGCCAAGAATCACTAAGATACCACACTGCAATCCCTACAGTGATCTTGGATATTTCGAGAGAAGAAAAAGAAAGTACCAACTACTAAAGACAACTAATGTAGCAACAATGAGTAGGAAAAAGTCCATGACTCTAACCTTTCTGCTCAAACATGGCTTTTGTAACTGACATGGGAGTCTTGCCATCAGGCCTCAGAGGTGTACCGTCCAAAATTTGGGTGGCTAGATCTACAGAAGGTTCCTGGTGAGGATCAAATTTTATATCAATATACAAGATTGGTAGCAAACATATAAATAACAAAAAAAATCCAATCACCCAACAAGCATACTAGTATGATCATTAAAAAAGTCATAGTTAACCAAAATTAACCAATGGGTTAAGATTAAACATTACCTTCAGGTAAGTTATGAGAGCATCTCCCTTCTTTCTCCCAGTTTCCTTGTCAACATATATCTTTATTCGAGGTTTTTTTGTTTCAGGGTCCTAGATTGTTTCAGCAATGAAAGTCATGAGTATCATTAATTCCTTTAAAGAGGACACAATAAAATTTACTTCTTTAAATAGAGGGAATTTGCTGCAATTAAAAGGTATCACAAAAAAGCTATGGATCTCTTATTAAATAATACAGATTTAGTGAAGGTGAGGACAAAACAATATGCTTTTGAAGGGATGACATTTTTTTTGGCAGAAAAGAATCTGATAGGCATGTGCAACTTCATGTTGAGTTGGACATGACAGCCTAGAAGTACAACATATTATATATTTATATGCAACTGCATGATCAGAGAAATTTATTAGAACAATTTCATTCTAAAAAAAAAAAAATCGAGACAGTATACCTCCTTTATAATCCCACACTTTGAGAACACTTCAACCAGCTGCATCAAGTTTCATGTCAGTCTCATTCTCAACAAATAATGATTAGGGAAAAAGGAAAATGCAAACTTCATCGGGTGTCAAATATCATATTGAGACTAACCTCTTCAGTAGTAACATCTTCAGGCAAGCCGTTTATGTATACATGCGTGTTAACTTTCAATTCAAACCAAGAATCAGGAGGTTTGTTGGGTTCCTACAAAATCATTGGGTTCAAAGAATAAATAAACCACATAAGTTAGAATAAAAGTATGGATCAATCTAAAACTATCAGGTAAAACATCAAGAGGTAGGTAGAGGCTTGTAGGCAAGCTAGCTTCCTAACTTGACTAGTATTATATAGCAAAATATAAAAGCAACGCAAATATACAAGAATGCGAAAGGGGGAACCGACCTTCTTTTCCTTATCTTTATTATCATCTGGTTCTTTTGGCAGCTTTCGCTTGCCATTTTGTTTTTCTCGCTTTCCAATTTGTTTTTCTTCAACAGCTACGACAACATCCTTGACCTCTATGTTCACTGGCGGATCATTAGCATCCACTGTTGGAAAGACTTCCTCTTCTTGCACAAAAACCATATCATCCAGACCATAATTCTCATTTTTTTCAGCCACACTTTCCTGTTATAAGAGGTGGTTAGAAGGCCAAATTCATAAGAAAACATGTATCACCTATCTGCAAATATGCATATCAAAGAAACATATTATGTTCCTAAAATCAAGGTATAAGTCGTGTGAATACTGCTCTTGTACAGTAAACAGCTTTATAAAATAGATGTCACTGAATATCGATTTCCAAAGGGGAAAATTCCGTTCAAAGATTTTTGTATGATTGCATGATTTAAAATTAAATGGAAACTAAAAAACTTCGCAATAAAGTCAACCAAAACATATACAGAAATCAAATTCACAGTGTATTATGTATGTCACAAACCCACCTGAGGTACCCAGGCCCTAAGGGTTCGATCCCATTTATATGTAGTTCCATCATCATCAGTGAATTCTTCCTCGCCATCAGGTGGTGTTGTGGGTCTCTCCTGATCATCATTTATGTTAGCCTCGACCTCAGCCTCAGCCGCTGCTTCTGCCTCCCTAACCTCCCTCTGCCACTTTTCAAATTCATCTTCTTCATTAGAGGTGATAGGAACTGCAAGATGGTTTTGATTAACAAAACTTCAATAAGGAACAAGAAGAATCGTCATAGAAATATTAAAGGGAAATGTATTATCACAACCTGAACTTGGAGCATTTTGCAGAACATCGGTCAAAATCCCAGGAACAGATGACAGCGGCTGCCACTCAGTGCACCCTTCAGACCAAACAAGTGTGCCTTGATGCAAGTATCCACTTGAATAGTGTTCTGTCCAAGCCAATTAAAAAACCTTAAACACGTGATTTCAATATGACGAGGGACCCTTCAAACATCAAATAGATGATGAACCCATTGACCAAATACCAAGTCTACCACTTACTTGAAAATATGAAAATCCTGTGAAAAGAACAAGAAAAAGAAAAGCATCCAAGAATCCCGAAGCAAATTGAAGAAGATACATCACAAAATAAAGGCCAGACTATGAAATCCTAAAATGGAACATACTACATAATCAGCAGCCAAACAATTCAGGGTAGAATACTCAATATGATAAAAAATTAGAGCTCACCTTGCAACTCAGAGACAGTATAAGGTCCCACGAGCTCTTTGTCCAGACCAAGAATATACCAACCAACTCCAGTACTCATCTCTGAATTTCATTAAAATCGTCAGCTTCAACCATTAAATACAAACAAGAATTTGAGATTAAATATTATATGAACATGAATAACTGTATATGAATAATAGTAGAGGAACACTTCACAGTGCATGCAATCAGAATATCAGTCCATCAAAGTGGGGTTCTCCTTAACTTCTCATAAATATTAACAAGCACTGACTTGACTTGACTCGACACGAACAGTTGGCTTTTTTTCTTGATTTCTCATTAAATATTTTTATAAAATGTATCAATTGGAAACGGGGTTTCTTCCAGATATAACTATATCGCCAGAAAAAAAAAACGAGATATAAACAAGAAAATTCAGCAAAGAAATGATTACGAACCAGGAACTTGCGGCTCCGACGACACCGTATCGCGTTCCTTCCGGTTGTTTCTTCTTGTTGTCGCTCTGCGATGAAACGCTGAATCATGTTCAATTTGGGAAATTTCATGGGCTTATTCGACCCGGTTACACAATGGAGTTTTCATTTAATTGGGCTGATCTAGGTCAAAGACTAAAAATTAAAATCAAAATGGGCCTCCTCAGTGCTATATTAGGCGGCATGGGTTATATGCACCTTTATGAATGTTAGATACACTTTCCCTCCACTTTTATTAATTAAATATTTGTATAAAATACCTATTTTGCCCTTTTAGTAAAATACAAATAGATAAATGCACTTCTCCTAAAATTCAAACTAAACCTATTTTTAACGCTAACCTTAATTGGAGAGGTAGTTGTCGTCGTCGCCGCCCACCACCGCCGCTAACCCACCTCCAACAGCCACCACCGTCTCAAACAAAGTTTAGAAATTAAAAAAAAAAAAAAAAATCGACAAACTATTGTAGACCAAAAACATTCACGTCAACACTGATTTGTCGACCAAACACACTCACGTCGACTCTGGTTCATCGAAAGTATTTAAAAAAAATGAAATTTCCATAAAGGGTCGATGAAAATGTTTATGGTCGATCCTTTATTGTCGAAATTAAAAAAAAAATACTAGCATAATACCTGGACGGAAGCGGCGGTCGACGGCAGAAGTGGGAGGGAGACGGCGCGAGCGTGGCTCGCTGGGGGAGGAAGGGTCAGCGGCGTCGCTGGACGGGGGAGGCGGCGGCGCCGCTTGTTACAGAGAGGGAAAAAATGGGGTGGCAACACTGGGGAGGAGGAGCAACGGCGCCGTGAGAGGGAGAGGGCGGGGGAGGGGGGCGACGACAGTGGGAGGATTTACAAAAGAGAGAAAAAAATCTGGAGGATAACAACAGCAGCCCCCGGCCGGCGCTGTGCGAGCGGTGTAAGTGAATCGAGTTTCGAGCTACTCGAATAGCTATCGAGTTCAAGCTCATAAATACTCGACTCGAAAGGCTCACGAGTATAATAATCGAGTCGAGTTTCGAGCTCAACACTACTCGACTCGATTGTTTGTGAGTTGTGAAGAAATGAGGAAAAGGGGTTTTAGTGAGGGGGTGTACTTATCAACTATCATTTTAGAGAGCAAAGAGTATTATGTGTAATTTTGGGAGAGTACATTTATCCTATATCTATTATAGGGGAGTATATCCAACATTGTTGGAAGGGCATATAACCCACGCCTATTTGGCATCAACAGAGCTTATCTAGGTCCAAGAATAAAAAACTATTCAAGATGGGTCATATCATTTAACTATCCGTACGGGCTTTTTCACCTCTAGATTTTTAAAATACACCTCTTAAAATTTTAATTAAAAAAAAAAAATACAGTACAAGACTATATTCTCTTGTTTGGTATCTCATTTTTTATTAATCATCAAGTATATATTTAGGTCTATTTTATTGTATTTTAATTTTTTAAACTTTGTATAAAAAATATGGTGAAAAATTAGGTTGTTTAAATTTTGAGATTGAGTTGAATTGAGAATCGTTAATTTGTAATGATCTTAGATCCATACAAATTTGCATAAAAGTAACTTACATTTTTTTAAATAATATTTTAAGTTATATTGACGTACAAATTTTAGTAATGTTATATTGCACATTTTAGTTATATAGATGTGCATTTTGCAGTAATATTTTGTCCATCGAATGTAGTATTATTGGAGTGGGACACGTATTTTAAAAACAAGTTAAATAATGTAAGGTTCACTTGGATGCGGAGATTTAGAGGTCTATGTATTTTAAATTCACAATTCAAATTCACACCACTTGTTTGTTTGGATTTCAAATACTTGTCATCTTATTTTTAGGGGGTGTATTCAATTGGGATTTTATTGAATTTTTTTTTTTACTTTAAAAATTACGTGGATTTAAAATTAAAAAATTTAAAGAAAAAAAAATCAAAATGAGTACAATCATTTTTTTTTTTACAATTTTGCACTTCTTTTTAAATTTCATTTGTTTTTTACTATAGTATCTCAATTATGGTCCAATGGTCCCTATGGTCGCTCCCCGTTTATTAGATGGTCCATTGGTCCCTATGGTCGCTCCCCGTTTATTAGATGGTCCATTGGTCCCTATGGTCCCTTCCCGTTTATCAGATGGTCCATTGATCCTTATGGTCCCTTCCCGGCATTGGAGCTGCGTCTATAGCAGAGTTGCGTCTCTAAAGTGCACCCTTGTCGACATCTATATAAAACCGCGTCTACAATTTGTGCATCTTGACCTCGTCCGGCATGCATTGACATGACAAATCGTAGAGGTGTTTTTAAATATTATTTAAATTTTAAAGCATTAGTCGTCACATATATATACATTTTGTGCACTTTGTTATTGATAAATGAGTTGTAGCATAATTATAAAGGCGTCATGCATCTCAAATACCTTTGTTACGGATGCATTTTTGAGGTGCGACTACATTATAGGCGTCTAACCACATTTTCAATTATCCGTTTTAAAGTACAATAAATCAATATAGTAGCCCATATGTTTTAAAATACAATAAATTAATAAAGTAGCCAATATAATATAATTAGACGTGGAGTAAAATTTGTACAAAATTTAAAAATGAAAAGAAAAAGAATTGTGAACATCATCCCCAACTATCCGTTACAATCCCAGGCCTTTTTTCAATTTATCCTTCAACGGTCACATTTCTCATTCAACATGACCGTTGTACCCCCACCCCCTCCTCCACACTGTGTGTATATATACATGTCTCTATATACCTCCTCCCTCAACAATATTCTCTCTCTCCCCAATTTCATTCCAAAACCCTAATTCCCCTTTTCCAATCAATTTACCTGAATCTGAATCAAAATGGGATTGTCAATCGTCTCCGCCTCCGACGGCGAATGCTCCCATCCCCACACTCACAAAGTCTTCCTCCTCAGTAACTACCTCCTCCTCGGCGCCGCCTCCAGCTGCATCTTCCTAACCCTCTCCCTCCGCCTCTTCCCCTCTCTCATCGGCTTCTTCTTCATCCTCCTGCAAATCATAACAATCGCCGGCGCAGTCTCCGGTTGCGCCGCCGCCTCACGATCCCCAACCTCCGCCGGAAAATTCTACGGCGCGCACATGGTAGCCACCGTTCTCACCGCGATCTTCCAGGGATCCGTTTCCGTGCTGATCTTCACGCGGCCGGCGGACTTCCTCGGTCACCTGAAGTCGTACGTGAGAGAAAACGACGGCGTTGTGATTCTGAAACTCGCCGGAGGATTGTGCATTCTGATGTTCTGCTTGGAGTGGGTAGTGCTTACGCTGGCGTTTTTTCTGAATTATTATGCGTATGTGGAGAGGAAGGGGATGAATGGAAGTAACGGTTATGGAATGAAGGGCGGGAAAGTTCAAGATGATGAGGATTTGAAGAGTTGGCCATGGCCGTTTCAGGTGTAATTAGGAATTTTATTTTGCTGATAAATATTTCATTTAATTTATTATTTGTATTAAGGAGTGTGTATTTGTTTCTGTTATTGGCGATGGAGGATTATCGCTGTAATACCAGATTATTATTATAAATTGTTTGAAAATTTTCATTCATTTACTCGCAATTTCGTTTGTGTTGCTGAATTAAAAATTGAAATGGATATCAATTCAATATCAAATCAAAACAAAAGGATTTTGAATGATGACCACAATATTTGATGGAGGAGGTTTTAAAAAAAAAAAAAACTATTTGATGGAGTGGAACTGTGGAGGTGTCTACTGTCTAGTAAAGTGGCACTATTTGACAGCACTAGGATTAGTATTTGTTTGCATCATTTTTTCTCTGGAATTTCTACACAGTAAGTAATTATACCACCCCTCTAACTGAGAAAAAATGATTAAGATTATGTAAATAAATGAGAATTTAGGTTCTCTCAAATTTATTTATTTTTTGTGAAAACTTATGTGGAAAAAAAGAAAAGGATTACTGACCAATTTTAGTATAGCTCTACTATTGTGTATAGGTGCAATTAGTGACTCATTATTATAGCTCTACTTTGACTCATTATTATCCTTTACACGTTGCTTCTTTATTTTAAGACATATACTTATGTGGAAATTTAACACACAAACCACCTTTACACGTTGCTTCTTTATTTTAAGACATATATTATTATCCTAAAAACTTTAACCCTTGTACAAATTGAGGATGGGCAGGTTGAAGAACTGAACAGAAGTTACAAAACCTCATTTTACTTGATAATGAGTTGAGATTAAAAGGTTTACAGAGAAACAAACTCATCTACACCCATATAGGCATAGCAATGGAATCAATCTATTCAAAATCAAGTTTCTCCAACTCAAGATTCTTGATCCATGAGTGATATGCCGCAACTTGTTTCATGTGATGTGGCATAGAAAACGCCTTTTAGCATATATAATATGCATTATGTAACGCAAAAACTATGGAAACCTGCAAAAGTAACATCACGCCGGCCACAATCGCATGCAAAACTTTCCGATTCAATCACTTGAAACAAAAGAGTATGATAAATAACGAAGAAAAGATCGATGGATCTGGTCAGTTCCGACATCGATATCAAGCGTTCCACTACATTCAGCACATAAAACAAAGAAAATCAAACATTACATGGGCTTTCTTTCTCAACTCCAATCAGGTGAAGAAGAAGACGATGATGTTGCCCCCGATTGATCTTCTCATCTAGCTTCAAGACAACCTTCAAGTCATCACTTCTCTGCCATATACCCAGCTGAAGGGAATCGGCGATCCCTGCTTTGCTCGTGCCTGAGCCCTCTCATCCAACCTTCTAATTCTCGGAGGCAAATTGCACACGTAGTCCTGAGCTTTACGTCCCTCGCCTGAAAGCCCCGTCAGTTTCTCCACCTCCCACCTCGCCACTAAAAATTCCAAGATATCAGCATAGTCCTTGGCGGTGTAAACTCCGAGACGTTGTGCTACAGACGAGAAGTTCTCGAAGAGATTGTCGTCTGTCCCGTCGTACATCAGGTGAGCTGGCATCGATATTTTCTTCCTCATCATGTCCGCAAGAGCAAGTACTGTGCCATCGGGATCAATCTCAAACAGCTTTTCAGCAATTTTTGTGTAGGCTGTCTCGTGGCGTTTCTCATCTGCAGCAATGATTCCACAAACCTGCGCCAATTTTAGGTCGCCATTTTCCTTGGCGAGACGAGCAGTGTTCCCGTGAGAGATGAAGGTTGCCCTCTCCTGAAACGAGGTGTAGATGAATCCGAGGTATGGGTTGTTGTCCGTGCGTGGATCCTGTCAGGTGGAAATGAGTAAAAATAGTTAACTCTAAATCCGACCCGAGTCCGTTTGGCTGAGCATATAACATGTTTAGAAGCTTATATGCTCTCAAAAAGTGTTTTTCAACAGCTTATAAGATCTTAAAATAAGTCTTTATAGCTTATAAATTCCAAAAAAAAGTTCTAAACCCCCAACTTATATTTCAACAATCTCTTAAGCTATACTTAAACAAAAGATTTAAAGAAAAAAATAAAGGAGTGAAGGTTGAATCTTACCATTCCTGAACCGATAAGGTATTGTATTGTTTTCTCGATTTGCCTCATGTCAACACGTCCCGAAAGGTAAAGATACTTGTTGAGAAGGTCGCCATGGCGATTCTCTTCAGCAGTCCAAGCCCTAGTCCAAATAGCCCAAGGAGTGAGGCTTGCACCCGTCTCGTCTCTGACTCCATCTAGGGTGTTGAGCATCGTCTGATAAGTTGGAAGAGCTTCCTCTGTAATCATGTCTCCCACCAACACAACAAAATAGTCATCAGGAAGTTCTTTGGATCGTTTCCTAAGATCACTGACCTCCTCCTCGAAGCTTTCTGAAGCCGGATCAGGAAGAAAATCACTTGGTTGCCAACACTTCTCCACGGGTTTTAGGAGCGGGAGGATTGTCTCTTCAGCCCAACCGTTCAGCGAGGTAAAGATCTCACGCTTTTCCGGTGGCAACGGAAGGGTAACTTGACTAGTAACTTCGCGTGGGGGAGCGAACACACGTTTAACTTTTTCAGCACCTCTGCATTGAAAGCAATACAATTGAAATTAATGATACAGGATTCTTTCAATTTGTATACTAGCCATATCAATTTGTTTGGAAATTCAAAGATGAATGAGAACAGAACTATTTGGTAACCAAATTATCGATGTCAGTTAAGCAGAGGAATGCATTTATAAGTGCTAGAGTTTCTCATTTTCCTAATCCCATAGATAGCCTGCCATGGAAGGACCTTGAAAATTAAAAAAATCTCCAGCAACAACCAAAATTTAAAAATGCAACGTCGCAAGATTTTAGATTTTTCAAAGTTATTATAGCTGAAAACGGAATTAGTAAACTTAAAATCCCATCAGGTCATGCTTGTAGTTCAATGTAAACTTGTCTGTAGGCATAATCAAATATTTTCACTTCGAACAACTCATAAAATGTTAGCCCATACACATGCAGAGATAGGACGAAGTTTAAAAACAAAGTAATATTGGTGAGAAGATAACAAAAGGACAACACAAGTGAAGAAAGAGGACAAAATTGTTGACAACAGCCTTTCTGTATATAACTAAACAAACAAAAAGAAAAAGTCTAGGATTTAGGTAAAATAATGGTGAAAGACTATTCAGACAAAGTTTCCAACCAAACTCATTTAAGTCCAGAAGAAAGAAATGAAGAGAAATTAAGCACCCATCTCTTCACCTATTCCACCTAGATTTCATCAATTAAACATAAGAAACAGAAAATATATTAAATGCAACAACTTGGCCCTCAATATTTACAAGTGGAACTGAAAGAAAAATATTTCTACTGAGGGCCACACTATGATTTACTAGGGTGGCATATTACTACATAGAGAAAAATACACATCATTTGTGATAAAGTATAGTGGGAGTAGGATACTATTATTGAAGAAAAATGATAAACAATTTTCAAACAACCTATTGAATAGTCAGATATTAATTAAAAAGTGACCCAGCCGTGCTTAATATTTAACTAGGAGCATCTCCTTTGCTGGCAAGTCAAAAAAAGACACACTGCAAGATCACACATGCATCATAACACAAATCAACTAATCACTCCCCCACACCCACCCACCCACCCTCACACAAAATAATGGAGGAAAAATACCAACCATTTCCCCCAAACAAAATAATAAAAAATAGACAGATACAGAGAACATAGATACAATCTATAGGTAAAAACACAATAGTCTATGAAAAATCAGGGAATGAATCAATTAAATCAAATGAAAGCAATTTAGAATGAAGGAAACAGCAAGCAATTCAAAAACGAGTTAAAATTTTCAATTGAACTCTACACACCGAAACTTGAGAAAATTGAAGAACTGGAAAATGAGGAATTGAACAGAAAACCCAATTCATTACCACCATGCAACAAGTATAGAACAGAGTACCACGAATCCAGATCAACAAACTACACAGAAGAAATTAAAGCAAGCCTTATTCCTCCCCATTTCAGAAACGACAAAAAATAAATTGATTTTGATCTCAGATGCCCCCCATTAAACAATTGGCAAAACCAAAAAGGGGTAGAAATTGGGCAAACTTACACATGAACAGTAGAAGCCATGAAAACCCTGTGAGATCTGAAGTGAGAGCCAGGAAAAGGAGCCATTTTGTGGATACTGGGAGTGACGGTGAGTTTGAGTGCCATTGTTTCCACTAGATTGTAGTGAATGATTGAAGATCTTTATTCAAATCAGTGAGAGCTAAGAAGAAACGAAATCACAGGCGAAGGGTGGAGAGTGAGAAACGCATTAAAAAAAGGTAGGGATAGGGAGGAATGAACAAGGGTAAAACGTCTGGGGCTGATTAAATGCCAATGGCCGCCACCGACCACTCTAAGGGGGCGATGGTTCCTATGATAATACTAGTAAGCTAAATTTGGGGCTGTTCATCAACGTACAACACCTCAATGCACGATCTGAAATTTTCAGCTTGTACCTTACTGTTTAAAAACATTTTTTTTTCCTTTTTCGATAAACCTTTTTTTTGATGATGGAACAATCTAGAAATGTTAATTACGAATATGCCTTAATATTTTACCAATTCCAACTAAAAATAAATAGTGAGCAAAAAAATTTATTTTTTTTTTTTTGGAAAAAATTAGAGTTGAAATGAGCTTTGAGTTATGAAGGTGGGTAAAAAAGAACTATTGAAAATAGTTTCATACATTAGAAGGATTTTACATTATAACGCAAATATATTAGAAATTAAAATATACTGAAACTCAAATATTAATGTGACAAATAATTTAATACTATGTGAGATTGTGTGACGCGAGAGTCCGCACCCAACTTTCAACTCTTTAAATGCACAACAACTCGATTTAATTTTAGCATTAATATTTTCTTTTCTTATCACATAAGATAAGAGCAAAAATATTAGTATTAGAAAACAATTTTTGAAACGGTTTAATTTTAAAAAAGACAAATCATTGCACACAATTAGATTTTAAATTATTTGAATATATTTTAATTGTTCAATTACAATTTTCATATGAAATTAAATTTTAAATAATTTAAATATATTACCATTCAATAAAAATCAAAACCAGCTCATCCACAATATATTTGCAAATTTATTTTATTTTTATACTAAAAGAGTGGAAAACACTGTTCAGGAAAAAAATACGTACCAAATAAACTCCATCCTCATAAAAAAACAGGAGTACGTATCAACTGAATAAAGACCATCCAAAATAATTTGTTTACCAACCAGAATAAACTCAAAAGTATATTAATTTTAAACTAAACTATAATACCTCCTTATTGTGCATATGCTCATGCCATCAGAGGACACCCTATTCAAAAAGATGCCAAAACTATCAAACAGTTGGAAACATGATCCCTAATTACATATGCAATAGGCAAGCATCAAAAGAAGAAGAAACATTCCAACAACCATCAATCTGCGTTCGAGAAATCCGGCTGTGGAATACTAATATCTGCACGTTTCACCAACGCAGGCTGTGGAGACGATTCAGTTGAGTTCGGAGTCGTCTTGCCAGATGGAGGCAAACATCTTTTCGAGAAGAACGACGCAATGCTCTTTCTCTTCCTGCTGTTATTTTCTGCATTTGGAGAGGATAACTTCTTGTAAAAGAACCAAAGGAGTTAATAATTCAGAGATTTTACCAACAAAATGAATCAATACCTGGTGTTACAGAGAGACCGTGCTTGCTCAGAATTTCTTTTTTCACCTGAATCATCAGTGTTTACAAGATCAGAAATTGGATAATAGCAGTTACTGAAGAAGGTGATATAAACTAGAAGGTTATGCAAATAATGAGTTGAGTAAAACAATATTAATTACCTGCCAACGATTTTCAGTGAATTCAGATATTTCACGCACTTTACGACTTAACTGGGACTTTGGGAGAGCCGGAAACACATTATGCAGAGATTCCACAATTTTTGCAATGCCATGTTGACATGAATTGATGATTGATATCTGCAAAAATAAGTCAATATGTAACTTAACAATTGTACACAAACTGGAGATCCTGAAGCATACACATTATACTAAAATGAATAACTTACAATCTGAGGTAAGTCTGAATCATGTATAACAGCAACAGTTGCTGCAGATGTTGTACTTGCCTTTGTAGACGAAGCTTCTAAATCATCACTTGTCTCATCATTATGAACAGATATTTCCATGTTTGGGTAATCAGGGAAAGGACAAATACAAAGAGATTGCAAGCACATTTTTTCAAGCTTCTCGATCCCAGACAGATCTTCAGCTGGTAACAGTGTGGTTTTTTCATGCATAAGGTTCATTATGATCAGGGGCATATTCTTTTTTAAAGCATGCTCGGTCAAATTGTTAAGATATTTCTGTTTCCGAAGAAGGGAACAGAATTCTTCACTCTGCACTTGCTTTTCAGAGACTGATGAATTTCTCCTTTCATGAACTGATTCATCAGTTTCCATATCATCATCAGCCTCTACTCCCTGCACAAAATTATGAAATTCTGAGAAACTGTATGTTCTTGAGATAAAATGAAGAAATAAGAGATGAAAAGCACCTCGTTTTCAGAGAGATATCCATCTGGAACAAAAAATCCATCTTCACTTTCATCTTCATCATCAACTTTTGAGTGCTCTTCAATACTTTCATCCTCATCATCTTTATCACAATCTGAGAGGCTTTCACCAGGTTCTACCTGCTCAATCCAATTTTCAGTTGTGTGCATCTTAATGACAACAATTGTACTAAATAACTAGCATACTTTCATACCTCTTCCCACTCCTCATCGCTGTCAATCTCATAGTCAATTTCTGGATCCTTTGTAAAAGGGTGACGTGGTTTAACAACTTGACTGGAGAAACAGAAACGCAAGTAATCAGAGGGTTTCAGTATTACAAAAACGTGAAAATCTTACAAGTACAATGAATAATGCAATCTCACCTTTTCTTGGGCCAAACACCATAAAATGCAGGCCTATGGCTCTTATCAAACTGCAACAGCTGTATTCTCTGTGTTCTTTTTTGGCAATCCATGTTTATCTGAGATGGTCTATTTTCAATATTGTGGTCAATCAATCCATCCACATCCTTCTCTATAACTGTGTCCTCATTGCAGGTCGTTTCACCACCGGTAGTAAGCTTGATTTCCTTTACCAGCTCAATCTTAGGCTTCTGACGAATGCCCCAATTGGAATTCCTCTTTGAACGAATCAAACGCCCAATGCTGTGCCATGAATTTAAGTGTGATCTGCAAAAGATAACAAAAAGGTAAATAAATGAATAAAATAAGACCACTATGATAAACTAAATTATGCATTGAGATTAACAAAAAAGTGGGAGAAGGTAAAGGAACCCAACCTCCAAATAGCTTCTTCCTCAAGTACAACTTTTTGGGCCAAAACAGAATCCATAATTGCAGTGATTGTTTCCGATTTTTGCTCAACCAGGTTGGAAGATGGCGAAGATGTGGTTACTTTGTTCAAAGAAGTATTCTGTTGAGAAGAATTTTTATTCCTTTTAAGGAATTGCTCCATCAATGATGCTTGTTTCTTGACAGCATGTTGTTTTTTTAATTCGGCTTCTTCCTTGGCCTTACGTTTTATTTCTTTCTCGGCTTCCTCTTGCTGTCTTTTGAGCAGTTTCTGCATTTCATTCTCTTCTTTCTCACGACGCTTCTCCTCCTTCTGTGACTCTTCATACAACCGCCTTTGCTCTTTTTCCTGCAAGCATATAATTAGTTCAGTTATAGATGTGGAACAGTGAATAAATTGGATATATACATAAAATAAGTAAATCAATCAAATTCAAGTTAAGACCCAAACAACTAAGTACATAAAACTCAAACAGATAAATGGTTGCATTTGTACATACACTTTGCAACATTTTCTTCTGAGTTTCCCTATCCATCTTCTTCCTTTCTTTCTCCTTTTCTCGTTTGTTTTTCTCCATTTGCTTGATTAACTGTTTTTCTTCTTTCATGGCTTCTTTCTCAGCCCTTCACAATCAAAATTTTGATAAGTCATTATCTCAAAAGAATTAAACGTAATAACTCATCAAACATACATACATTTCTGCACCATTTTTCTGTGACATGCTCTCCATTAACAACCGGATATCTGCCTCATTTAGAACTTTTCCAAGCTTTTCCGAAGCTTTTATCAAAGCTTGTGTGCTGTTTGGATGGTCCTCTGACTTTTCAAGAGCATTAATCATTGCTGGAATATATCAAACCAATGAGTTATAACGAGCAAACTTTAAAAAACAATATATACTAAAAAGCCAGTATCTGAAAATGAAAAGCCCCCTTACACAGTATTCAAGTTAATCCTTGGGAATAGATGAATGGAGGATTTGAATTGTCACATGGAAGCAGATTCAATGATTTTGTGCATCAAGAATGAGTATGAACAAAATACATAGGTTTTGACTGGTTGAGAAGCAACATGCTCTCACCAGGACAACGGAAAGACAGGCTAAAGAACTAGGGATACTTTTGGTACCAGTTATCAAACATAACTTGTATATCAGCGCACCTTAGTTCTTAAAATTATTTGTCAACTTAAAATAAATATATCCACTTCAAAGTTAACCCAGGTGCCAACAATTTAAACAGTCAATTGAATGATCAACTGATAAAAAAGAAGGATATACATTCAAAACTCAGTTTGTCATCTAAAAGATGTAAATCAGACTTCAAGGCTTTTCAGAAAAGAAGTCAAATCAGTTAATCAGAAACATGGGACATAAATCCCCACCAATCATGTGTCTAAAAACCCAGTCACTCTACATAGGACACATTCAAATTAGAGCAATCACAGCTTACCTAAAACAGTTTCAATCCTTTCATGGATCTTTTTCCGGACAGTACGGCGAACCTTAGCAGATAGACGGAGCAATTTTGGCATCAATTTCAAATCTCTTGTCTGCAATACAAAATTTAAAAAATATGCAATAAGGACAGACTGCCATCACCCAAAGGGGTAACAAAAGAAAAATAAACGTTACATCATGGTAAGAGAAGAACAAATAGTATAACAAAGAAAATAGTTATAAAAAATGTATGAGGTATAGACACAAGGCCATAAAATCTCTGCAAATAAACAGAACTTTTTAAATTGAAAACATTTGTTCTGAAAGAATGGAAAGCTAACTTTACCTTCATAAAAGTATCCTAAGCCAATGAGTATTATAACAACTAAATTCATCAACAAATAAGCTCCTTAAAATTAAAATATGTGGTAGATGACTTAAAAGAAATATGAACACACTATATAATTATCACATTTCATTGCTACAAAATAACGCAAGAACAAACCTGAATGAACTCCATAATTTGGACTGTTCTAATAACAGAGGCGTAACATTTGATTGTTTTATCCATTCAATCTAATGAATAGCCATAGCTTTCAACAAGATTCATTACCACACTAGAGTGAAAATTTAATTCATCACCACATCTACCATATTGGCACCAGATCAAGAATCAAAATAAGATATCACTACCGATAAATAGAAAACCTAATTCCAAAAATTATACAATTCAATCAACAAACCAGCATAATACACCATAGATAAACTAAAATGAAAACTACATAACGAAGTCTACAAAATAAAACAAATACTAACACAAAAGTAAATTAATCAATCTATTGACAATATATATATACCTCCCAACACCAAAGAGCAGAATCTGAGTCATCTTCCAAGGGATCCGCCTCAGCATTAGTAACGCCATAGCACAATCTTTGACCAATCATGAGCACTGTACTCTTCACACTTGCCCTAGTAATGCTTTCACCATTTCCCATTCTACCGGTGACTTTCAAATAAATCTCATCCACCAGTTTTGAAAAAGGAAGGTCACTCTCTTCCATTAAGCATGCAATCACACAATTCAGAGTAGCAGAAGAACACCCCAGTTTCTCCACATTTTCCAGAAATGCCCCTCTGTTTTCCGATGCTAAATCCTTACAGAATTTAATAAGATTGTTAATCTCATTGCGGAATGTATCGATTTTTACCTGTTTTTCTTCTGGGCTTCCAGTGTACACACTTGGATCCAATCTCTTTCGTTTCGTGTTGATTTTCAACGGCTGCTCAACTTCCGCCATCGCTCAATAAATCAATCTTTCTCCAAAAATGAAGGAGACCCAGAGGATGAACCCACAATAAAATCTCGATTTTCTCCAAAACGATTGAGCAAAACTATAAAAAAGAACCCAGATCGAAAAAAATCGGCTTCAATTTAATAGAGAGAAAATTAAGCCTCGAAAGAGAGGGAGTGAATAGGAAATGGTAGACACTTCTCGTTTTTCTTTTCTGAGAAATCTGAAAATTTCAGAAATAAACTGAAGTATAGAAAACAAATCTGTGGAAATTCTTTGAAACAAACGACGAAATGTCTAGGGTTTCACTATACCCTTCTCTGTATACTATCGTGTGCTTCACAGTTCAGAAAATTAATTTCTGGTGACGATTCTACTTTGCGGTGAATATTTTACAATTGTCGATTTTGATTATATAATTTGAATCCCGCCACTGAAATGAAATGTTGGCGGTAATACATCTTGTTTGGCGCTTAAATCGCCTGTGTTTTTATGTCCGCCATTTTTCAAATTTCGATGCATCTTTTTTTCCTTTTCAAGAGAGATGCACTTTATTTCTACACTAATTTTATTTTATTTCCATTTAATATACACAGTATGTAATAAAAATAACAAGGGAAAATATCAATTTTGATCATCCAGTTTTACCTCTTTTAATATTTGGTCACCCACATTTAGTCACTATCAAAATTGGTCACCAGTTATTATATTCTATCAAAATTAATCACTCTGTCAGTCAATCTGTCATTAACTAACGGAGAAAGAGTTTTGAGGCGTGAAATTTCTCAAAACCTTTAAAAAATTCTCATGCATCTTCCTCCAGAACTAATAAAACAAACGCATCAAGAATGAAACATGTGCAAAAATTATCAATATTTACATTATATTTATAATAGCTCGAAAGAATTCTAATGCATCTTCTAGAACGTAGAACGTGATTCTGATGCATCTCCTAGAACTTAGAACGTGATTCTGATGCATCTCCTAGAACTTCCTTCTGATGCATCTTCTAGAACGTAGAACGTGATTCTGGTGATTCTGATGCATCTTCTAGAACTTCCTTCTGATGCATCTTAGAACGTAGAACGTGATTCTGATGCATCTTCTAGAACGTAGAACGTGATTCTGATGCATCTTCTAGAACGTTGAACGTGATTCAATCAACCATAACCATGTTTTTGGTTTACTTTTTATATTATAGATAATGAGAATTCTTTCACATGCATCTTCTAGAACGTGATTCAAACAACATGAAACAACATGATGGGTAATAAAAAAAATCCAATAAGTTTTTAATAATTATTTAACTCAATTATGAGAAACTCAATAGATACAATGAAACTTTGTACTCTGCAATTATGAGAAACTCAATAGATACAATGAAACTTTGTACTCTGTTTTTTTTTTTATATAACAATTGTACTCTGTTTTCCAATTCTTGGTTTCCTATTGAATTTGTATAATAATTGGAGATATAAACTTATTTCAATTCATTTCCCTATTTATAATTATTGGAGCATAATTTGCGGTGAAGATTAATTGTAAAGAATTTTCTAAAATTATCCATTCAATCTATTAAGACCATTATTGGAGCAACATGTTGATTGAATCACGTTCTAGAAGATGCTATAAGATGCATCAAAATTCATTTTGACCTATTATAAATATAATGTAAATATTGGTAATTTCTGCATATGTTTCATTCTTGCTTCTGCGTTTGTTTCAGGAAGATGCATGAGAAATTTTTAACCTTAGGAGAAATTTAACGGCTCAAAACTCTTTCTCCGTTAGTCAATGACAGATTGACTAACAGAGTGATCAATTTTGATAGAATATAATAATTGGGTGATCAATTTTAATAGTGACTAAATGTGGGTGACCAAATATGAAAAAAGGTAAAACTGGGTGACCAAAATTGATATTTTCCCAAATAACAAAATACACTTATATCATTTGAGAGAATAATGACTTAATCAAGTTAATATTTTAAATTTAAATGTTTAACCTGAATTTTAGCCTAACTTTATTTAGCTCGACTAATGTATATAGATAGTTTTTTATGTGTAAATTCTGTGTGATTATAAGAAAAATATGTTTATTCGAAGTCCACATGATGTCCATTGAATCAAAAGCCTCATTTTTTTAGATTTTTTTGTAGAAGCAAAAACTTCCATCTATTTGGGCCTACATTCTGAATGAATTGCAAAGGGGCGCGGTTATACACACACACCAATCTACTGAGTACACCCACCAAACATTTTTTTCAACTTCTAGGACTTGTGAAATGTCCAATATACCCCTCATGTGAAATTTATAAAAAAACGAAAATGAGTACACCCACCCATTAAATTTCACGACAGAATCATCACCCATCACCGTCAAAACAAAAACAGTACTTCAACAAAAAAAAACTCCAAAAAACACAAAATTTAAAAAAAATAAAAAACAAAAAATTTCTGAAGGTGTACGAAAAATTTCACAAAACAAACTCAAGTTGCACGGATTTTTTTTCCGAACAAACACATATTGTGTTGAAGTTTTTTTCGAACATGAATTTTTTTTCGAACAAACACATATTGTCTTGAAGTTTTTTTCGAACAAGAAGTTTTTTTCGAACAAACACAAATTGTCCTGAACTTATTTTCGAACAAACACAAATTGTACGAAAAAAAAATAATAAAAAATCAATGAACAAACTCAAAAAACCCACACTTAGATCTGTAAAAACTAAAAACCCTAATACAAAAAATTCAATTGTTTTTTACAAATTTCAAAACCCTAATTTTAAAATCAAATCTGTAAAATACTTACCTTCAAATGACGGCGGCGACGGCGACATAGGAAGGGTGGGCGACGACTTTCATGGAGAGGAGGTGGGAGGCGGCGGCCGCTGGAAGGGAGGAGGGATGCGAACGGCCGCGGCGGAGGGGAGGGGAAAGAATGGCCGCGGCGAAGGGGAGGGAAGTGGAGGACGCGGGCGGCGAGGGAGGGGGAGGGGCGGACGCGGGCGGCGTGGGTGGGGGAGAAGCGAACGCCGGGAGGAGGGGTGTGAACGGTCGCGTCGCTGGGATGAGGGCGACGACGGCCGCGACGTGGGGAGGGAGAAATTAGGCGGTGGCGGCCGCGACGTGGTGAGGGAGGAGGTGGGTGGTGACCGATTGGGTGGGGCCGGTCGATTGGAGGGCGGTGGCCGATTGGGTGGGCGGCGGCGCCGCTTGGGAGGAGGAAGGGGGAGAAGTGGGTGTCCCTCTGAAAATGATGAAAAATGAGGAGATAAGGGGGGTTAATTAGGGTTTAGGAAGGAAGGGGTATTTTAGTATTTTTTACGTGGATGTCCTCATCTCAATTGTGTGTGTCCTCATCTCGTGGGTGTCCTCAATAGATCGGTGGGTGTCTATAACCGCGCCCATTGCAAAGCCCTAAATCATTTTCTCCCTTCTTCCCAAAAGTTTTTTCTAAATTATTGAATTTTTTTGAAGTTTAAGAATTTTCTAGTTATTTGTTTATTTTATTTTTTCGAGATTTGTGGCTGGTTTTTTTTTTTTTCAAAAATAATGCTCAAAATCTAGAATATGGAGTATAATATGGGTGGCTCATTTGTGACTCGATCGATTTCAGATGATGAATGTGTAAATTAGTGTTGATTGAGTTGTATCTTGTGTAAATTAGTGTAATATTTTAGGTGCAATTTAAAAATAAAATAAAAGTCGAGGGAAGTAAACTCTTTTTAAGAAGAGGGGGTGCAACTAGTGTGAGGTGCAAAGCTTGTAAGCCCATTTATTTGGACCCCATTATGCCCAATTAGCTATTAGTGAATCGCTATGGGCCTAAAGCCCAGACATGTTACTCTATCAAGTTTAATAAAAGTGTGTTCAGTTCTATTTTTTAGTTCACAAAAAATATTCTTATTGTATTTAAATGATTAACTTTTGAGTATTTTTTCTACTTTATTAACAAAATTCTTTACTAGTTACCTCACATGTTTTTTTTAAAAATATGTATAAAAAAAAATTAGCATACTTTTAGTGAACAGAAATAACATATATTATGGTCATGTGTTAATAACAAAGACTAATTAGACGAGATTAGAATGATATTTAAATTTTTTTAGATTTTAAAGTATAATTTACTTTTATTCTAAACAAATTATAAAGTTGAAATTAAGTTAATCTCTATTTAATATATCCTATCAAACATACGAAGATAATTAAAATTAGTCAACCCATCAAAACAATAAATCGTCAACTGTGTAAACACACGGCTAAGTCTCAATCTTTAAGTTTAGATTTATGAAAATGATTTAATTTATTATTTTAAGCTTTATTTTGTTGCATTTAGATTTATAATAATCGTCTACCTTAAATGTGATTTTTTTTTAATTTGTAAAGCATTTAAATTTCTTGTGATGTAGTGTGTAATTGAAATTAATTTGGTGTTTTGTATTATTGTGATTAGTTTTGTTTTACAGTAATTTTTTTTAAATATATTGATTTTTTATTTTGTTTAACTAGTGCAACGCGGAATTGTAAAAAAAAAAAAAAAAATTAATACAGTATATTTTTAAAATGTATATAATTTTATTTATTTTATTAAGGTAAAAATGAGAGAATAATTAAAAATAAATAAATTTTTAAAATAAAAAACATAAATTAGAAAATACAGTTAGATAAGATATAACGAAGAGGAAACAGAGAACGATTTTAAATTAAAAAAAAAAAAATTATAAAGAATGAGAGGATTCATAATTAGTAGTATTAATTTATTTATTTTAAATGTAAGTATGAAATTATATTATACTGCCTCTAGGATTACTTTCACACCTTTAAAATTTTAAATGGAAAATCCTTTATAAAATCCATCCTCACAATATCTTAAATTTTATACAAATGTCATTACTTTTTCTCCATGCATATATAAAAGTCAACTTATTTATTTACTTTATACATAAAGGCTTACAAAATTACTCCATTAAATTTACTTTTTTTATTTTGTGTATCACTTCACATGTAAAATAAATTATGAAACCGAGTGGTATATAATTACAAATAAATATTTGATAAAATAAAAAAAGAAAATTCAAAGTGAATATTCCATTAGTGTATCAATTTGCCACCAAGTGTTTTTTTTTTTTTTTTTTAAATGAATTTGCCACCAAGTGTTAGGTATCAATTCATTGCAACTTGCAACCCTACTAACATAGTAACGTTTAGTACTAAATACGCACGACATTGGTTGTGTTTAATTTGAGTAATTTAAACTGTGAAAATAAGTGTATTTATATATTTATTGATCTCTACAAATCACTAATTAAATAATAACAAGTAGTATTAAATTAAGTTTTAAATTGATTTCAAATCAATATACTCCAATTTATTCTACAAATGACACGTTGGTGAATCAGTTATGATTTTGAATTGATCTTAAAAAATATTTGGATCGAATCATAGTGTAGAATTTGTTGGTGAATCAGTTATGATTTTGAATTGATCTTAAAAAAATATTTGGATCGAATCGTGGTGTAGAATTTGATCTCTTAAGTGAAAAGGTTGAGGCATATATGTTTTTTGGAGAGTGCTTTATTTATCCTTTTATGTATATGGTCAGGTTTGGTCTTCAATTTCACTATCAAAAAACAAATAATAAAAAGCAACCACACCCTCCCTCGTGTTTTCTTTACTGCCTTCTTTGTCGAACATTGTGGATGCCAACTTGCCGCAAGTAAGTTAATCACTCATTTTTACTAATGTTTTCACGTTTTAGTTAAAAATATTATCGGAATTCAATTTAAGTCAGTGTCGCGTATCATTTACTTGTTATTGTTTTATATAAATTAATACAGTTCAGTTTTAGTAACTTGTAGTACATTTTAGTTAAAGTTATTGTCTCATTTGAGTTAAGGGTAGTTTCACGGTTTACTATTATACTCCTCTATCTCAATCTCATTACTTGTAAAAGTATGCTTGTTGTATATAAAAAATATGTTCATTTTTTTTTATGGAAATAATAACTTTATTTTTATCTCGTAACATTAAAGGAACTTTACTTTATCTATTTTTATTTAAAATGTATTCACTGCCAAAGAGGCATAATTTTCTGATGGAGGGAGTATATTTTTTAATTTCTATGTCAAAAAAGTAATAAAAGTGTGTAGGTTTAAATGTTTTGTATAATCATGTTTTTATTTTGTCAAATGGATATTCGAACAAAGTGGTAATGGAATCTTGATTCTATGTATGTATGTATATATATATATATATATATATATTCTTTCTTTTTTCAACGGCAATTGGCAATTGACAAGTGCATCAATGTATATTCATATTTTGAGGCAGGCATACCCATTATATGGACGCATTATAATTTATCTATTCTAGGATGTGTCATGTGTGTACTGTAATGCACTATTCATATGCATTTTTATTTATTTGATTGATAGTACGAAGTAGTAATAATTGTAAGTGAGGGGATTCAACATATATTTGAAAAAAAAAAAAAATGTAGTGAGATTGAGCACAATCAAGGTTGAAAATATCATGTGGAAATATGAGACCTTTAAATTTGTAAAAATATCGATAAATATTTTAAAAATTGTAAAAAATTAATAACAAATTTTTAACACATAAATTTAACAAAACAAATTAAACACACTTACATCCGTGATAAATTTATATAAATATAACATACAATGTTATTTCATATGATATTTTTTAAAATTTATCAACATTTTCACGATATTTTACCGATATTAGTCTCGATATTGTTATTACAAATATCGTTGTTTTTCAATATCGATATCAATGACAAACAAAATTAGATATATCAAGAAAATATCTGAATATTTTCATCCATGTGCACAGTGGCGGTGTGGCCCTTAGATTTAATTTTCTTTAAAGAGTATAATACATTAATACATTATTTAAATCCACGATCCAAATTCACTCTATTTGTTTGGAGGATTTTTTCAGGGTAGTCAAATTGTACAGAGTGACTATGTAGTCAGTACGTCGAATCGCGCCACGTGGCGTCGTATGAACCTGCTACCTGTTATACAAGTTTTTTTTAATATATTTATTTTTTAAAGTGTATTTTGTTATTTACTATATTACTCTTCTTTAATATAAATTATTTTTTTTAAAATTAATTAATCGAAAATAACAAAATTATTATTATACTCTTTTAATACAAATTTTATTAATCATTATTTTAAAATTAAATACTTACAATTCCAACAAAATTAAATTAAATTTTAATACATTAGTTAAATTAAAAATAGAAATAATAATCAGAATTATGATTTATCTCATAATCCCCAAAATCCCATCAAGGCCACAAACCCCAATTTCATTGTTTGAGAAAATAAGAGTACGCAATATCCAGTCCACGAATTAGGGTTCTTCCAGTTTAAAAATATAATTTCGAAAATTTGATTGTTCACGGTCCAAGAGTCGTGCATGATTGCACGGTCAATACTCAATAAACCGTGCAAAACAAAACTTGTTTTGTAAGTGTCCTCGTGCACGGACCAAAAGTCGTGCATGATTGCACGGTCAATACTCAATTAACCGTGCAAATCGAAAATTGCTCTGTAAGTGCTCTCGTGCACGGAACAAAGGTCGTGCACTATTGCGCGTTCAATTCTCAATGATTATGAAGCAGCTTCGGGGCAGTACGTCAATTTGAATAAGTCATCAATTCTTTTTAGCCCTTTAACCATTGAGCAAAATCGACATGAGGTTCAAAGTAGCTTGAATATCAGATTGACGCAAGGACATCAATTATATTTGGGTCTACCTACCTTTTCTGTAAGAGGGAAGAGAATGCAGTTCTCTTACTTGGTGGATAGGTTGAAAAAAAAGATCGATAATTGAAAGAATCGTGATTTTTCTGAGGGAGGGGAGGAAGTTCTTATAAAGTCAGTGCTTCAGGCCGTTCCCACTTATGCTATGACGTGTTTTAAACTACCGGTGCAAACGTGCAAGAAAATGGAATCGTTAATTGCTAACTTTTGGTGGGGTAAGAATGATGGTCATAACAGGACTCATTGGATGAAGTGGGATAATCTATGTCGATCTAAGGAGGATGGAGGAATGGGATTCAGGAATATGACTCGTTTTAATGAGGCATTATTAGCGAAACAAGTGTGGAGGATAGTTGAGAACCCACAATCTTTAGTGGCAAGAGTTTTAAAAGCCAGGTACTATAAACATCAAGATATAATGGAGGCTAAAGTGGGATCAAATCCCTCTTTTATTTGGAGATCAATTTGCTCAAGTAGGGAGGTCTTACGTAGAGGCATGCGATGGACAATTGGCAAAGGTGATATGATTACTTTATTCAAACACGCGTGGGTTCATGGACTGCAAGATGGTTGTATTCATTCTAGAATTGTAGCAGGGCATAGGGTTACATCTTTCTTGGATGATAACCGACGGTGGAAAGGAGAGTTGGTGAGGCAGGCTTTTTTGCCTTTTGAAGCGGAAGCTGTGTTAAGAACGAGTGTGGAGAGCAAAGATGATGAAGATAGAAGGTTTTGGATTTTTGACTGCAAAGGGAACTACACGGTGAAATCTGGGTATTGGGCAATTAGAAGGGGATTTCACATATTAGGTCTTTCCACCTGATGTTTTTTTAAATAAGGAACTGATTTAAAATAGTTTCAAATTAAGGTCAAAATCCAACTTAAATGTACCATTTTACCCTCAATATTCAAAATTACGTTTTAATATAATATTAAGTCAACCAATTTTCCATTTTGAATGCAAATCGCCATTAATTACTAAGTCTTCCCCAATTTTAGGACTTTTCCAAATCTCTGATATTCAAATCTTCCCCAAATCACCGCCTCAATTTTAGGAATTTTCCCAAAGCTCTGATATTCAACTCTTTCCCAAATATTTCCTCAAATCTTTGATATTCAAGTTTTCCCCAAATTTATGATATTCAATTGCATTTTCCCCAAAGCTCTGATATTAAATTTAATTTTCAGACTTGAAGATCTGCAGAAAAATCGTCAAATCAAATTAGATATGTTTTTCAGATAAATCTCTGACTTGATTATGCAGAAAGATCTGCAGAAAAATCGGTGACTGTAATGCAGAAAAAAAATACTAAAGTTGCATGAGCATATAAATAATGCAGAATTAAAGTTGCATCAAGAAATAAATAATGCAGAAGTGTGCGTTAATTATGTGCATATACAAATATCATTATGCAGAAAAATGAATTTAATGCAAATTAGATCTTATCTTGAATCATCGCTTCACCATTAACACCAGCCTTCTCGAGTAAATAAGAGAAAAAGCACGAAAACTCTTCACCCTTAAAAATCACATTGTTCCTTCTATTCCATTGAATTATCCTTTTCACCATTAACATTATTCTTCTCAAATTCATCAAACATTGATTCTGTATTATTCGAATTGGGAATTGAAAAGGGAAAGTCAAGCGAATTAAATCAATTACCACGATCTTTTGCATAAATTGAAAACTGACTATATATTAAATAGGCCTAACCTGGATTCCTTCGAATCCACATGTTGATCGCATTTTTTCATCACAGAAAACTCTTTCCAGCGACAAATTCCAGAAATAAGCGCTGCCTTGGTCCAGATCGAACAAGACAAGGACCAGAAATACTAACCTGGAATTTTTCAGCAGCGTGAAAAACCTCCCAGATCACAACGGAAGGGATGAAGATAACCGTTTCTGACTATATATTAAATAGGCGTGTGTTAAGGAATGTATTATATCTTAAATTAATTAAATAATTATATTAAAAAAATAAGGGCATAATGGGTTATTAACATGTGTTTTTGTCCTTTTTTAAAAAGATTTTATTAGTTGTCCTTTATTAAGAAGGTAGGTGTATGAATGGCATTTTTTATAAATATTCTCCAATTAGAATACATATTAATTTGGAGAGGAATGAGCCATCTAGCTCTAACTAGGACCTGAATGCTCGATGGTGGAAACTTTTGTGGAGTTTAAAAATCCCCCAAAGGTGAAGATCTTTGGGTGGAAAATGTATTGGGACTATGTAGCAACAAAAGGTAATTTTGCCAAAAGGAATATAGGGTGTAATCCTAATTGTGGGCTTTGCGGGTGTTTTATGCCAACCTCAATGCATGCACTTTTTACTTGTCATGGGGTGCGAAAGATCTGGAAGAGATTGGGGGTGGTGGAAATGCATTGAAAAAGGACAATTTATGTCAACATCTCATTTTCTAGATTTTGTTTGCATGAAACAAAAGTCAAATAGTATTGAAGAATTGTTAATGATTGTCTGGTGGTGTGGAGAGAAAGATGTAAGATTACACATGAATTACAGGGAGTACATCGTTTGTGTCAGGAGAAGACGGGTGATAGAGTGGTGGCCTATTTGGAAGCTTACTGTCAGGTCCATGGAGAAAGCAACAATGTGGCGGATAAGGGGGTGGATAGGAAGAATCGGACGACGGATAATGAAGGGGAAGGAATGGCGTGTTTCGAGGTTGATGGTGCTTTTAATGAGATCGACAGAAGGTATGGCATTGGAGGCAGGGGTATAAGTAGTGACGGGATTGAAGTGCTCTCTTTTGCATCTAAAATAGCACCGCAACGTAGTGCCCTGGGAGTGGAATTGAAAGCTATTGAAAGAGCATTGGTTGAAGCAAAGACTTAAGATTGGAGAAGAATTGAAATTAAGACTGATTCACAAAATGCCATTACCCTTTGTGAAGGTAAAATCAAAGGTGCCGGGCCTGAGATGAAGAGTGCTTTTAGGATACAAAAACAAATGCAAGAGTTTGTAGTGTGCAAACTCACACATATACCTAGAAGAGAAAATTGGAGGGCGCATAATTTGGCACAGGAAGTTGTTCACTCTACCATTTCATGCTACTGAAATGGAGTAGTTGGTGCTATTAAGTCATATAATTTTTCGTTATGTGGGTCTTATTGTATCCTATGTACTTCATCAAAAAAAAAAAAAATACAATATCACTTTTGATTTGATATAAAACAAGGATTTAAAGATTCGCAGTTTGATTCACAGGTCATATTTTCAGCCTAATTTAATCCTAGTTCTATGCATGACTTTTTTTATTTTATTTTATTATAAAGATAATTGTTTTGGGGCTGCGACTTGTATATAAAATAAAAAAAGTGATTTTTTTTTAAAGTTTCTATAAAGGGTTAGTAAATACACCCTCTGTTCAGTTGTTAGGAAATACACCCTCTGTTTAGTTGTTTACACCTTTGTAAGTTTGTTACTCTTTAGTCAGTTATTAGTTAGTTATTAGGAGGTTATTAGTTGGAGAAGGGATGATTAGTATATAAGGGTTGAGTACCCTTTCCCTTTTTGAGATAACAGTGTAAAGCCAATTTGTATAGATTGTAAAACTCAATCTTTCTCCCAATTTCATCAATGGAATTCCATCTTTACAATTCAATATGGTATCAGTTTCTTTAAGAAATTGCCATTTTACTTCGATCCTCTTCATCTAGGTTTATTACCTGCGTTTCTGCTGTCCTCCGCTGATTTTCCATCCTTTACTCCGATGGCTCCCACTGTTACCGATCCAACATCTCTCAATCCGGCGCTGAATCCTTTCTCCCCCTTGGCGCTGCATCAAAACGATAACCCAGCTGTTGCAATCGTTCTTGAGCCCCTTGACGGCACCAATTACGTTTCTTGGAGCCACGCGATCAAAAGGGGCCTAAGCGTCAAGAACAAAGCTCGATTGATCGATGGCACGCTGGACATTCCATCTGAGGACGATGATTCAGACATCCACGCTGCCTGGGTAAGAGCTAATGATTTAGTGCTCATGTGGATTTTAAATTCTATTATTCCCGACATTAAACGAACCCTATAATATTTTTCCATAGCAAAAGATGTTTGGGATGAATTACAAATTCGTTATGCTCGATCTGATGGGACTAGGGTTTATCATTTAGAGAAATCTCTAAGTTCTATCTCTCAAGGCTCTCAATCCTTAGTTAGCTATTATAACCAATTTAAATACCTTTGGGATGAGTATTTGAGTTTTAGGCCTATTCTTAAATGTTCTTGTGGAGCCATGGATGGGTGCACTTGTGATTTGCCTAAATTGATGTCTAAAACCCAACAAAATGATGTTGTTATGAAATTTCTGGTTAGTCTTCATGACTCTTATAGTTCCATTCGTAGCCAATTTCTGTTGCAATCACCTTTCCCACCCTTGTCTAAAATATATGGTCTCTTGCTTCAAGAAGAATCCCAAAGAGCCCTAAACATTGCTTCAAATCCCATTCCACCAGACTCCATTGCTATGATAGCAAAGAATTCTAGGTTCTATAAAGATAAAAGAAAACCACCTCAGTGTGACCATTGTGATGGCTTAGGGCACACCAAAGACAGATGTTTCCACATCATAGGTTTCCCACCTGGCTGGAAAGGCCCCAGAGGCCCTCCAAATAAAGATTCTAGTAAAACTGCCTCTGCCTCCATCAAAACCCTTGCTCAGAGGGACAATTCCAAGGATTCCAACCCTTTACTTGATCAAGAACTCTTTAACAAGTTTCTTAGTTTTTCTAAAGCACAGAATTCTGGTGAAGGGAGGAACATTTCTTCTTCTGTAGCAGGAGCCTCCACTGTTCACATTGAGGACCCTTCTACCTCCAAGGATTCATGTATGTCCTCTAACTCTTGTCAAGATAATGCTAAAACTGCCACTTGGATCTTGGATACTGGGGCAACTGATCATATGATATTTGATATATCCTTATTTACAAGCCCCCCTTCTGTTGCTAACATCAAAATTTCTCTGCCTAATAATGCAATTTCTACTGCCACACACATGGGAAACATCATTATAAATGAATATTTGACCTTATACAATGTTTTATATGTCCCTGACTTCACTTTCAATCTTTTGTCCATTAGTCACCTTACTAGATATTCAAATTGCACAGTTAGTTTCTTGTCCTCACACTGTATTTTGCAGGACAATACGACCAAGATGGTGATTGGTACTGCTGATCAAGTTAGAGGCCTCTATCTTTTACACACTGCTCTTCCTTCTACTAAAATTGTATTAGAACAATCTGTGTTTTCTAGTTGTATGCTTTCTGATTCTTGTAAACTTGACTTGTGGCATAAAAGGCTTGGACATACCTCTAAACAATGTATGATGCATATCCCTGAGTTGAATGTAAAGGCTCATGCCATTCACCTTAACTGTTTGATTTGTCCTTTGGCTAAACAAAAGAGAAAATCTTTCCCTCTAAGCACCTTTGTTTCTACACATGCCTTTCAACTTATACACTGTGATGTTTGGGGCCCTTATTCCCTACAATCTGTTTCAGGCCATAGATTCTTCCTTACTATTGTTGATGACTTTAGTAGATGTACATGGATTTATCTCCTAAAAGCTAAGAGTGATGTCAAAATTTCCTTAGAAAATTTCCATAACATGGTCCTCACACAGTTTGGTGTTAAAATCAAGGTTCTTAGAAGTGATAATGGTACTGAGTTTTTTCTTTCTGACTTTTATCATAATTTAGGCATCCTTCATCAAACTTCTTGTGTTGAGACACCACAACAAAATGGAATAGTTGAGAGAAAACATCAACATCTATTACAGGTTGCTAGAGCTTTATTGTTTCAATCCTCTTTACCTATACAATACTGGAGTGAGTGTATCAAAACTGCTGCCTACATCATAAATAGAATTCCCTCACAGATTCTTAAACAAAAATCCCCTTTTGAAATGTTATACAACATGAAACCTGATTATTCTTGTTTTAAAACTTTTGGTTGTTTGTGTTTAGCTAACACTTTAGTCTCTAACAAACATAAATTTGACCCAAGGGCTACCAAATGTGTTTTTATTGGCTATCCCCTTGGTACAAAAGGATACAAGCTTCTTGACATCCAAACTGGTAAATTCTTAGTTTCTAGGAATGTCACTTTTTTTGAAGATATATTTCCTTTTGCTGATAACAAAACCATCAACCAACCCTTGGTCAATATTCCTTCTTGGGCCACCACCACTGATGATTTTACTGAGGATTCTGATTTATATGATACCTCTGACTCACACACTATCATTTCTCAAAATAACATCACCACTGCACCTATTCTTGATAATAATATTCATGACCCTACCACTCATGATCCAGAGATCCAAACTCACTCCAGACCCTCTAGAACCAAGACTCAACCTGCATATTTGCAAGTTTATGAAACTTCTCTACCTGCATCTATTGACCATGCTAAACTAAATTCTTCTTTTTCTGGAAAACAGTATCCCATCCATCACTTCCTATCTACTGTTAAATTGTCCCCCACTTATAAGAAGTTTACTGCCTCTATATCCCTTGTTCAAGAGCCCAAATCTTATAAACAGGCTGCCTTAGACAAAAACTGGGTTATTGCTATGAAAAATGAACTTGAGGCCCTTAACAAAAACAACACATGGTCCCTTGTTGATTTACCTTCAGGAAAACATTGTATAGGCTGTAGATGGATCTATAAAGTAAAATATAATTCGGATGGCACCATAGAAAGGTACAAAGCTAGACTAGTTGCTAAAGGGTATACCCAGCAAGAAGGCATAAACTACTTTGACACCTTTTCCCCTGTTGCTAAGATTACCACTGTAAGAATATTGCTAGCTGTAGCTATTTCTAAAAATTGGCATATCCATCAATTAGATGTGAACAATGCTTTCCTACATGGTGACTTAGTAGAAGAAATCTACATGGTGCCTCCCCCTGGTTACTGTTTACCCACTGATAAAAGAGTTTGCAAGTTACATAAGAGTCTTTATGGTTTAAAACAAGCCTCCAAACAATGGTTTACCAAATTAACCACTTCTTTGTTAACAATAGGTTTCATCCAATCCAAAGCTGACACTTCTTTATTTACTAGACAGAATGGCTCTGATTTCACTGTTATTCTATGTTATGTGGATGATCTTATTGTAGCAGGCACTAATCTTGATATCATTCAAACCATAAAGAACTACTTGCATAACAAATTCACTATAAAAGATCTTGGTATTTTGAGATATATCCTAGGCATTGAGGTAGCCAGAAATGATAAAGGGCTAACACTTTGTCAAAGAAAATATACTCTAGACTTGTTGCATGACTCTGGTTATTTGGGTAGCAAACCTTGCTCCACTCCTATGGACTCTAAAATCTCTTTTGATGACAATTCTCCACCTTTAAAACACCCTGAACTGTATAGAAGGTTGGTAGGAAAGCTTCTGTACTTAACTGTTACAAGGCCTAACATATCCTATGCCATCCAAACTTTGAGTCAGTTCATGCAACAACCCACTGAAGCTCACTTAGTTGCTGTTCGTAGAGTCTTAAGGTATCTCAAGAGTAATCCAGGTACTGGACTCTTCTATCCTGTTTGCAACAATTTTAAACTTCATGCCTTTTCAGATTCAGATTGGGCTAGGTGTCTCCACACAAGAAAGAGTATTACAGGTTATAGTATCTACTTTGGTAACTCACTAATCTCTTGGAAATCCAAGAAACAATCAACTGTTAGCAGGTCCTCTGCAGAAGCTGAATACAGGGCCATAGCTTCTACAACATGTGAACTCCAATGGATACACTATATCCTTGCTGATTTGAAGGTCCATCATTCAACTCCCTCAACAATGTATACAGACAGCAAAAGTGCTTACTCCATTGCTCACAATCCTTGCCTACATCAAAGGACTAAACACATTTCTTTGGACTACCACTTCACAAGGGAAAAGATACAAGAAGGATTGCTCACCCTCATTCACATCCCCACTACAGAAAATCTTGCTGACATCCTTACTAAACCTCTTTCTCCTTCAACATTCATCACTCACAAAGCCAAAATGGGCTTGATAGATATTCACTCTCATTTTGAGGGGGTATAAAGGGTTAGTAAATACACCCTCTGTTCAGTTGTTAGGAAATACACCCTCTGTTTAGTTGTTTACACCCTTGTAAGTTTGTTAGACTCTTTAGTCAGTTATTAGTTAGTTATTAGGAGGTTATTAGTTGAAGAAGGGATGATTAGTATATAAGGGTTGAGTACCCTTTCCCTTTTTGAGATAACAGTGTAAAGCCAATTTGTATAGATTGTAAAACTCAATCTTTCTCCCAATTTCATCAATGGAATTCCATCCTTACAATTCAATAGTTTCTGTTTACCTGACGTCTCACGCGAATAAAAGTAAATGTATGTGTATAAATCAAATAATTCACAATCATATTACTCTCTCATTCAAAATAAGGTTCGTTTAATGTACGTATACATATTTTTTTTTTGAAGGAGTTAATGTACGTATATTAAAAACATTATTAACAGAGCTTAGTTTTTTTTTTTTTTTTTTTTTTTTTTTTATGGTGAATTTACAAATGATAAAATAAAGTTACAAATCACGAGCCTAAGATCTTGATCTTTAAACCAAACGGATCATCAAAGTATCGCCGTCCACTCCAATCGTGTAAAGAGAAAGACGAGTTTTCCTTTACCTTAACAGGTCAGGTGTCCAGATCTCCAATTTTTAAATGAGACAATCCCACACTAAGTTATTCTCATATCAAGAATAGGAAATAGAATAAACAGACAAAGTTCCACCGAGTACTCGATTCAAAAGTACCAGGGCTCTCGAGCCTATCTCAAGGATCCCAACCACCTAAAACAGAGTCTCACAACCACATCAACGTCCCATAACGGTAGCAAGAAGCGCAAAAGGCGCAACAGAAACAACCAATAGTAACTAAAACATAAAACTATGCAAGCACCAAAACTACCTATGAAAACAGTAAACAAGATCAACGAAAAAAATACCCGAACGATCACCCTGACTTCGTTACGGATAAATTCTACGTTGATCCCTAACAAGGACCGAAGAGAAACTACATAACAGAAGGCAAAGTCTGGAACAATCAACGTCGACGGTCTAAAACAATGTAGATCTGCGAATCTGCTACCTAGATCTTGCGAAAACCAAAAAACAGAAGAGATCGGAGAAGCTTAGCGGCGTCGTTCCGGCGAAAGGCAACAGATCTGAGGCGAAAGGACAACGAAGGCAGAGCAACAAAGAAGACAAAATGACGACGACAACATGACTGGCGGACCAGTGACGGAGGCCGGTGAAGAAAGAGAGAAGCAACTCTCTAAAACTCTCCGCTGTCTAAAATGGTGTCAAATGTAGTTTAACAGAGCTTATTCTAATTTTAAGCGGAACCGTATTAGTGAACAATGAGATTAGTCTTTCAAATTAATCGGTCTTGATTTGAATACCAAGACTTAAAAATAAGTTTGTAGCTATAACTTTAATAAATGTTTATGCATCTTATTAAAATAAAACATTTTTTAAAAAAATATTTTAATGGTTTAAAGGGTAAAATAAAAATAAAAATACAATAATTTATATTGAAAAGTGCAAAATATCGTACTGTGTAAACGTAAAAGAGTTGAAAATTATATAACAGTCATTTTTATTAACAACGGAAAGCTAGGAGTATTACATATGCAACAAAACAAAAGTAAACATAATACACATGTCTTTGCCATGACATGTGTCGCATAACATTATTAAAGCCATCGTTGAAATATTTAATTTGACAGTCCTCACTTTTGTAGAGAAGAGAGAATCGTCAAATGCCAGGGTCCAACGAATTACACTAGTTTGATAATAGTAGGATAAAAAGACACAACAATTCTTTTTTTTTTTTTAGTACTGTTTTTATAATAATAATTTTAAAATGTTCATCTCATCCTTCTCCCACCAACACCGTTCTCTCTTTGACAATTAAAATAAACTGCAGCAACCGGAGATCCAAGATTATAAAGCTCTGCAAAAGTTCTAGTGTTGAAATTTTGGCGCCATTCTGGAGCGTAAACAGTTTGTTGACCCAATTGACGGAACAACACGAACACAACACGGTGTATCCCAACCGTTGGTCGTGGACTCTCGTAGCACATAACCTCTTGCCCTAAAACACATAATTTAATTAATAATTAGCTATCAAATACTATAAATAACTTATTCTCGATTTTAATTATACGTACGAACGGATATTAATTTTAGAAAAATACGACGTGGCATTCAAAAGGTAATTTTAGGCATTTTTTTTAGTAGTTAGAAATGGGAAACGGCCATGTCTACATCAAGAATGTTGGAAAAGGCCTATCAAAGTTTTGGAAACGATATAATGGTCCACAAATTTATTCAAGAAAATTATAATTAAACTTTTATTAAAATAAAAATTAACTTACGTAAATTAAAATTATTTTTTATATATTATTAAATATGTATCTAAAACTCTGAGAATTTTACAATACATAGTAAAATTAAATATTAACGTATGAATGTGTATATAATTAAAATTTATCTTATACTAGCATGATGTCTCGTGAAAATTCTAAATATTTTTTTTATAGAATACTGTATATTTAAATATATAATTAAAACACTAGTTGTGAAAAGTATAATTGATATACTAATATTTGTTATTTCTTTTTAGTAATTTTTACCACTATAAGTTACTTACCGGAGCTTGTCCCAGTAGATGCTGGTATATCAGTTACCAACCTGCACCACACACCATGTTTTGAAATGTGTATTACTGATTAATTAATATATATATGTTCAACTTCAATATTAATCTATAAACTATCTAATTTCTACAAAATGATAAATTAGCAAGAACATATATATATATGCACCAGTGTAAGTATTCTTTAAGGGTAGGATTACTAGGGCTCGGGGCATCAGGATCCACCATTACCTGCAAATATTTGTCAACAAATTAGACCAAATTATATATTCACACATAGATAGACAAATTCACACACATAGGAGTTTGAAATTTATATTATCCTAGGGTACACAATATATATTGGATTCATAATAAACTTTTTTAAAGAGACACTGCCTTTGTCCATCTTCAAATTGTATAAATTTACCTTCTTCTTAATTTCTTCACGTACTAATAATTATACATAGACATATATATGTAACATAAATCAATGATAAATTAATAAAGAATCTTGAGTTCGTTCTTATTTCACTAGTTTAAAACTATTTTTTTTAGATCCCGTTATTTGGTTCAAAGAGCAACTAATTTAGGGTTAATCTCTAATTGAAGTCAGAAAATGAATTGCTTGCTTCAGAACTTGTATGCACCTTGAACTGCTCTAAAAAATTATTTGGATCTTAGAGATGAACATATTTTTAAGTCTTAAATCTATACCACAGGTCACCCATGTGGGATACTAGATTAAAACTACTCATTTCGTTCGCCTAAAATTAGTTTTTCGTTACTTTTGGGTACATAAATTAAGAAACGTGATTAAATAATAGATATAGTACAATCAACAATGTGATGTGATTGAGAAGGAGAGAGAAAGAGAGAGAGACAAAAAGTATGATAAAGAGTGAAATGCAAAAATAAAAAATTAATGGACATTTGTCAAAAAGGAAACGAAAAGATTATAGACGTATAGACCAAAATGGCAAAATGAAAACTTATAGGCGGACGGAGAGAGTAATTGATACCCATAGAAATGACCCCATCACTTCGATAGTTGGCCATTTACTTTTTGACACAAGTATTAAGGAATATACTACATTATAAGTGTAGCTAGCGGGTATATTAAATGTGACGAAAAAGGGAAATGTGCAACTTTTGATGAAAATAGTAAAATAAATAATTATGGTGGACGGGGACGGAGGGAGTATTACCAAAGTGTAGAAGTTAGTACGATCGTTGCCTCCGATCTCAACGGTAGGATGGTTGAGGACATGAGAAGGCCTGAGGTCACAGCCATTGTAGACTGGCCTGTTGTTGTAATGAATCCTAAGATCTATGGATCTTGTAAATGGATCCAACACATCTCCTATTATCCCTCCTATAACTAGAGAGTCTCTATTTGCCATGATACACAATGTTATAAATTCAATGCTACACAACTTATGAATTTATACAACTCAAACGAGATAAGAAGATTCTGACTTCGATCATTTTTTTTGTTCTATTAACTTTTGTTTGTGGGGACTCAAGAATCCACATCCAATCTTATGTTTCTTACTAGTTCCTTCTGATTCCCTTTTTTTCCTTTTTTAAATGAACATAAAAGGTTTGTAATAACCTACCCTAATGTTAAGTCATATGATTGAATAACATCTTATGTTTCATTCTATTGAGAATATATATTCGTATCTTCAGTTTATTTCGTATCTTTATTTTATTTACTAGAATATATTAGCGTAAATTCTGTTAGCATATCTTCAGTTTATTTAGGCCCATGTGTTATGGCCTTTCTTCCAATTGATGTATATATACACGTTCTTGGCATCATAATAAAGAAACCACATTATGCTGCGTATATGCACTTTAACATGGTATCAGAGCAAAATATTGGGTAGTTATTCAGTTTCGAATAATCACCACCGATCTTGAGCGAATTCTTGTTGCGCGTCCGATCAAAATCATGAATGATGAAAATTCCATTGAGAAGGCCGATGATAGGGCCAGCGGCAGCGGCGTAAGTATTGTTCCTGGACTTACGATGGACCAACTTGAACGACTTACCCGATTCATGCGAACCGAGACGAGGGACAGTTCTGCTCCGACCGCAGGTCCAACAGCGAATATGGCGGGTACACGAGCTGTGCTTGCATCGCATTCTTGGATAATTGACTCAGGAGCCACTGAACACATAACCTGCTGTATTGATGATCTATTCGACATGAAAACGGGTCACTCGGAACGGTCTGTCCGAATACCGAACGGTGAAATTATTCCAGTAAAAGGAGTTGGAAAAATTAATTTGGGACATGGACTTAATCTCAGTCGTGTCTTATACATGCCTCAGTTTCATTGCAATCTCCTTTCAGTTAGTCGACTTGCAAATGATCTAAATTGTGCACTCACATTCTTTTCGGATTTTTGTGTATTACAGGCCTTACCCTCGAGAAAGCTAATTGGAGTGGGTAGACATTGTGATGGTCTCTACTACATTGAGCCTTGGAGAACTGAGGGGGCCGTATTAGCCGTTGTTGGTAATTCAGATATATGGCACAAACGATTAGGGCATGCATCCGATGATAAATTGAGACATGTTTGCACTTTGAAGAATTTTAAAAGAAGTAATGCACTTTGTTATTCATGTATTCGTGCTAAGCAAACCAGATTACCCTTTCCTGTTAGCACTACTGCTACCTCACATTGTTTTGATTTAATTCATTGTGATATATGGGGTCCATACAAGTGTGATACGTTAACAGGTGCTCGTTATTTTCTATCCATAGTTGATGACCATAGTCGTGGTGTTTGGGTTTTTCTTATCCAGCGAAAATCTGAAGTTGCCACCCATCTCATTAAGTTTTGTAATATGATAAAGACCCAGTTTAAGAGTAATGTTAAACGTATCCGTTCTGATAATGGTGTTGAGTTCCAGTCTTCATTGTTGATTGATTACTATGACGCTAATGGCATCTTATTTGAAAGCTCTTGCACAGATACACCACAGCAAAATGGAGTCGTGGAGCGCAAACATAGACACATTTTAGAGGTGGCTAGGGCTCTCCGTTTTGAGTCAGGCTTGCCAATTGATTTTTGGGGAGAATGCATCCTTACTGCCGTATACATCATTAATAGGCTACCGTCACGAGTCATCGACAACAAAACGCCATTTGAAGTTCTATTTCACAAACAACCAAAATATGAACATTTTCGAGTGTTTGGTTGTTTAGTTTATGCTCACAATAATAAGCACAAGGATAAGTTTGGGGAAAGGGGGAGTGCATGTATCTTCCTTGGTTATCCGGTTGGACAAAAGGCATATCGGGTTTATGATTTGGAGAAGCATGAGACGTATAGTTCGCGTGACGTCACCTTTTTCGAGGATATTTTTCCATTCAAGAGCAGTGTTCAAATGAATTTTTCAGATGCAGTCAGTGCGGCTCTTTCCAAGGTTCGTGAACATCATGCCCCAGCCGATCGTCCAACACTCACGGCTCGACCTTTCATCCGCTCCACCCAGAATAATTCTGACCTTAGTCCAGCCTCCTTAGACTCTGTTACTGTTGAGACCTCGGCTCCTGCTATCGAGACAGCACCATTGGTCGAGTCGTCCCAGGACAGTGGTGACACTCGCACGAGCCAGAGAGTTCGTCGTCCCCCCAAACATCTTGAGGCATATGAAACAGATCTTCCCCCCTCAATCGACCATGCACACCCCACTACCAATTCAGTTTACTCGACGGTACATCCCCTCTCAAATTTCGTTACGTATAATAAATTCTCTGCTTCTCACAAAGCTTTTCTAGCAGCCATCACGTCTCGTGATGAGCCCAAATATTTCTCTCAGGCCATTACAGATCCTTTATGGCGTGAGGCCATGAAGAAGGAAATTCAAGCTTTAGAAGCAAATGGGACGTGGACATTAACCACTCTTCCGCCCGGGAAGAAGGTCGTCGGTTCTAAGTGGGTTTACAAAATAAAATACAAACCCAATGGTGAGGTGGAACGATACAAGGCACGATTGGTTGCCAAAGGATTCACACAAATTGAGGGTGTTGATTTTCATGAGACGTTTGCCCCAGTCGCTAAGCTTGTCACCGTTCGTTGTTTGTTAAGTGTGGCGGCAAAACGTAATTGGGAAGTTCACCAACTAGACGTTAACAATGCCTTTTTGCATGGTGACTTACATGAAGACGTTTATATGCGCATTCCCCAGGGTTTTGAGAAGAATGGTGACATGCGTGTTTGTAAACTCCAAAAATCGCTTTATGGTCTTCGACAAGCCTCGCGTAATTGGTATGAAAAATTCACTCATGCTCTTATAGCCATCGGTTTTTGTCAATCCCGAGCTGATCACTCGCTATTTGTTTTTCGAAAAGCCGCCACTTTTGTTGTTGCACTCATATATGTTGATGATGTTCTTTTAGCTGGAAACGACCCTACTCACATATCCTTTGTGAAACGTTACTTGAATGACCAATTTAGCATCAAAGACTTAGGTATGTTGAAATATTTTTTGGGGATCGAAGTTGTCCGCTCTCCGGAGGGCTTTGTTCTTAGTCAACGTAAATATGCATTAGACATTTTGGAAGATAGCGGTTTGCAAGGTTGTAAGCCCAGCCAATTTCCGATGGAACAAAATTTAAAGTTGCGACCGGATGACGAAAGCCCACTAGTTGATGCCACAAAATATCGTCGTCTCGTAGGTCGTTTGCTCTATCTTACTGTCACTCGTCCAGACATTGTGTTCCCGGTCAGCCAATTGAGCCAATTTATGAGTTGTCCTCGTCAGACCCACCTTGACGCCGTGCATCGCGTACTGCGATATTTGAAAAATTCACCAGGCCAAGGTATTTTTCTTGCTGCTCACGACAACTTTCAGCTCCAAGCCCACTGTGATGCGGACTGGGCTGGTTGCCCGTTCACAAGAAGATCATCAACCGGCTACTTCGTCACACTTGGAGGCTCGCCTGTTTCTTGGAGAACAAAGAAACAATCCGTTGTTTCCAGATCCTCGGCTGAAGCCGAATATAGAGCAATGGCAACTACTGTTTGTGAAATTCTTTGGCTGAATTGGCTTCTTAGAGATTTTGGTGTCACGCAATTGGGCCCCACACCTCTCTTTTGTGATAATCAGGCAGCTCGACATATTGCAATTAATCCCGTTTTTCACGAGCGAACCAAACATGTGGAAATGGATTGTTATTTTGTTCGTGAACGCGTTGCTAGTGGAGAGATAGAACCATGCAAAGTCTCTACAACAAATCAAGTGGCGGACATTTTTACCAAAGCCTTAGGTGGCAATCGTTTCCGTTTTCTTCGAGGCAAGTTGGGCGTTCGTAATCTTCACGCTCCATCTTGAGGGGGAGTATTGAGAATATATATTCGTATCTTCAGTTTATTTCGTATCTTTATTTTATTTACTAGAATATATTAGCGTAAATTCTGTTAGCATATCTTCAGTTTATTTAGGCCCATGTGTTAGGGCCTTTCTTCCAATTGATGTATATATACACGTTCTTGGCATCATAATAAAGAAACCACATTATGCTGCGTATATGCACTTTAACACATTCTTTTAAATACAGGTAAATTATTTCCTTTTTTTTGTAACTTGGAAATTAAGGGGGAAAAAATATACTCGAAGTGTTGGCCGAATGTTATATATAAACCCAATGAAGGTTAATTAATTACGTTTGATTTCTTTTGAGTAGTAGTAATAGAACAATCAATTTGTTATTTTTTATTTTATTTTTTAGTATAAACATGATGTTTATTAATAGAACTGTACTTTTATTGATAAATATCTGTTTTTTTATTTTGAGAATTTATTTATCGTAATATTATGTTTCAATTTTAATCAAATGGCCGAGTTTAATAAATAAGAAAGGATTATTTATGTATTAACTATTGGGCCAGGCCGCATTCATTTTGCTAATAAGTAGCATGGGCCAGTTGAGAGAATAAGAGTGGGCCGTGACATCATTTTTCAAACATATCCAAAAGTTTTTGAAATAACAAAGTCTCACAACAAATATTCATCGTCTTATTAACATATTACACACCAATAATCGTTCATAGTCATTTTGGCAATACTCAAAATTTTATTCCTCGCACTTGCTAAATCTTGACTCGTGACTAAAAATCCAACATTCAAACAAAAACAAACTTTACAAATCCAAAATGCACGTACAAAACATAACCATACACACATATTATAAAAATCTATATGTCGCAACTTAGTATACATATCTATCAAACACGTTGATAAGAGCCCAATCTAAATTACATATAACACGTGTCAATCATTCAGTAAATGTAACAAAAGATGTTACACCATTCAGAGATCATGTCAAGTACTTGTGAAAGAGGGACTCAATTTTTCCATCTCCTTTGGTGGCAATGCAAACAAAACATTGACACTATTGCTTCCAACTCCTCCTCGGGAAACAACAATATAATATCCTTCCTATGACGTACCAAAGGGCAACTATACCTAGGTTTTCCCATGGGTACACAATCTCATCGAACCCTAATCTCCACCATGTGGATATCAAAAAGTCCCCATTTGGAAACTCTAATCTAATAAAGAAAATATGCAAATAATCACGGTACGAAGGGAGTATAATACAATTGACGTGATTGAGAGGAGAATGATAGAGATAAAAGTAATATCGATATAAAGTGAAGTGTAAGAATATAAAATAAAAAAATCTATAATAAATATATAATACACCATCATATTACCATTTTTGTTTTGGCGGGAAAGTTTGTGGACCGTTGATCATTTTCTTGATCATCATCATCATCGTCCATTTTTTTCTTCTAATTATAGTATGTTTGAAAATTAATTGTCATTAATATCTTCCTTTTATTTTATATCTTTTTATCCGTTGATTTTTTCTTGATGAAATATGGTCCTTAGATCAAAAGCTTAAAACTAGGAGGGGTAAAATGCAAGTTTGGTCCCAAGAGAATTTTTTCAAAACAATTTTGGTCCCACGTTCTTTTTAGGTCCCATTTTTTACAAAAATTGTCCCAACCGTTAAATACTTAACCGTTTCCGTTAAGTAATATTGCAAAAATGGTCCCAAAACAAAAAATGAGAAAAAATGACACATTTCAAAACAAATCATAATTTGTGTAAATTTGAAAAAACATATATATAATAATTTATATCAAATTTAAAAAGAGAAAAATTCATTTTACGTCCTGTAACTTAGGCCTAATCCAATTTATATCCTTTAAGTTTTCATTTTTTCGATTTACGTCATTTTTGGTCCAATTTACGTCCTTTTTGCCGAATTTTTTTCAAACTCACCGGAATGTGAGAAATAAATTGGGATTCCGGCCAAATAGTTCAATTTACGTCCTTTAAGTTAGAAAATTAAAATTTAATAAATAAATTTTTAAAAAATATCATTAAAAATTTTAAAATATTTTTAAAAATCTGAAAATATCGTTAAAATTAAAAAATATAAAATGTGTAAAATAAATTAAAAATATCTTATTTAATTTTTTAAAAATCTCATTAAAAATTATAAAATGTATAAAATAAAAATAAAAAATTTTACAATTCAAAAATCTCATTAAGAAATTCAAAAATCTAATTAAAAATTCTAAAAATCTTTTTTTTTTTTAAATGTGTAGATTAAATATTAAAAATTCTAAAAACCCAATAAGAATAATAAAAATTATTAATATTTCATTAAAAATCAGATTTGATTCGGACTCATCCGTCCATTAAAATTTTTCTCTAACTCCTAATTTTTTTTGTATTCCACGCTTTGATTGATTGTACAACCGTGTCAAATTCATTTTAATGAGGTTTTTAGAATTGTATAATTTTAAATTTTATTTTAAACATTTTTTAAATTTTAATTTATAGATTTTTTATATTTAGAATTTTATGTTTTTATGAGATTTTTAGAAATTTTTAATTTTTAATTTACAAATTTTTCAAATTTTTTAAGATTTTTTTATTTTTATTTTACACAATTTATAAATTTTAATGAGATTTTTAATTTTTTAATTATTAATTTCTAATTTTCAAACTTAAAGGACGTAAATTGGACTATTTGACCGAAATTCCAATTTTCCGGTAAATAGGACATAAATTGGACCTAAAATGACATAAATTGGACATCCTAGGACGTAAATTGAAAAAGTGAAAATTTAAAGGATATAAACTGGATTTTGGCCTAAGTTACAGGACGTAAAATTAATTTTTCTCATTTAAAAATTAAGAAAATTTTATAGAAAGCCTACAACATTTAAAAAGATAAAAAAAAATTAAAATTTTCTAACCAATTAATATTTTATGTAAAATCTGTCAAATTAAAAAAATTGAATAATTAAAATTTGACGATATTATTTTTTTATTTATAAAATCAAAAAAATTTATCATATAAATTCTTAAAAAATATCAGATATAGTTTTTAAAACATAAATTTTGAAGAAATTCAATTTACAAATTCCATCAAAATTTTAAACTAAAGATACTAAAAAAATGTATACATATATCTATCATTAACAGGCTCTTCACCCCGTCATTGACAGAAAATCGGAAGTCAATCTTCCAAAAATTCATTTTACATGTTAAGCCCTCTCAAACAAAATAATCGGTTTTGTGAGAACACCACGATATTTTGTGAGAATTCCCCTGAAAATATAGGGAAATTCCTCCATAATTTTACCGAAGAAGATTTCTGACTTGAGCGTCGGAGATTCCACGCCGGAATCCCCTCCGGCGTGTTTTTGCAGGTCTTTAGGAGGCCTAAAGAATAATTGTTCGTGGTAAAACTCACGAGGAAAGTGACAGTGCGAGCCCGTGATCACCCTAATCCGCACGGGAAGATTCTGTATCCGTAGTTGTTATTTTCCGACGCAACAACTGGCGCCGTCTGTGGGAAGTTTCCGAGTTAAGAAGTGAGAAAGTTCTGTACGAAATGGGTGGAGAACGAGACGTTACGAAGAAAGGTAAGGAGAAAGGAGATCTTGTCCCCTTGCCCTCACCTCCGCCTCCACCGGGTTTTCCTCCAAACAGGAATCCAGGGAAACAGCCTGTAAACCCTACATCGGAAGATAATCCTCTCGCACCAGAGGGGAATATGACGGGTACCTCAGGAGCCTCGGGAAGTGGGACTAACAAGGATACCCCTCATCCCAACGCCCAACCGGAGCTCTTGACCCTCTCCCAGGATCAATTAGACGTGATGATCGCACAAGCGGTCGAAAGGATAATCACCTCTCGTGGACTTCGCCCTCCGGGGCTCAGACCCCTAGTCAATGAGGGTACCAAGCAAAACCCTCTGGACCATGTCATTGATTCTCCCCCGATCCCTTCCAGAAATGAGGGTTCCCCTCGAGATCAGGAAGAAAAGGTGCCCTCCCAAGCTGAGAGAAGCATTCTTGATCGACCCCCCAGGAGGAACACGGAGAGGACCCCTGGTGGTATCACTCTAGACACAGAAACGGGAGAAAGCACGGATGACACTTACCAGGGTGCAGTTAGTGACCAGATACAAGCTCTTCGGAAGGAAATGAAAGATATGCAGAAATACATGATTGACAATGTGAGTAGACCCTCTTATGTTACTGGTTATCAATTTTCTTCCAGTATTTTGCAAGATGAACTGCCTTCTAATTTTAAATCTCTAAATTTTGAATATGACGGGACCACCGACCCCTATGAGCACCTTATGAGATTCGAAAATGCTGCCCTGTTACATAGTTATGGAGAAGGTGTCAAGTGCAGGGTCTTCCTAACCACTTTATCCAAAGCTGCGCAACAGTGGTTTACTCAGTTGGGACCAGATACTATTCATTCATGGCTGGAGTTTAGTGAATTGTTCCTGCACCAATTCGCCAGTGCTAGAAGGCAGCCTAGGGCTACCCTCACCCTATTTAACATGCGACAGGGAGAAAATGAGAGCCTTCGAGCTTTCTTGAAAAGATTCAACCAAGCAGCCTTGGAGGTACCTACAGCCTCTTCGGAAGTCAAGATCAACGCCCTCACTAATAGGTTGAAGGACAGAGACCTCTTTACCTCCCTAGCTAAAAAGCCTGTGCAGACCTTCGATGAATTGCTAAGAAGGGCTGAAAAATACCTCACTCTTGAAGAGGTGCGAAAAGCTAAGAGCTCTGAAGCTAGACCAATGGGAGGAACTGGAGAGCGAAGGAGGGAAACAATACCAAGAAGGCCTAGTCCAGAGAAGCACAGGAGCTCGAGAAGGCCTGGGGGCGTAAAGGAGGAGGAAAAAGTACGCTCAGGTCCCAGAGGAAGGTTTGAGAAATATACCCCTTTAAGGATAGAACCAGTGGAAGTTTTAGAGGTAGCGGGAGATCACCCCCATATGAAGTTCCCCTACTCTAGGAACAGAGGCCCTCAGAACCCCAAATCTGACAAGTTTTGCCGGTTCAACAATGACTACGGTCATGACACGAACCAGTGTTGGCACCTAAAGGATGAAATAGAAAGGATGATACAAGCCGGATATTTTAAGGAGTTTACTTACAGGGACAGGCAAGGCCCCCGAGGGCAAAAGAGGAAAGATTTAGAGGGAAGAACAGAGGAAAATAAAAGGAGCAGAGGAAGGAGGGGGAAGACCAGCCTCCCCCTCCCTAAAAGAGGGAACGATCCATATGATTATGGGTGGCCCTGCTGATGGCGACTCCTTTAGGCAAAGGAAACAAAGTATCCGATCGCTGAAGGTAGAGCAAAACATGGAAAATCGAGGGACATGAAAAATGACAGTGACTCCTGACATCCACTTTGGATCTAAGGATATGGGAGCGTCCAGAGAAACTCATAATGACGCTCTAGTGATCACTACGGACATTGCAGGGTACGATGTAGCGCGAATCTTCGTAGACACGGGAAGTTCAGCGGACATCATGTTCCTGGAGTGCTTTAAAAGGATGAAGTTAAATATAAAACTTAGGCCAATGGAAACTGTCCTTTATGGATTTTCAGGGGGAGCGATCCAGCCCCTGGGATCGGCCCTGTTACAAGTAGGGCTAGGGACTGTCCCCCACCGACGAGTACAAGTGATAGAGTTCCTGATAGTTGATGTCCCCTCTTCATATAATGTGGTGATGGGAAGACCGAGCTTGAACATTTTTCAGGCCGTAATTTCCACCTTCCATATGAAGATGAAATTTCCCGCCTCAGGGGGAGTGGGAGAGATATGTGGAGACCAGTACCAAGCTCGGAAATGTTATGTGGAGTCAGTTAAGATAGCAGACAAGGCTACGTTCCGAGGTCTGGAAAGATGCAAAGGGGAAGACCCCGAACTAAAAAAACAGAAAGTAGCGGAATTGGAGGGAGAGCAGCCCAAAATCAGAGCAGATGAGGAACTAATGAACATTGAACATTATACAGAGAAGGAGGGGTTCACGACTAGAGTTGGGACTCAGATGGAACCAGAACTCAAGGAAAGAATAATAGCCACTCTCCGAAAGAATGTAGATATATTCGCCTTCACCTCAGCGGATATGACGGGTATCCCTCCTGAAATAGCAGTACACCACCTCAATGTGGACCCCAGAGCAAGGCCGGTGAAACAAAAGCTAAGAAATTTTGGTAAAGAGAAGAATTTCATTGTGAAGGAGGAGATTGATAAATTATTAAAGGCAGGACATATAAAGATGGTACAGTTTCCCGAATGGCTCTCAAATGCAGTGTTGGTATCCAAAGGAGCTGGTAAGTGGAGGATGTGCATCGACTTCAGAGACTTAAACAAAGCATGCCCCAAGGACCATTATCCCTTGCCCAGGATCGATCAGTTGGTGGACGCGACATCAGGTTTTGAGTTGCTTAGCATGATGGATGCATATCAGGGATACCATCAAATCCAGTTAAATCCCCTCGATATCTCGAAGGTATGTTTTATTGCAGCTTGTGGTACTTTTGGATATATACGCATGCCTTTTGGACTAATAAACGCAGGAGCCACATACCAAAGAATGGTAGACTCGGTTTTCCGAGAACAAATTGGTAAAAACATGGAGATTTACGTGGAAGATATGTTGGCCAAGAGTGTTAAGGCGGAGCAGCATGTGAAAGACTTGGAAGAGATATTCCAAGTGATTAGGAGCCATGACATTAAGTTGAATCCAGCCAAATGTTCCTTCGGAGTAAGATCGGGAAAGTTTCTGGGATACATGGTGACCCAGAGGGGAATAGAAGTCAACCCTGCCAAGGTGAAAGCGGTACTGGACATGCAGCCACCTCGAAACCTGAAAGAACTGCAAACCTTGAATGGGAGAATAGCAGCTCTAAGCAGATTCATATCGAGATCAGCGGAGAAAAGTCATCACTTCTTCAAAACCTTGAGAAAAGGGACGAAATTTGAATGGGACGAGCCTTGTGAGAAGGCCTTTGAGGAGCTTAAACGTCACCTGGAACAACTCCCAAAGTTGACGAAACCCTCTCGGGGAGATATATTATTCCTGTATCTTTCCGTGGGAGAACATTCTCTAAGCACAGCGTTTATGAAAGAAGAGGGCTCCACACAACAACCCATATATTATGTAAGTAAGGTAATTCAGGGAGCAGAGGTCAGATATTCAGATGTAGAAAAGGCAGCCCTGACAGTGGTGGTGACAACTAGGCGGTTACGCACTTATTTCTTGGCTTATAGAATCGTTGTACGGACTAATTATCCCCTGAAGCAGGTACTAGGGAGAGCAGACCTGTCTAGAAGAATGGTCAAGTGGGCTGTTGAACTGCAGGAGTACGACGTTGATTATGAACCCATGAGGGCTATTAAAGCCCAGGCTCTAACAGATTTCATCCAAGAATCCACCAGAGCCGAGGAAATGCAAGGATGGAGAGTGTATGTGGATGGCTCCTCATCCGCATTAGGATGCGGAGCAGGGATAGTGCTGGTTGACCCTGAAGGCCAGGAGATACAGGTGGCCGTTAAGTTCCGATTTTCGACCTCCAACAACGGGGCCGAGTACGAAGCCCTGATCAGAGGGGCCAACATGGCAGCGGAATTAGGAGCACAAAAGGTCACCCTATATTCAGACTCACAGTTGGTAGTGCAGCAAGTAATGGGAGAGTACCTTGCCAAAGACGAAAAAATGATCGCATATTTGGAGCAGGTGAAAAATCTGAAAAGCAAATTCCATGCTTTCGAAGTAATACAGATACCGAGGGAAGAGAACACAAAAGCAGATGGATTGTCCAAGTTAGCTAGTTCCACTGAGTTCAAGGGACAAGGGAATATAACCCTAGTAATGGCCGATCGATTGACGACGGAAACACAAGTTGGAGAGATAACAGAAGAGGATGATTGGAGAAAAGAGATATGGGAGGAGCTGAATAAAGATCCCGCGATCCCAACATCGAGGGAAGCCAAGGCTCTGAGATTGAAATATTGTATCCTTGGAAATCAATTGTACAAAAGGTCCTTTACTCAACCTTATTTGAAATGTCTTTCGAAACAGGAGACAGAATTCGTAATCAAGGATATCCATGAGGGTTGTGCGGTCAGCCATGAAGGCTATAAGACGATGGTAAAGAAGGTGTTTAGGGCAGGGTTCTATTGGCCCAGTGTGATAAGGGACGCTCAGGAATTCGTGAAGAAATGTGAGAAATGTCAGAAGAACGGACCATTGATACGAGTACCAGCGGAGGAGATGGGTGCTATGTATTCGCCTTGCCCATTTGCAAAATGGGGAATAGATTTAGTGGGGCCCTTCCCCATGGCACCAGGAGGGAGGAAATTCTTAATCGTCGCGGTGGACTACACTGCCAGGGCCAAAATATGTCAGCCTCTGGGAGGACGACACGTGGACATAAGATGAATTAAGTTCGTCTTATCAAGGGTGATAAATTAAGAAACAAGATTAATACACCCTGGGCCTAAAGGGGGTTATTGGGCCGGAAGCCCATATTAAGGGTCTTAATGTCTTTGGGCCAGATATCTCCAGTCCAAGTAAGAGAGATTGGAGTGTGGCTCTCAATGGATAAGGCCGAAGAAACATTCAAAGGAACAAGTGGTGGTGAGTCCACTAAGGGGAACGGGTCTGGCGGAAGGTTGCAGATCTTGAGGGAGAAGAAGTCTCCCTCTCTCCCCGATTTTAGAAAAGGTATAAGTAGAGTTTTGTTTTCATAATTAAGATTCGCGTTTTACATTGACTACGATTCTGATAAAATTATTCTGAGGAATTTATCTAAGAATAAACCCCAAAAATTAAGGAAGAACACCACGATATTTTTTGAGAATTCCCCTGAAAATATAGGGAAATTCCTCCATAATTTTACCGAAGAAGATTTCTGACTTGAGCGTCGGAGATTCCACGCCGGAATCCCCTCCGGCGTGTTTTTGCAGGTCTTTAGGAGGCCTAAAGAAGAATTGTTCGTGGTAAAACTCACGAGGAAAGTGACAGTGCGAGCCCGTGATGACCCTAATCCGCACGGGAAGATTCTGTATCCGTAGTTGTTATTTTCCGACGCAACACTTCTATTTATTCATGATTTTTTGTAGATAATTCTCATCTTCTTAGTTTTCTCTCTTTGCATCTTCCATTGTAATTTAATAGATTTAAGGTTTTTTTTTTTTTCGTATGCATGTACTTTTTGTTAAAGATTTTTTGAAGATGTATTCATCAATTCTTGAAGATGTTTGAAGGTTGTTAAGGATTTTTGTGTTAGTTATCAAAAAAAATTGAAGATTTCATCGTCAACGTCGTCAACTCCTGAAGTTTTTGTGTTATTCATCGTCAATGTCGTCAACCCCTGAAGATTTTTGTAATTTTTTATATCTTTAAAATTTATGGTGTTATTCATCAAAAGATCGGTTGTAGACTTTTTATTCAGAAAATCTTCAAGGATTGAAGATTTTCTTTTAGATTATATATTGATATATCTGTTTTTTATTTTTTTTTGTATTTGATGTAATTTTTTTTGTAAATTTATTGTATTTTAGTTTATGTATTCAATTATTTCTTATAAAACTACGTAGATACACATTATATCGATTCCGTAAATGTATATTTTCGTATGTAAATGAAGTTTAATTGTAGATTTTTCTTTTTATCCACCAAAATTTGAAGAACCGGTGAACATTCTCAATTCATTCAACGAATATTTGAAGATTTATTGAATATTCGAGTTATATTATCAGAAGTTTAAAGATTTTTTTTAAGGTTTCAAGATTATTTTGTAAACATAATAATATTTTCTTAATTTAAATTAACTTTTTTCTATTCCTTATTTCAGTTTTCTTTTTGTCATGTTTTTTTTTTGGTCTAATTCTTAAAAATAAAATTGGTGTGTCTATATTTTCTCTTTCTCTCTCAGTTTTTATTTTTTAATCAATTTAATTTATGTTTCAATTCGAATTTGTTCATATTTGTAATCAATTATAATCTATTATGTTAATTTATCACAATTTTAATTTTTTCGTCACTCTAATCAAGTTTTGCAAGGTGTGGATTAATAAAAAATTATGTCATCCAATGTTGATCAATCCAAGAATATTTTATATATATTGTTCATGATGTCATTGTTACTAACATTCATTTCTATATCAAAACTACAATTAATAATTTCAAGATACAATATGTATATAGTTTTCAGAATTAAACTCAATTTAAAATTAAATTAACATCATCCTTTAATTTAGCATTTTAAATTATTATATAATAAAATCGACGTTTATTATTTTGAAAATATGCAATTTAAATTTTTAGTCAATATATATTTTTTTTAATTCAATAAATTTGTAACTGATTCCTTAAATGTTGCTAATTTTTCCATCAAATACTCCCGCATTCGTTAATGATATCCACAATTATTGATTAGATTCATAACCGTTGATAAGATCAATTTAACAAAATTGTAATTATAATTTCAAATTTAAGAATATATTTATATTTATCAATTAATTTTATTCTTATTAAAATTCTTAATTATTGATTTTATTACTCAATATAAATTTTTTAATGTTGTTTATTGTATTTTTATGATCAAGTTTGTTGGATTATAATTTTTAACCACTTTTATTAATTTGAAGATTTGTGAATTTATTTCATTTTTAAAATTAGTAATTTTTATCATCTTAATTACATTATTTTAACCATCTTAGTAATAATTTAAATTTTAGTCAATATTTTAGTTAATTATTGTTAATTTTAATTATTTTAGTATAATTTTTTTTTTTAAAATAGTCAAATATTTTTTTTCCAATTCAATCAATTCGTAGCATTGAAATTTTGGCTACCAACTTAAATTTTGGTGGTTTAGTATTAAAAGTTTGTGAATGACAGTGTGAACTTTCAATGTTATCGATAATAAAAATAATAATATATATATATTTTTTAAAATAAGTTAGTAATATTATAAAATAAAAATATTATAAATAATAATTAAAATTTAAAATGTTTTGACATTTTTAAACCCTACTAGTATTTGTAAAACGCTTAAAAAGCGGCAATTTGTCGCATAAACATTCCCCAGCGCAATGGCTAATTTTCACAACTGAGAACAGTTTTTGGCAAATTTGCCGTTAACTGTTTAGTGACACAAATCTGCCTTTAAAAAAACAAAAAAAATGTGTATATAAATGTTAATCTCAATTGAAAATAAAAGCCACTGGATTTTTTTATTTTTTTAATATTAATTTTTTGTTTTGGATTTATAAAATTGTGTAGATAAATAATTGTTTTTTATGAAAATGATTTGATTTATTATTTTGAGCTTTACTTAATTTATTGCATTTAGATTTAGAATTATAATAATTTTATACCTTAAATGTGAAAATTTAAAAAAATTAAAGCATAAAAATTAGTTGTGATATTTTGAGACAGTTTGTTTTAATTAAGAGAATATATATTGCTTTTTTTATAATGTTTAATTTAATTTTAAGTGTAAGTATGTATGATATATTTGATAATAAATAAATATTTAATAAAAAGAAAATTCAAAGTGAATATTCCATTAATGGATCAATTTACCACCAAGTGTTGTAGGTGGTGTCAGTGACTCGGTGTATATTCATTGCAACTTGCAACCCTACTAGCATAACATTTATCACTAAATATATCATCACTCCATTTTATAAAGTTTGTTACATTTGATTTTAAATCTTATTTAAAAAAATGTTATTTTTCTTATTTTTAACAATAATCTTCCTAAACTATCTTTATTAATTTCTACAATATCTATTTTTTTTTAAAAATATATTAATGACCTTTTCTTTTTGAAAAGGTTAAAGGAAGATTGGAAAAAGAAAATGAAATAGAGAAGTATAAAAACTAACGAGGAATAAATGTGTCAAAAAAATATGTTTATTAATTCTATATAAAATAAAAAATGCGAATTTTTTAATGAAACGGATGAAGTATGACACTAGTTCGGTTTAATTTGAGTAATTTTAAATATGAATATAGGTCTATTTATGTATTTATCGAATAACTAATTAAATAAAGTTTTGAATTGATGTCAAATCTATTATTGTACGTTGTGAATCAGTTATGATTTTGAGTTGATCTTATAATATTTGGATCGAATCATAGTGTGAAATTTGATCTCTCAAGTGAAAAGATTGAGGCATATTGTTTTTTAGAAAGTGCTTTATTTTTCCTTTTATGTGAATGGCCAGGTTTGGCCTTCAATTTCACTATCAAAAAACAAATAAATAAAGAGCAACCTATCTCCCCCCTCGTGTCTTAATTCTTTACTGCCTTCTTAGTCGAACATTATTTGTGGATGCCAATTGCCAACTATGCCACAAGTAAGTAAATGAGTGCTTTTTTCGTTTTAGTTAAAAATTAGTATCACGTTTTAATTAAAGTAAGTGTTACGATTTATTTATAATTATTTTTTAAAAATTACTGTAATATCATTTACTATTATTAACTTACACATTTCAATTAAAATTATTGTTACATTTCAGTTAAAAATAGTTTCATGATTCATCATATATGTATATACACTTTCACGGTGCAACGGACTAACTCAATGATTTTATTTCCGTTAAAACAGAAAAATATCGGTATTTAATTATGTCAGGTGTACTTACAGTCTTTTAGGCAACTAAGCTGCATCTTTTTTATTTATTTACTAAATATTAGTAACAGTTTTGTTATTCTTTACATCTTACTTATATTTGTATTATTATGATTTTATTATTTATAATATGAATGTATGTTTTTAATAAGACTATTTTTTAAAAATAAAAATAATATTATTATTTTTATTATGAAATAATATTATAATTACTTTACTATTAATTAATAATACTATTTTATTTATTTATTTATTTATATTGTTAAAAAATATTACTCCATTATTATTATATGTTATTTACTATTTTTATAATTTGTTATTTTTGAGAAATAATGCTATTGTTAAAAAGCTATTACATTATTATTCATATTGTTGAAAATTATATTAGTTGAATAGGTAAAACGGGGTTGAAAGAAATGACTGCTATTATTATTTTTTGAATCTTAATTTCTTATTATATTATAAATAAATTCATGAACGATAGATTTCATGTTTTAACTATTCTACCATTCTGGACCAAAGGACTGAGAGATTAATTGGGTGGAACTATTTAAGTTACTGTGGAATTTCATAATAAGAAATTGGATAGAGTGCATATTGAATGAATTGAAAATGAATTACATTTGAATTACATGATCAAAATGATTATATCTCTCTGAATATTTATAAAAGAGGAGTTACAACTAACAAATGAGTTATAACTAACAAGGACAATTATTACGGTAGTCACATTTTACAAAGTGACTATATAGTCACTTTGTCGAATCGCGCCATGTGGCGTCGTAAACGTCGTAACGACCTGCTACCTGTTATACAGGTTTAAGTTATTTTTAGCATTATTTAAATTTTATTTTGTTATTTACTATATTACCCTTCTTTTATTTAAATTATTTATAAGAAAGTTTAATTTATAAAAAATAATAAAATTACTATCCTACCCTTTTAATACAAATATTATAATTTTAAATTTAAAAAATCAAATAAACAAATTCCAGAATAATGCATCAGGGTTCCTTTCCGACTCTCTTTCTTCTCCACAACGATGTTATGTTTCTAATACTTGAATTGAAATTAGGGTTCCTTTCTCCCAACTCCATTGTTCATAAATTGCGAATGAATTGAAATCGTTTATTTCTCCCCAAATTCCAACGTTCCTAAGTTGTAAAGTGAATTCGATTATCCTAAGTTACAACGTTTATTTCTCGCTCAAATCTCGATTTTCGCCGACGGTCACTGACTCCAAGAAGGCGGTGGCGGCTGGCAGGCGGCGGAGGCGGATGATAGCAGACGATGGGTCACTGGGTCACTAAGGCAGAATTGAAAACACATGCTGATAGGTTTTAATTCCTTTAAGTTATAATTTGATTTGTTTTTTATTAATTAATTTATTTGATTTATTTTTTGGAAAAAGCCAAAATCTTATTCAAAGAGGCATAAGGAATGCCTATGAAATGTCAAGAACAGAGAAAAGAGAGCAAGAAAGACATAACCTAAAGAAATAAAAATACAGCCCAAAAATTGGAGAAGCTCCTATTTAATGCATACAAGTGGTTCCCTTGTCCAGTCGTCCAATGTGTTCCATCTATAGATCCTGAATCTTGCCTTGAGCCACCTTAATGAGATCAATTGAATTTTATCAGCCCCTGCTTCCGCCTCAAAGCCCTCTCCCCTGAATATTATGCCATTTCTGCTGTTCCAAATGGTCCAAACGGTCGCATGCCAGATCAGTGCCCACGCATCTTCCCATTTTGGTTCTGCCAGATCATAGTGAAGAGTATAATGTGCTAGTCCAGTTTCTCCGGCTGAATAGGATTGGCCGAACCACGAGTAGATAGAACGCCAGATTTTTTCAGATTCTGTACACCGAAAAAACAGGTGGGTGGTATCCTCGTCTTGCGGCCCACACAGCTTGCAACTAGTATCGTCTTTTGTTATTAATTTTATTAATGATATAAGGGTAAATATGTAATTTTAACATTACATATTTTAATTACATTAATAAAAATATAATCAATTATTTTATTGTATAAGGATAAAAATGTAATTTTACAATAATATATTTTAATTAATTTAATTTAATAGAAAATACAAATTTATGACACATTACGACAATACATACCGTAAAATTTACAAAAGGTAGCAGGTCATCAAATTTAAGCCTTCAGATTAGATTTTTAATGGCTTAGATTAAATGACTACGATAGTCATTACGACACCTTACGACACCCTGACTACATGTAGAAAGTCCCAACTAACAAAATAAACTACTCCTCTAACTAATAATCTTTCATTTGTGGGCTTAACTTGTTGTTATTCTTCACACCCTCCCACAAGATGAGCATGAATGGTAATCAAGCACATCTTGAACTTGTTTAAAAAAACTCCAAACCATTACGAGTAGCACGACGTGGGTGCAATGATATCAACAATGAAGAGGTAGCCTTCGAGAATAGAATCCAACAACAAATTGAACATTTGAACGTGGATGTAAAGAGTAGGCAAATGATGCAATCCATGCATCTAATCATGGTGAGATTTTCACCAATATGACAAAAAAAAATAAATGTAAAGATAGAATCGTGATAGACACGAAAAATAGAGTCGTGATAGACACAAAGAGAAAAGACTAGATTGAGTATAGAACTCTAAAAGTTTAAGAAATGAGTATAAAACTCAAAAGACATAAGAAATTCATCCAAAACTAATTGCAAAAGCGTACCTAGATCGACAAACGTGTTTAATCGATCATAAATTAATCGATACACAACTCTGATACCATGTGAAATTTCATAACAAGCAGAAATTGGATAGAGTGCATATTGAATGAATTGAAAATGAATTACATTTGAATTACATGATCAAAATGATTATCATCTCTCCTTTTATATAGAGGGGGATTTACAAAAGAGGAGTTACAACTAACAAATGAGTTATAATTAACAAAATAAACTATAGTACTCCTCTAACTAATAATCTTTCATTTGTTGACTTAACTTGTTGTTATTCTTCACATTTATAGATTCGATTTACGTGAATTTCACTTCTCAAGTTACATTTATATATTTTTTAATTTTTTTGCTCAAAAGTTATGAAAAACTTTCCACCCGAGCAGAGAGAGTAATAAAGAATTGGGGACAAAATAAAATTGTGGTGCATAGATTTAAAAGTTTTGTATAATCAAGTCAAGTGGTAAAATAGTGTTTTTATTTTATTTTGCCAAATGGATATTCGAAGAAAGTGGTAATGGAATCTTGATTTTATGTATGTATATGATGGAGATCAATTAACAGCAATTAAGGCATGATGGAGATTGATGGCTTGATTTGATTCGTATTTTAATTATAATTGTTATTTCCTATTTAAGTACTATAAGCCCACGATAGTATTGGGCCTTAGATTAGGGTTTGTTGAGGTTTGTCTACTATTAATAGGGAGTGTTTTTCATTGTAAAATGAGGTGATTTGATTAATGAAAAAAACGAGAGTTTATCTCAGTATCTCCTTTACGGTATTCTTCTTGAATCAACGTATTTGAGTTTTGCCACTTTTCCGGGTATTCGTAGAATTAACGGACAGTGTGTGTTCTTTTGTGTTCTTCGATTTGTCATTTTTATACGTTTGCGCGGCCTGCATCAGTTGGTATCAGAGCTTATAATCTTTTGTGTACTTCATATTTGTCACTTTTTACGCTTTCGCGGCCTACATCAGTTGGTATTCAGAGATCAGGTACGATTCTTGATGATGGATCCATTTTTTGATAAATATTTTGATGAAAGTTGTGGTTATGAGGGACCACCAATTTTTTATGAATATTTTGATGAAGAATGTGGTTTTGATGGATTGCCAATTTTCGATAATTTTGTCGATATTTTGGTTGATAATGATGTCGATGGCTATAGTGGCCCTCCAATTTTTGACGAGGAGAATGAAAATATTGTTATAGGTTAAGATGTTCATCCCTATACCATTGACTCAACGGTGGGGGTAGGGAATAATTATTTTGTGATTTTTACTAATGACAATGGAAATCACAATAGTGCTCTTGTAACGAAATGTCAAATTGTTATTATTTTGTGGCAAAAAAAGTACAAAGATGTTCCAGCTTATCTCCGCACCTTCACAAGGAGAATGAAGCTAGTAGCGATTCGAGGTCAAATCGTTTTCAACCGGGTGAGAATGATGGAGATCAATTAGCAGCAATTAAGGTATGATTGGAAATTGATGGCTTGATTTGATTCGAATTTTAATTATAATTGTTATTTTCTATTTAAGTACTATAAGCCCACGATAGTATTGGGCCTTAGATTAGGGTTTGTTGAGGTTTGTCTACTATTAATAGGGAGTGTTTTTCATTGTAAAAGGAGGTGATTTGATTAATGAAAAAAATGAGAGTTTATCTCAGTATCTCCTTTACGGTATTCTTCTTGAATCAACATATTTGAGTTTTGTCACTTTTCCGGGTATTCGTAGAATCAACGGATAGTGTGTGTTCTTTTGTGTTCTTCGATTTGTCATTTTTATACGTTTCCGCGGCCTGCATCAGTTGGTATCAGAGTTTATAATCTTTTGTGTACTTCATATTTGTCACTTTTTACGCTTTCGCGGCCTACATGAGTATGTATGTATATTCTTCTTTTTTTCAACGGCAATTGATAAGTGCATCAATGTATGTATGTATATTCATATTCATTTTTTGAGGCAGGCATACCCCCGGTATATATATGGACACATGAGAATTTATCTATTCTTGCCATGTGTGTACTACACTGTTCAATGCATTTTTATTTTTAATTACATAGTATATTTTTTAAATGCACAAAAAAAAATAAAAATTCATAAAACATTATTTTACAGTATATTATAGCATAATGTGAAAATTTATGTCAATTCCAGAGGAAGCCTATTTTCTGGAGTTGTAAATTATATAAGTTCGAACCCATTGTTCCCTAACATTGAATGGTTAGAGCCGATTACTGGCAGTCGGTCTACTAAAATTAAAATAAAATTTCAACTATTAAAAGACGGGTAAATTGCAAATTTGGTCCCAAGAGAATAATTGAAAAGCAGTTTTAGTCCCATGTTCTTTTTTGGTTCCATTTTTTGCAAAAAAGGTCCCAATCGTTAAATATTTAACATTTTCCGTTAAGGGTTAAGTAACATAGTATGAAAATTATAAAAATATATATATATAGAATTTGAATATTTTTTCTGAAACACAACAATCGAAATATAATTTAAAAATATCAAAAAAACAAATAAATGTAAATTCTGAAATTTAAATAATTTTTTTTTATTAAAACTGAAATATATACAAAAATACAAATAAAAAAGAAAATATTGAAAATACAAAAAATTAAAATTTGAAATATACAACCTGTATTTAAATATAATCTAAAAATTCAAATTAACTCTTTTAATCCATATTATTTGGATATAATTTAAAAATACTAAAAATATTTTTTTCAAATCAAATAATAATCTCTGGTAAATTATGAAATTGCTCTAAATAATTTTTAAATAAAAATCTATATTAAAACTAAAATAAAAAAAACATTTATATAAAATCTTTGTGAATATAATTTGATGATACAAAATATAATTAAAAAACAAAGATAATTACAAAAATTCAGAAAATATCAAATTAAAAAGAAAGATAACAAATACAGTATAACCTGCGTATATATATCAACCTCCCCCACCACTGTTCTTCTCGCCGGCGAATATCCACATACCCATTCCAATCGTCGCCAACACCGCCACTCCAGCCCATTCTCGTCACCACCGCACCTCAACACCACCCGCCACCATCGTTACCCTAGAATACTTCCAAAACTAATGAAAAATCCGGATACGAAATTCGATTCCGGTCACAAAATTCACAAAGGCTACACGCTCTAGCCTTATCTCAGTTCCAGGATTCAAAGCCCCTTGTCAATTTCAAATTTTGATCACTCCTTCATCCCCAATTTTACGATTTCTCTTCATGATTATTGGCGATTTTTTAATCTTTTCTTAAACTTGTTTTTCTGAATTTTGTATTCCTGTTGATGTTTGGGAGTGGAGCCGCTGGCGACGGGTGGTTGTGAAATTTAAGATTTTGGTTCAATGTTGGAGGAAAACTACCCTCAGCTCAGTGCGTTTTTTTTTTCTCAGTACTTTTGGAATTTCCGACAAACAGAGTAGGGAAATGAAGGGATTGGGGCAACGTATATGGGAGGAGCAATGGTTGATCTGGAAGTCGCCGAAAATGGGAGGAGCAATGGATGATCGGGAAGTCGCCGAAAATGGGAGGAGCAATGGATGATCGGGAAGTCGCCAGAAATTTCCGCCACAAGGGAGATGGCCGGAAAATGTGTTTGATAGGTGGGCTGATATTTTAAGATTAAAATTTTTGTATTAAAATAATAAAATTTTGAATTGAGTTTAATTTTAAAAAAAGAAAAAAGAAATTGTAGTTAACAGTGCGTGAAGCTCACACACCATTTCTGTTAGCATTTAACGGAACTATTTCTATGGGACCAAAAGTGATGAAAATGGGACCAAAATTGTGAGGGCACATTTTCTTGGGACCAAACTTACATTTTACCCATTAAAAAACTATCAAGAGTAAATTGTTTAACATCATAATCTTGATTCATGAGATGCAAGCAAAAATGTCACCTTGGTGTGCTAAAATTATGGCACACATTTGGTTAGATCAATTAGCTTACTCATCTTAAATTAAGTGGGTGTTTGCAAGCACTAGTATGTACTTAAAAACACTTATTTTTTAAAATATAATCACTTTTGTAGTGTTTGACAACACAACTAAGTGATTAAATTAAGTAGTTTAAAGTGATTTTGGTGAAGCATCCCTCCACCTACTTTTAATAGCTTATATGTGCTTCTCATCATTGTAGTAACCAATTTTACATTTTTGCCCTCACAATTTAAATAATATTTTATATTTACTCATTATTTATTCAAATATAATAAGGGTATTTTTTAAAATTATAAAGAAGCTATTTGTTTTGCAAACATCACAACATATACAAAATTGATTAAAAGTGCTTAATTTTAAAACACTATATATGCACTTTCAAATTTATTTCAAAAATCAATTTTAATCACTTTAAATCAATCACTATTGTTTGCAAACACACCCTAAATCACTCGTTCTATATTTTATTTTTCTTCCACACACTAATTACACTATTAACTATAATGCTAGCTCCTTTAATATATTCGAAAGTTCTTTATTTTATCATTTTGAGTGTCACATCGAATGTTGCTATTTTATTTTTCAAAACTCACTGTATCTCTCTACCTTTCTACTTACATATTTTTCTACATTTTCTATTTTATACCATTCTCTACCTTTTTCGGTTTCCAGACCTGGATGTCTTTATGAAATCTCTAGACCAGTCTTTCCCCACTGGTCTTTACCTCCCTTCTTTGGAGACATACTTTCTTGGGTCTATTGCCTTTCTCGAACCTTTTGTTGGATCTTTGTCTGCACTGTTGTCTCCTACCTCTTATGTGACTGATTTAGTTGGGCAAAGCGCTTCCACACCGAGCTTTGCTGCGCCGTTCGTCCCATCGGCTGACCCCGCTCCCACGAGTTCAGTGTTTTTTCCAAACCACATACGTCCGTTTAAGAAGGGAGATTATTACACGATTTCGATTGATAACACAACGCTACATGCTGGTTTGAATGAATTCAAGGATGCTCTGATTGGTCGCTTACTCACTCCTCGTGGCAAAGCCCCGATCCCGTATGCTGATTTGTCGAGGAGGCTCGTCGAGACCTGGTCCCTTCAAGGGCGTCTGTCCGTTGTTCCAATCAGAAAAGAATTTGTTGTTCTCAAATTTCGCTCTTTGGAATAGCGCAACATAATTTTCCGGAGAAGGGTTTGGCAGTTGCGCTCAAGTTCCATCCGACTGAAAAAATGGTCTCTCGGTTTCAATCTGAATCAGGCCCCGACTTTGATGGCTCAGGTTTGGGTACGCCTCGTCGGCCTTCCGATTGAACTTGGCAACCAACGGTTCTTTCGGCTGCAACCTCAGAGGTTTGCATGCTCGTTAAGATAGACGCTCACACATCGGCTAAAACCATGGTACAATATGCTAGAATCTTGAAGCCATTGTAAGGTGGTTGGACACATGTCTGCACGTTACTCTAAAGGAAATGCCCGCCACCCTTCTTCTCGTGACGATCCCCGTGGTAAGACTCGCCACAAAAGACGGTAGAGGCCTTCCTTTTCGGACCTCCAGCCTCGACCGCCCCCACAGGATCCCACCTCGGCTATCAGAGTCGATCCGATCCCAATAAGGAACTCCTTCTTGTGCCTCGACGCTTCGTGCATGGATGAGCCCTCAAACATTTATTTGGAGCCTGCGGTTGAGGCAGTCAGCAACACTCAGGATTTGGAGGCTGCTACATCATTGAAGCCGTTGGCCAACGACGCTCTTACCCCTGCTCGGGCGGCCTCGAACCGCTCCACAGATAACTCATATGCCACAAGGTGCCTGGGGGAGAGTATCCCATCAACAAATATCACAGATAACTCATATGCCACAAGGTGCCTGGGGGGAGAGTATCCCATCAACAAATATGATCAAACAACGCTATCGATGATTTCAAGGCTAGAGTTTGTGCGGATTGCACTGTCAGCTCATCGACAGGGCTCGACAATGATATGATCCGTGCCTCCAAGTTCAAGGACAGATGGGGCGATGCTTTTGACCCACCATAGATCCTTCACCCTGTCTCGGGTTCCTCATTTTGATCAGTTCTTTCAGACTCTTTAATCGTTTTACTTGGTAGGTGATTTTCAGGGGTGTACCAATATCGATGCACCCCGACCGCTGATTCGACTTGTGAACTTATGACTTTTTTTCCCTTTTATTGGTCTTTTTCCTATATCTATACTTCAACATCTCACTACACATATAATAATATATTATTTAATTAGTGTAAAAAAAATTAAAACGAACAACATTAGGAGGAACGGAGGAAGTAATAACAAAACAATACAACATCAATCTTGATTTGACATAAAACTCTCAATCAACCCCTTTTCCATCTCCATTTAAACAAAATTATAATTCAAAAATTATCCTTATCCACTTTTTTTTTCCATCTTCATTCACGTACTATTCATTATCAATCCATCTCCAACCAAACGGCCTAAGAGTTAATAGCATTTTTTTTTTTACCATGGTTGTGATATTAATTTCAACATATGTTTTATTTTTTGTAATTTGATAAACTTTGCAGTTTGATTCACCGATGGATTTTTCACCGTTTCATATGGAGCGCGACAAAAGGCACATTAGTTCCATGATGTCAGATGTCAAATAAAAAATCCTTCTTTTAAAATAAAATTAAGTGACGTTTTTTTCAACTTTTTTTTTTTAATTTGCGTTGATTAATATGTGGTTACAGTGGTTTGTTCGTGTGTTTATTAATAGATATATTTGTATGTAGATTTGTATATCTTTAGTGATTTGATGTAATTAGGAATTGTTTAGCTGATTAGCGTAATTGGTGCAATCTCTCTTGTATATACTTTGTAATTGTTGGTTAATGAGATTACGGAAAATATTACGTTCTTATATGGTATCATGAGACTAGGGTTCTTCCCCTCTTTCTTCCGCTGCTCCTCTTCATCGGTGATATTTTTTTCCGGCGATTCTTCATGGCTGCATCCAAGTCTTCGTTCCATCCGGCTTTGGCAGTTTCTAACATTAAGAATCATATCCCAATTATCCTTGAAATGGAGAACGTCCAATATGGGACATGGGCATAATTATTCAAAATTCATGTCCGTTCTCAAGGAGTTCTTCATCACATCATCCCCTCCAATCCTCCAACCCCAGTTCCGACAGAGGGTGAGGAGCGTGAAACATGGCTCACGCTTGATGCCACGGTGCTGCAGTGGGTGTATTCCACTATTTCCTCAGATTTGTTACACACAATCATCGAACCAGACTTGACGGCGGCAAAGGCATGGGATCGGCTCCGAGATATATTCCAAGATAACAAAAATTCTCGGGCAATATCTCTCGAACAGGAATTCTCTCAAACCCAGATGGAATCATTTCCAAATGCGTCGGCCTACTGTCAAAGGTTGAAGCTGCTGGCCGACCAACTGAAGAATGTCGGTTCTACAGTTTCAAATGACCGCCTAGTGTTACAGCTTGTATCGGGAATGTCAGAGGCATATAACGGCGTCGCAACTCTAATCCGACAGCGGGATCCCTTGCCGGCGTTCTATCAGGCTCGATCGATGTTGGTCCTCGAGGAGGCGGCACTGAATCGCAAGGCTTCGCTGTCCGGTACTGCTCTGGTGAGTCCGGCACCGACGGCGGCTGCATCATCTGAACCGAGACACTCTGGTAACAAGAAGGGCCAGAAAAAGAAGCGTAGCCAGGCCCATGGCGCCACTGCCCCTGCTGCTCAGCCCAATTTCCGTGGGCCATCTCCATGGAATGCTCAGTGGGCTGCTCCTGCTCCGTGGATTAATGCAGCCTGGCCCACACCCCCTGTCCATTTCCTACTGCATCGTGGCAACCTCCATCCCAGGCCCACTCTGTCGGTCGGCCCTCAATGTAGTCTGGACAATTGGGTGCTCGCCCACAGGCCTATGTGGCTCAGCCGACGCAGACGGATATTGAGCAAGCAATGATGACTCTTGGCCTCGCTCCTCCGGACAGCTCTTGGTACATGGATACGGGCGCGTCCTCACACATGGCGTCGGGTTCAGGTACTCTCTCGTCTTATTTTAATACGGGCATTCATAATTCAATTATTGTTGGCAATGGTCAATCTATTCCGGTTAAGGGTACTGGTAATGCAACTTTCCCTTCTCCCCATCCCCCATTGTTACTTCGCAATGTTTTGCATGTCCCGGGTATTATTAAGAATTTAGTTTCTGTTCGTAAATTCACCCGTGATAATTCTGTCTCCATTGAATTTGACCCGTTTGGATTTTCTGTCAAGGATTTTCAGACGGGGACCCACCTAATGCGATGTGAGAGTACGGGGGAGCTCTATCCTGTTACTTCTAGCTCGGCGACAGCTCTTGCTGCGTTGTCTTCTGGGGTCTGGCATGATCGGTTGGGACATCCTGGGTTAGATATATTTGATAATCTTCGTAGGAATAAGCATATTTCGTGTAATAAATGGCCTACTGGCACTTTATGTTCTTCTTGTTCTATGGGCAAACATGTCAAGCTTAAGTTTGGTATATCTTCTTCACAGTCGTTATTTCCCTTTGATATTATACACTGTGATCTTTGGACATCTCCAGTTTTAAGTTCTACGGGTCATCGATTTTACATTGTTTTTGTGGATGATTATTCTAATTTCTTGTGGACTGTTTCTCTAGCTCATAAATCTCAAGTGTTCTCAGCCTTCTTATCTTTTCGGAATTTTGTTAAAACTCAATTTGAGCGTGACATAAAAGCGTTTCAGTGTGACAATGGTCGTGAGTTTGATAACAAACAATTTTCTGATTTTTGTCACACACATGGTATGGTCATGAGATTTTCGTGTCCTTATACTTCATCTCAGAATGGTAAGGCGGAGCGACAGTTTCGTACGATCAACAACATTATTCGTACATTGCTGATTTGAGCCTCTTTGCCTCCAAATCTCTGGCCTCACGCCCTCCAAATGGCCACCTACCTGCTGAATATACTACCCAGGAAACACATGTCTTATCACACTCCGTTGTTTCACCTGTTCCGTATACATCCATCATACACTCATCTACGTGTGTTTGGATGTTTATGTTACCCATTGTTTCCCTTCTCTACTCGACACAAACTTCAGCCCCGTTCCACACCTTGCGTATTCTTGGGGTATCCCTCCAATCATAGGGGATACAACTGCTTTGATGTGGTTAATAAAAAGATAATCATTTGTCGTCATGTTCTATTTGATGAATCTCGATTTCCTTTCCATGAGACTAGTCCCACACACACTTCCTCCTATGATTTTTTGGATAATTCTGTTTCTCCGTATGTCATTCATCATATGTCTACGACTCCACCTCCAGCTTCGGTGCCAAATACGCCCGAGGTTCCTTTACCGCCACCTCCCCCTCCTCCGTATCGTCCTGTCACGAGAAGCCAGAGGGGTATTTTTCGTCCTAAACGGCTCTTCAATCTCCTTACCACTGTTACTAAATCTCCCTTGCCAAAAAATCCAATTTCTGCATTACAGGACCCTAATTGGAATAAGGCCATGCATGATGAGTTTAATGCTCTTATTGAAAATAAGACGTGGGAGTTGGTTCCCCGTCCTGTCGGTGTTAATGTTATACGTTCGATGTGGATCTTTACTCACAAAGAACGTGCTGACGGTTCTTTTGAGAGGCATAAAGCCCGTCTTGTAGGTGATGGCAAAACACAGCGGGTTGGGATTGATTGTGGCGACACATTTAGTCCGGTTGTCAAACCAGCGACAATAAGAACTGTTTTATCTCTGGCTTTGTCGAAAAAGTGGTCCATTCACCAATTAGATGTGAAAAATGCATTTCTGCACGGCACTCTATCAGACACTGTTTACATGCATCAGCCGGCGGGTTTTCATGATTCACGTTATCCCAATTATGTGTGCTTGTTAAAGAAATCATTGTATGGCTTAAAGCAGGCCCCACGGACGTGGAACACTCGTTTCACTACTTTTGTGAAATCTCTTGGATTTGTTCGTAGCACTGTTGATCACTCTCTCTTTGTTTACGTCCATGGAAATGATATGACATATCTTTTGTTGTATGTTGATGACATACTCCTCACAGCATCATCCACTTCTCTTCGGCAGGGGTTTATTAGGCGCTTGAGTGGGGAATTTGCAATGAAGGATTTGGGGCCTATTCATTCTTTCCTAGGCGTTGCTATCTCTACCCATAAGGGAGGCCTTTTTTTGTCTCAAACAAAATATGCATCTGATATCATCCGACATGCTGGTCTATCTGATTGCAAGCCGTCTCTCACTCCAGTTGACACCAAACCCAAACTTGGCAAAACTGATAGTCCGCCAGTATCTGATCCTACGTTGTATCGTAGCCTTGCCGGGGCCCTACAATACTTGACGTTTACTCGCCCGGATATTTCGTATGCGGTCCAACAAGTCTGCCTCCACATGCATGATCCGCGTGAACTCCATTTCTCTGCGATCAAGAGGGTACTAAGATACATTCAGGGTACTCTTCACTTTGGTCTTCACCTTAAGCCTTCCTCTTGTAGCTCTCTTGTCGCCTATACTGATGCAGATTGGGGCGGGTGTCCTGATACTCGTCGGTCTACGTCTGGCTATTGTGTGTTCATGGGAGATAATTTACTGGCTTGGTCGTCCAAACGCCAGAATACACTTTCTCGTTCTAGTGCAGAGGCGGAATACCGAGGAGTGGCCAATGTGGTTTCCGAATCATGTTGGCTTCGTAACTTGCTTCTTGAACTTTATTGTCCCATTTCTACTGCCACATTGGTCTATTGTGACAATGTAAGTGCTATTTACCTCGCGGGAAATCCAGTACAGCATCAGCGAACAAAACATATCGAGATGGACATTCACTTCGTACGGGAAAAGGTCACACGTGGAGAAGTTCGCGTACATCATGTTCCTTCCCGTTTTCAGATCGCTGACATATTTAACAAGGGCCTGCCTCAGGTTCTATGTGAAGATTTTCGATCCAATCTGTGCGTCCATCCCCCTCCCGCTTCGATTGCGGGGGCGTAATAGATATATTTGTATGTAGATTTGTATATCTTTAGTGATTTGATGTAATTAGGAATTGTTTAGCTGATTAGCGTAATTGGTGCAATCTCTCTTGTATATACTTTATAATTGTTGGTTAATGAGATTACGGAAAATATTACGTTCTTATATTTATAAAAGAATGTAGCAAATTGTAAATGCGTGAAAATGATTCAAAGATTTTTTTTATAATGCTGCAAAATTTGTATTTTTTTCCCCTTCATTTCTAGGTTGTTTGTTTCTATGCATTTTTTTTTTTAAAGATATATAATTGTTTTAGGGGACTCGACTTGGATTTAAAGAAAAAAAAGCACGTGATTTATTTTTTAAAGTTTCTGCTTGCCTGGCGTCTCACGTGAATACGTGATAGAAATGGTGTCTTCGGCGGCCAAGTAGGTGAAAAATTGATCGGTTAATTAAATTACAAAATAAAATAAAAATATGTTGTAATTGATTAAATTTTTTAAATATATTTAATTTAATTAATAAAACAAATGCATAAATGTATGTGTATAAATAAAATATCATTCACAATCATATTACTCTTTCTCATTCAAAATAAGCATCGTTTAATGTGCATACATTAAAAACATAATTAGTTTGCTTTAAGTAGCGGCAGAACGCCCTCACTAGTAGACGTTGGGGTTGATCCGATTCTTGTGTCGAATGACGAAATTTCAAAAATACAATTAGTTTACATTGAAGTGCAAGACATCTAATTGGTAAATGAATTGAAAATTCAAAATGACACTTATTAAAAACGGAAATGAGTATTATATATGCAACAAAACAAAAGTTAACATAATACACATGCCTTTGCCCTGACATGTATTGCATAACATTATTAAAGTAATGTTGAAATATTTAATTTGACGATCCTCACTTTTGTGGAGAGAAGAGGGGGAATCGTCAAATACTAGGGTTCAACGAATATACTAGTTTGATACTAATAAAAGGATAAATTAAAGACACCACAGTTCGTTATTTTTTTAATACTCATTATTACAATAATTTAAAAATATTATCTTATCCTTCTTCCACCAACACCGCTTTCTCTTTGACAGTTAAAAAAAACTGCAGCAACCGGAGATCCAAGATTATAAATCTCTGCAAAAGATCTAGTGCTGAAATTTTGGTGCCATTGCGGAGCGTAAACTGTTTGAGGACCCAATTGACGGAACAACACGAACAAGACACGGTGTATCCCAACCGATGGTCGTGGACTCTCATAGCACATAATCTCTTGCCCTGAAATGCATTATTTAATTAATTAGCAATCAAATATAATTAACTTATTCTCGAACTTCATTATACGTATACGTATATTAATTTTAAAATTAAAGTTTCACATAACATGATAATTAAAAAAATACGACGTGGCATTAAAAAGGTAATTTTAGGCATTTTTTTTTTAGTAGTTAGAAATGGGAAACGGCCATGTCTACGTCAAGAATATCGAAAAGGGCCTATCAAAGTTTTGGAAACGATTTAGTTAATAAATATGTATCTAAAATTCTGAGAATTTTACAATACATATTAAAATTAAGTATTAGCATATGAATATGTATATAATTAAAGTATATCTTATACTAATTCTAAATATTTTTATAACATACTTTATATTTAAATAGTTAAAAACACTAATTGTCATTGATATATTAATATTTTTAATTCCTTTAGTAGTATACAATTTTACTCACCAGAGCTTGTCCCAGTAGACGCTGGTATATCAGTTACCAACCTGCATCACACCCATATTTTATAATGTGTATTAACTAATTAATTAATAACAAAATACTGTAGTATATATATTCAACATCAATATAATTAATCTGTAAACTATCTAATTTCTACAAAATGATAAATTAGGTTTAGTAAGAACATATATGCACCAGTGTAAGTATTCTCTAAGAGTAGGATTACTCGGGCTCGGGGCATCAGGATCCACCATTACCTACAAACATTAGTCCAAATTATAGATATATTCACACATATATATATATACAACTAATATGGGGTTAATCTCATATATAGCCTAATTGAAGCTAGAACGTGAATCGTTTGCCCTCGGAAATTGTATGCACCTTTCTGCCCTAAAAAAAATATTTGCACCTTAAACATATTTTTAAGTTTCAAATCTACACCATCGGGTCACACCCAGGTGAAATATTAGATTAAAACATATACTCCTATATAATGACTCCGTCTCTTTGATAGTTGGTCGTTTGCTTTTGACACAAGTATTACACAACTTTTGATGAAAATAGTAAAATAAATAATTATGGTGGACGGGGACGGAGGGAGTATTACCAAAGTGTAGAAGTTAGTACGATCGTTGCCTCCGATCTCAACGGTAGGATGGTTGAGGACATGAGAAGGCCTGAGGTCACAGCCATTGTAGACTGGCCTGTTGTTGTAATGAATCCTAAGATCTATGGATCTTGTAAATGGATCCAACACATCTCCTATTATCCCTCCTATAACTAGAGAGTCTCTATTTGCCATGATACACAATGTTATAAATTCAATGCTACACAACTTATGAATTTATACAACTCAAACGAGATAAGAAGATTCTGACTTCGATCATTTTTTTTGTTCTATTAACTTTTGTTTGTGGGGACTCAAGAATCCACATCCAATCTTATGTTTCTTACTAGTTCCTTCTGATTCCTTTTTTTTTTTTCTTTTTTAAATGAACATAAAAGGTTTATAATAATTTACCCTAATGTTAAGTCATATGATTCAATAATATTCTTATGTTTCATTCTTTTTAATACAGGTAAATTATTGCCTTTTTTGTAACTTGGAAATTAGGGGGAATTTTTTTTCTTGAGTGTTGATTGAATGTTAGTTATAAACCCAATGAAGGTTAATTAATTACATTTAATGGAACAATCTATTTGTTTCTCTTTTTTTATTTTGAAAATTTATTTATCGTTATTATGTTTCAATTTTAATCAAACGAGATTAATAAAAAAGAAAGGCTAGCTTATTTGATGATCTTGTAAAACCTCCCCCTCCAACATTCAAACTTTACAAATCCAAAATGCACGTACAAAAACATAACCATACACACATATTATAAAAATCTATATGTCGCAACTTCGTATACGTATCTATCAAGCACGCCCATAAGACCCCAATCTGAATTTAATGTAACACGTGTCAATAAATTTCACCCCAATTGATGGCCGACCGGACGTACTCGTCCGTCATTCGTGCCGACCCCTCCGCCACCTTTGCCACCGCCTTGAAGAACGGCTCGTCCTCAAGTTCGAAGCACTTTGCTGACGCGTGAGCGCTCAGCACTGCGTTTCCGCAGTATGAAGCCGGCAGTGCCGGCTTCAGCCTGGACCGGAGGATGTCCACCGCGTAAAGCACGGTGGACTCCCGGTCCCTATTGCCCCCCACGTCGTGTGAGAGGGCCTTGCACCTCCAGATGTGGGCGGCGACGACGTTGAAGCCGGTGATCTTGACGGCGGCGTCGGTGGCTTCCGCCTTGGCCTTGTCCATGAGGAAGTTGATGTGATTGGAGGTTAGGCTGAAGATTTTGAAGGTTAGGTCTTCTTGTTTGCAATCAAAGACCGGAGGAGTTTCTTCTTGGCCGATCGGAGTTTTGAGCTTGAGGATCTCGGGGTGGGGGAAGGTGACCGGCGGCGAACGGGCGGCGAGGAGGCGGCGGTCGTTGCACGGAGGGATAGCTATAGGTTTCTCATCGAAAGCTTGGAAAGCTAGGTTTTCTAAGAAGATTATATACTGTCAATTAATTTTTTTATTAATTATGTGAGAATAAATTTGTAATTTTATAATTATACATTTAAAATTATTAAATTTAATTTAAAAGTGCGATAAGGCGACAAAAAATGATAATAAGTGCAATGCAAGACGATGAATTATGCGACACCAAATGCAATAGGTAGCAGGTCATCAAATATAAGTCATTAGATTACTGATCTGATGGCTCAAATTAATGGACTATTGATAGTTTGGGCGACACTGGACTATTTTTAAAAAACCTATACTTTTACACTTTTAAAATGAAAAACTCTTTGTAAAATCCATTTCACAATATCCTAAATTTTAAACAAATGTCATTACTTTTTCTCATTTATTTACTTTATATATAAAGATTTATAAAACTACCCCATTAAATAAATTTTTCTTATTTTGTGTGTCACTTCACATGTAAAAGAAATCATGGAACCGAGGGAGTATCTAATTAAAAATAAATATTTGATAAAATAAAAAAAGAAAAGAAAATTCAAAGTGAATATTCCATTAATGTATCAATTTGCAACCAAGTGATAGGTATCTATTCATTGCAACTTGCAACTTGCAACTTGCAACTTGCAACCCTACGTACTAACATAGTAACGTTTAGTACTAAATACGCACGACATTAGTTGTGTTTAATTTGAGTAATTTAAAATATGAATATAAGTGTATTTATATAATTATTGATCTCTACAAATCACTAATTAAATAACAACAAGTAGTATTAAATTAAGTTTTGAATTGATTTCAAATCAATATAATTATTCTATACAAATGACACGTTGGTGAATCAGTTATGATTTTGAATTGATCTTAAAAAATATTTGGATCGAATCGTGGTGTAGAATTTGATCTCTTAAGTGAAAAGGTTGAGGCATATATGTTTTTTGGAGAGTGCTTTATTTATCCTTTTATGTATATGGTCAGGTTTGGTCTTCAATTTCACTATCAAAAAACAAATAATAAAAAGCAACCACACCCTCCCTCGTGTTTTCTTTACTGCCTTCTTTGTCGAACATTGTGGATGCCAACTTGCCGCAAGTAAGTTAATCACTCATTTTTACTAATGTTTTCACGTTTTAGTTAAAAATAGTATCGGAATTCAATTTAAGTTAGTGTCGCGTATCATTTACTTGTTATTGTTTTATATAAGTTATTGTCTCATTTGAGTTAAGGGTAGTTTCACAGTTTACTATTTGCACACTTACAACGGATGCACTTGAGACTAACTTAATGATTTTATTATACTCCTCTATCTCAATCTCATTACTTGTAAAAGTATACTCGCTGTGTATAAAAAATATATTCATTTTTTTTTATGGAAATAATAACTTTGTTTTTATCTCGTAGCATTAAGTGACCTTTACTTTATCTATTTTTATTTAAAATTTATGCACGGCCAAAGAGGCATAATTTTCTGATGGAGGGAGTATATTTTTTAATTTCTATGTCAAAAAAGTAATAAAAGTGTGTAGGTTTAAATGTTTTGTATAATCATGTTTTTATTTTGTCAAATGGATATTCGAACAAAGTGGTAATGGAATCTTGATTCTATGTATGTATGTATATATATTCTTCCTTTTTTCAACGGCAATTGGCAATTGACAAGTGCATCAATGTATATTCATATTTTGAGGCAGGCATACCCATTATATGGACACATTAGAATTTATCTATTCTAGGATGTGTCATGTGTGTACTGTAATGCACTATTCATATGCATTTTTATTTATTTGATTGATAGTACGAAGTAGTAATAATTGTAAGTGAGGGGATTCAACATATATTTGAAAAAAAAAAGATGTAGTGAGACTGAGCACAATCAAGTTGAAAATATCACTACGGTGGAAATATCGAAACCTTTAAATTCGATAAATATTTTAAGAATTGTAAAAAATTAATAACAAATTTTTAACAGATAAATTTAACAAAACAAATTAAACACACTTACATCCGTGATAAATTTATATAAATATAACCTATAATGTTATTTCATATGATATTTTTTAAAATTTATCAACATTTTCACAATATTTTATCGATATTAGTTTCGATATTGTTAGTACAAATATCGTTATTTTTCAATATCGATATCAATGACAAACAAAATTAGATATATCGAAAAAATATTCGAATATTTTCATCCATGTGCACAGTGGTGGTGTGGCCCTTAGATTTAATTTTCTTTAAAGAGTATAATACATTAAAATATTATTTAAATTCACAATCCAAATTCACTCTATTTGTTTGGAGGGTTTTTCTTAGTGTAGTCAAATTGTACAGAGTGACTATGTAGTCAGCACGTCGAATCGCGCCACGTGACGTCGTATGAACCTGCTACTTGTTATACAAGTTTATTTTAATATATTTGTTTTTTAAAGTGTATTTTGTTATTTACTATATTACCCTTCTTTAATATAAATTAATTTTTTAAAAATTAATTAATCGAAAATAACAAAATTATTATTATACTCTTTTAATACAAATTTTATTAATCATTATTTTAAAATTAAATACTTATAATTCCAACAAAATTAAATTAAATTTTAATACATTAGTTAAATTAAAAATAAAAATAATAATCAGAATTATGGTTTATCTCATAATCCCCAAAATCCCAACAAGGCCACAAACCCCAATTTCATTATTTGAGAAAATAAGAGTACGCGATATCCAGTCCACAAATTAGGGTTCTTCCAGTCTAAAAATATAATTTCAAAAATTTAATTGTGCACTGTCCAAGAGTCGTGTATGATTGCACGATCAATACTCAATAAACCGTGCAAAACAAAACTTGTTTTGTAAATGTCCTCGTGCACGGACCAAAAGTCGTGCATGATTGCACGGTCAATACTCAATTAATCGTGCAAATCGAAAATTGCTCTGTAAGTGCTCTCGTGCACGGATGCAGAACAAAGGTCGTGCACTATTGCGCGTTCAATTCTCAATGATTATGAAGCAGCTTCGGGGCAGCAGGTCAATTTGAATAAGCCATCAATTCTTTTTAGCCCTTTAACCATTGAGCAAAATCGACATGAGGTTCAAAGTAGCTTGAATATCAGATTAACGCAAGGACATCAATTATATTTGGGTCTACCTACCTTTTCTATAAGAGGGAAGATAATGCAGTTCGCTTACTTGGTGGATAGGTTGAAAAAAAGATCGACAATTGGAAGAATCGTGATTTTTCTGAGGGAAGATAATGCAGTTCTCTTACTATAAACATCAAGATATAATGGAGGCTGACACTACAAGAAATGGGGGGAATAGCGACGAAAATTTTGCGACAAATCTAAATTTCATCGCTAAAATCAATTTTTAGCAACGAAATATAAATTTTCGTTGCTAAATTGTTAAATTTAATATTTGCAACAAAATATATATATTTCATCGCTATATTAGCAACAAATTGTTTCATTTTGTTGTTAATAATCAAAACAACAATGAAAATTATATTTCGTCGCTAATATTTTGCGATGAAATAGAAATTTTCGTGGCTAATTTCTTGAAATTATTTTTTACAACAAAATTTATATATTTCATCGCTATATTAGCAACAATTTGCTTCATTTTGTTGTTAATAATCAGAAAAACTATGAAAATTATATTTCGTTGCTAATATTTTGCGATGAAATAGAAATTTTCGTGGCTAATTTTTTTAAATTAATCTTTGCAACAAAATTTATATATTTCATCGCTATATTAGCAGCAAATTGCTTCATTTTGTTGTTAATAATCAGAACAAAAATGAAAATTATATTTCGTTGCTAATATTTTGCGATGAAATAGAAATTTTTGTGGCTAATTTCTTGAAATTAATTTTTGCAACAAAATTTATATATTTCATCACTTTATTAGCAACAAACTACATCATTTTGTTGTTAATAATCAGAGCAACAATGACAATTATATTTTCTTGCTAATATTTTGCGATGAAATTTAAAATTTTGTGGCTAATTTCTTGAAATTAATTTTTGCAACAAAATTTATATATTTCATTGCTATATTAGCAACAAATTGCTTCATTTTGTTGTTAATAATCAGAACAACAATGAAAATTATATTTCATCACTAATATTTTACGATGAAATAGAAATTTTTGTGGCTAATTTATTGAAATTAATTTTTGCGATGAAATTAAAATATTTCATCGCTATACTAGCAACGTATTGCTGCATTTTGTTGTTAATAATCAGAACAACAATGAAAATTATATTTTGCGATGAAATATAATTATTTGTGGCTAATTTATTGAAATTACTTTTTGCAATGAAATAAAAATATTTCATCGCTAAACTAGCAACGTACAAATTCTTTTATTTTGTTGTTAATAATTAGGGCAACAATGAAAATTATATTTAGTCGCTATTATTTTGCGATGAAATATATTTTTTGTGGCTAATTTCTTTGAATTAATATTTGCAACAAAATTAAAATATTTTATCGCTACACTTTTATCAAATTATTTTATTTTGTTGTTAATAATAAGAACAACAATGATAATTATATTTCGTGGCTAATATTAAATCAACTATGCTTATTAAATCAAAAAAATCGATTTATATAATTAAATGTTTAATAATTGTCCAAATTTTATGTCTTACAAATCAGTATGAATGTTTATAAAAATATTTATAAATATGATGATGCAAATGAAGATGGACATAATTAAAGATGGGAGAATGAAGATTGGCTCTAATATTTTTTTTTTTTTTTAAATTGTTAAAGTAACATTGATTTTTTACAATTGAAATTGTTTTAAAAATTACGTATACACATGTATATATACATATATAGTTGTTACAAGTTAAAAATTAGTCAATTAATAAATGTGAAATAAATTATTAAATGTGTAAAAATAACTAAATTAGTAACAATTGAATACATATATAATTAATATTAAAAACTGAACTAAAGAGCTGTCTGCCCGAATGGTAGGCGCCCAGCTATGGGCGCCCATCCACCCGGGATCAATTCCCACTAAGACCAAATAAAATATTTATTTAAATAAAATGGGGGAGGGGGTATGTGGGTGCGGGTTGGGTTGGGGTCGGTTGGGGCGGGGCGGGTCGAGTGTTGGTGCGGGTCGGGTCGGATCGGATGTGGGTTGGGGCGGGTTGGGTTGGTCGAGTACGGAAGTGGGTTTAGAGAATGATTCGTAAATCGGATATCATAGCCAAATATTAGCAACAAAAATTCTAATATTTTTGTCTCTAATGTGAGTTAGCAATGAAATAATTTTGTCGCGGGATTTGTTGTTATACACCCGTCGCTAACGTGTTTGCGACAAATGTTTAATTTTCCTCGCAAACATTTTGTGATGAAACTCATATTTTCGTCGCTAACATTTTGCGATGAAACTTATATTTTTGTCGCTAATATTTTGCGATGAAACTCAAATTTTCATCGCAAACATTTGCGACAAAATTAATTTTTTTTGTCGCAAACACGTTAGCGACGGGCGTATAGCAACAAATCCTGCGACAAAATTATTTCATCGCTAACTCACGTTAGCGACGAAAATATTAGAATTAGCGACAAATTTTTTCGCAGCTAAATTGCAGTTTTCTTGTAGTGTGAAGTGGGATCAAACCCCTCTTTTATTTGGAGATCAATTTGCTCAAGTAGGGAGGTCTTACGTAGAGGCATGAGATGGACAATTGGCAAAGGTGATATGATTACTTTATTCAAACACGCGTGGGTTCACGGACTGCAAGATGGCTGTATTCATTCTAGAATTGTAGCAGGGCATAGGGTTACATCTTTCTTGGATGATAACCGACAGTGGACAGAATAGTTGATGAGGCAAACTTTTTTACCTTTTGAAGCGGAAGATGTGTTAAGAACGAGTGCGGAGAGCAAAGATGATGAAGATAGAAGGTTTTGGATTTTTTCCTGCAAAGGGAACTACATAGTGAAATCTGGGTATTGGGCAATTAGAAAGACATATTAATTTGGAGAGGAATGAGCCATCTAGCTCTAATCAGGACCTGAAACTTTTGTGGAGTTTAAAAATCCCCCCAAAGGTGAAGATCTTTGGGTGGAAAATGTATTAGGACTATGTGGCAACAAAAGGTAATTTTACCAAAAGGAATATAGGGTGTAATCCTAATTGTGGGCTTTGCGGGTGTTTTATGCCAACCTCAATGCATGCACTTTTTACTTGTCATTGGGTGCGAAAGATCTGGAAGAGATTGGGGTGGTGGAAATGCATTGAAAAAGGACAATTTATGTCAACATCTCATTTTCTAGATTTTGTTTGCATGAAACAAAAGCCAAATAGTATTGAAGAATTGTTAATGATTGTTTGGGGGTGTGGAGAGAAAGATGTAAGATTACACATGAATTACAGGGAGTACATGGTTTGTGTCAGGAAAAGACGGGTAATAGAGTGTTGGCCTATTTGGAAGCTTACCGTCAGGTCCATGGAGAAAGCAACAATGTGGCGGATAAGGGGGTGGATGGGAAGAATCGAACGACGGATAATGAAGGGGAAGGAATGACGTGTTTCGAGGTTGATGGTACTTTTAATGAGATCGACAGAAGGTATGGCATTGGAGGCAGGGGTATAAGTAGTGACGGGATTGAAGTGCTCTCCTTTGCATCTAAAGTAGCACCGCAACGTAGTGTTCTGGGAGTGGAATTGAAAGCTATTGAAAGGGCATTGGTTGAAGCAAAGACTCAAAATTGGAGAAGAATTGAAATTAAGACCGATTCACAAAATGTCATTACCCTTTGTGAAGGTAAAATCAAAGGTGTCGGGCCTGAGATGAAGAGTGCTTATAGGATAAAAAACAAATGCAAGAGTTTGTAGTGTGTAAACTCGCACATATACCTAGAAGAGAAAATTTCTAGAAAATTGGAGGGCGCATAATTTGGTACAGGAAGTTGTTCACTCTACCATTTCATGCGACTGAAATGGAGTAGTTGGTGCTATTAAGTCATAGGATTTTTCGTTACGTTACGTGGGTCTTATTGTATCCTATGTACTTCATAAAAAAAAATACAATATCACTTTTGATTTGACATAAAACAAGAATTTAAAAATTCACCGTTTAATTAACCGGTCACATTTTCAGCCTAATTTAATCCTAGTTCTATGCATGATCTTTTTTTATTTTATTATAAGGTAAAGTCTAGTATGCACTCGAGTGCATGTTATGCACCCTAGTCCATGTTGCACTTTTCAGTTTTACTGACTTACACTTTTTGGTAAATGGTGTTGCACTTTTCAATTATTACTAAAAATATTATTATACAGTTTAATAATTGAAAATTGCAACACCATTTACTAAAAAGTGTAAGTCAGTAAAACTGAAAAGTGCAACATGGACTAGGGTGCATAACATGCACTCGAGTCCATAGCAGACCAACCCTTATTATAAAGATAATTGTTTTGGGGCTACGACTTGTATATAAAGAAAAAAAAGTCTGATTTTTTTTTTTTTTTTAAGTTTCTGTTTACCTGACGTCTCACGCGCGAATAAAAGTAAATGTAAAAACGGATCATCAAAGTATCGCTGTCCACTCCAATCGTGTAAAGAGAAAGACAAGTTTCCCTTTGCCTTAACAGGTGTCCAGATCTCCAATTTTTAAATGAGACAATCCCACACTAAGGTGTTCTCATGTCAAGAATAGGAAATAGAATAAACAAACAAAGTTCTACCGAGTACTCGATTCAAAAGTACCAGAGCACCAGGGCTCTCGAGCCTATCTCAAGCAGCCCAACCACCTAAAAAAGAGCCTCACAACAACATCAACGTCCCATAACGGTAGCAAGAAGCGCAAAAGGCGCAACAGAAACAACCAACAGTAACTAAAACATAAAACTATGCAAGCACCAAAACTACCTATGAAAACAGTAAACAAGATCAACGAAAAAAATACGCGAACGGTCACCGTGGCTCCGTTACGGATAAATTCTACGTTGATCCCTAACAAGAATCGAAGAGAAACTACATAATAGAAGGCAAAGACTGGAACAATCGACGGCGACGGTCTAAAACAATGTAGATCTGCGGATCTACTACCTAGATCTTGCGAAAACCAAAAAACAGAAGAGATGGGAGAAGCTTAGCAGCGTCGTTCCGGCGAAAGGACAACGAAGGCAGAGCAGCAAAGGAGACAAAATGACGACGACAACATGACCGACGGATCTACGGCGGATCAGTGGCGGAGGCCGGTGAAGAAAGGGAGGAGCAACTCTCTAAAACTCTCCGCTGTCTAAAATGGTGTCAAATGTAGTTTAACAGAGCTTATTCTAATTTTAAGCGGAACCGTATTAGTGAACAATGAGATTAGTCTTTCAAATTAATCGGTCTTGATTTGAATACCAAGACTTAAAAATAAGTTTGTAGCTATAACTTTAATAAATGTTTATGCATCTTATTAAAATAAAACATTTTTTAAAAAAATATTTTAATGGTTTAAAGGGTAAAATAAAAATAAAAATACAATAATTTATATTGAAAAGTGCAAAATATCGTACTGTGTAAACGTAAAAGAGTTGAAAATTATATAACAGTCATTTTTATTAACAACGGAAAGCTAGGAGTATTACATATGCAACAAAACAAAAGTAAACATAATACACATGTCTTTGCCATGACATGTGTCGCATAACATTATTAAAGCCATCGTTGAAATATTTAATTTGACAGTCCTCACTTTTGTAGAGAAGAGAGAATCGTCAAATGCCAGGGTCCAACGAATTACACTAGTTTGATAATAGTAGGATAAAAAGACACAACAATTCTTTTTTTTTTTTTAGTACTGTTTTTATAATAATAATTTTAAAATGTTCATCTCATCCTTCTCCCACCAACACCGTTCTCTCTTTGACAATTAAAATAAACTGCAGCAACCGGAGATCCAAGATTATAAAGCTCTGCAAAAGTTCTAGTGTTGAAATTTTGGCGCCATTCTGGAGCGTAAACAGTTTGTTGACCCAATTGACGGAACAACACGAACACAACACGGTGTATCCCAACCGTTGGTCGTGGACTCTCGTAGCACATAACCTCTTGCCCTAAAACACATAATTTAATTAATAATTAGCTATCAAATACTATAAATAACTTATTCTCGATTTTAATTATACGTACGAACGGATATTAATTTTAGAAAAATACGACGTGGCATTCAAAAGGTAATTTTAGGCATTTTTTTTAGTAGTTAGAAATGGGAAACGGCCATGTCTACATCAAGAATGTTGGAAAAGGCCTATCAAAGTTTTGGAAACGATATAATGGTCCACAAATTTATTCAAGAAAATTATAATTAAACTTTTATTAAAATAAAAATTAACTTACGTAAATTAAAATTATTTTTTATATATTATTAAATATGTATCTAAAACTCTGAGAATTTTACAATACATAGTAAAATTAAATATTAACGTATGAATGTGTATATAATTAAAATTTATCTTATACTAGCATGATGTCTCGTGAAAATTCTAAATATTTTTTTTATAGAATACTGTATATTTAAATATATAATTAAAACACTAGTTGTGAAAAGTATAATTGATATACTAATATTTGTTATTTCTTTTTAGTAATTTTTACCACTATAAGTTACTTACCGGAGCTTGTCCCAGTAGATGCTGGTATATCAGTTACCAACCTGCACCACACACCATGTTTTGAAATGTGTATTACTGATTAATTAATATATATATGTTCAACTTCAATATTAATCTATAAACTATCTAATTTCTACAAAATGATAAATTAGCAAGAACATATATATATATGCACCAGTGTAAGTATTCTTTAAGGGTAGGATTACTAGGGCTCGGGGCATCAGGATCCACCATTACCTGCAAATATTTGTCAACAAATTAGACCAAATTATATATTCACACATAGATAGACAAATTCACACACATAGGAGTTTGAAATTTATATTATCCTAGGGTACACAATATATATTGGATTCATAATAAACTTTTTTAAAGAGACACTGCCTTTGTCCATCTTCAAATTGTATAAATTTACCTTCTTCTTAATTTCTTCACGTACTAATAATTATACATAGACATATATATGTAACATAAATCAATGATAAATTAATAAAGAATCTTGAGTTCGTTCTTATTTCACTAGTTTAAAACTATTTTTTTTAGATCCCGTTATTTGGTTCAAAGAGCAACTAATTTAGGGTTAATCTCTAATTGAAGTCAGAAAATGAATTGCTTGCTTCAGAACTTGTATGCACCTTGAACTGCTCTAAAAAATTATTTGGATCTTAGAGATGAACATATTTTTAAGTCTTAAATCTATACCACAGGTCACCCATGTGGGATACTAGATTAAAACTACTCATTTCGTTCGCCTAAAATTAGTTTTTCGTTACTTTTGGGTACATAAATTAAGAAACGTGATTAAATAATAGATATAGTACAATCAACAATGTGATGTGATTGAGAAGGAGAGAGAAAGAGAGAGAGACAAAAAGTATGATAAAGAGTGAAATGCAAAAATAAAAAATTAATGGACATTTGTCAAAAAGGAAACGAAAAGATTATAGACGTATAGACCAAAATGGCAAAATGAAAACTTATAGGCGGACGGAGAGAGTAATTGATACCCATAGAAATGACCCCATCACTTCGATAGTTGGCCATTTACTTTTTGACACAAGTATTAAGGAATATACTACATTATAAGTGTAGCTAGCGGGTATATTAAATGTGACGAAAAAGGGAAATGTGCAACTTTTGATGAAAATAGTAAAATAAATAATTATGGTGGACGGGGACGGAGGGAGTATTACCAAAGTGTAGAAGTTAGTACGATCGTTGCCTCCGATCTCAACGGTAGGATGGTTGAGGACATGAGAAGGCCTGAGGTCACAGCCATTGTAGACTGGCCTGTTGTTGTAATGAATCCTAAGATCTATGGATCTTGTAAATGGATCCAACACATCTCCTATTATCCCTCCTATAACTAGAGAGTCTCTATTTGCCATGATACACAATGTTATAAATTCAATGCTACACAACTTATGAATTTATACAACTCAAACGAGATAAGAAGATTCTGACTTCGATCATTTTTTTTGTTCTATTAACTTTTGTTTGTGGGGACTCAAGAATCCACATCCAATCTTATGTTTCTTACTAGTTCCTTCTGATTCCCTTTTTTTCCTTTTTTAAATGAACATAAAAGGTTTGTAATAACCTACCCTAATGTTAAGTCATATGATTGAATAACATCTTATGTTTCATTCTATTGAGAATATATATTCGTATCTTCAGTTTATTTCGTATCTTTATTTTATTTACTAGAATATATTAGCGTAAATTCTGTTAGCATATCTTCAGTTTATTTAGGCCCATGTGTTATGGCCTTTCTTCCAATTGATGTATATATACACGTTCTTGGCATCATAATAAAGAAACCACATTATGCTGCGTATATGCACTTTAACATGGTATCAGAGCAAAATATTGGGTAGTTATTCAGTTTCGAATAATCACCACCGATCTTGAGCGAATTCTTGTTGCGCGTCCGATCAAAATCATGAATGATGAAAATTCCATTGAGAAGGCCGATGATAGGGCCAGCGGCAGCGGCGTAAGTATTGTTCCTGGACTTACGATGGACCAACTTGAACGACTTACCCGATTCATGCGAACCGAGACGAGGGACAGTTCTGCTCCGACCGCAGGTCCAACAGCGAATATGGCGGGTACACGAGCTGTGCTTGCATCGCATTCTTGGATAATTGACTCAGGAGCCACTGAACACATAACCTGCTGTATTGATGATCTATTCGACATGAAAACGGGTCACTCGGAACGGTCTGTCCGAATACCGAACGGTGAAATTATTCCAGTAAAAGGAGTTGGAAAAATTAATTTGGGACATGGACTTAATCTCAGTCGTGTCTTATACATGCCTCAGTTTCATTGCAATCTCCTTTCAGTTAGTCGACTTGCAAATGATCTAAATTGTGCACTCACATTCTTTTCGGATTTTTGTGTATTACAGGCCTTACCCTCGAGAAAGCTAATTGGAGTGGGTAGACATTGTGATGGTCTCTACTACATTGAGCCTTGGAGAACTGAGGGGGCCGTATTAGCCGTTGTTGGTAATTCAGATATATGGCACAAACGATTAGGGCATGCATCCGATGATAAATTGAGACATGTTTGCACTTTGAAGAATTTTAAAAGAAGTAATGCACTTTGTTATTCATGTATTCGTGCTAAGCAAACCAGATTACCCTTTCCTGTTAGCACTACTGCTACCTCACATTGTTTTGATTTAATTCATTGTGATATATGGGGTCCATACAAGTGTGATACGTTAACAGGTGCTCGTTATTTTCTATCCATAGTTGATGACCATAGTCGTGGTGTTTGGGTTTTTCTTATCCAGCGAAAATCTGAAGTTGCCACCCATCTCATTAAGTTTTGTAATATGATAAAGACCCAGTTTAAGAGTAATGTTAAACGTATCCGTTCTGATAATGGTGTTGAGTTCCAGTCTTCATTGTTGATTGATTACTATGACGCTAATGGCATCTTATTTGAAAGCTCTTGCACAGATACACCACAGCAAAATGGAGTCGTGGAGCGCAAACATAGACACATTTTAGAGGTGGCTAGGGCTCTCCGTTTTGAGTCAGGCTTGCCAATTGATTTTTGGGGAGAATGCATCCTTACTGCCGTATACATCATTAATAGGCTACCGTCACGAGTCATCGACAACAAAACGCCATTTGAAGTTCTATTTCACAAACAACCAAAATATGAACATTTTCGAGTGTTTGGTTGTTTAGTTTATGCTCACAATAATAAGCACAAGGATAAGTTTGGGGAAAGGGGGAGTGCATGTATCTTCCTTGGTTATCCGGTTGGACAAAAGGCATATCGGGTTTATGATTTGGAGAAGCATGAGACGTATAGTTCGCGTGACGTCACCTTTTTCGAGGATATTTTTCCATTCAAGAGCAGTGTTCAAATGAATTTTTCAGATGCAGTCAGTGCGGCTCTTTCCAAGGTTCGTGAACATCATGCCCCAGCCGATCGTCCAACACTCACGGCTCGACCTTTCATCCGCTCCACCCAGAATAATTCTGACCTTAGTCCAGCCTCCTTAGACTCTGTTACTGTTGAGACCTCGGCTCCTGCTATCGAGACAGCACCATTGGTCGAGTCGTCCCAGGACAGTGGTGACACTCGCACGAGCCAGAGAGTTCGTCGTCCCCCCAAACATCTTGAGGCATATGAAACAGATCTTCCCCCCTCAATCGACCATGCACACCCCACTACCAATTCAGTTTACTCGACGGTACATCCCCTCTCAAATTTCGTTACGTATAATAAATTATCTGCTTCTCACAAAGCTTTTCTAGCAGCCATCACGTCTCGTGATGAGCCCAAATATTTCTCTCAGGCCATTACAGATCCTTTATGGCGTGAGGCCATGAAGAAGGAAATTCAAGCTTTAGAAGCAAATGGGACGTGGACATTAACCACTCTTCCGCCCGGGAAGAAGGTCGTCGGTTCTAAGTGGGTTTACAAAATAAAATACAAACCCAATGGTGAGGTGGAACGATACAAGGCACGATTGGTTGCCAAAGGATTCACACAAATTGAGGGTGTTGATTTTCATGAGACGTTTGCCCCAGTCGCTAAGCTTGTCACCGTTCGTTGTTTGTTAAGTGTGGCGGCAAAACGTAATTGGGAAGTTCACCAACTAGACGTTAACAATGCCTTTTTGCATGGTGACTTACATGAAGACGTTTATATGCGCATTCCCCAGGGTTTTGAGAAGAATGGTGACATGCGTGTTTGTAAACTCCAAAAATCGCTTTATGGTCTTCGACAAGCCTCGCGTAATTGGTATGAAAAATTCACTCATGCTCTTATAGCCATCGGTTTTTGTCAATCCCGAGCTGATCACTCGCTATTTGTTTTTCGAAAAGCCGCCACTTTTGTTGTTGCACTCATATATGTTGATGATGTTCTTTTAGCTGGAAACGACCCTACTCACATATCCTTTGTGAAACGTTACTTGAATGACCAATTTAGCATCAAAGACTTAGGTATGTTGAAATATTTTTTGGGGATCGAAGTTGTCCGCTCTCCGGAGGGCTTTGTTCTTAGTCAACGTAAATATGCATTAGACATTTTGGAAGATAGCGGTTTTCAAGGTTGTAAGCCCAGCCAATTTCCGATGGAACAAAATTTAAAGTTGCGACCGGATGACGAAAGCCCACTAGTTGATGCCACAAAATATCGTCGTCTCGTAGGTCGTTTGCTCTATCTTACTGTCACTCGTCCAGACATTGTGTTCCCGGTCAGCCAATTGAGCCAATTTATGAGTTGTCCTCGTCAGACCCACCTTGACGCCGTGCATCGCGTACTGCGATATTTGAAAAATTCACCAAGCCAAGGTATTTTTCTTGCTGCTCACGACAACTTTCAGCTCCAAGCCCACTGTGATGCGGACTGGGCTGGTTGCCCGTTCACAAGAAGATCATCAACCGGCTACTTCGTCACACTTGGAGGCTCGCCTGTTTCTTGGAGAACAAAGAAACAATCCGTTGTTTCCAGATCCTCGGCTGAAGCCGAATATAGAGCAATGGCAACTACTGTTTGTGAAATTCTTTGGCTGAATTGGCTTCTTAGAGATTTTGGTGTCACGCAATTGGGCCCCACACCTCTCTTTTGTGATAATCAGGCAGCTCGACATATTGCAATTAATCCCGTTTTTCACGAGCGAACCAAACATGTGGAAATGGATTGTTATTTTGTTCGTGAACGCGTTGCTAGTGGAGAGATAGAACCATGCAAAGTCTCTACAACAAATCAAGTGGCGGACATTTTTACCAAAGCCTTAGGTGGCAATCGTTTCCGTTTTCTTCGAGGCAAGTTGGGCGTTCGTAATCTTCACGCTCCATCTTGAGGGGGAGTATTGAGAATATATATTCGTATCTTCAGTTTATTTCGTATCTTTATTTTATTTACTAGAATATATTAGCGTAAATTCTGTTAGCATATCTTCAGTTTATTTAGGCCCATGTGTTAGGGCCTTTCTTCCAATTGATGTATATATACACGTTCTTGGCATCATAATAAAGAAACCACATTATGCTGCGTATATGCACTTTAACACATTCTTTTAAATACAGGTAAATTATTTCCTTTTTTTTGTAACTTGGAAATTAAGGGGGAAAAAATATACTCGAAGTGTTGGCCGAATGTTATATATAAACCCAATGAAGGTTAATTAATTACGTTTGATTTCTTTTGAGTAGTAGTAATAGAACAATCAATTTGTTATTTTTTATTTTATTTTTTAGTATAAACATGATGTTTATTAATAGAACTGTACTTTTATTGATAAATATCTGTTTTTTTATTTTGAGAATTTATTTATCGTAATATTATGTTTCAATTTTAATCAAATGGCCGAGTTTAATAAATAAGAAAGGATTATTTATGTATTAACTATTGGGCCAGGCCGCATTCATTTTGCTAATAAGTAGCATGGGCCAGTTGAGAGAATAAGAGTGGGCCGTGACATCATTTTTCAAACATATCCAAAAGTTTTTGAAATAACAAAGTCTCACAACAAATATTCATCGTCTTATTAACATATTACACACCAATAATCGTTCATAGTCATTTTGGCAATACTCAAAATTTTATTCCTCGCACTTGCTAAATCTTGACTCGTGACTAAAAATCCAACATTCAAACAAAAACAAACTTTACAAATCCAAAATGCACGTACAAAACATAACCATACACACATATTATAAAAATCTATATGTCGCAACTTAGTATACATATCTATCAAACACGTTGATAAGAGCCCAATCTAAATTACATATAACACGTGTCAATCATTCAGTAAATGTAACAAAAGATGTTACACCATTCAGAGATCATGTCAAGTACTTGTGAAAGAGGGACTCAATTTTTCCATCTCCTTTGGTGGCAATGCAAACAAAACATTGACACTATTGCTTCCAACTCCTCCTCGGGAAACAACAATATAATATCCTTCCTATGACGTACCAAAGGGCAACTATACCTAGGTTTTCCCATGGGTACACAATCTCATCGAACCCTAATCTCCACCATGTGGATATCAAAAAGTCCCCATTTGGAAACTCTAATCTAATAAAGAAAATATGCAAATAATCACGGTACGAAGGGAGTATAATACAATTGACGTGATTGAGAGGAGAATGATAGAGATAAAAGTAATATCGATATAAAGTGAAGTGTAAGAATATAAAATAAAAAAATCTATAATAAATATATAATACACCATCATATTACCATTTTTGTTTTGGCGGGAAAGTTTGTGGACCGTTGATCATTTTCTTGATCATCATCATCATCGTCCATTTTTTTCTTCTAATTATAGTATGTTTGAAAATTAATTGTCATTAATATCTTCCTTTTATTTTATATCTTTTTATCCGTTGATTTTTTCTTGATGAAATATGGTCCTTAGATCAAAAGCTTAAAACTAGGAGGGGTAAAATGCAAGTTTGGTCCCAAGAGAATTTTTTCAAAACAATTTTGGTCCCACGTTCTTTTTAGGTCCCATTTTTTACAAAAATTGTCCCAACCGTTAAATACTTAACCGTTTCCGTTAAGTAATATTGCAAAAATGGTCCCAAAACAAAAAATGAGAAAAAATGACACATTTCAAAACAAATCATAATTTGTGTAAATTTGAAAAAACATATATATAATAATTTATATCAAATTTAAAAAGAGAAAAATTCATTTTACGTCCTGTAACTTAGGCCTAATCCAATTTATATCCTTTAAGTTTTCATTTTTTCGATTTACGTCATTTTTGGTCCAATTTACGTCCTTTTTGCCGAATTTTTTTCAAACTCACCGGAATGTGAGAAATAAATTGGGATTCCGGCCAAATAGTTCAATTTACGTCCTTTAAGTTAGAAAATTAAAATTTAATAAATAAATTTTTAAAAAATATCATTAAAAATTTTAAAATATTTTTAAAAATCTGAAAATATCGTTAAAATTAAAAAATATAAAATGTGTAAAATAAATTAAAAATATCTTATTTAATTTTTTAAAAATCTCATTAAAAATTATAAAATGTATAAAATAAAAATAAAAAATTTTACAATTCAAAAATCTCATTAAGAAATTCAAAAATCTAATTAAAAATTCTAAAAATCTTTTTTTTTTTTTAAATGTGTAGATTAAATATTAAAAATTCTAAAAACCCAATAAGAATAATAAAAATTATTAATATTTCATTAAAAATCAGATTTGATTCGGACTCATCCGTCCATTAAAATTTTTCTCTAACTCCTAATTTTTTTTGTATTCCACGCTTTGATTGATTGTACAACCGTGTCAAATTCATTTTAATGAGGTTTTTAGAATTGTATAATTTTAAATTTTATTTTAAACATTTTTTAAATTTTAATTTATAGATTTTTTATATTTAGAATTTTATGTTTTTATGAGATTTTTAGAAATTTTTAATTTTTAATTTACAAATTTTTCAAATTTTTTAAGATTTTTTTATTTTTATTTTACACAATTTATAAATTTTAATGAGATTTTTAATTTTTTAATTATTAATTTCTAATTTTCAAACTTAAAGGACGTAAATTGGACTATTTGACCGAAATTCCAATTTTCCGGTAAATAGGACATAAATTGGACCTAAAATGACATAAATTGGACATCCTAGGACGTAAATTGAAAAAGTGAAAATTTAAAGGATATAAACTGGATTTTGGCCTAAGTTACAGGACGTAAAATTAATTTTTCTCATTTAAAAATTAAGAAAATTTTATAGAAAGCCTACAACATTTAAAAAGATAAAAAAAAATTAAAATTTTCTAACCAATTAATATTTTATGTAAAATCTGTCAAATTAAAAAAATTGAATAATTAAAATTTGACGATATTATTTTTTTATTTATAAAATCAAAAAAATTTATCATATAAATTCTTAAAAAATATCAGATATAGTTTTTAAAACATAAATTTTGAAGAAATTCAATTTACAAATTCCATCAAAATTTTAAACTAAAGATACTAAAAAAATGTATACATATATCTATCATTAACAGGCTCTTCACCCCGTCATTGACAGAAAATCGGAAGTCAATCTTCCAAAAATTCATTTTACATGTTAAGCCCTCTCAAACAAAATAATCGGTTTTGTGAGAACACCACGATATTTTGTGAGAATTCCCCTGAAAATATAGGGAAATTCCTCCATAATTTTACCGAAGAAGATTTCTGACTTGAGCGTCGGAGATTCCACGCCGGAATCCCCTCCGGCGTGTTTTTGCAGGTCTTTAGGAGGCCTAAAGAATAATTGTTCGTGGTAAAACTCACGAGGAAAGTGACAGTGCGAGCCCGTGATCACCCTAATCCGCACGGGAAGATTCTGTATCCGTAGTTGTTATTTTCCGACGCAACAACTGGCGCCGTCTGTGGGAAGTTTCCGAGTTAAGAAGTGAGAAAGTTCTGTACGAAATGGGTGGAGAACGAGACGTTACGAAGAAAGGTAAGGAGAAAGGAGATCTTGTCCCCTTGCCCTCACCTCCGCCTCCACCGGGTTTTCCTCCAAACAGGAATCCAGGGAAACAGCCTGTAAACCCTACATCGGAAGATAATCCTCTCGCACCAGAGGGGAATATGACGGGTACCTCAGGAGCCTCGGGAAGTGGGACTAACAAGGATACCCCTCATCCCAACGCCCAACCGGAGCTCTTGACCCTCTCCCAGGATCAATTAGACGTGATGATCGCACAAGCGGTCGAAAGGATAATCACCTCTCGTGGACTTCGCCCTCCGGGGCTCAGACCCCTAGTCAATGAGGGTACCAAGCAAAACCCTCTGGACCATGTCATTGATTCTCCCCCGATCCCTTCCAGAAATGAGGGTTCCCCTCGAGATCAGGAAGAAAAGGTGCCCTCCCAAGCTGAGAGAAGCATTCTTGATCGACCCCCCAGGAGGAACACGGAGAGGACCCCTGGTGGTATCACTCTAGACACAGAAACGGGAGAAAGCACGGATGACACTTACCAGGGTGCAGTTAGTGACCAGATACAAGCTCTTCGGAAGGAAATGAAAGATATGCAGAAATACATGATTGACAATGTGAGTAGACCCTCTTATGTTACTGGTTATCAATTTTCTTCCAGTATTTTGCAAGATGAACTGCCTTCTAATTTTAAATCTCTAAATTTTGAATATGACGGGACCACCGACCCCTATGAGCACCTTATGAGATTCGAAAATGCTGCCCTGTTACATAGTTATGGAGAAGGTGTCAAGTGCAGGGTCTTCCTAACCACTTTATCCAAAGCTGCGCAACAGTGGTTTACTCAGTTGGGACCAGATACTATTCATTCATGGCTGGAGTTTAGTGAATTGTTCCTGCACCAATTCGCCAGTGCTAGAAGGCAGCCTAGGGCTACCCTCACCCTATTTAACATGCGACAGGGAGAAAATGAGAGCCTTCGAGCTTTCTTGAAAAGATTCAACCAAGCAGCCTTGGAGGTACCTACAGCCTCTTCGGAAGTCAAGATCAACGCCCTCACTAATAGGTTGAAGGACAGAGACCTCTTTACCTCCCTAGCTAAAAAGCCTGTGCAGACCTTCGATGAATTGCTAAGAAGGGCTGAAAAATACCTCACTCTTGAAGAGGTGCGAAAAGCTAAGAGCTCTGAAGCTAGACCAATGGGAGGAACTGGAGAGCGAAGGAGGGAAACAATACCAAGAAGGCCTAGTCCAGAGAAGCACAGGAGCTCGAGAAGGCCTGGGGGCGTAAAGGAGGAGGAAAAAGTACGCTCAGGTCCCAGAGGAAGGTTTGAGAAATATACCCCTTTAAGGATAGAACCAGTGGAAGTTTTAGAGGTAGCGGGAGATCACCCCCATATGAAGTTCCCCTACTCTAGGAACAGAGGCCCTCAGAACCCCAAATCTGACAAGTTTTGCCGGTTCAACAATGACTACGGTCATGACACGAACCAGTGTTGGCACCTAAAGGATGAAATAGAAAGGATGATACAAGCCGGATATTTTAAGGAGTTTACTTACAGGGACAGGCAAGGCCCCCGAGGGCAAAAGAGGAAAGATTTAGAGGGAAGAACAGAGGAAAATAAAAGGAGCAGAGGAAGGAGGGGGAAGACCAGCCTCCCCCTCCCTAAAAGAGGGAACGATCCATATGATTATGGGTGGCCCTGCTGATGGCGACTCCTTTAGGCAAAGGAAACAAAGTATCCGATCGCTGAAGGTAGAGCAAAACATGGAAAATCGAGGGACATGAAAAATGACAGTGACTCCTGACATCCACTTTGGATCTAAGGATATGGGAGCGTCCAGAGAAACTCATAATGACGCTCTAGTGATCACTACGGACATTGCAGGGTACGATGTAGCGCGAATCTTCGTAGACACGGGAAGTTCAGCGGACATCATGTTCCTGGAGTGCTTTAAAAGGATGAAGTTAAATATAAAACTTAGGCCAATGGAAACTGTCCTTTATGGATTTTCAGGGGGAGCGATCCAGCCCCTGGGATCGGCCCTGTTACAAGTAGGGCTAGGGACTGTCCCCCACCGACGAGTACAAGTGATAGAGTTCCTGATAGTTGATGTCCCCTCTTCATATAATGTGGTGATGGGAAGACCGAGCTTGAACATTTTTCAGGCCGTAATTTCCACCTTCCATATGAAGATGAAATTTCCCGCCTCAGGGGGAGTGGGAGAGATATGTGGAGACCAGTACCAAGCTCGGAAATGTTATGTGGAGTCAGTTAAGATAGCAGACAAGGCTACGTTCCGAGGTCTGGAAAGATGCAAAGGGGAAGACCCCGAACTAAAAAAACAGAAAGTAGCGGAATTGGAGGGAGAGCAGCCCAAAATCAGAGCAGATGAGGAACTAATGAACATTGAACATTATACAGAGAAGGAGGGGTTCACGACTAGAGTTGGGACTCAGATGGAACCAGAACTCAAGGAAAGAATAATAGCCACTCTCCGAAAGAATGTAGATATATTCGCCTTCACCTCAGCGGATATGACGGGTATCCCTCCTGAAATAGCAGTACACCACCTCAATGTGGACCCCAGAGCAAGGCCGGTGAAACAAAAGCTAAGAAATTTTGGTAAAGAGAAGAATTTCATTGTGAAGGAGGAGATTGATAAATTATTAAAGGCAGGACATATAAAGATGGTACAGTTTCCCGAATGGCTCTCAAATGCAGTGTTGGTATCCAAAGGAGCTGGTAAGTGGAGGATGTGCATCGACTTCAGAGACTTAAACAAAGCATGCCCCAAGGACCATTATCCCTTGCCCAGGATCGATCAGTTGGTGGACGCGACATCAGGTTTTGAGTTGCTTAGCATGATGGATGCATATCAGGGATACCATCAAATCCAGTTAAATCCCCTCGATATCTCGAAGGTATGTTTTATTGCAGCTTGTGGTACTTTTGGATATATACGCATGCCTTTTGGACTAATAAACGCAGGAGCCACATACCAAAGAATGGTAGACTCGGTTTTCCGAGAACAAATTGGTAAAAACATGGAGATTTACGTGGAAGATATGTTGGCCAAGAGTGTTAAGGCGGAGCAGCATGTGAAAGACTTGGAAGAGATATTCCAAGTGATTAGGAGCCATGACATTAAGTTGAATCCAGCCAAATGTTCCTTCGGAGTAAGATCGGGAAAGTTTCTGGGATACATGGTGACCCAGAGGGGAATAGAAGTCAACCCTGCCAAGGTGAAAGCGGTACTGGACATGCAGCCACCTCGAAACCTGAAAGAACTGCAAACCTTGAATGGGAGAATAGCAGCTCTAAGCAGATTCATATCGAGATCAGCGGAGAAAAGTCATCACTTCTTCAAAACCTTGAGAAAAGGGACGAAATTTGAATGGGACGAGCCTTGTGAGAAGGCCTTTGAGGAGCTTAAACGTCACCTGGAACAACTCCCAAAGTTGACGAAACCCTCTCGGGGAGATATATTATTCCTGTATCTTTCCGTGGGAGAACATTCTCTAAGCACAGCGTTTATGAAAGAAGAGGGCTCCACACAACAACCCATATATTATGTAAGTAAGGTAATTCAGGGAGCAGAGGTCAGATATTCAGATGTAGAAAAGGCAGCCCTGACAGTGGTGGTGACAACTAGGCGGTTACGCACTTATTTCTTGGCTTATAGAATCGTTGTACGGACTAATTATCCCCTGAAGCAGGTACTAGGGAGAGCAGACCTGTCTAGAAGAATGGTCAAGTGGGCTGTTGAACTGCAGGAGTACGACGTTGATTATGAACCCATGAGGGCTATTAAAGCCCAGGCTCTAACAGATTTCATCCAAGAATCCACCAGAGCCGAGGAAATGCAAGGATGGAGAGTGTATGTGGATGGCTCCTCATCCGCATTAGGATGCGGAGCAGGGATAGTGCTGGTTGACCCTGAAGGCCAGGAGATACAGGTGGCCGTTAAGTTCCGATTTTCGACCTCCAACAACGGGGCCGAGTACGAAGCCCTGATCAGAGGGGCCAACATGGCAGCGGAATTAGGAGCACAAAAGGTCACCCTATATTCAGACTCACAGTTGGTAGTGCAGCAAGTAATGGGAGAGTACCTTGCCAAAGACGAAAAAATGATCGCATATTTGGAGCAGGTGAAAAATCTGAAAAGCAAATTCCATGCTTTCGAAGTAATACAGATACCGAGGGAAGAGAACACAAAAGCAGATGGATTGTCCAAGTTAGCTAGTTCCACTGAGTTCAAGGGACAAGGGAATATAACCCTAGTAATGGCCGATCGATTGACGACGGAAACACAAGTTGGAGAGATAACAGAAGAGGATGATTGGAGAAAAGAGATATGGGAGGAGCTGAATAAAGATCCCGCGATCCCAACATCGAGGGAAGCCAAGGCTCTGAGATTGAAATATTGTATCCTTGGAAATCAATTGTACAAAAGGTCCTTTACTCAACCTTATTTGAAATGTCTTTCGAAACAGGAGACAGAATTCGTAATCAAGGATATCCATGAGGGTTGTGCGGTCAGCCATGAAGGCTATAAGACGATGGTAAAGAAGGTGTTTAGGGCAGGGTTCTATTGGCCCAGTGTGATAAGGGACGCTCAGGAATTCGTGAAGAAATGTGAGAAATGTCAGAAGAACGGACCATTGATACGAGTACCAGCGGAGGAGATGGGTGCTATGTATTCGCCTTGCCCATTTGCAAAATGGGGAATAGATTTAGTGGGGCCCTTCCCCATGGCACCAGGAGGGAGGAAATTCTTAATCGTCGCGGTGGACTACACTGCCAGGGCCAAAATATGTCAGCCTCTGGGAGGACGACACGTGGACATAAGATGAATTAAGTTCGTCTTATCAAGGGTGATAAATTAAGAAACAAGATTAATACACCCTGGGCCTAAAGGGGGTTATTGGGCCGGAAGCCCATATTAAGGGTCTTAATGTCTTTGGGCCAGATATCTCCAGTCCAAGTAAGAGAGATTGGAGTGTGGCTCTCAATGGATAAGGCCGAAGAAACATTCAAAGGAACAAGTGGTGGTGAGTCCACTAAGGGGAACGGGTCTGGCGGAAGGTTGCAGATCTTGAGGGAGAAGAAGTCTCCCTCTCTCCCCGATTTTAGAAAAGGTATAAGTAGAGTTTTGTTTTCATAATTAAGATTCGCGTTTTACATTGACTACGATTCTGATAAAATTATTCTGAGGAATTTATCTAAGAATAAACCCCAAAAATTAAGGAAGAACACCACGATATTTTTTGAGAATTCCCCTGAAAATATAGGGAAATTCCTCCATAATTTTACCGAAGAAGATTTCTGACTTGAGCGTCGGAGATTCCACGCCGGAATCCCCTCCGGCGTGTTTTTGCAGGTCTTTAGGAGGCCTAAAGAAGAATTGTTCGTGGTAAAACTCACGAGGAAAGTGACAGTGCGAGCCCGTGATGACCCTAATCCGCACGGGAAGATTCTGTATCCGTAGTTGTTATTTTCCGACGCAACACTTCTATTTATTCATGATTTTTTGTAGATAATTCTCATCTTCTTAGTTTTCTCTCTTTGCATCTTCCATTGTAATTTAATAGATTTAAGGTTTTTTTTTTTTTCGTATGCATGTACTTTTTGTTAAAGATTTTTTGAAGATGTATTCATCAATTCTTGAAGATGTTTGAAGGTTGTTAAGGATTTTTGTGTTAGTTATCAAAAAAAATTGAAGATTTCATCGTCAACGTCGTCAACTCCTGAAGTTTTTGTGTTATTCATCGTCAATGTCGTCAACCCCTGAAGATTTTTGTAATTTTTTATATCTTTAAAATTTATGGTGTTATTCATCAAAAGATCGGTTGTAGACTTTTTATTCAGAAAATCTTCAAGGATTGAAGATTTTCTTTTAGATTATATATTGATATATCTGTTTTTTATTTTTTTTTGTATTTGATGTAATTTTTTTTGTAAATTTATTGTATTTTAGTTTATGTATTCAATTATTTCTTATAAAACTACGTAGATACACATTATATCGATTCCGTAAATGTATATTTTCGTATGTAAATGAAGTTTAATTGTAGATTTTTCTTTTTATCCACCAAAATTTGAAGAACCGGTGAACATTCTCAATTCATTCAACGAATATTTGAAGATTTATTGAATATTCGAGTTATATTATCAGAAGTTTAAAGATTTTTTTTAAGGTTTCAAGATTATTTTGTAAACATAATAATATTTTCTTAATTTAAATTAACTTTTTTCTATTCCTTATTTCAGTTTTCTTTTTGTCATGTTTTTTTTTTTGGTCTAATTCTTAAAAATAAAATTGGTGTGTCTATATTTTCTCTTTCTCTCTCAGTTTTTATTTTTTAATCAATTTAATTTATGTTTCAATTCGAATTTGTTCATATTTGTAATCAATTATAATCTATTATGTTAATTTATCACAATTTTAATTTTTTCGTCACTCTAATCAAGTTTTGCAAGGTGTGGATTAATAAAAAATTATGTCATCCAATGTTGATCAATCCAAGAATATTTTATATATATTGTTCATGATGTCATTGTTACTAACATTCATTTCTATATCAAAACTACAATTAATAATTTCAAGATACAATATGTATATAGTTTTCAGAATTAAACTCAATTTAAAATTAAATTAACATCATCCTTTAATTTAGCATTTTAAATTATTATATAATAAAATCGACGTTTATTATTTTGAAAATATGCAATTTAAATTTTTAGTCAATATATATTTTTTTTAATTCAATAAATTTGTAACTGATTCCTTAAATGTTGCTAATTTTTCCATCAAATACTCCCGCATTCGTTAATGATATCCACAATTATTGATTAGATTCATAACCGTTGATAAGATCAATTTAACAAAATTGTAATTATAATTTCAAATTTAAGAATATATTTATATTTATCAATTAATTTTATTCTTATTAAAATTCTTAATTATTGATTTTATTACTCAATATAAATTTTTTAATGTTGTTTATTGTATTTTTATGATCAAGTTTGTTGGATTATAATTTTTAACCACTTTTATTAATTTGAAGATTTGTGAATTTATTTCATTTTTAAAATTAGTAATTTTTATCATCTTAATTACATTATTTTAACCATCTTAGTAATAATTTAAATTTTAGTCAATATTTTAGTTAATTATTGTTAATTTTAATTATTTTAGTATAATTTTTTTTTTTAAAATAGTCAAATATTTTTTTTCCAATTCAATCAATTCGTAGCATTGAAATTTTGGCTACCAACTTAAATTTTGGTGGTTTAGTATTAAAAGTTTGTGAATGACAGTGTGAACTTTCAATGTTATCGATAATAAAAATAATAATATATATATATTTTTTAAAATAAGTTAGTAATATTATAAAATAAAAATATTATAAATAATAATTAAAATTTAAAATGTTTTGACATTTTTAAACCCTACTAGTATTTGTAAAACGCTTAAAAAGCGGCAATTTGTCGCATAAACATTCCCCAGCGCAATGGCTAATTTTCACAACTGAGAACAGTTTTTGGCAAATTTGCCGTTAACTGTTTAGTGACACAAATCTGCCTTTAAAAAAACAAAAAAAATGTGTATATAAATGTTAATCTCAATTGAAAATAAAAGCCACTGGATTTTTTTATTTTTGTAATATTAATTTTTTGTTTTGGATTTATAAAATTGTGTAGATAAATAATTGTTTTTTATGAAAATGATTTGATTTATTATTTTGAGCTTTACTTAATTTATTGCATTTAGATTTAGAATTATAATAATTTTATACCTTAAATGTGAAAATTTAAAAAAATTAAAGCATAAAAATTAGTTGTGATATTTTGAGACAGTTTGTTTTAATTAAGAGAATATATATTGCTTTTTTTATAATGTTTAATTTAATTTTAAGTGTAAGTATGTATGATATATTTGATAATAAATAAATATTTAATAAAAAGAAAATTCAAAGTGAATATTCCATTAATGGATCAATTTACCACCAAGTGTTGTAGGTGGTGTCAGTGACTCGGTGTATATTCATTGCAACTTGCAACCCTACTAGCATAACATTTATCACTAAATATATCATCACTCCATTTTATAAAGTTTGTTACATTTGATTTTAAATCTTATTTAAAAAAATGTTATTTTTCTTATTTTTAACAATAATCTTTCTAAACTATCTTTATTAATTTCTACAATATCTATTTTTTTTTAAAAATATATTAATGACCTTTTCTTTTTGAAAAGGTTAAAGGAAGATTGGAAAAAGAAAATGAAATAGAGAAGTATAAAAACTAACGAGGAATAAATGTGTCAAAAAAATATGTTTATTAATTCTATATAAAATAAAAAATGCGAATTTTTTAATGAAACGGATGAAGTATGACACTAGTTCGGTTTAATTTGAGTAATTTTAAATATGAATATAGGTCTATTTATGTATTTATCGAATAACTAATTAAATAAAGTTTTGAATTGATGTCAAATCTATTATTGTACGTTGTGAATCAGTTATGATTTTGAGTTGATCTTATAATATTTGGATCGAATCATAGAGTGAAATTTGATCTCTCAAGTGAAAAGATTGAGGCATATTGTTTTTTAGAAAGTGCTTTATTTTTCCTTTTATGTGAATGGCCAGGTTTGGCCTTCAATTTCACTATCAAAAAACAAATAAATAAAGAGCAACCTATCTCCCCCCTCGTGTCTTAATTCTTTACTGCCTTCTTAGTCGAACATTATTTGTGGATGCCAATTGCCAACTATGCCACAAGTAAGTAAATGAGTGCTTTTTTCGTTTTAGTTAAAAATTAGTATCACGTTTTAATTAAAGTAAGTGTTACGATTTATTTATAATTATTTTTTAAAAATTACTGTAATATCATTTACTATTATTAACTTACACATTTCAATTAAAATTATTGTTACATTTCAGTTAAAAATAGTTTCATGATTCATCATATATGTATATACACTTTCACGGTGCAACGGACTAACTCAATGATTTTATTTCCGTTAAAACAGAAAAATATCGGTATTTAATTATGTCAGGTGTACTTACAGTCTTTTAGGCAACTAAGCTGCATCTTTTTTATTTATTTACTAAATATTAGTAACAGTTTTGTTATTCTTTACATCTTACTTATATTTGTATTATTATGATTTTATTATTTATAATATGAATGTATGTTTTTAATAAGACTATTTTTTAAAAATAAAAATAATATTATTATTTTTATTATGAAATAATATTATAATTACTTTACTATTAATTAATAATACTATTTTATTTATTTATTTATTTATATTGTTAAAAAATATTACTCCATTATTATTATATGTTATTTACTATTTTTATAATTTGTTATTTTTGAGAAATAATGCTATTGTTAAAAAGCTATTACATTATTATTCATATTGTTGAAAATTATATTAGTTGAATAGGTAAAACGGGGTTGAAAGAAATGACTGCTATTATTATTTTTTGAATCTTAATTTCTTATTATATTATAAATAAATTCATGAACGATAGATTTCATGTTTTAACTATTCTACCATTCTGGACCAAAGGACTGAGAGATTAATTGGGTGGAACTATTTAAGTTACTGTGGAATTTCATAATAAGAAATTGGATAGAGTGCATATTGAATGAATTGAAAATGAATTACATTTGAATTACATGATCAAAATGATTATATCTCTCTGAATATTTATAAAAGAGGAGTTACAACTAACAAATGAGTTATAACTAACAAGGACAATTATTACGGTAGTCACATTTTACAAAGTGACTACATAGTCACTTTGTCGAATCGCGCCATGTGGCGTCGTAAACGTCGTAACGACCTGCTACCTGTTATACAGGTTTAAGTTATTTTTAGCATTATTTAAATTTTATTTTGTTATTTACTATATTACCCTTCTTTTATTTAAATTATTTATAAGAAAGTTTAATTTATAAAAAATAATAAAATTACTATCCTACCCTTTTAATACAAATATTATAATTTTAAATTTAAAAAATCAAATAAACAAATTCCAGAATAATGCATCAGGGTTCCTTTCCGACTCTCTTTCTTCTCCACAACGATGTTATGTTTCTAATACTTGAATTGAAATTAGGGTTCCTTTCTCCCAACTCCATTGTTCATAAATTGCGAATGAATTGAAATCGTTTATTTCTCCCCAAATTCCAACGTTCCTAAGTTGTAAAGTGAATTCGATTATCCTAAGTTACAACGTTTATTTCTCGCTCAAATCTCGATTTTCGCCGACGGTCACTGACTCCAAGAAGGCGGTGGCGGCTGGCAGGCGGCGGAGGCGGATGATAGCAGACGATGGGTCACTGGGTCACTAAGGCAGAATTGAAAACACATGCTGATAGGTTTTAATTCCTTTAAGTTATAATTTGATTTGTTTTTTATTAATTAATTTATTTGATTTATTTTTTGGAAAAAGCCAAAATCTTATTCAAAGAGGCATAAGGAATGCCTATGAAATGTCAAGAACAGAGAAAAGAGAGCAAGAAAGACATAACCTAAAGAAATAAAAATACAGCCCAAAAATTGGAGAAGCTCCTATTTAATGCATACAAGTGGTTCCCTTGTCCAGTCGTCCAATGTGTTCCATCTATAGATCCTGAATCTTGCCTTGAGCCACCTTAATGAGATCAATTGAATTTTATCAGCCCCTGCTTCCGCCTCAAAGCCCTCTCCCCTGAATATTATGCCATTTCTGCTGTTCCAAATGGTCCAAACGGTCGCATGCCAGATCAGTGCCCACGCATCTTCCCATTTTGGTTCTGCCAGATCATAGTGAAGAGTATAATGTGCTAGTCCAGTTTCTCCGGCTGAATAGGATTGGCCGAACCACGAGTAGATAGAACGCCAGATTTTTTCAGATTCTGTACACCGAAAAAACAGGTGGGTGGTATCCTCGTCTTGCGGCCCACACAGCTTGCAACTAGTATCGTCTTTTGTTATTAATTTTATTAATGATATAAGGGTAAATATGTAATTTTAACATTACATATTTTAATTACATTAATAAAAATATAATCAATTATTTTATTGTATAAGGATAAAAATGTAATTTTACAATAATATATTTTAATTAATTTAATTTAATAGAAAATACAAATTTATGACACATTACGACAATACATACCGTAAAATTTACAAAAGGTAGCAGGTCATCAAATTTAAGCCTTCAGATTAGATTTTTAATGGCTTAGATTAAATGACTACGATAGTCATTACGACACCTTACGACACCCTGACTACATGTAGAAAGTCCCAACTAACAAAATAAACTACTCCTCTAACTAATAATCTTTCATTTGTGGGCTTAACTTGTTGTTATTCTTCACACCCTCCCACAAGATGAGCATGAATGGTAATCAAGCACATCTTGAACTTGTTTAAAAAAACTCCAAACCATTACGAGTAGCACGACGTGGGTGCAATGATATCAACAATGAAGAGGTAGCCTTCGAGAATAGAATCCAACAACAAATTGAACATTTGAACGTGGATGTAAAGAGTAGGCAAATGATGCAATCCATGCATCTAATCATGGTGAGATTTTCACCAATATGACAAAAAAAAATAAATGTAAAGATAGAATCGTGATAGACACGAAAAATAGAGTCGTGATAGACACAAAGAGAAAAGACTAGATTGAGTATAGAACTCTAAAAGTTTAAGAAATGAGTATAAAACTCAAAAGACATAAGAAATTCATCCAAAACTAATTGCAAAAGCGTACCTAGATCGACAAACGTGTTTAATCGATCATAAATTAATCGATACACAACTCTGATACCATGTGAAATTTCATAACAAGCAGAAATTGGATAGAGTGCATATTGAATGAATTGAAAATGAATTACATTTGAATTACATGATCAAAATGATTATCATCTCTCCTTTTATATAGAGGGGGATTTACAAAAGAGGAGTTACAACTAACAAATGAGTTATAATTAACAAAATAAACTATAGTACTCCTCTAACTAATAATCTTTCATTTGTTGACTTAACTTGTTGTTATTCTTCACATTTATAGATTCGATTTACGTGAATTTCACTTCTCAAGTTACATTTATATATTTTTTAATTTTTTTGCTCAAAAGTTATGAAAAACTTTCCACCCGAGCAGAGAGAGTAATAAAGAATTGGGGACAAAATAAAATTGTGGTGCATAGATTTAAAAGTTTTGTATAATCAAGTCAAGTGGTAAAATAGTGTTTTTATTTTATTTTGCCAAATGGATATTCGAAGAAAGTGGTAATGGAATCTTGATTTTATGTATGTATATGATGGAGATCAATTAACAGCAATTAAGGCATGATGGAGATTGATGGCTTGATTTGATTCGTATTTTAATTATAATTGTTATTTCCTATTTAAGTACTATAAGCCCACGATAGTATTGGGCCTTAGATTAGGGTTTGTTGAGGTTTGTCTACTATTAATAGGGAGTGTTTTTCATTGTAAAATGAGGTGATTTGATTAATGAAAAAAACGAGAGTTTATCTCAGTATCTCCTTTACGGTATTCTTCTTGAATCAACGTATTTGAGTTTTGCCACTTTTCCGGGTATTCGTAGAATTAACGGACAGTGTGTGTTCTTTTGTGTTCTTCGATTTGTCATTTTTATACGTTTGCGCGGCCTGCATCAGTTGGTATCAGAGCTTATAATCTTTTGTGTACTTCATATTTGTCACTTTTTACGCTTTCGCGGCCTACATCAGTTGGTATTCAGAGATCAGGTACGATTCTTGATGATGGATCCATTTTTTGATAAATATTTTGATGAAAGTTGTGGTTATGAGGGACCACCAATTTTTTATGAATATTTTGATGAAGAATGTGGTTTTGATGGATTGCCAATTTTCGATAATTTTGTCGATATTTTGGTTGATAATGATGTCGATGGCTATAGTGGCCCTCCAATTTTTGACGAGGAGAATGAAAATATTGTTATAGGTTAAGATGTTCATCCCTATACCATTGACTCAACGGTGGGGGTAGGGAATAATTATTTTGTGATTTTTACTAATGACAATGGAAATCACAATAGTGCTCTTGTAACGAAATGTCAAATTGTTATTATTTTGTGGCAAAAAAAGTACAAAGATGTTCCAGCTTATCTCCGCACCTTCACAAGGAGAATGAAGCTAGTAGCGATTCGAGGTCGAATCGTTTTCAACCGGGTGAGAATGATGGAGATCAATTAGCAGCAATTAAGGTATGATTGGAAATTGATGGCTTGATTTGATTCGAATTTTAATTATAATTGTTATTTTCTATTTAAGTACTATAAGCCCACGATAGTATTGGGCCTTAGATTAGGGTTTGTTGAGGTTTGTCTACTATTAATAGGGAGTGTTTTTCATTGTAAAAGGAGGTGATTTGATTAATGAAAAAAATGAGAGTTTATCTCAGTATCTCCTTTACGGTATTCTTCTTGAATCAACATATTTGAGTTTTGTCACTTTTTCGGGTATTCGTAGAATCAACGGATAGTGTGTGTTCTTTTGTGTTCTTCGATTTGTCATTTTTATACGTTTCCGCGGCCTGCATCAGTTGGTATCAGAGTTTATAATCTTTTGTGTACTTCATATTTGTCACTTTTTACGCTTTCGCGGCCTACATGAGTATGTATGTATATTCTTCTTTTTTTCAACGGCAATTGATAAGTGCATCAATGTATGTATGTATATTCATATTCATTTTTTGAGGCAGGCATACCCCCGGTATATATATGGACACATGAGAATTTATCTATTCTTGCCATGTGTGTACTACACTGTTCAATGCATTTTTATTTTTAATTACATAGTATATTTTTTAAATGCACAAAAAAAAATAAAAATTCATAAAACATTATTTTACAGTATATTATAGCATAATGTGAAAATTTATGTCAATTCCAGAGGAAGCCTATTTTCTGGAGTTGTAAATTATATAAGTTCGAACCCATTGTTCCCTAACATTGAATGGTTAGAGCCGATTACTGGCAGTCGGTCTACTAAAATTAAAATAAAATTTCAACTATTAAAAGACGGGTAAATTGCAAATTTGGTCCCAAGAGAATAATTGAAAAGCAGTTTTAGTCCCATGTTCTTTTTTGGTTCCATTTTTTGCAAAAAAGGTCCCAATCGTTAAATATTTAACATTTTCCGTTAAGGGTTAAGTAACATAGTATGAAAATTATAAAAATATATATATATAGAATTTGAATATTTTTTCTGAAACACAACAATCGAAATATAATTTAAAAATATCAAAAAAACAAATAAATGTAAATTCTGAAATTTAAATAATTTTTTTTTATTAAAACTGAAATATATACAAAAATACAAATAAAAAAGAAAATATTGAAAATACAAAAAATTAAAATTTGAAATATACAACCTGTATTTAAATATAATCTAAAAATTCAAATTAACTCTTTTAATCCATATTATTTGGATATAATTTAAAAATACTAAAAATATTTTTTTCAAATCAAATAATAATCTCTGGTAAATTATGAAATTGCTCTAAATAATTTTTAAATAAAAATCTATATTAAAACTAAAATAAAAAAAACATTTATATAAAATCTTTGTGAATATAATTTGATGATACAAAATATAATTAAAAAACAAAGATAATTACAAAAATTCAGAAAATATCAAATTAAAAAGAAAGATAACAAATACAGTATAACCTGCGTATATATATCAACCTCCCCCACCACTGTTCTTCTCGCCGGCGAATATCCACATACCCATTCCAATCGTCGCCAACACCGCCACTCCAGCCCATTCTCGTCACCACCGCACCTCAACACCACCCGCCACCATCGTTACCCTAGAATACTTCCAAAACTAATGAAAAATCCGGATACGAAATTCGATTCCGGTCACAAAATTCACAAAGGCTACACGCTCTAGCCTTATCTCAGTTCCAGGATTCAAAGCCCCTTGTCAATTTCAAATTTTGATCACTCCTTCATCCCCAATTTTACGATTTCTCTTCATGATTATTGGCGATTTTTTAATCTTTTCTTAAACTTGTTTTTCTGAATTTTGTATTCCTGTTGATGTTTGGGAGTGGAGCCGCTGGCGACGGGTGGTTGTGAAATTTAAGATTTTGGTTCAATGTTGGAGGAAAACTACCCTCAGCTCAGTGCGTTTTTTTTTTCTCAGTACTTTTGGAATTTCCGACAAACAGAGTAGGGAAATGAAGGGATTGGGGCAACGTATATGGGAGGAGCAATGGTTGATCTGGAAGTCGCCGAAAATGGGAGGAGCAATGGATGATCGGGAAGTCGCCGAAAATGGGAGGAGCAATGGATGATCGGGAAGTCGCCAGAAATTTCCGCCACAAGGGAGATGGCCGGAAAATGTGTTTGATAGGTGGGCTGATATTTTAAGATTAAAATTTTTGTATTAAAATAATAAAATTTTGAATTGAGTTTAATTTTAAAAAAAGAAAAAAGAAATTGTAGTTAACAGTGCGTGAAGCTCACACACCATTTCTGTTAGCATTTAACGGAACTATTTCTATGGGACCAAAAGTGATGAAAATGGGACCAAAATTGTGAGGGCACATTTTCTTGGGACCAAACTTACATTTTACCCATTAAAAAACTATCAAGAGTAAATTGTTTAACATCATAATCTTGATTCATGAGATGCAAGCAAAAATGTCACCTTGGTGTGCTAAAATTATGGCACACATTTGGTTAGATCAATTAGCTTACTCATCTTAAATTAAGTGGGTGTTTGCAAGCACTAGTATGTACTTAAAAACACTTATTTTTTAAAATATAATCACTTTTGTAGTGTTTGACAACACAACTAAGTGATTAAATTAAGTAGTTTAAAGTGATTTTGGTGAAGCATCCCTCCACCTACTTTTAATAGCTTATATGTGCTTCTCATCATTGTAGTAACCAATTTTACATTTTTGCCCTCACAATTTAAATAATATTTTATATTTACTCATTATTTATTCAAATATAATAAGGGTATTTTTTAAAATTATAAAGAAGCTATTTGTTTTGCAAACATCACAACATATACAAAATTGATTAAAAGTGCTTAATTTTAAAACACTATATATGCACTTTCAAATTTATTTCAAAAATCAATTTTAATCACTTTAAATCAATCACTATTGTTTGCAAACACACCCTAAATCACTCGTTCTATATTTTATTTTTCTTCCACACACTAATTACACTATTAACTATAATGCTAGCTCCTTTAATATATTCGAAAGTTCTTTATTTTATCATTTTGAGTGTCACATCGAATGTTGCTATTTTATTTTTCAAAACTCACTGTATCTCTCTACCTTTCTACTTACATATTTTTCTACATTTTCTATTTTATACCATTCTCTACCTTTTTCGGTTTCCAGACCTGGATGTCTTTATGAAATCTCTAGACCAGTCTTTCCCCACTGGTCTTTACCTCCCTTCTTTGGAGACATACTTTCTTGGGTCTATTGCCTTTCTCGAACCTTTTGTTGGATCTTTGTCTGCACTGTTGTCTCCTACCTCTTATGTGACTGACTTAGTTGGGCAAAGCGCTTCCACACCGAGCTTTGCTGCGCCGTTCGTCCCATCGGCTGACCCCGCTCCCACGAGTTCAGTGTTTTTTCCAAACCACATACGTCCGTTTAAGAAGGGAGATTATTACACGATTTCGATTGATAACACAACGCTACATGCTGGTTTGAATGAATTCAAGGATGCTCTGATTGGTCGCTTACTCACTCCTCGTGGCAAAGCCCCGATCCCGTATGCTGATTTGTCGAGGAGGCTCGTCGAGACCTGGTCCCTTCAAGGGCGTCTGTCCGTTGTTCCAATCAGAAAAGAATTTGTTGTTCTCAAATTTCGCTCTTTGGAATAGCGCAACATAATTTTCCGGAGAAGGGTTTGGCAGTTGCGCTCAAGTTCCATCCGACTGAAAAAATGGTCTCTCGGTTTCAATCTGAATCAGGCCCCGACTTTGATGGCTCAGGTTTGGGTACGCCTCGTCGGCCTTCCGATTGAACTTGGCAACCAACGGTTCTTTCGGCTGCAACCTCAGAGGTTTGCATGCTCGTTAAGATAGACGCTCACACATCGGCTAAAACCATGGTACAATATGCTAGAATCTTGAAGCCATTGTAAGGTGGTTGGACACATGTCTGCACGTTACTCTAAAGGAAATGCCCGCCACCCTTCTTCTCGTGACGATCCCCGTGGTAAGACTCGCCACAAAAGACGGTAGAGGCCTTCCTTTTCGGACCTCCAGCCTCGACCGCCCCCACAGGATCCCACCTCGGCTATCAGAGTCGATCCGATCCCAATAAGGAACTCCTTCTTGTGCCTCGACGCTTCGTGCATGGATGAGCCCTCAAACATTTATTTGGAGCCTGCGGTTGAGGCAGTCAGCAACACTCAGGATTTGGAGGCTGCTACATCATTGAAGCCGTTGGCCAACGACGCTCTTACCCCTGCTCGGGCGGCCTCGAACCGCTCCACAGATAACTCATATGCCACAAGGTGCCTGGGGGAGAGTATCCCATCAACAAATATCACAGATAACTCATATGCCACAAGGTGCCTGGGGGGAGAGTATCCCATCAACAAATATGATCAAACAACGCTATCGATGATTTCAAGGCTAGAGTTTGTGCGGATTGCACTGTCAGCTCATCGACAGGGCTCGACAATGATATGATCCGTGCCTCCAAGTTCAAGGACAGATGGGGCGATGCTTTTGACCCACCATAGATCCTTCACCCTGTCTCGGGTTCCTCATTTTGATCAGTTCTTTCAGACTCTTTAATCGTTTTACTTGGTAGGTGATTTTCAGGGGTGTACCAATATCGATGCACCCCGACCGCTGATTCGACTTGTGAACTTATGACTTTTTTTCCCTTTTATTGGTCTTTTTCCTATATCTATACTTCAACATCTCACTACACATATAATAATATATTATTTAATTAGTGTAAAAAAAATTAAAACGAACAACATTAGGAGGAACGGAGGAAGTAATAACAAAACAATACAACATCAATCTTGATTTGACATAAAACTCTCAATCAACCCCTTTTCCATCTCCATTTAAACAAAATTATAATTCAAAAATTATCCTTATCCACTTTTTTTTTCCATCTTCATTCACGTACTATTCATTATCAATCCATCTCCAACCAAACGGCCTAAGAGTTAATAGCATTTTTTTTTTTACCATGGTTGTGATATTAATTTCAACATATGTTTTATTTTTTGTAATTTGATAAACTTTGCAGTTTGATTCACCGATGGATTTTTCACCGTTTCATATGGAGCGCGACAAAAGGCACATTAGTTCCATGATGTCAGATGTCAAATAAAAAATCCTTCTTTTAAAATAAAATTAAGTGACGTTTTTTTCAACTTTTTTTTTTTAATTTGCGTTGATTAATATGTGGTTACAGTGGTTTGTTCGTGTGTTTATTAATAGATATATTTGTATGTAGATTTGTATATCTTTAGTGATTTGATGTAATTAGGAATTGTTTAGCTGATTAGCGTAATTGGTGCAATCTCTCTTGTATATACTTTGTAATTGTTGGTTAATGAGATTACGGAAAATATTACGTTCTTATATGGTATCACGAGACTAGGGTTCTTCCCCTCTTTCTTCCGCTGCTCCTCTTCATCGGTGATATTTTTTTCCGGCGATTCTTCATGGCTGCATCCAAGTCTTCGTTCCATCCGGCTTTGGCAGTTTCTAACATTAAGAATCATATCCCAATTATCCTTGAAATGGAGAACGTCCAATATGGGACATGGGCATAATTATTCAAAATTCATGTCCGTTCTCAAGGAGTTCTTCATCACATCATCCCCTCCAATCCTCCAACCCCAGTTCCGACAGAGGGTGAGGAGCGTGAAACATGGCTCACGCTTGATGCCACGGTGCTGCAGTGGGTGTATTCCACTATTTCCTCAGATTTGTTACACACAATCATCGAACCAGACTTGACGGCGGCAAAGGCATGGGATCGGCTCCGAGATATATTCCAAGATAACAAAAATTCTCGGGCAATATCTCTCGAACAGGAATTCTCTCAAACCCAGATGGAATCATTTCCAAATGCGTCGGCCTACTGTCAAAGGTTGAAGCTGCTGGCCGACCAACTGAAGAATGTCGGTTCTACAGTTTCAAATGACCGCCTAGTGTTACAGCTTGTATCGGGAATGTCAGAGGCATATAACGGCGTCGCAACTCTAATCCGACAGCGGGATCCCTTGCCGGCGTTCTATCAGGCTCGATCGATGTTGGTCCTCGAGGAGGCGGCACTGAATCGCAAGGCTTCGCTGTCCGGTACTGCTCTGGTGAGTCCGGCACCGACGGCGGCTGCATCATCTGAACCGAGACACTCTGGTAACAAGAAGGGCCAGAAAAAGAAGCGTAGCCAGGCCCATGGCGCCACTGCCCCTGCTGCTCAGCCCAATTTCCGTGGGCCATCTCCATGGAATGCTCAGTGGGCTGCTCCTGCTCCGTGGATTAATGCAGCCTGGCCCACACCCCCTGTCCATTTCCTACTGCATCGTGGCAACCTCCATCCCAGGCCCACTCTGTCGGTCGGCCCTCAATGTAGTCTGGACAATTGGGTGCTCGCCCACAGGCCTATGTGGCTCAGCCGACGCAGACGGATATTGAGCAAGCAATGATGACTCTTGGCCTCGCTCCTCCGGACAGCTCTTGGTACATGGATACGGGCGCGTCCTCACACATGGCGTCGGGTTCAGGTACTCTCTCGTCTTATTTTAATACGGGCATTCATAATTCAATTATTGTTGGCAATGGTCAATCTATTCCGGTTAAGGGTACTGGTAATGCAACTTTCCCTTCTCCCCATCCCCCATTGTTACTTCGCAATGTTTTGCATGTCCCGGGTATTATTAAGAATTTAGTTTCTGTTCGTAAATTCACCCGTGATAATTCTGTCTCCATTGAATTTGACCCGTTTGGATTTTCTGTCAAGGATTTTCAGACGGGGACCCACCTAATGCGATGTGAGAGTACGGGGGAGCTCTATCCTGTTACTTCTAGCTCGGCGACAGCTCTTGCTGCGTTGTCTTCTGGGGTCTGGCATGATCGGTTGGGACATCCTGGGTTAGATATATTTGATAATCTTCGTAGGAATAAGCATATTTCGTGTAATAAATGGCCTACTGGCACTTTATGTTCTTCTTGTTCTATGGGCAAACATGTCAAGCTTAAGTTTGGTATATCTTCTTCACAGTCGTTATTTCCCTTTGATATTATACACTGTGATCTTTGGACATCTCCAGTTTTAAGTTCTACGGGTCATCGATTTTACATTGTTTTTGTGGATGATTATTCTAATTTCTTGTGGACTGTTTCTCTAGCTCATAAATCTCAAGTGTTCTCAGCCTTCTTATCTTTTCGGAATTTTGTTAAAACTCAATTTGAGCGTGACATAAAAGCGTTTCAGTGTGACAATGGTCGTGAGTTTGATAACAAACAATTTTCTGATTTTTGTCACACACATGGTATGGTCATGAGATTTTCGTGTCCTTATACTTCATCTCAGAATGGTAAGGCGGAGCGACAGTTTCGTACGATCAACAACATTATTCGTACATTGCTGATTTGAGCCTCTTTGCCTCCAAATCTCTGGCCTCACGCCCTCCAAATGGCCACCTACCTGCTGAATATACTACCCAGGAAACACATGTCTTATCACACTCCGTTGTTTCACCTGTTCCGTATACATCCATCATACACTCATCTACGTGTGTTTGGATGTTTATGTTACCCATTGTTTCCCTTCTCTACTCGACACAAACTTCAGCCCCGTTCCACACCTTGCGTATTCTTGGGGTATCCCTCCAATCATAGGGGATACAACTGCTTTGATGTGGTTAATAAAAAGATAATCATTTGTCGTCATGTTCTATTTGATGAATCTCGATTTCCTTTCCATGAGACTAGTCCCACACACACTTCCTCCTATGATTTTTTGGATAATTCTGTTTCTCCGTATGTCATTCATCATATGTCTACGACTCCACCTCCAGCTTCGGTGCCAAATACGCCCGAGGTTCCTTTACCGCCACCTCCCCCTCCTCCGTATCGTCCTGTCACGAGAAGCCAGAGGGGTATTTTTCGTCCTAAACGGCTCTTCAATCTCCTTACCACTGTTACTAAATCTCCCTTGCCAAAAAATCCAATTTCTGCATTACAGGACCCTAATTGGAATAAGGCCATGCATGATGAGTTTAATGCTCTTATTGAAAATAAGACGTGGGAGTTGGTTCCCCGTCCTGTCGGTGTTAATGTTATACGTTCGATGTGGATCTTTACTCACAAAGAACGTGCTGACGGTTCTTTTGAGAGGCATAAAGCCCGTCTTGTAGGTGATGGCAAAACACAGCGGGTTGGGATTGATTGTGGCGACACATTTAGTCCGGTTGTCAAACCAGCGACAATAAGAACTGTTTTATCTCTGGCTTTGTCGAAAAAGTGGTCCATTCACCAATTAGATGTGAAAAATGCATTTCTGCACGGCACTCTATCAGACACTGTTTACATGCATCAGCCGGCGGGTTTTCATGATTCACGTTATCCCAATTATGTGTGCTTGTTAAAGAAATCATTGTATGGCTTAAAGCAGGCCCCACGGACGTGGAACACTCGTTTCACTACTTTTGTGAAATCTCTTGGATTTGTTCGTAGCACTGTTGATCACTCTCTCTTTGTTTACGTCCATGGAAATGATATGACATATCTTTTGTTGTATGTTGATGACATACTCCTCACAGCATCATCCACTTCTCTTCGGCAGGGGTTTATTAGGCGCTTGAGTGGGGAATTTGCAATGAAGGATTTGGGGCCTATTCATTCTTTCCTAGGCGTTGCTATCTCTACCCATAAGGGAGGCCTTTTTTTGTCTCAAACAAAATATGCATCTGATATCATCCGACATGCTGGTCTATCTGATTGCAAGCCGTCTCTCACTCCAGTTGACACCAAACCCAAACTTGGCAAAACTGATAGTCCGCCAGTATCTGATCCTACGTTGTATCGTAGCCTTGCCGGGGCCCTACAATACTTGACGTTTACTCGCCCGGATATTTCGTATGCGGTCCAACAAGTCTGCCTCCACATGCATGATCCGCGTGAACTCCATTTCTCTGCGATCAAGAGGGTACTAAGATACATTCAGGGTACTCTTCACTTTGGTCTTCACCTTAAGCCTTCCTCTTGTAGCTCTCTTGTCGCCTATACTGATGCAGATTGGGGCGGGTGTCCTGATACTCGTCGGTCTACGTCTGGCTATTGTGTGTTCATGGGAGATAATTTACTGGCTTGGTCGTCCAAACGCCAGAATACACTTTCTCGTTCTAGTGCAGAGGCGGAATACCGAGGAGTGGCCAATGTGGTTTCCGAATCATGTTGGCTTCGTAACTTGCTTCTTGAACTTTATTGTCCCATTTCTACTGCCACATTGGTCTATTGTGACAATGTAAGTGCTATTTACCTCGCGGGAAATCCAGTACAGCATCAGCGAACAAAACATATCGAGATGGACATTCACTTCGTACGGGAAAAGGTCACACGTGGAGAAGTTCGCGTACATCATGTTCCTTCCCGTTTTCAGATCGCTGACATATTTAACAAGGGCCTGCCTCAGGTTCTATGTGAAGATTTTCGATCCAATCTGTGCGTCCATCCCCCTCCCGCTTCGATTGCGGGGGCGTAATAGATATATTTGTATGTAGATTTGTATATCTTTAGTGATTTGATGTAATTAGGAATTGTTTAGCTGATTAGCGTAATTGGTGCAATCTCTCTTGTATATACTTTATAATTGTTGGTTAATGAGATTACGGAAAATATTACGTTCTTATATTTATAAAAGAATGTAGCAAATTGTAAATGCGTGAAAATGATTCAAAGATTTTTTTTATAATGCTGCAAAATTTGTATTTTTTTCCCCTTCATTTCTAGGTTGTTTGTTTCTATGCATTTTTTTTTTTAAAGATATATAATTGTTTTAGGGGACTCGACTTGGATTTAAAGAAAAAAAAGCACGTGATTTATTTTTTAAAGTTTCTGCTTGCCTGGCGTCTCACGTGAATACGTGATAGAAATGGTGTCTTCGGCGGCCAAGTAGGTGAAAAATTGATCGGTTAATTAAATTACAAAATAAAATAAAAATATGTTGTAATTGATTAAATTTTTTAAATATATTTAATTTAATTAATAAAACAAATGCATAAATGTATGTGTATAAATAAAATATCATTCACAATCATATTACTCTTTCTCATTCAAAATAAGCATCGTTTAATGTGCATACATTAAAAACATAATTAGTTTGCTTTAAGTAGCGGCAGAACGCCCTCACTAGTAGACGTTGGGGTTGATCCGATTCTTGTGTCGAATGACGAAATTTCAAAAATACAATTAGTTTACATTGAAGTGCAAGACATCTAATTGGTAAAGGAATTGAAAATTCAAAATGACACTTATTAAAAACGGAAATGAGTATTATATATGCAACAAAACAAAAGTTAACATAATACACATGCCTTTGCCCTGACATGTATTGCATAACATTATTAAAGTAATGTTGAAATATTTAATTTGACGATCCTCACTTTTGTGGAGAGAAGAGGGGGAATCGTCAAATACTAGGGTTCAACGAATATACTAGTTTGATACTAATAAAAGGATAAATTAAAGACACCACAGTTCGTTATTTTTTTAATACTCATTATTACAATAATTTAAAAATATTATCTTATCCTTCTTCCACCAACACCGCTTTCTCTTTGACAGTTAAAAAAAACTGCAGCAACCGGAGATCCAAGATTATAAATCTCTGCAAAAGATCTAGTGCTGAAATTTTGGTGCCATTGCGGAGCGTAAACTGTTTGAGGACCCAATTGACGGAACAACACGAACAAGACACGGTGTATCCCAACCGATGGTCGTGGACTCTCATAGCACATAATCTCTTGCCCTGAAATGCATTATTTAATTAATTAGCAATCAAATATAATTAACTTATTCTCGAACTTCATTATACGTATACGTATATTAATTTTAAAATTAAAGTTTCACATAACATGATAATTAAAAAAATACGACGTGGCATTAAAAAGGTAATTTTAGGCATTTTTTTTTTAGTAGTTAGAAATGGGAAACGGCCATGTCTACGTCAAGAATATCGAAAAGGGCCTATCAAAGTTTTGGAAACGATTTAGTTAATAAATATGTATCTAAAATTCTGAGAATTTTACAATACATATTAAAATTAAGTATTAGCATATGAATATGTATATAATTAAAGTATATCTTATACTAATTCTAAATATTTTTATAACATACTTTATATTTAAATAGTTAAAAACACTAATTGTCATTGATATATTAATATTTTTAATTCCTTTAGTAGTATACAATTTTACTCACCAGAGCTTGTCCCAGTAGACGCTGGTATATCAGTTACCAACCTGCATCACACCCATATTTTATAATGTGTATTAACTAATTAATTAATAACAAAATACTGTAGTATATATATTCAACATCAATATAATTAATCTGTAAACTATCTAATTTCTACAAAATGATAAATTAGGTTTAGTAAGAACATATATGCACCAGTGTAAGTATTCTCTAAGAGTAGGATTACTCGGGCTCGGGGCATCAGGATCCACCATTACCTACAAACATTAGTCCAAATTATAGATATATTCACACATATATATATATACAACTAATATGGGGTTAATCTCATATATAGCCTAATTGAAGCTAGAACGTGAATCGTTTGCCCTCGGAAATTGTATGCACCTTTCTGCCCTAAAAAAAATATTTGCACCTTAAACATATTTTTAAGTTTCAAATCTACACCATCGGGTCACACCCAGGTGAAATATTAGATTAAAACATATACTCCTATATAATGACTCCGTCTCTTTGATAGTTGGTCGTTTGCTTTTGACACAAGTATTACACAACTTTTGATGAAAATAGTAAAATAAATAATTATGGTGGACGGGGACGGAGGGAGTATTACCAAAGTGTAGAAGTTAGTACGATCGTTGCCTCCGATCTCAACGGTAGGATGGTTGAGGACATGAGAAGGCCTGAGGTCACAGCCATTGTAGACTGGCCTGTTGTTGTAATGAATCCTAAGATCTATGGATCTTGTAAATGGATCCAACACATCTCCTATTATCCCTCCTATAACTAGAGAGTCTCTATTTGCCATGATACACAATGTTATAAATTCAATGCTACACAACTTATGAATTTATACAACTCAAACGAGATAAGAAGATTCTGACTTCGATCATTTTTTTTGTTCTATTAACTTTTGTTTGTGGGGACTCAAGAATCCACATCCAATCTTATGTTTCTTACTAGTTCCTTCTGATTCCTTTTTTTTTTTTCTTTTTTAAATGAACATAAAAGGTTTATAATAATTTACCCTAATGTTAAGTCATATGATTCAATAATATTCTTATGTTTCATTCTTTTTAATACAGGTAAATTATTGCCTTTTTTGTAACTTGGAAATTAGGGGGAATTTTTTTTCTTGAGTGTTGATTGAATGTTAGTTATAAACCCAATGAAGGTTAATTAATTACATTTAATGGAACAATCTATTTGTTTCTCTTTTTTTATTTTGAAAATTTATTTATCGTTATTATGTTTCAATTTTAATCAAACGAGATTAATAAAAAAGAAAGGCTAGCTTATTTGATGATCTTGTAAAACCTCCCCCTCCAACATTCAAACTTTACAAATCCAAAATGCACGTACAAAAACATAACCATACACACATATTATAAAAATCTATATGTCGCAACTTCGTATACGTATCTATCAAGCACGCCCATAAGACCCCAATCTGAATTTAATGTAACACGTGTCAATAAATTTCACCCCAATTGATGGCCGACCGGACGTACTCGTCCGTCATTCGTGCCGACCCCTCCGCCACCTTTGCCACCGCCTTGAAGAACGGCTCGTCCTCAAGTTCGAAGCACTTTGCTGACGCGTGAGCGCTCAGCACTGCGTTTCCGCAGTATGAAGCCGGCAGTGCCGGCTTCAGCCTGGACCGGAGGATGTCCACCGCGTAAAGCACGGTGGACTCCCGGTCCCTATTGCCCCCCACGTCGTGTGAGAGGGCCTTGCACCTCCAGATGTGGGCGGCGACGACGTTGAAGCCGGTGATCTTGACGGCGGCGTCGGTGGCTTCCGCCTTGGCCTTGTCCATGAGGAAGTTGATGTGATTGGAGGTTAGGCTGAAGATTTTGAAGGTTAGGTCTTCTTGTTTGCAATCAAAGACCGGAGGAGTTTCTTCTTGGCCGATCGGAGTTTTGAGCTTGAGGATCTCGGGGTGGGGGAAGGTGACCGGCGGCGAACGGGCGGCGAGGAGGCGGCGGTCGTTGCACGGAGGGATAGCTATAGGTTTCTCATCGAAAGCTTGGAAAGCTAGGTTTTCTAAGAAGATTATATACTGTCAATTAATTTTTTTATTAATTATGTGAGAATAAATTTGTAATTTTATAATTATACATTTAAAATTATTAAATTTAATTTAAAAGTGCGATAAGGCGACAAAAAATGATAATAAGTGCAATGCAAGACGATGAATTATGCGACACCAAATGCAATAGGTAGCAGGTCATCAAATATAAGTCATTAGATTACTGATCTGATGGCTCAAATTAATGGACTATTGATAGTTTGGGCGACACTGGACTATTTTTAAAAAACCTATACTTTTACACTTTTAAAATGAAAAACTCTTTGTAAAATCCATTTCACAATATCCTAAATTTTAAACAAATGTCATTACTTTTTCTCATTTATTTACTTTATATATAAAGATTTATAAAACTACCCCATTAAATAAATTTTTCTTATTTTGTGTGTCACTTCACATGTAAAAGAAATCATGGAACCGAGGGAGTATCTAATTAAAAATAAATATTTGATAAAATAAAAAAAGAAAAGAAAATTCAAAGTGAATATTCCATTAATGTATCAATTTGCAACCAAGTGATAGGTATCTATTCATTGCAACTTGCAACTTGCAACTTGCAACCCTACGTACTAACATAGTAACGTTTAGTACTAAATACGCACGACATTAGTTGTGTTTAATTTGAGTAATTTAAAATATGAATATAAGTGTATTTATATAATTATTGATCTCTACAAATCACTAATTAAATAACAACAAGTAGTATTAAATTAAGTTTTGAATTGATTTCAAATCAATATAATTATTCTATACAAATGACACGTTGGTGAATCAGTTATGATTTTGAATTGATCTTAAAAAATATTTGGATCGAATCGTGGTGTAGAATTTGATCTCTTAAGTGAAAAGGTTGAGGCATATATGTTTTTTGGAGAGTGCTTTATTTATCCTTTTATGTATATGGTCAGGTTTGGTCTTCAATTTCACTATCAAAAAACAAATAATAAAAAGCAACCACACCCTCCCTCGTGTTTTCTTTACTGCCTTCTTTGTCGAACATTGTGGATGCCAACTTGCCGCAAGTAAGTTAATCACTCATTTTTACTAATGTTTTCACGTTTTAGTTAAAAATAGTATCGGAATTCAATTTAAGTTAGTGTCGCGTATCATTTACTTGTTATTGTTTTATATAAGTTATTGTCTCATTTGAGTTAAGGGTAGTTTCACAGTTTACTATTTGCACACTTACAACGGATGCACTTGAGACTAACTTAATGATTTTATTATACTCCTCTATCTCAATCTCATTACTTGTAAAAGTATACTCGCTGTGTATAAAAAATATATTCATTTTTTTTTATGGAAATAATAACTTTGTTTTTATCTCGTAGCATTAAGTGACCTTTACTTTATCTATTTTTATTTAAAATTTATGCACGGCCAAAGAGGCATAATTTTCTGATGGAGGGAGTATATTTTTTAATTTCTATGTCAAAAAAGTAATAAAAGTGTGTAGGTTTAAATGTTTTGTATAATCATGTTTTTATTTTGTCAAATGGATATTCGAACAAAGTGGTAATGGAATCTTGATTCTATGTATGTATGTATATATATTCTTCCTTTTTTCAACGGCAATTGGCAATTGACAAGTGCATCAATGTATATTCATATTTTGAGGCAGGCATACCCATTATATGGACACATTAGAATTTATCTATTCTAGGATGTGTCATGTGTGTACTGTAATGCACTATTCATATGCATTTTTATTTATTTGATTGATAGTACGAAGTAGTAATAATTGTAAGTGAGGGGATTCAACATATATTTGAAAAAAAAAAGATGTAGTGAGACTGAGCACAATCAAGTTGAAAATATCACTACGGTGGAAATATCGAAACCTTTAAATTCGATAAATATTTTAAGAATTGTAAAAAATTAATAACAAATTTTTAACAGATAAATTTAACAAAACAAATTAAACACACTTACATCCGTGATAAATTTATATAAATATAACCTATAATGTTATTTCATATGATATTTTTTAAAATTTATCAACATTTTCACAATATTTTATCGATATTAGTTTCGATATTGTTAGTACAAATATCGTTATTTTTCAATATCGATATCAATGACAAACAAAATTAGATATATCGAAAAAATATTCGAATATTTTCATCCATGTGCACAGTGGTGGTGTGGCCCTTAGATTTAATTTTCTTTAAAGAGTATAATACATTAAAATATTATTTAAATTCACAATCCAAATTCACTCTATTTGTTTGGAGGGTTTTTCTTAGTGTAGTCAAATTGTACAGAGTGACTATGTAGTCAGCACGTCGAATCGCGCCACGTGACGTCGTATGAACCTGCTACTTGTTATACAAGTTTATTTTAATATATTTGTTTTTTAAAGTGTATTTTGTTATTTACTATATTACCCTTCTTTAATATAAATTAATTTTTTAAAAATTAATTAATCGAAAATAACAAAATTATTATTATACTCTTTTAATACAAATTTTATTAATCATTATTTTAAAATTAAATACTTATAATTCCAACAAAATTAAATTAAATTTTAATACATTAGTTAAATTAAAAATAAAAATAATAATCAGAATTATGGTTTATCTCATAATCCCCAAAATCCCAACAAGGCCACAAACCCCAATTTCATTATTTGAGAAAATAAGAGTACGCGATATCCAGTCCACAAATTAGGGTTCTTCCAGTCTAAAAATATAATTTCGAAAATTTAATTGTGCACTGTCCAAGAGTCGTGTATGATTGCACGATCAATACTCAATAAACCGTGCAAAACAAAACTTGTTTTGTAAATGTCCTCGTGCACGGACCAAAAGTCGTGCATGATTGCACGGTCAATACTCAATTAATCGTGCAAATCGAAAATTGCTCTGTAAGTGCTCTCGTGCACGGATGCAGAACAAAGGTCGTGCACTATTGCGCGTTCAATTCTCAATGATTATGAAGCAGCTTCGGGGCAGCAGGTCAATTTGAATAAGCCATCAATTCTTTTTAGCCCTTTAACCATTGAGCAAAATCGACATGAGGTTCAAAGTAGCTTGAATATCAGATTAACGCAAGGACATCAATTATATTTGGGTCTACCTACCTTTTCTATAAGAGGGAAGATAATGCAGTTCGCTTACTTGGTGGATAGGTTGAAAAAAAGATCGACAATTGGAAGAATCGTGATTTTTCTGAGGGAAGATAATGCAGTTCTCTTACTATAAACATCAAGATATAATGGAGGCTGACACTACAAGAAATGGGGGGAATAGCGACGAAAATTTTGCGACAAATCTAAATTTCATCGCTAAAATCAATTTTTAGCAACGAAATATAAATTTTCGTTGCTAAATTGTTAAATTTAATATTTGCAACAAAATATATATATTTCATCGCTATATTAGCAACAAATTGTTTCATTTTGTTGTTAATAATCAAAACAACAATGAAAATTATATTTCGTCGCTAATATTTTGCGATGAAATAGAAATTTTCGTGGCTAATTTCTTGAAATTATTTTTTACAACAAAATTTATATATTTCATCGCTATATTAGCAACAATTTGCTTCATTTTGTTGTTAATAATCAGAAAAACTATGAAAATTATATTTCGTTGCTAATATTTTGCGATGAAATAGAAATTTTCGTGGCTAATTTTTTTAAATTAATCTTTGCAACAAAATTTATATATTTCATCGCTATATTAGCAGCAAATTGCTTCATTTTGTTGTTAATAATCAGAACAAAAATGAAAATTATATTTCGTTGCTAATATTTTGCGATGAAATAGAAATTTTTGTGGCTAATTTCTTGAAATTAATTTTTGCAACAAAATTTATATATTTCATCACTTTATTAGCAACAAACTACATCATTTTGTTGTTAATAATCAGAGCAACAATGACAATTATATTTTCTTGCTAATATTTTGCGATGAAATTTAAAATTTTGTGGCTAATTTCTTGAAATTAATTTTTGCAACAAAATTTATATATTTCATTGCTATATTAGCAACAAATTGCTTCATTTTGTTGTTAATAATCAGAACAACAATGAAAATTATATTTCATCACTAATATTTTACGATGAAATAGAAATTTTTGTGGCTAATTTATTGAAATTAATTTTTGCGATGAAATTAAAATATTTCATCGCTATACTAGCAACGTATTGCTGCATTTTGTTGTTAATAATCAGAACAACAATGAAAATTATATTTTGCGATGAAATATAATTATTTGTGGCTAATTTATTGAAATTACTTTTTGCAATGAAATAAAAATATTTCATCGCTAAACTAGCAACGTACAAATTCTTTTATTTTGTTGTTAATAATTAGGGCAACAATGAAAATTATATTTAGTCGCTATTATTTTGCGATGAAATATATTTTTTGTGGCTAATTTCTTTGAATTAATATTTGCAACAAAATTAAAATATTTTATCGCTACACTTTTATCAAATTATTTTATTTTGTTGTTAATAATAAGAACAACAATGATAATTATATTTCGTGGCTAATATTAAATCAACTATGCTTATTAAATCAAAAAAATCGATTTATATAATTAAATGTTTAATAATTGTCCAAATTTTATGTCTTACAAATCAGTATGAATGTTTATAAAAATATTTATAAATATGATGATGCAAATGAAGATGGACATAATTAAAGATGGGAGAATGAAGATTGGCTCTAATATTATTATTATTTTTAAATTGTTAAAGTAACATTGATTTTTTACAATTGAAATTGTTTTAAAAATTACGTATACACATGTATATATACATATATAGTTGTTACAAGTTAAAAATTAGTCAATTAATAAATGTGAAATAAATTATTAAATGTGTAAAAATAACTAAATTAGTAACAATTGAATACATATATAATTAATATTAAAAACTGAACTAAAGAGCTGTCTGCCCGAATGGTAGGCGCCCAGCTATGGGCGCCCATCCACCCGGGATCAATTCCCACTAAGACCAAATAAAATATTTATTTAAATAAAATGGGGGAGGGGGTATGTGGGTGCGGGTTGGGTTGGGGTCGGTTGGGGCGGGGCGGGTCGAGTGTTGGTGCGGGTCGGGTCGGATCGGATGTGGGTTGGGGCGGGTTGGGTTGGTCGAGTACGGAAGTGGGTTTAGAGAATGATTCGTAAATCGGATATCATAGCCAAATATTAGCAACAAAAATTCTAATATTTTTGTCTCTAATGTGAGTTAGCAATGAAATAATTTTGTCGCGGGATTTGTTGTTATACACCCGTCGCTAACGTGTTTGCGACAAATGTTTAATTTTCCTCGCAAACATTTTGTGATGAAACTCATATTTTCGTCGCTAACATTTTGCGATGAAACTTATATTTTTGTCGCTAATATTTTGCGATGAAACTCAAATTTTCATCGCAAACATTTGCGACAAAATTAATTTTTTTTGTCGCAAACACGTTAGCGACGGGCGTATAGCAACAAATCCTGCGACAAAATTATTTCATCGCTAACTCACGTTAGCGACGAAAATATTAGAATTAGCGACAAATTTTTTCGCAGCTAAATTGCAGTTTTCTTGTAGTGTGAAGTGGGATCAAACCCCTCTTTTATTTGGAGATCAATTTGCTCAAGTAGGGAGGTCTTACGTAGAGGCATGAGATGGACAATTGGCAAAGGTGATATGATTACTTTATTCAAACACGCGTGGGTTCACGGACTGCAAGATGGCTGTATTCATTCTAGAATTGTAGCAGGGCATAGGGTTACATCTTTCTTGGATGATAACCGACAGTGGACAGAATAGTTGATGAGGCAAACTTTTTTACCTTTTGAAGCGGAAGATGTGTTAAGAACGAGTGCGGAGAGCAAAGATGATGAAGATAGAAGGTTTTGGATTTTTTCCTGCAAAGGGAACTACATAGTGAAATCTGGGTATTGGGCAATTAGAAAGACATATTAATTTGGAGAGGAATGAGCCATCTAGCTCTAATCAGGACCTGAAACTTTTGTGGAGTTTAAAAATCCCCCCAAAGGTGAAGATCTTTGGGTGGAAAATGTATTAGGACTATGTGGCAACAAAAGGTAATTTTACCAAAAGGAATATAGGGTGTAATCCTAATTGTGGGCTTTGCGGGTGTTTTATGCCAACCTCAATGCATGCACTTTTTACTTGTCATTGGGTGCGAAAGATCTGGAAGAGATTGGGGTGGTGGAAATGCATTGAAAAAGGACAATTTATGTCAACATCTCATTTTCTAGATTTTGTTTGCATGAAACAAAAGCCAAATAGTATTGAAGAATTGTTAATGATTGTTTGGGGGTGTGGAGAGAAAGATGTAAGATTACACATGAATTACAGGGAGTACATGGTTTGTGTCAGGAAAAGACGGGTAATAGAGTGTTGGCCTATTTGGAAGCTTACCGTCAGGTCCATGGAGAAAGCAACAATGTGGCGGATAAGGGGGTGGATGGGAAGAATCGAACGACGGATAATGAAGGGGAAGGAATGACGTGTTTCGAGGTTGATGGTACTTTTAATGAGATCGACAGAAGGTATGGCATTGGAGGCAGGGGTATAAGTAGTGACGGGATTGAAGTGCTCTCCTTTGCATCTAAAGTAGCACCGCAACGTAGTGTTCTGGGAGTGGAATTGAAAGCTATTGAAAGGGCATTGGTTGAAGCAAAGACTCAAAATTGGAGAAGAATTGAAATTAAGACCGATTCACAAAATGTCATTACCCTTTGTGAAGGTAAAATCAAAGGTGTCGGGCCTGAGATGAAGAGTGCTTATAGGATAAAAAACAAATGCAAGAGTTTGTAGTGTGTAAACTCGCACATATACCTAGAAGAGAAAATTTCTAGAAAATTGGAGGGCGCATAATTTGGTACAGGAAGTTGTTCACTCTACCATTTCATGCGACTGAAATGGAGTAGTTGGTGCTATTAAGTCATAGGATTTTTCGTTACGTTACGTGGGTCTTATTGTATCCTATGTACTTCATAAAAAAAAATACAATATCACTTTTGATTTGACATAAAACAAGAATTTAAAAATTCACCGTTTAATTAACCGGTCACATTTTCAGCCTAATTTAATCCTAGTTCTATGCATGATCTTTTTTTATTTTATTATAAGGTAAAGTCTAGTATGCACTCGAGTGCATGTTATGCACCCTAGTCCATGTTGCACTTTTCAGTTTTACTGACTTACACTTTTTGGTAAATGGTGTTGCACTTTTCAATTATTACTAAAAATATTATTATACAGTTTAATAATTGAAAATTGCAACACCATTTACTAAAAAGTGTAAGTCAGTAAAACTGAAAAGTGCAACATGGACTAGGGTGCATAACATGCACTCGAGTCCATAGCAGACCAACCCTTATTATAAAGATAATTGTTTTGGGGCTACGACTTGTATATAAAGAAAAAAAAGTCTGATTTTTTTTTTTTTTTTAAGTTTCTGTTTACCTGACGTCTCACGCGCGAATAAAAGTAAATGTAAAAACGGATCATCAAAGTATCGCTGTCCACTCCAATCGTGTAAAGAGAAAGACAAGTTTCCCTTTGCCTTAACAGGTGTCCAGATCTCCAATTTTTAAATGAGACAATCCCACACTAAGGTGTTCTCATGTCAAGAATAGGAAATAGAATAAACAAACAAAGTTCTACCGAGTACTCGATTCAAAAGTACCAGAGCACCAGGGCTCTCGAGCCTATCTCAAGCAGCCCAACCACCTAAAAAAGAGCCTCACAACAACATCAACGTCCCATAACGGTAGCAAGAAGCGCAAAAGGCGCAACAGAAACAACCAACAGTAACTAAAACATAAAACTATGCAAGCACCAAAACTACCTATGAAAACAGTAAACAAGATCAACGAAAAAAATACGCGAACGGTCACCGTGGCTCCGTTACGGATAAATTCTACGTTGATCCCTAACAAGAATCGAAGAGAAACTACATAATAGAAGGCAAAGACTGGAACAATCGACGGCGACGGTCTAAAACAATGTAGATCTGCGGATCTACTACCTAGATCTTGCGAAAACCAAAAAACAGAAGAGATGGGAGAAGCTTAGCAGCGTCGTTCCGGCGAAAGGACAACGAAGGCAGAGCAGCAAAGGAGACAAAATGACGACGACAACATGACCGACGGATCTACGGCGGATCAGTGGCGGAGGCCGGTGAAGAAAGGGAGGAGCAACTCTCTAAAACTCTCCGCTGTCTAAAATGGTGTCAAATGTAGTTTAACAGAGCTTATTCTAATTTTAAGCGGAACCGTATTAGTGAACAATGAGATTAGTCTTTCAAATTAATCGGTCTTGATTTGAATACCAAGACTTAAAAATAAGTTTGTAGCTATAACTTTAATAAATGTTTATGCATCTTATTAAAATAAAACATTTTTTAAAAAAATATTTTAATGGTTTAAAGGGTAAAATAAAAATAAAAATACAATAATTTATATTGAAAAGTGCAAAATATCGTACTGTGTAAACGTAAAAGAGTTGAAAATTATATAACAGTCATTTTTATTAACAACGGAAAGCTAGGAGTATTACATATGCAACAAAACAAAAGTAAACATAATACACATGTCTTTGCCATGACATGTGTCGCATAACATTATTAAAGCCATCGTTGAAATATTTAATTTGACAGTCCTCACTTTTGTAGAGAAGAGAGAATCGTCAAATGCCAGGGTCCAACGAATTACACTAGTTTGATAATAGTAGGATAAAAAGACACAACAATTCTTTTTTTTTTTTTAGTACTGTTTTTATAATAATAATTTTAAAATGTTCATCTCATCCTTCTCCCACCAACACCGTTCTCTCTTTGACAATTAAAATAAACTGCAGCAACCGGAGATCCAAGATTATAAAGCTCTGCAAAAGTTCTAGTGTTGAAATTTTGGCGCCATTCTGGAGCGTAAACAGTTTGTTGACCCAATTGACGGAACAACACGAACACAACACGGTGTATCCCAACCGTTGGTCGTGGACTCTCGTAGCACATAACCTCTTGCCCTAAAACACATAATTTAATTAATAATTAGCTATCAAATACTATAAATAACTTATTCTCGATTTTAATTATACGTACGAACGGATATTAATTTTAGAAAAATACGACGTGGCATTCAAAAGGTAATTTTAGGCATTTTTTTTTAGTAGTTAGAAATGGGAAACCGGCCATGTCTACATCAAGAATATTGGAAAAGGTCTATCAAAGTTTTGGAAACGATATAGTGCTCCATAAATTTATTCAAGAAAATTTTAATTAAAGATTTTATTAAAATAAATATTAACTTACGTAAATTAATATATTATAATTAAACATGTATCTAAAACTCTGAGAATTTTACAATACATATTAAAATTAAATATTAACGTATGAATATCTTATACTAGCTAGCATGATGTCTCGTGATAATTCTAAATATTTTTTTTATAGAATACTGTATATTTAAATATATAATTAAAACACTAGTTGTGAAAAGTATAATTGATATACTTATATTTTTTATTTCTTTTTAGTAATTTTTACCACTATAAGTTACTCACCGGAGCTTGTCCCAGTAGATGCTGGTATATCAGTTACCAACCTGCACCACACACCATGTTTTGAAACGTGTATTACTGATTAATTAATATATATATGTTCAACTTCAATATTAATTTATAAACTATCTAATTTCTACAAAATGATAAATTAGAAAGAACATATCTATATATATGCACCAGTGCAAGTATTCTTTAAGGAGATTATTAACTCCGTGCTTCAAAATTTGCCCCCTTAGTGTTAGAAGATACACGCAAAAAATTGTGAAAAATTATTCCACTTGTCAGTACAAAATCCAAGATAAAAGGTCTGTTCTACCCTTGATTTTTCTTTTTACAAACATTAATATTTCATCTGTCTTCTCTCTCTTCCCTCACTCATTAATTTCCTCTCTCTTCTCTCTCTTCTCCTCTCCAGAAATTGGAGTGGTCTATCAACACGCCTCTTCATTTCCGGCGGCCCTCCAACGACGACGGCGACACGGGTGGTGGGTTCACGGTCTTCATCTTCCTCGGCCCGCTCCCGGCTTCGTCTTCTAACAGCGGCGACCATAGCGATGTGGCTTCGTAACGTTTGTTCGAAACCCTCCTCCACGTCGTTGCAGAGCCTGAATGCTCCGTCAAGGGGCTCGTCTTCTCCGATCTCGTGGTGGCGGCGTAGATCTAGGGTTTTGTGGGTGGTGTTGACACACTGAGTTGACTCAGTACGTTTTTATTTTGGTGTCTCTCTCTAAAAATCTCTCTACTTTGTTTACTTTAGGAAATATCGTTAAAATTCAACTTCTGATTTGGGGCTTTTGTTTTAGTTACTCTTCTTTTTGTTTATTCTAGATAAAATTGTGTTCCTGGGTGGTTGTGTATATGAACTGTGATATAAAATTGTGATATGAACTGTGATATAAACTGGGTGGATGTATATATATATATATATATGAAATGTTCAACATAATTGTAAAACAGCTATTATGGATTTCAATTTTTGATGATAATTGATTCTCACTGGAAGCACTGGAAACCATTTTATTTACTTCAGTTTGTTTTGTTTTCTTCTTATCTGCTTTTCATTCTTGGAAATTGTTTTTCATTCTTTTCTTTTGTTAAGAGGCAGCATCTTTCTTCTTTGACATTATAAACTGGTGCCCCTTATTTATTGAGCTTGTAATTTTTTTTCTTGTACTTTATATCATCAATAAATGCTTTTGTCTAACAAAAAAAAAAAAACTTAAGTGGAGTAATATTTTTTTACTTGAAAATCTTGTCGATATTCAATATTTAATATAGATGTTGATATTCAATTTATATGTCGATATTCAATTTATATATATACATATATATTTTGATGTTCAATAAATATATATATATATATATATTTATATTGATATTCAATATTTTAATTATATTCAATGTATATATCGATGTTCAATATAATTTGACATAGTGATTATGTATGAGTTATACATATTATTTTCTAAATCAAATAAATATTTTTATATAAAAAAATTGAATAAAGAAAATTGAACTAAATATTTTTTACTTAAATTTCAAAAAAAAAATCAATAAAAATCAGAATTAAAAAAAATTGAATAAATTTTTTAAGTAAAAACTGAATAAAATATAAATAAAAAATTGAATAAAAATAATTCATCTAGTGAGGGAGAAACAAAATTTAAAACCAATTTTGAATAAAAAAATTTAATAAAATATAAATTAAAAACTAAATTAAAAAAACTTGGTAATAATGGGAATTGATAATGTGGAAAATGAATTGGAATTGAAAGGGTGGAGTGAGAGGGATCTAGTTGTAGATTGATGTGACTGATTTTTTACATTTGAAATTTTTATTTATATAAAGGGGAGAGAAAAATATATTATACTAATTAGTTAATATATAATTAAAAATATTTTTTTATATTAAAAATTTTGAATTTAAAAACTGAATAACAAAATTTTAATTAAAAAAAATTGACGTAATTTTTTGAAAAAAAGTTCTGAGCAAAAAAAAAAAAATCTGAATAAAAAATTAAAAACTAAAAAAATCAAGTAAATTCTGATTTAAAAAATTAAATTAAATTAAAAAAAATTGTGTGGATTAAAAATTTTAAAAAATATGTAATAGTTTTAAAATAAAAAATTGGAGTAAAAACTGAATAAAATATAAATAAAAAAATTGAATAAATCTAATTTGAACACAAAATTATGCGGAAGGAAAATAAAAGATGGGTGTCATGCAGGTTGATTGGACAGAGTCTTTACTTCTGAAATGGTTTTGGTCATTCCAAGACAAATTATGCGGAAGTAAATTTAAGGGCACAATGATCTTTGTACCCTTAAGAATTGTATCTCCTCACACTTTATTAATCACATGTATCAGCACACACTTAAAGACTTCCAATTGTACTAGAGAAAACTTTGCCCTTCTTTAAGGGTAGGATTACTAGGGCTCGGGGCATCAGGATCCACCATTACCTGCAAATATTTATCAACAAATTAATTAATTAGTCCAAATTATATATTCACACATATATAGATAGACAAATTCGAGTTTGAAATTTATATTATCCTAGGACACAATATATATTTGATTCATAATAAACATTTTTTTTTATATCCCGTTATTTGGTTTAAAGAGCAACTAATTTAGGGTTAATCTCTAATTGAAGTCATAAAATGAATTGCTTGCTTCAGAACTTGTATCACCTTGAACTGCTCTAAAAAATTATTTGCACCTTAGAGATGAACATATTTTTTGAAGTCTTAAATCTATTCCACCAGTTCAACCATGTGGGATACTAGATTAAAAATACTCCTTCCGTTCACCTAAAAGTTTTCCGTTACTTTTGGGTACATAAATAAAGAAACGTAATTAAATAATAGATATAGTAAAAATGTGATTGAGAAAGGGAAAGAGAGAAATTAAGATAAATAGTGAAATGCAAAAAATTAAAAGACATTTGACAAAAAGGGAATGGAAAGATTATAGACCAAAATGTCAAAATGAGAACTTATAGGCGGACAGATTGATACAGATAGAAATGACCCTGTCACTTCGATAGTTGGTCATTTGCTTTTGACACAAGTGTTAAAAGATAAGTGTAGTGGGTATATTAAATGTGACAAGAAAAAGAAAAATGTGCAACTTTCAATGAAAACAATATAATAAAATGAATAATTATGAGACGGAGGGAGTATTACGTACCAAAGTGTAGAAGTTAGTACTATCGTTGCCTCCGATCTCAACGGTAGGATGGTTGAGGACATGAGAAGGCATGAGGTCACAGCCATTGTAGACTGGCCTGTTGTTGTAATGAACCCTAAGATCAATGGATCTTGTAAATGGATCCAACACATCTCCTACTACCCCTCCTATAACGAGAGAGTCTCTATGTGCCATGATACACAATTATATAAATTCAATGCTACACAACTTATGAATTTATACAACTCAAACGAGATAAGAAGATTCTGACTTCGATCATATTTTTTGTACTATTTACTTTTGTTTGTGGGGACTCAAGAATCCACATCCAATCGTATGTTACTTACTAGTTCCTTCTGATTCCTTTTTTTTTTTTCCTTTTTTAAATGAACATAAAAGGTTTATAATAACCTGCCCTAATGTTAAGTCATATGATTCAATAATTTCATTCTTTTTAATACAGGTAAATTATTGCCTTTTTTGTAACATGGAGATTGGGGGGGGGGGGAATACTTGAAGTGTTGATTGAATGTTTGTAAAGTGTAAACACAATTAATGAAAGTTAATTAATTTACATTTGTTTATTATGTTTCAATTTTAATCAAATGAGTTTAATAAAAAAGAAAGGCTTATTTATGTATTAACTATTGGGCCAGGCCGCATTCTTTTTGGCGTTGGCTATATACCCCTCCAGCTCTCTTAAGTATACTCCCAAGATTAATGTACTCCCCCTGAATATGATAAATGTTAGATGTACTCCCCTCAAAATTACTCAAATTACCCTTTTCATTAAAATGTTAAATATACTTTCTCATTCAAAACCCTAATATCACTTTTCCCCATCTTTCTTCTTCCTCTTCTCTTAAAAAAAAAAAAAAAAAAACTTAATTTCCTCCACCGACCGCCGCCGGCGACACCGCCGCCCCTGCGCGCCGCCTCCCTGCGCGTGGCCCCGCCCCAGCCGTCGCCCCTACGCGCGGCCCCCTCCCCAAACGCCTCCCTGCGCGCCGCCCCCACTCCAGCCGCCGTCCCTGCGCGCCGCCCCCACTCCAGCCACCGTTCCTGCGCGCTGCCCCCGCCCCAGCCGCCGCCGTCTGCAACACAGGTAGGGTTTTTTCCTCTCTTTTTTTCGACGACCTTTAATTGAAAATATAAACTATCGTCCACCACTAATTGTCGGCAATAGCGTATATTGTCGATTAACGGTTGTCGAAAATATTTAATTTTTTTTTTTAATTTCTTTCGATGAATAGTTGTGGACAAGTATGTTTCTCGTCAACAAACCAGTGTCGACGAGAGTATTTTTCGTCAACAAACTAGTGTCGACCGAAACTAGTTCGATCGACACTGGTTTGTCGAAAATAAATGTTTGTATTATGGCTGTAAGAAATTTATAATTGGTGATAAATTTTCTTTTTTTAGTAGATAATGTGTCAACAAATAGATTTCTTATCTTTAAGTGAATCAAAATCTTTAAATGAAAAAAAGAAAAACAAAGTTTGCTCTGTAATTTTAGTGCGTTGGACAAAAGCAACAGTAAAATTGGATATAGTCGTATATTTATTTATTTTGTATGAAATCATGGACGAAGCAAAAAAGATACAGGCATAATTTGGCTTATGGTTGGGGTTACCAGGCCTCATTTCAGATTTTGATAGAGTTTCCGCTGCCTATTTTCCACAGCATACCGTCTCGAAGGAGAGCTTTACTGGCATGGATACTACTCCGGCGGCGGGAGGGGTGCCGGCGGCGGCGGGAGAGTTGGTGGTGGCTGCAAAAATTAGGATTAGAGTTAGAATTATTTTTTGGGTTAAGGGGGTGTATTCATCTAACAAATATTGTATAGAGGGGTAAATTGGGTATTTAATATGTATATTTAATTAATAAATGAAATAGGGGAGTATACTTAACAGAGCTGGAGGGGTATATAGCCAACGCCTTCTTTTTTAAAATGAGTTGCTAATAAGTAACATGGGCCAGTTGATGTTAGCTTGTGCCTATAAGATTGGGCCGTGACATGGGCTTAGCCCAAAATCATTTTTCAAACATATCCAAAAGTTTTTGAAATAACAAAGTCTCGTCACACTTGCTCAACAAATATTCATCGTTTTATTAACATATTACACACCAATAGTTCATAATCATTTTGGCAATACTCAAAATTTTATTCCTCGCTCTTGCTAAATCATTGACTCGTGACTAAAAATCCAACATTCAAGCAAAAACAAACTTTACAAATCCAAAATGCACGTACAAAAACATAACCATACACACATATTATAAAAATCTATATGTCGCAACTTCGTATACGTATCTATCAAGCACGCCCATAAGACCCCAATCTGAATTTAATGTAACACGTGTCAATCATCCAGTAAATGTAACAAAAGATGTTACACCACAGTTCAGACGACAATAAGTTCATGTCAAGTACTTGTGAAAGAGGGACTCGAATTTTTCCATCTCCTTTGGTGGCAATGCAACCAAAACATTGACACTATTGCTTCCAACTCCTCCTATATCGGGAAACAACAATATAATATCCTTTCTATGACGTACCAAAGGGCAACTATACCTAGGTTTTCCCCATGGGTACACAATCTCATCAAACCCTAATCTCCACCATGAGGATATCAAAAAGTCCCCATTTGGAAACCCTTTATAAATTTCACCCCAGTCGATGGCTGAGCGGACGTACTCGTCCGTCATTCGTGCCGACCCCTCCGCCACCTTTGCCACCGCCTTGAAGAACGGCTCGTCCTCAAGTTCGAAGCACTTTGCCGACGCGTAAGCGCTCAGCACTGCGTTTCCGCAGTATGAAGCCGGCAGAGCCGGCTTCAGCCTGGACCGGATGTCCACCGCGTAAAGCACGGTGGACTCCCGGTCCCTATTTCCCCCCACGTCGTGTGAGAGGGCCTTGCACCTCCAGATGTGGGCGGCGACGACGTTGAAGCCGGTGATCTTGACGGCGGCGTCGGTGGCTTCCGCCTTGGCCTTGTCCTTGAGGAAGTTGATGTGATTGGAGGTTAGGCTGAAGATTTTGAAGGTTAGGTCTTCTTGTTTGCAATCAAAGACCGGAGGAGTTTCTTCTTGGCCGATCGGAGTTTTGAGCTTGAGGAGCTCGGGGTGGGGGAAGGTGACCTGCGGCGGCAAACGGGCGGCGAGGAGGCGGCGGTCGTTGCACGGAGGGATAGCTATAGGTTTGTCGTCGAAAGCTTGGGAAGCTAGGTTTTCTAAGAAGATTTTGCAGCTCATTCCATCGAATAAAGCATGGTTTGTTGATAATCCCATTGCAAAGCTACCACATTTGAATGATGTTACCTACAAATTAATTAACCAAACATGATCAATTAATTATTAAAATAGTTGTTTCATATCAAAGGTAAAATTATGAATTGGAATCTATGATTAATCTAGATTAATGTGTGTGACAAAGTCATATGTCTAAATTTTATAGGTATAATCATTTTTAATTAGTCATAATATGTGTCGGATTGAAAAAGACCACGCGGGGTTCAACTACTTTTGTTTTAAAGGCTTTAATTTCAAGTATTTAAAGTTTTTTCAATTAAATTAACCATTTAACAAGTGTACAATTCAGAAGGAATAGAACATATATAAAAAGGGAATAGATGATTTCATGTGCTCAAGTACAAGTACGTGACACTCTCTACAATTAAAATAAGTATTACAGTAAATTATACTCGATCTCCCTTGTTCAATTTAAATCATTTTGGCTATTTACATTGTTTTCAATTGAAGTGTTAATCTGTACTTTTCAATTCGGTAAAGTCTAGTATGCACTCGAGTGCATGTTGTGCACCCTAGTCTAAAGAAAAGTGTATGTTATTAAACTTGAAAAGTACAACACAATATTACTAAAAAGTGTAAGTCACTATGACTAAAAATATTATTATACAATTTAATAATTAAAAAGTGCAACACCATTTACCAAAAAGTGTAAGTCAGTAAAACTGAAAAGTGCAACATAGACTCGAACCTTCCAATTCTAATTAATTGCATTTAAAAAAAAAAAACTTCAAACTTATTGAAAATAATTGAGATAGTAATAATTTAGACAGTGACAGTTTTTAAAGTGTATTGCAGAATTTCAAATTAAAGTAATTAATTAAATATATTATAAAAAATTAATAATTTTTTTAATGTGTGAATATATAGTGACATATACAGTATTTTGAACATAAAAAGAAAGTATATAGTACAGTGCAATTCAAACTCTACATTAACGCAAACACGTTAAGTTACATTTATAATTGCTATTGAAAGGGTAGTTGACGGCAGGTCAAATAATTAACACTCTTTAATTCTACGATAACACTAATTAACATTTACTGGTCTCCTATAAAAAACACACATTTAATGGTAAGTATAGCTGTTTTTTAATTAATTCAATAGCTACATAGTTATAAATATACATATTTATTTTGTATGCACAAATAATCGAACTGCGCCTTATCGAGCAAATTAAAAAATATAAAAAAAAACTAGATACTCTCCCGTCCCAAAATTATGGTCACGTTTTTTTTTTTCCCTTCACACAGACCCATAAAGTTTCAAATATACACTTTTTAAAATGCTCTTGGATTGAAAAAATATATTTTTTCTAACCTATTACAATAATTTAAATATTCACTAAATACGAGTAATTTTAACATTATACACACCAAAAGAATGACACTATATTTTTTTGAACAAACCAGAAAGAATACGTGACCATAATTTTTTATTATATTAATGATTACGCTCCTACATATATGTTTAATAACTTAATTATACATGCGGACGTATTGATTTTAATTCCTTGAAGAAATTGATCGATCTAGCCATGGTTTTTTCAAACTGAGTATATTAAGAAAAAACATAGAAAGAAGCTTAAAAATGTCAACTAGTGCAATATTTTTGCCCCTGTGTTCTCACATCAAATTCATCATTTTTTATATTTCACTATCTACATATATAACTGACAGGTTTAAATATCTGGTGCATACCTGAATAACACAAAGCGGTTGATCATCAAATTTACTGACGCCCTGAAGAATAAGTTGCATGAATCCTGGATTAGGATAAATCAAGTCCCCAATCTGATCCAGAGAATACTCGGAAGTCGCCACCACGAACCCGGCCCCAGCGGCCTTACACTCGACCTCCAGACGTCCCGTCTGGTCGTTGAGTTTCAACCGTCCGGCCAAGAAGTCATAGGGCACCATGACTTTTTGCAGTGCATTTTTTAGCCTGGTGATAGCAACTTCAGGGGGGAAATCTGGATTTGCAGGGAAGAAATGGAGTGTTTGGACATGGAAATTGAGGACTTGATCTATGTTTGAGAAGAAAAGTGACCTATTTTGGGGTTCTTGAGAAGGATATATTAGGGTTGAATCTTGAATTGCCACCTTTAGATCTTGGATGCTTGGTTCAGAGGGTGTTCGGAAGAGGGATCCCATGTTCAACAAGTTTTCTAGTTTCTCTACTTGGTTGATTAATTTCAATTGTGTTATTTATAATTGAAAAAAGGGGCTTACTCCTATTATTAACCTTAACACATTTTAGTTTTGACCCCCAATAACTTTCAAATTTTAAAAATAGTACTCCCTCCGTTCCGAAATAAGTTTTGTCTTTCTTTTGAATGTTTTGATTAAGGAATATGATAAAATAATAGATGTAGTACAATTGATGTGATGGTGAGAGAGAAAATAATAATAGATTAATATGAGATGAAGTATAATAAAATAATAGATAGAGTGTAAGTGATGTGATTGAGAGAGGGAAAATAATTTATAAAAAATGGAATGAGAAACTTATTGTGGGACATCCAAAAAAATGAAAGTGGAAAACTTATAGTGAAACGGAGGGAGTACTATATATAATTTTTAATATTTCGACTTTTTAGTCCTACGATCGGTTGTAGGATGTCACATCCGGTTGAACAACAGTCTTTACCACGTGGACAAATCTGAAGGCATATATAGGCTAGATTATTTGGTATATCTGGTCGTAGGATAAAAAAGGCAAAAAAATGTGTAAATGTAGGAGTACTATTTTTCGGTTCGATTTCTCTATTTCACTTTTCGTATTCCACCTTATTGAATTTTTAGCACGTGTCGTTCCCAATATTGTAGAACGTTGATGGACGTGGAACACTAAAATTGGAGTAGGTGATCTCATTCGACTATTTTCAACATTTAAAAGTCAATACAATCAAAATTAACATGTACCCCCTCTGTCCCTGAAAAGTTTTCTTACTTTTCTTTTTTGTTTGTCCCTCAAAAGTTTGCGTACTTCAAAATAGAAATAATCATCACAATTCATACCCTCATAATATATACATATTTACCCTTCATGCCATTACTTTTGGGACCCACCATACACTCAACCCACCTACTTTATTTACTTTATATATAAAAGTTTACAAAATTACCCCTCAACACTCTCATCATTACACTTTTTTCTTAAATCATGTGCCCAAGATTTCCCGCAAACTTTTCGGGGTCGGAGGGAGTAGAAAAGTTAAAAAAAAATAATTATAATTAAATGGCAAAACTAACCCCAAGGAGTTGACCTAGTGGTATAGGGTTGGGACTTAGGAGTATGCTCCTCTCTAGGTCTCAGTTTGAACCCTCTAAGGTGCAAACAATTTTATGGGGCCATGTTCATATAGAGCGCAAAGCTCTGACTTTAAACAGGACACTTTAAACGGGACATCCGCAAGTGGGCAGTGAGATTGATCCCCCGAGATTAGTCTGGTCATAGAATTAGATACCCGAGACTTAAAGAAAAAAAAAAAAAAAAAGGCAAAACTTGAAAAATGTCAGTTTTGATATATTTCGATCAGAACAGGTGATGGCACATGTAGGAACATTTATCATGCATAAGTGGTACGTACCAACCGTATAGGCAGCTCATTAATTAGGCTTGACAAAAAATCACAATAAAAACAGTAAGAAATTGACGTAAATATGTAATTTTTTGATGTTATGTATCATGTATGTCATGTATAATATAACTGTACATGATCCCATTTTGAGTTCCACAATCCATTTCAGGGCAAAGTGTACAGTTTTCAAGAACATGAGATCGAAGAATACAATGAATTGTTCAACATGTATATATATTATTACATGCATAGCTAGCTAGAGACTCTTATTCTTGCTTGAATTATTATCCAAGTAAAAAAGAAAGTATGCATTTAATTAATTATATATTATTATTATTAAGTGGTTGAAAGGAGACAATTATAATTAAATAGCAGAAAAGATGGTTGGATAAATTGTGTACTCAAATGATTTCATTTTTGTCCACAATTTTCCTTCCTATTGACATCAATTAAAAGACTACTAATCAACCTTGCCTCCAAATTAGGTGTAGATTTTTCAACAGTCTAGCAATGACATTTTAAAGGGGCCTCGCAATTGGTTTTCTTTTATAGAATTTATTTAATTTGTTTTTTTAGGATAATCAAAAGTAAAATGGCAAATTTTCAGAAAATTTCATTATAAACAGCCTTACGTAAATACCCCTTAAAGTTTGTCCAAACAAAAAAAGAAGAAGATTGGAATTGTAAATAAGGATGTATTTAAAATAAATAAATAAAACATTATTTTAAAGGAGCGGTATATATTAGTTTATTATTGCTTCTCAAAATTAATCAACTAATATCACTATAAATGAGTTTTAAGAACACCCTAAATCACATTTGTTTATAGTCAATCTTCACCACAAAAAACACGGAGAATAACAATGACAAATTTACGACGAATTTCTGAGACGATTTTACAATAAAATTGGCCAAATGGGGTCAACAACTTTTTGCGACAAATTTTTAATTGGAAGGCAAACAACGTCCGTTTTGTTTGGGTTATTGTAGCTAAAATCACTTTTTTTTTTCCATAAATTGCCATCTAATTTAAACTTTTAAATATTAATGAACAAATTAATTTTTTTTTTTTTTTTAAAATTGTGAAATAATGGCGAAACAGTTTTCACTCCATTTTACACCTGAAACTGTGAAATTTAGCTAAAAGAAAGGGTCGTATACATGGCAATACCCTGGTATGTTATATTTCAGATCCACTTTCCGTTGGAGGTACTAGTGATAATCACCAATTAATTACAAAGCCTCTAGTGTCGACCAATCTGGACCAACAATAAAAATAAGTAGTTCCATCAAATTAAAGCCAATTTTTATTCCTATTAAATTACAACACCCACCCCTTCCACGCAAAATTTCTATGCATGAATCATGATTATTGCTTGTTTAATTGTGGGCTGCTTACATTATCAATATTTTGTAATTTAGTACTGTATCTAACACACTGATAAATCATAGTATTTCAAATGGATTTAAATTCACCAACATCATTTCAAGACTGGTAAAAACTAAGAGCTATGAATTTAAAACGATCTCATTCAAACAACAACAACTCTGTTATACAAGTCACACACCATCCTCTTAGTCTTCTTTAATCCAAACATAATTTACAATGCATCTGGACCATACAAATTATTTTTTTCCAGCTTTTGCAATTCTACGATTTACCTTTTTTTCCACTCGTGCCGCTATTCTCTTGAGCTGGATTTTGTGGACGTATTCGCTAATGATAACATGGGCTTTAGGGGCGACCTTACTTGTGGTGGGGATATTAAGACCCGTGTTCCTTAATGCACGGAGAGTTAACTTCTCAGCCTTGTCAAAGTGAGCAGGGCAATATAGAGGAACCGTTGACGCCATTGCTGGTTTCCCACAAAAGATCGGTTCTGCGGTAGACCTGGCAGAAATACCAGAGACAATCACATAAGAAAGAAGCATGACAGACATTTTAAGCATATGAGTGAGTACTTATCAGGTAGAAATTACAATTTGTCTTAGTGATTACATTCTGAGAAAGGAACAATTCATTTCTTCTATTATTTCTAATGCAAACATATGGAGTAACAACAAGCATCATTTCACACACGGAATAACAATGTAAGCAAAAGGGGGACAGTTCTGTATCAATTAAAACAGGCAGGCAGGCAGGCAGCTTAACCAAATGATGACAATGGTGTTTCTCCAGAAAAAAAGAAAAAAACATCTGCAGGACATGATGACATATTTTTTTAAATTCATGCTGATGAATCTAGAAATGGTGAATTACATTACTATAGAGGTGGATTTGTGAGATCCTAATTTTTAATGATAATCAAAGAAATCTAACAGCATAGAAAAGACACCAAAAATTTACTAAAATACCACGTAATGTTCTTTTTGGATTTTATTAGGTATATTAAATTTTCCGGTGCAGCCAACTCCAAATTATATGCGTACGTATTCTTTTTTATGATTATTTTTACATTTTTGGAGATTTTTTTCCCTAAAAGTGAAACTTGTCCAACTATGGTTACTCCAAACCTTAAGCTTGACTACCCCCCTAAAAAAAAATCCTTAAGCTTGACTATATGTTCTGCTCACAGTAGCATTTACTGAAAAACTTTGCACTAAATTTCAAATCATGAAACTAATTGTCTCCGTTGGCAAAAATTCCAATAATCTTCAATTTACTCACACCTAAGAGAAAAGGTGAGAATACAAATATGCATATATTTCTTCGCATCACTTGACACACGGAATAACAAGGTAAGTAAAAGAGGGGTAGATCTGTATCACTTAAAACAAACAAGATTAACCAAAAGACGACAAGGATGATTCTCCAGGGAAAAAAACATCTGCAGGGACATGATGACATATTATTTTAAATTCATGCTGATGAATCTAGAAATGGCGACAATGAATTACATTACTTGTCCATGTGAAGGATACTTTATCTCATACAATTGAAAAAATATACACGTAAGAGTTTTATAGAGATGGATTTGTGAGATAGTACTAATTTGTAGTGATAATCAAAGAAATCTAACAGCATAGAAAAGACACCAAAAATGTACTAAATACTACGAAATGTCTTTTGGATCTTATTAGGTATAATAAATTTTCCGGCGCAGCCAACTCCAAATGACATGTGTACGTGTTCTTTTTCACGATTATTTTTACATTTTTTGATTTTTTTTTTCCTAAAAGTAAAACTTGTCCAACTATGGTTACTCCAAAACTTAAGCTTGACGATACGTCCTGCCCACGGTTGCATTGAAATTTTTTGCACTAAATTTAAAATTATGAAATTAATTAACTTTGTTTGCAAAAATTCCAATAGTCTTTAATTTACTCATATCTAAGAGAAAAGGTGAGAATACACAAATGTATATATTTCTTTGCATCACTGTCACCAGAAAATATATTGTAACTAAATTGAAATTTTATGATAATTATAGATATAGATAATAGATTGAAGTTCTATTCCACCTTCCACCATAATTGTTAATATAACCTATGATACTGAAAAGGAGCCATTTCATTTGAGTAAATATTAAAGCTCTTTAAAACTAGCAATTTCAATCAAATTCCCACTCACTATTTAGATCTTTCACTTCTGTTGTAGAACATCAGAACAAGAGTCACATCAATTACTTTCTTGGTGCACTGTAATACTACAAAAGTGCAATAAATATCATTAGATGAATAGTGAATACATATGCATAAGGTTTTTATTTTGTTTTTCGAAATAAGAACAAGCGTCGTGTGTATGAAATGCTATCATTAATTAACACATGACGTGTATTGAAACTTAACGAAATGCAGATAAAATACCAATTGGAGTAGAGAATCCTAACCCTATGCATATATTAGGCTATTTAAGTTGTAGCAAGAGCTCCTACTCCACAATTTAAGCACAATTGGATTTTAAATGAGGGAAATTTACATAAAGACCTCAGTTCCATATTCCACACCAAGACATATAGATCAACAGATGCTACAAGAAGAAGCAAGACAGACAATAAAGATATACCCCCATACACCATATACTACGAGAAGCAAGAAAAACTGCAAAGAAAGGACTCAATTGCAGTTTAATTAAGTGAAACACATTCTGTACGGCACATACATCAGAAATTCATAATCAAGAAAAGATAACACATAATCATCGCAACAAAAACACAGCTGAAACGAAGGAACATAAACGTACGTTTGATTAGTGCAGAACTTGCAGGGCTTGTAGAGCTTCTGGTTCGGGTCAGCTAATATGTGCATGTGGCAAAAATTGGCGAGCTCCATGGCCTTCGCCCTGCACCCTTGGGCCCCACATCTAGCACCAGAGTCCTCATCACCTTTCCCAGCCCTTACCCCCAAATTCCCATCCGCACAATTCAATTCAGTTTTCTGATTCTCCTCCTCATCCACGACCGGGCTTTTCCCGAACTGCCAAACATACTCCCTGTGCCGCGATTTGAGTTCGTCCATCAGCGCCCAGTACTGGTCGCGGTAAATCCCGGCCAATTGTTTAAGGCGGCGGCTACGGCGGCTGAGGACTTCGGCTTGGGTGAGGAGTTCGGAATTGGACAGCGCGGCATCGATCTCAGATCCGTCAACGCGGATTGGGGCGGCGAAGGACGACGGTTTTGGGTCTACCATGTTGGCGGCGGCGGAGTGAATTCAACAAAGGGTGAAAGGAACAATGAAGGTTTTTGACAGCGAGTGTGAGCAATCGAAGGTTTTGAGTGACAGGTGTCATGCTGGCGATCGGCATGCTGTTAGAGCAACTGCGTTTGCGAATTTGAAATCGTCTGATATAGAAAGTTGCCGATATGGAAAGTTATATATATATACGCACAATGTCTTGTTTGCCTGTTTTTCAATTATTTAAATTTAACGAGGGGTCCCCCAACTTATTATTATATTTATAATTGTGTGTTTGTTTTGTTTGCAGTCGTCTCGGCCATACAAAATGTTATTGTAATGAGGTTTTCGATGTCAATGGAAGGAAGTGAGATCGAGAAGGAATGACAATACATGTATTTAGGCTATGTGTTCGTTTGTAAATAAAGTGAAGTTTGAAATTCACTAAAGTAGAGTTTATTACCTCTTAAGATATTATGAAATTTTTCGCGCTGCCACCACGCGCCTTCTCCAATTGCCATAAGGATATTTGTTCTTTTTTTATCGTGTTCTATGTGATGGAAGCCCCATATCGGAAAATGATCGCTGACTTTGTTTCTATATTGAATGTGATTTCTTATTCACTGGATATTTTCTGGTTTAGCAATTTTAGTGTACATAGTCTTTTAGAAAAATTCCAAGTCTTGTACTTTCTTACACTTATAGGGATTATAAAAGGATACACCTATCTCATGTTACATGTTATTTTTTTACAGCTTCTGCAATTCTAAGATTTCTTTTTTGCCACTCTTCTCTTGAGCTGGATGTGGTGGACGAACTCACTAATGAAAACGTGGGCTTTTGGGGCGACCTTACTTGTGATGGGGACATTAAGACCCGCGTTCCTTAATGCACGCACAGTTAACTTCTCAGCCTTGTCAAAGTGAGCAGGGCAGTAGAGGGGAACTGTTGACGCCATTGCTGGTTTCCCACAAAAGATCAGATCTGCAGTAGAACTGGTAGAAATACCAGAGACAAATCACATAAGAAAGAAGCATGACAGACATATTTAAGCATATGATCAGTTATCAGGTAGAAATTTTCATTACAATTCCTGAGAAAGAAACAACTCATTTCTTCTGTTATTTCCCATGGAATCATATGGAGTAACAACAAGCATCATTTGACACATGGAATAACAAGGTAGGTAAAAGAGGGGCAGGTCTGTATAATTTAAAACAGGCAGCTTAAGGATAATTCTACAGAAAAAAAAACCATCTGCAGGGGACATGATATGGCATGTTTTTTTAAAAATTATTGCAGATGGATCTAGAAATGGACCTGGTGACAGGGAATTAGTCCATGTGAAGGGCTCAAACAAGAGAAAAATAAATATATATGTAAGAGTTTTATAGAGTGGATTTGTGAGATCCTAATTTTTAATGAAACAATGAAATCTAACAGCATAGAAAAGACACCAAAAATTTACTACTAAATACCTTATGAGAGTGAAAAGGAGCCTTTTTCATTTGAGTAACTATGAGAGCTCTTTAAAACTAAGGAGCATAAGATTTCAATCTAATTCCTACTCTCAAATTTTAGATCTTTCTTGGTGCACTGCAGTACTACAGAAGTGCATTAAAAGGCATTAGATGAATACATATGCATAGGGTTTTTATCTTGCATTTCAAAATAAGAACACGCGTCGTGTGTATGAAATGTAATCATTAATTAACACGTGACGTGTATTGAAAACAACGAAATCTCTTGATAAAATACCAATTTGGAGTAGAGAATCCTAACCCTATGCATAGAGGAGGCTGTTTAAGTTGTAGCAAGAGCTCCTAGTCCAAAATTTAAGCAAATTTGGATTTGAAATAAGGGAAATTTACATAAGAAAGGCCTCAGTTCCACATGACACACCAAAACATATAGCTCAACAGACGCTACAAGAAAAAGAAGAAAGAAAGACAAAAAAGCTAAATCCCTACACCATAGACTACGAGAAGCAAGAAAAGACTAAATTGCAATTTAGTTAAGTGAAATCACATTCTGTATGACACATATATCAGAAATTCAAATTCGATAATAGATAACACAAAATCATAGCAACAAAAAAATGCTGAAACGAAGGAACATAACGTACGTTGTATTAATGCAAAATGTGCAGGGCTTGTATAGCTTCTGGTTAGGATCAGCCAGTATATGCATGTGGCAAAAACTGGTGAGCTCCATGGCACGTGCCCTGCACCCCTGAACCCGACATTTACCCTCATTTACCCTAGACCTTACCCCCAAATTCCCATCCGAGCAGATCAATTCAGTTTTCCGATTCTCCTCCTCATCCACGACCGGGCTTTTCCCGAACTGCCAAACATACTCCCTGTGCCGCAATTTGAGTTCGTGCATCAGCGCCCAGTACTGATCGCGGTAAATCCCGGCCAGTTGTTTAAGGCGGCGGCTACGGCGGGTGAGGACTTCGGCCTGGGTGAGGAACTCGGAATTGGACAGCGCGGCATCGATTTCAGATCCGTCAACGCGGATTGGGGCGGAGGAGGACGATGGTTTTGGGTCTACCATCTTGGCGGCGGCGGCGGAGTGAATTCAACGAAGGGTGAAGGTTTTTGACAGCGAGTGTGAACAATTGAAGGATTTGAGTGACAGGTGTCCAGCTGGCGATCGACATGCGGTTATATAGAGAGAGTGGAACTGCGCAGCGCGCGATTGTTTGCGAATTTGAAATCGGCTGATATAGAATGTTGCTGATATACTGATATGGAATGTTATATATGCACTGCATAGTGTCTTGTTTGCTTGTTTTTTTAATAATTTAAATTTCAGGGACGTTGGGTCCCTCATCTTATTATCCTACCCAATAATCCAATATTATAATAATAACAACTTATATTCATCTATTTTAAAAATTCCATACTCAAATAGAGAGTATAAAAATTCTTAAAATGCTTATCCACTATTTACGAGAAGGTGAGCTCATCTTTTTTTCCAACCACTCAACTGTTCGAGTGCAATGCTTGATTCCGATATAGCAGGCATGTTCGTTTTGGCTCCCGAGCGAGAACGAGGAATAGGTGATGCACCATCCTTGCTACTATGTACGTTTTTCTTAACTAACACATGCAATATTGTGTTATACTAAATTTAAATACACAATAAAATCGTTCAAGAGACTCATATATAGTATATGATCCAAATCTATGTGATCCTTAGAGTATGTGTTGTTTGTAATTAAAGTGAAGTTTGTTACTCATTAAAGTATAGTTTAATTTTTTAAAAGTTTATTGAGGTACATTCTATTACTTATTTAAGATGTTCTTTAAAAAAAAATTGTGTCGCCTACACGTGTGCTTCTCTAGCCGCCACAAGTTTTTCTACCTTGGACTCTTGTCGTGACATTGTCGCTGACTGATAAATGATCTGTCTTTTTTCATTTTTTGAAGTTCTACTTTTCGGGTAACTATAATAATGAAGGGAGCACTTAGTGAATTATTCTCTCCTATTTAAAATATATGTCATCCATAAATTATTTTTCAAGTTATGTTTAGTGATCTTAAGGTTAAAACTACAATACTATTTTTTGTTGTTTTCATTTTTAAATTTTTTATGGATTTGCATTTTTGTTCGTTTCTATTTTGTCAATGTTTCTCTGGCCGGGGACAATGTGCACCATTCTTTGGTTCATTTCTTAAATTCTTGGGAATTAAATGGTTCCCACAAAATGTTCGAGGAAAGTTTCATGGATTTCTTTAATTAATGATGCAAAAAATTAAAGAGCTATGAAGCCTTTGAGAGTATATGAAGAAGTAGCAAGTCCCTCTCCTCACTCCTTCTAAAATTAACTTTGGAAAGCTCCATTATTATTTGTTAATATAGGAATGAAAGTGGACAATAATTATATAAAAATGTTAATATTTAACTAACAAATAAAAAATAATTGTTACTTTTAGTAAAAACATTATCATTTTTTAAATAGCACTAATATTTATATTAAGTAAAAAATGACAACAATTAATCCTATTTATGCAAAAAATATATAATTAAGTAAAATTGACAAAAAATAACTTAGGAAATGGTAACAAATTTGAAGCAGATGAATCGAAAGAAAACTAACACAATTTCACAACGAATTAAAAAACGTGGAAAGTCAGCCTGGAAGAAATGGACTGAAAAAGAAAGTGGGCCAAAATTATACTGAGCCTCATTTGGCAAACATAAAGGGTGCAACTATTTACACCTTCATTTGCGTTGAATGCACTCCTCCATCACTTTATTAATTTAATAATCATGTGAAAACCCTAAAATATCATTTAAGTTGTTACACTACTAAATGCATTCCACTATTTTTTTTTACAGTAGGCTGCTGCGTGAGGGGGAGGGAAAGATAGGACGGGGCGACAATAGAGTTTGTGAAATAAGGAGGAAAATGAGAAAAAAGAATTACAAAAATAATAAAATTAAAGTTTGAGGTGAGGTGTAGAAAGTAAAATATATTAAATAATAAAAATGACATTTATAACGATTAGGGGATGTGCATCTTTCTAAATCAAAATTTTTGTGAGGATGCATCTATCGAGGGTGTGTTCTCAACACGACTGGAGGTGCATATAGTTAGACCCAAACCTAAAATGAAATGAGTCACTGAACCTCAGTTTGCTTAAGAAAAAAAAAAGTCCAACCAAAAAATCTGCAATACATATTTTGCCACGAATCCTTTATGGGTCAAATTGATTAAAAACAAAATCCCCTCCTTTGTATAATGAATAATATTTTAACATTTTTTTTACACAATTAAATTATATTTAACTTTTTTGCATAATTTCTTTCAATTTGATAAATTAAAATACTCTTAATTTATAATTTACTAGTAAACTAAAATAATTTAATAAATTTATCAATATATACCCCATTTTTTATTCTAAAAAAAACTACTCATAAAACATCATGAAGGAAGTAGTTACTTTACAATTTGCAAAGAAATCATATACATACTGGGTTCTCAAGTTTTAATTCCAAAATACTCCATTTATTGGTTAGTGAGATCGAGTCCCCAAACAGAACCTTACTTGAACCAAAACATCTGGCATCGACATGTTGTACGTTACGCAGTGTTAGTTATACAATCTCTTTTTCCATCCATACAATACAATTCATAAAAGCAAGGAATCACCACCACCATTTGCCATCTCATTTCCTTTTCACCTCTCTCTGTTTTGCGCATATACAGACCTTTTCCGTCCAATTTTTTCATCATTAGATATAGTTACTTGGGGAAAAAAGAGAAAAATGGATTCGGATGACGAGATGGCCGCTGCTATGATCGAGGATTCCGACGATTACGAAGAATTCTATGACGACGCCGGTGATGGTGAGGATGATTCCGATACAGATGGCGTCGTTATTGACTATGATGGGTTCGTGGACCCTGACACAGACGATTCCGATGATCTCTCCTCCTCCCACCACTATCACCATCGGTCACAGGTAATTTTCGCCATTTCCTTGAAATCATTGTGCGATGATGATTCGTTTATGAGATGTTTTTACCGAGAGACGTTTATTGAGCCAGACCGTTATGAAATTTAACCTGCTACTCTTCTGGGTTTAGGTAAAATGTAATTGTACGCTTCGTTTCAAAGTTTGATCGGTATTGGTGGGTCGTAGACTCGTCGGGGTAAATTGAGTTGTTTTCTAGTAGTTCCTTTCCTGAGTGTGTTTCTCTGTTAATTTTCGAGGAAGAAACTGGATACCTATTGAAGATGGTTTTATTTAAAATCTGTGTCTTGTTGATGCTACTAATGTTTTTTGGGCGAAATTAAATTACTTTTGATTCCGGGATTTTGGTTGGTTTGGTAGTGAAATAATTTACTTTTCTATGAAGATCAGGATGAATATATTTACTTTAGAAATTATCTTATGGAGTACTGTTTGGGTTGAAGCGTTCAACTTGGTGGTTCAAATGTATTATACATATGGTCGTTGATTTTAATCTAATGTTACTTTTTCTGTCTTTGCGCAACTTACAGAGACATTATAATTTTCTAGCATTCTATTTTCTTCTATCTGAATGCAATGTTATAGAATAACATAGGTGTCTTTGTTCACCCTTTCTACGCTTTTCGTCTTTGTCTATGAGACACTGGGTACTCCCGAGGAGCTGAATCTACTCAGTAGTTCAGTTCTAGATTCAGGAATTCTTCTTGTTAGAACTTAGAAGTACTTTTGTTTACTATTCGTTCCCTTTTAAATATAAACTTATTTTAACTTTTATTCTCATTTGAATCTCTATTTGAGGCGGTAACTTAATACACAGTAAGGTTAGTGTGATATGCTGAGAATTGATAAGTGGTACAATGTTGAGTTTCTCTTATGTGGACATGTCAACCTTCTGATTTTTCCTCTTCTTCGTTCTCAATTTACTTGGTCAGACACCTTGATTTTGCAGTTCTGGTTATGCGTTTATAGATGTTAAAACTATGCTTTTTTATCATGTTTTCAATTTTCTTTTTGTTCTCAAATTGTGCTATTGAAATAGCTACTTGAAGTGTTTCTATTCTTTTATCAGAACTATACCATTTTAAATGAAGATGACATACGCCAATGCCAAGAGGATAGTATTACTCAGATATCTACCGTCCTCTCAATTTCAAGGAACGCTGCTGGCATGTTGCTCCATCAATATAACTGGTAACTCTTTCTAATTGAAACAGTCTCCCTTGAATATTTATTAGGCAGAATACATTTGTGGCCGAGCTTGTCACATTTGGTCAATTTCACCATCGTGCCCCCTGAACTTGGCAAAATTCTAGCCATTTTGTCATCTTAATTTTGTTTGAACCATTTTGCTCCTAAACTTGCATCTAAATATACATCCCTGGCCCCTGGCTGATTTATCAAGTTCCATCAACTGTAGCTGCTTGCATTCTTAGTAGGACACCTAGAACGCTTTAAATAGCATATCAAGTAAAAAACATATTAACTTGTGGATAGAAAACAAATGGAATGAGAAGACCTTTCACATGACTTTTTTTTTCCCTTACCATGTTCATCATCTTTTTAGTCAAACTTCATTTTTTATCTTTAATTTCTGAAAGTATATCATAAAGGTTATTTGAAGGAAGAACAAGGAGAAGGTAACAGAAAAACTGTGAAATGCACCTGTTCCATGTATTAATCTCTTCATGTGTCAATGCTTTTTGCATGGTACACTCTCCAGAATGTTGGATGATGCTAATACATGATCGTAATTTTCAATGCTCAAGATCAAATTAGTTGTTCCTTCTATGTTGGGTGAAATTGGGTTGTGACATGAAGCATCAACACACACTGTTCTTTCTATCTGAATTACTGGATGACCTTAGCGATTATTTATGAAGGTTTTGTTGTTTACTTGCTGCTTTGATGTTCTTGGCTTGCAGGAGTGTTAGTAAAGTGAATGATGAATGGTTTGCAGATGAAGAAAATGTCCGCAAGACTGTTGGTTTGCTGGAGAATGGCATTCCCCTTCCTGATGTTGAAGAGGTGATCATGAAATGTGGAAGTTGGTTGTATTTCAATTGAAACCCATAATGTTGTGAACCATTGTAGCAATTTTCGTATGGATTCTCATATTACTGTATATTGTGCAACTTAATTTTCTTCTCTTTCTGCAGCTAACCTGTGGGATCTGCTTTGAAAACTATCATCGCGACAGGATGAGGGCTGCTGCCTGTGGCCATCCTTTTTGTGTTACATGTTGGCAAGGTTATTATCATTAAAGTTTATCTATTATTTTGTGTTCTTTGTTTGGGCGGAGGGGTGGGGGAGTGGGTTCTGGGGGTAATACAATCATCTTATGTGCAAATTAATCTATTTCCGACCTTTAATTCCTATACATTCATAGAAGATTTATTTATACCATTTTTTATACTCACACCTCTATTGTGCAGGATATATTGGCACAGCCATTAATGATGGACCTGGATGTTTGATGTTGCGTTGTCCTGATCCATCTTGTGGTGCAGCTGTTGGCCATGATATGGTGAATAAATTGGCTTCTAATGATGACAGGGGGAAATATAATCGCTACTTTTTGAGATCATTTGTTGAAGATAATAGGAAGGTAGAAGAATTAATGCACATTTAGGAGACATAGCCTCCTTCCATACATAGCATAATTGTTTTTAAACTCGATGGGCAGTAGTTATTTTGTGATTCTTATTAATGAAAATCTATAAATATACAGTAGTTCAAATAGAAGTCTATATACACTTTCTGCATTCCTTTTCTTCCTTCTGTAAAATGAAACTGGTGATGACTATATAGTGTGTGGTCTTCGCTAGAGTACTTATATGTATTAATATGAAGTCAAAATCAAGAGAGTTTCAATTTAATCGTATTGAGTCTCAGTTGAGTGTTTGACATGCCTTGTACTCTTGAATTTTTTTCTTATTCCAATTCCTTCATGGACAGACAAAAAAGTGGTGCCCAGCACCAGGCTGTGATTATGCTGTGGATTATGTTGCCGGTAGCGGAATTTTTGATGTTACTTGCCGTTGTTCCTTCAGTTTTTGCTGGAATGTGAGCTTTCTTCAAGTTCAACTCTTCTCTCATTTTATTATATTTTTATATTTCCACCGGTTACACCTTAAATTCTACAAATTGATAACCATAAACCCCTTGCAGTGTGTTGAAGAAGCACATCGGCCAGTTGACTGTGGAACTGTGGCTAAGTGGATAATGAAGAATAGTGCTGAATCTGAAAATATGAATTGGTATGTTGATGGTACCTAAGGGGACATAATATGGTCCTTCAGTTTAGGGTTTTATCTGATGAGAATTCCGCTCTTACACTATGATGTTATCCCAGGATATTGGCTAATTCCAAACCTTGTCCAAAGTGCAAGCGGCCAATTGAAAAGAATCAGGGCTGCATGCATATTACATGCACACCACCATGTAAATTTGAATTTTGCTGGTATGTTATTCCCCCTTACGAGTTAAGTCATATGTGTGTGTGTGTGGGTAGGCGGGTGTGTAAATATTTTATATACTTGCTTATTCTTCCACATGCACATCTTTTTTAAGATTTTGTCTACTTTATTGTGTCATCATTGTTTCCTTGATCTTTGCTTTGTTGAATGATAAAAAAACTCGTAGCCATCACAATAATCTCTATGTTGTATTGTGATCCACTATGTTTGGTAGCAAATGGCTAATCTTGTTAGAGTATGCCATCTGATAGGATATACTTGCAGGTTGTGCCTTGGTGCATGGTCAGAACATGGTGAAAGAACAGGTGGATTTTATGCATGTAACCGCTATGAAGCAGCCAAACAAGATGGAGTGGTAAGATTACTCGGTTTGTCCTATAGGTGAAATATTACTTGCTTATATCCAATTAATTTGACCTGTTGTTACAGTATGATGAGGCTGAGAAACGAAGAGAGATGGCTAAAAATTCTATAGAAAGATACACACATTACTATGAGAGATGGGCTACAAACCAGTCGGTAGGTAGCACTTATATCCATGATGTGTGGACTTGGCATTTTAATATATGACCTCTCACTGGTTGGGGTGGAACTGAATTTTGTGGGATAATATACTACATTTATGTGGTATATTCATGTATGTCTTTAGTGGGATTGCAGATGATTCACACCTTAGTTTCTCAGGAGATGTGTTTTTTCTTCTTTGCATACTGCCAAGCAATTCATAGGCTTATCCATAAATAAACTCACATTCTCCAAAATTTGTGACTTCTTTCCATTGTATTCTAGCAGAACAGTTAAATATTCTAAGGCAAAACCCTACTCTTTTTTCTTTTTTTGTGAAGCATTCTGGCTGTTTCATATTTAAGAATTTGGTATATTTTGTCACATTACTTCAAGCGACTTGGGTAACGTAATATCTCACTTCTTAGTTTCTAATAAATCCAAGAAACTCATATTTGTGGCTAGTTATTGCATTAATTCTATTTGGTCACAATAAATGCTTTCTTGCTTTATTTGTGCAGATTTTCGACTCTGCTCAAACCTTCGTGTGTTTTATTTTGTCTTATATACATGTTTTGTCTAAATTCAAAAAATTTCCTTTCTGCAGTCCAGGCAACGAGCAATTGAGAACTTACATCAAATGCAAACAGTACATGTAAGAAAATTCACTTGTCTTTGTTTTTTACCCTAAAAGCATAAATGCAAATTGAGAGGTGAATGCTACATTATATATTTGTTTGTTTCCATTGAGGAAAATTATATAATTGTCAGAGAGGTGGGCTGGGTTCCTTATGTGGTATTATATACAGATCTATTCCTGTTTGATGACACGAGGACCATCAGTTCTCTCTGACAAATGATTGTGGAGTTATGAAGTTACAAAGAGGAAATCCCTGCACTCAAAGCATTGTGATCTCTGAATTTTCTAGCCCATCAGCAGTATTTGTACACATGAAGCCATAGGGTGCACTTAAAATGTTCATCAGGGAGCCAGAAATTTTCATTTTTTTAAAGTTTGTTTAATTGAGGGGTGATGAAAGGTGATTCACATCACAACATAGACAAAACATAGTTTTTTTTAATTCTAGGGCATAATAGGCACACAATATTAGTAATATACTCCCTCTGTCCATCCGAAAGTTGTCCATTTACTTTTTGCAAATTGATTAAGGAATATAGTATTATATGTGTAGTGGGTTGTTGAGGTAGAGAGATAGGAAAAGAAAAGGTAGAGAGAGGTATGAAAGAAAAAAGGTAGAGAGATGGTGGGTGTTGCCAAAAAAAGAAATTGGCAACTTTAGATGGGACACCCAAATATGACAAAATGGGTAACTTTCGAAGGGACGGAGGGAGTATTATGTAATTTAAGTTACTTGTGATGTGTATGCTTCATAGGGTTGACTACTGAACTTATTTAATGTAATTGAGTCCTGAACAATAAATATGCTGGACCTGCTATGAGTGATGTATACAATTAACACACTTGTATTTGTACATGAATCTGTTGCCTATATATTTTAATTGTTTATATGTGTGTATAAGTCATTGTAACTTTATTGTGCAGCTAGAAAAGCTAAGTGATACACAGTGCCAGCCTGAATCTCAGCTTAAGTTCATTATAGAGGCTTGGCAGCAGGTAAATCTCAGCATAGCTATTATTTTTTGAGGGGGTCTTGTATGAGACGGAGCTCCACTTTTATATTTACCCCTTTGCTTCAAAACACGATTCGGGTAGGGTTATAAGCCCATGGATTATAGAATTTACAAGTGATGAGAACCCGTCTCATACAAGTTTTTGCTTTATTTTTTCTTTTGGACTAGTGGGCACTTCTTAGTTGTGTCTGTGATTAATCTGTTGCTATTATTTAGTATAGAGTTTGTACTGGCAGCTTATGCAAAAAAACTCGTCATTTGGAAATATGCAGAAAGGGTATATGCTTGGATTTGGCTAGTCAACCAAAAGATAAAAAAAAGAAAGATGGAATCAATTGTATATGGCAATGTTTTGAAACTATTTTATTTTCTCGGTTAAAAATTAGCATTGGAAGTAGCTTAACTTGTAGCACCCAACAATTAGTTGAGGAGATCATAAATATGGCACTCATCTGCAAAATTTGCAACTTGTCTCCACCTCTATGAATGCTATCCATTGTGAATCTCTCTCTCACCTTTATGGGTTAGTGTTTCATTTCCGATGCACCATATATTTTGTGCCTTGGCTGGCATCTGTATGTCTTGTTTCTTTGCACTCTTAGCTGGTGGGCCAACCTAATCATGTGAATGAAGTGATTATTTAGGATAAAAGACAGGGTTTCTGCTTATTGTGTGACACAAGACACAATTGTGATTCTCTGTCTCTTTGTAAGGCATTTATATATTTCACTCTAAACTATTACATTTTGCCTTTTGCAGATTGTTGAATGTCGACGAGTTTTGAAATGGACATATGCATATGGATATTATCTCGATGAGCAAGAACAAGCTAAGAAGCAGTTTTTCGAGTATCTACAAGGTATGTGATTCCTCAATCTGTATTTTTGGTTGTAACATTGTATTCTATGCGTGCCACATATTTATTTCTGGATTATTTTAGGTGAGGCGGAATCTGGCTTGGAACGGCTTCACCAGTGTGCAGAGAAAGAATTTCAAGGTTACCTCAATTCTGAAGGTCCTTCAAAAGACTTCAATGATTTTAGAACGAAGTTAGCAGGACTGACCAGGTCTACTACTCTTCCATTTGACTAATCTGCTTCTGGTTGTCTACATTATGTATTGCCTTCATATGTAAACTGGTTATATTTATACAGACACGTTAGTTAGATTAAAGATCTAAGTGAATTAATTGTTAATGGGTGCAGTGTGACCAAGAATTACTTTGAGAACCTGGTTCAGGCTTTGGAAAACGGTCTATCAGATGTAGACACGGAGGCTGTATGTGGGCGTGCTGGTAGCTCACAGAATGTAGGAGGTAGCAGTAGCAAAGGGAGAGGCAGTAGTAAGGGCAAAGGAACAACAACATCCCGATCAAGCAGTTCAAGAAACATAGATGATTCGGGGCGTTGGTCTTGTGAATTCTGCACATATGCCAACGTTAGAGCGTCCACTGTTTGTGAAATGTGCCAACAGCACCGGTGAATTCACGCTTGTTTATTTTGCTGCCTTTGACTTGGGAAATCTGAAATCCTTTGGAAATTGTAGAGAATTGAGAATTGTGTTGAAAAACCATGTGTAAAGTCTCTATATGTGGCCCTCATGTACTTGTATTTGAATTTCCACATATACATACATAATTTGGTGGCGTTGTATATAATTGGGTTACTTATCATTGTTGGGTTGGGTAGATGAATGTTGATCATACATTTTGTCTGTGTTGTGTTGTGTAAGTAGGGTTAATTGCTGTGGTACCAAACAAATGCATCTTGTCTTAATTCATCTGTGGAGGCCATGCAGTGAATCCTCATTACTTTCTCTTTTATGAATCTCAGTTGAAGCATTTGCATATGAAATAATAGAGTACTGAATGTTTTGAATTTATTTTCAGCCTAACTACACTTGCTAAAAGAGTTGACAAAAACTTTTATGTATGCAAAAATTAAGGGGTATAAAAATTTGGGAGTAAAAAGATCTTTCCCAAAAAATCATGAAGGTAAATGGAAAAGTTTGTTCAAAAAATAATATATCAAAAAATGGAATGAGAACTTATAGTGAAACATCCATAAAAGAAAAGTGAGATAGTTATAATGGGACGAAGGGGATATATTTTTTCTTATAATAATACACATCGGATAACAAATTTTTCTATTTGTCTTTATGTGTTGTGAAAAAAATTGTTTGATCCGATTTAGACCTGTGAGTTTTTCTATCTCATCTTTAAATAGGAGAATGTTACATGTGCAAGATTGTTCGTATGTTCTTCTCAAAAGAGTTAATCTTGACATATTGGCATAATGGAGAAAATTTTGCACTACTACTACTAATTTCCAGAGAAGAACCAAAATACTCAATTCTTTATTGAGCAATCCTCATTCTGTGTAAACTACATCCTTGTATATAAGTTGGTGAAAATGCAAGGGGCTATCACCACCAGCGTCTGCACTATAACTTCAACGGGTAACGCTGCGCGTTTTCAAGATAGTATAAGCCAATAATAGAGGAACTCCAAGGCTGTAGATTGGAAAATGGATGATCGGATTCATATCGTAGGCTTCTATGAGGGCTACACAGTTCTGCAATATAGCATGCGAAAGAACATTAGTTATCTGTAAGCAAAAAAAGGACACGTTGCATTTATTTCCAAGCAGTATAATGATAAAATTAACACATGAAAAATGATCCTATAGAACCAAACAAAAAAGTGAGGCCTTGAGAAAACGTCTCGAATAGCTTCTAAACATGGAAAAGAAACAAATTTGATGAAACAAAGCCGTACCTTAAAATGCTTCCAAATGATAGCCAAAGTAACCACAAGGAACAATTTCCTAATCCAGCACCTTTTTATGCAATTATTATGCAAATCAGAGTCATCGTTTTTCTTACTTGAAATAGAGAGAAGGTAATCACGATATACTCCACTTTCAGCAGCCAACACCATAATCGTTAATACAGCTGGGAAAACTACAAAAAAGAGATGTGGAAGTACCACCACCATCACATCTGGAAACCCAAGAAAGTCTAGCTTTCCCAAATTATTTGATCTCAAAACCCAACCTTTGTAAGTCATATATACTCGTTCTTCACTTTGGACAAAAACTTGACCGTATAACCAAGGGCATACCACAAGGTAAAACAAGTACCCTATCATACACAACCATGCCACAGGAATGTTATATAATTCCACGAAGATCCACAAAACACCGTCTATCAAGGTTTTTTTTGCTTTAAAATTTTTGTATGTATACCGCTTCTTTGAAAAAGAAAAGACTATCTTTGGAATAATAAGAATTGAAAGGACTAAACCGTGAAAACCCCAGAGTATTGGGAGGTACAAGGAGTCCCATTGACATCCCATCACAAAAAATTCTTTCCAACTCCATGAAAACCTGGTGGGAATTCCAGTTACCGAGAATGGCCTGAGTTCAGTTGTAGTTAATCTACCCATGATATCAGTTGCCTCTATTTGAAGTACGTATCTCTTAGGAGATGGATCCTCGAAAGCATGAATGTTCCACGGGGCAACATAGAGGTCCCCACGGGTCCCTTCGAGCTTAGTCATATGCGTCTCCAAGACAGTAATGAGAATTCCAGGGCTAGAGTCGTATACCTTAGCCAGAACTGATACGATTGGAGAAGCAGAGAAGACCAGAGCTCTAATAGCCCCGTAAGAAGATGGGTCGTCTATTTCACATTTATAGTTATGTGATGATGTTGAAAAACGTGAGTCTAAAGGAAAAGTTGGCAATATAATGGTTTTCTTGGCCCCTGTCTTGAAGTTGAAATCGAAAAATGAAGTATGACCCCTGTCAATAGCCAAAATACGCATAGCTCTACTCTTCCTCCAGTCACCCATTTCCCATTCCCAGAATCCTTCTGCCTCCCGAGTACAATTAGAGGCATCCTCACGAGGTTTTCGGTAACCATTCAGCTGGATTAACTCTTTATTACTGGATTGATGATGTCGCTTTAAGTTGTTACCGAATTTTGTGTGCAAATGTCCACATAAGTAAGCAGCTAAAGAATGAACGGTGAATATGTCCTGTAAGGTCCTTCCAGATTTTGAAGCTGCAGAAAACGAAAGGGGGAAATGACCGAAGGATACTTTGGTGACTGGGTGAGTTGATTGAGAATCCCATTGCGAGAGCTCAGAATTTATATCTGCCAACAGCTCATCTGTAGGGTGTCCAAACAGGTTCGTTGGGCCCCGTAATCCAGAAGACATTGTGCTGTCTAACCCAACAAAAAGATGCTTCCGCTTTTCAGTCTGAATTGTGATGCTGTTGACCATTCGTTTTCTGTCTAGCTGCCCATTGATGCTGTATTTCGAGAAAAAATCAAAGGGCCCACCAAAAACGGGAACACCAAAGTTATCGTGATTTCCTCGAACATCATAGAAGGTGCTCTTGTCAAGCCCACTTCTCTGGACAACATCCTTCATGACTTTCTGGTACTCGATCCACTCCACTTCATTTTGTTTCATTGTCAATAAGTCCTTGCTTTTACCATCTGATAGATACAAAAGAATTGAACTTATGCATTTAGCTTGAAATATAAGATAAATAGACGAAGCCCAACAAAATAGATTAAAACTGGAGAATCAACTTCACTAAGAGCATGGAAGATGGTTTCCTTAACATTAAATATTTCACATGTAAAACAGATTTCACTATTATCATGCCAAGATATCAATTCATTTCTATAATCACATAAGCAATTAAGCACAAAATATGTACATGTGAAAATAGTCATTTATCAACTATATGAATCAAATTAGTATGGACAACAAGGTCAAAATGATGGCTGTTACTGAAAGCACCCAAAGTTCCTTGAAGATGTTATTCTTTAAGCATCGATGAGCCTAGATGCACGAATATTCAGGAAAACGGAAGACAAGCTATATCTTTCTCTATGTTACCCTAAGCTTGATTGAGGAGAACTCCTTGCACGAACATAGACGTGGGATATACAAACCTCATCCCAAATAGATAAATAGAAACCATTTTTTTTTCAAACTGAAACTTAATTCAGCCACAAAGATCAATTAAATTCATCCATCAAAAGCTACACTAAAACAAGAAACTAATCCTAAGAGCAATTGAGTCATGTATTTTAAACTATCATAAAAAGAAGATGATAAAAAAAAAGTCGTTAATTGTAAACCACTACATCACATCCTATCAACTGCTAAATCAAAATTTACAAAACCCAAAATTGTAATCTTTCCTCATCCCAAATAGGTAATTACTAAAGTAGAAACTACTTTTTTCCCAAACTGAAACTTAATTCAGCCACAGAGATCAATTAAATTCATCCACCATAATAAATCGAGCTAAACTAAAACAAGAAACTAATCCTATGAGCAATTGAGACATGTATTTTCAACTATCATAAAAATAAAATGAAACCCAGAACCCATAATAGCAAAAAGATAGGATCTTTATCATTTAAACGTATATGAATCATCACATCCTCAACTGATAAAAAAAATAAAAAAAGGTTTGGAGAACCCACCGGTGAGATCACCAGTGAGGAGAACCAAAGAAGGGTTGATGAAGGAGAGGGCCGGGCCGATAATATCCTTAAAGTCACGGGCCCTATCAGGGTGGTGCACGCTGAAGTGGAGATCAGAGAGCTGCACCACCCACACCAGATCATCCGGCGTTCCATTCAGCTCAATTACTTTTCTATTATTATTGCTATTGCCACTCCCATCACTGCTGTTGCCTGAAGATATTGGAATTGTAAAGAGTAGCAGCAGAATTATTTTGATTAGAATCGCATTTGCCATTCCAATTTCCTCCTCCTTGGCTTTTCTTTCTTTATTTATCCCAAGGTTAGTACTATTTGTATTAGCTTAGCCCCCTTGATCTTTAATAAGTACTCCAACAAATTGAAAAAATATTTATACTGCTGACTTTTTTATTTCTGAGAATTGATTTACTCAAGTATTAATTAATTTGTTTGTCTTTATTTTTCCATTCAAAGAAAGAAAGTAAATTTATTTAAATTTAGATGATTCAAATGGATACACCTAGCTTTTATTCTTGCCTTATTTTAAGTTAAAAAATCTTTGAAAAAAAATAATGCAAAACTCTTCTATGAAATTGTAAACCAAAATATCCTGACCGAAATAAATTTAGTTTGTGAATTGTGATACTTATGCTGATGAGGTAATTTTTGTGATTTATTTCTTATTTTGAAACTCTATTTTTATTCTCTTATTTATAAGAGATAAATATAATGTTATTTTTAGGGTCATTTTATAAATGATGAATTTACTTTGTGTGAGATTATGCTTATCAACTATTATAAATGATAAATTATGAACTTTAAGAAGTTAGGTTTGTGATACTAGTGAATGATAAGCTTTATTAATACATAATTTTTTTGTTTTAATAGGAGTAGTTTATAGTGACGGGCAGATAGTCATCAACATAAATTATTTAATTTTAATGAATTTAATGATTTTGACCATATATTTTTTATTTATAAAAACATTAAAAAAAAACTCCCTCCACCCAATTGTTCCTTTTCCATTTTGATTTGTTTCATATTAGATTGTCACATTTTAAAATAATATTTTTTTTTTACTATTTTTAATAATTTTCTTCAAATATTTAAATATTACATTAAATATTACACATTAAATTCCCGGTCAAGATCAAAAGAGTAATTTAATGTGAAACAGAGGAAGTATAAAAATAGGTAGGCTACTCCACTTGAGCCCGCTTGTCAATAGTAAGATCACTTGTACTTAGACATGCGGCAAATCGAAATCGTAATCCGACGAATCAGACGGTTTGGCCGAATCGTCGGTTACAGTTAAAAAATTGAACCATAACTTAAAATGGTGGTTCGCTTACAGATTTTTAAAACCGTCAATTCATCGTTTTTGTTTATTATATAATTTGTTTTTATATACAATTATTCAATTTTGTAAATATTTTTAAGTTGTATTAAATTCTAGTAATATATTTTTATAAAAAATTAAAACAAGCAAAAACGAGTAAAAAAAAAAAAAAAGTCAAAATCGACGATTAAAGACCTTAATTGAAATAGACTGGTTGTAATCGTTAATATGTGTCAACGTTTCCCAACAATGAGTACAATATGTGTTAAAAATAAAGTTGAGTGAATCATGAAATGTGAAACCGATAAATCCAGATAGAGTTTTTGTAGAATTCCAGATCTCTCGACCCATGTTGACACGTCTGTCTATATTCAATAAATGGAGTAGAAAATATGTCAAACGAAATCAGCCACCTTTGCAATTTCTAGCACACTCCAACTACCCTTCTTTCAACTCTACTATCCAATCAAACCCGAATACCCATCCGGGTCGGACCCATCCCGATAATGCTGCGAGACTACTGCTGCTGTTTCTACGGAGGAGGGAGCTCCGACGCAGACCGCGACCCGGTTGTTTTGGTGTCGGGTATTGCCGGTTCAATCCTCAATTCTAAGCACAAGAAATTCGGGTTCGAGACCCGGGTATGGGTCCGTATATTATTAGCTGATTTGGAGTTCAAGAGGAAGCTCTGGTCCCTTTACAATCCTCAAACAGGTTCTTCTTTTCTGGGTTTTTGTTTTGATTGCAGCCCCTACCCTATCTTGTGTGCTTTATTTTTATTTGTATGTTTTTTTACAATTTTTGCAGGGTATACTGAGCCACTGGATAATAGTACTGAGATAAAAGTGCCTCAAGATGATTATGGGCTCTATGCCATTGATATTTTGGACCCTTCAATTGTAATTTTTTTTTTTTTTTTTTTTTTGCTATTTCTGCACCCATGTTGTTTTACCGCTTGCAAAATTTAGTAAGAAAGCCTATTTTTGCTCAGATAATAATAGGTAATCCGAGAGGTTTAAATTAAAGTAGCTCTGACTTCATTTGTTGTTGTTGTTGTAATCTAAATTTGAAACTATCCACTGAACAATGTGTTGATGTAATATTGAAAACCCGGGGTGATCTTTGATTTGGGTTTATAGTGGATTTTGAAATCCTGATAAGTAGTAGTGGTGTCGGTTTATCTTGAGATTTTAAGTAGGGTAAATTTAACTTTATGTCAAGTTAATGCTTAAGAGTGGATGATATTGCATTACTGTATTATTGTTGAGTGTGATGGTAATGATTGGATGATGTGCGTTATGATTTAAATATGTTACGTTTTTGGATTTCCGGTTTTGAAATCCCAAATCAAACATCACCATGGTAGTTTATTATTGTGTTGGCAGTTGGCACCTGGCTCTGTTTTGTGCTCAATTTGTATGTACTCTCTGTAGTTACTAAGCTATTTCCCATTTTCTCTGCATTGTGACAATCTGTTACTTGTATTTATTGACTTACCTTTCTGAAACATGTCTTATATTCTCTTTCTTTTCACATTCCAGTTAGTAAAGTGTCTCCGTTTGTCCGATGTGTACCATTTTCATGACATGATTGACATGCTTGTTGGGTGTGGGTATAAGAAAGGAAAAACGTTGTTCGGATATGGATACGATTTTCGGCAAAGCAATAGGTAGTCGTTTAACTGGTTAATTTCTGGTTTTTATATGTTTTATTTTTTCAGTGGGTGCATTCGTATATAAAATGTTATGCCAATAAGTTTATATATGCATATACTTGCCATTTTATTTACGATATCTTAGAGGATTACTACTTAATTTGTGTTTGGCTGCAGAATTGGCCAGTTAATGGATGGTTTGAAAGTGAAACTGGAGACTGCATACAAAGCTTCTGGGGGGAGAAAAGTCAACATAATTTCACACTCGATGGGTGGATTGCTGGTGTCATGCTTTATATCTCTTCATAGTGATGTATGTTTAATTCATCTTGTGATTTGCTACGATCCTGATGAATTACCTTTGTCTACGTGTATGTTTTATTATCTTTCCATAACAACTTGTATGTTGTTCAGACTAATTGACACTTGTATTTTTCTGTTATAATAACTTCCCTTCACAAATGGAGCCTTGATTAGAGAAAATCCTTCAAACTGCAGGTATTCTCCAGATATGTAAGTAAATGGATTACTATTGCCACTCCTTTCCAAGGTAACTTTAACGCCTTTTGTTTTATCAATTCTGGCTACCGGAATGTGTTTTTTTTTTTTTAAGTATGCTACTCTTCTTTGATGGATATTTCAGGGCCCAAAATCAGGAATGTTTTGCTTTATTGCAGTCGTAAAATAAGTTGTTGGTATATTTCCTCCAGGCTTCTGCAGTTTTCTTACATGCAGTATTTAATTTACGCAGGTGCTCCAGGATGCATCAACGACTCTATACTTACTGGAATGCAGTTCGTTGATGGTTTCGAAAGCAATTTTTTTGTATCAAGATGGTCAATGCATCAACTGGTAATATCCTTGTTCAATTATGATTGTACAACTCTACTTTTATAATAGCCTTGCGGTGTTTGAGAGTATATTATTCTCTTATCAAGCAGATTCACACTCTGTAATATGCAATGAAAGCAAAAGAAAGTTTTTAGTGTTATGTCGATGAAAATCTGATTGAGATGAAGCAAGATATACGTTATTCACACCCAAGAACTAACAGAAGAATGTTAATGAAAAATTATACAGGACAGTTTTATTATTGTTTCGAAAGTCAGTTTTATTACACCGTGGAGAATCTCTTGAACTGAACATATCAGTGTACTGCTTTCTTATCCTTGGCCTGCTGCATATATATATTTATATAAGGAATTTGACAATGATATTTAAATTTCATTCTTGTGTTTCTATATAGTGCTTCTTTCTGTCACCATTCATACTTGATGCATTGACCATCCTTTGTGTAGCTGGTAGAGTGCCCATCTGTTTATGAGATGTTACCAAACCCTGACTTCAATTGGAAGAAACAACCCGAGATTCATGTATGGCGAAAACAATCAAATGATGGAGAAACTTCAACCCAACTGGAATCGTATGGCAGCAATGGATGCATCTCTCTTTTCGCAGAAGCTTTAAAAAACAATGAGGTACATGCTTGTTGTACAACATATCATGAATTTGAATTTGGATTCAACTTCTTTACTCAATTTTTTCTTTTACTTATACTAGTACATATCTTAATCATTATCATGCAATGTGCTCTCTATATTTGCTGTAACTTTTCATGTTCATCATGGTCTTTCATTTCATACTATTTATCATTTTCTTTTCGCATTGCAGCTAAATTATGACGGAAAAACAGTAGCTCTCCCTTTCAACTTCGCCATTCTTAAATGGGCTGCTGATACTCGAGAAATTATTAACAAAGTTCAACTTCCTACTGAGGTTTCTTTCTACAACATATATGGAACATCGTTTGATACACCTTTTGATGTTTGGTGGGTAGCTCAATATTACACCTTTCTTTTTACATCCAGTTATCTCTTTTTCCATAACTAGCTACTGTGGTAATTTGGAGCATATTTTTCAAGAGTAATTACTGTATCTAAGCGTATGCATTTATGTTATTTCTTCCTTTTGCAGCTATGGTTCAGAAACTTCTCCCATTGATGAGCTATCTGAGATATGCCATACAGTGGTAATATTCTTTTCGTGTTGATCTCTGGTCAAATGTTTTTGTATAGGACATTTAAAAACGCCCTTGTCTGAACGAAAATGTGGTTGTCATATTTCACCTTCTGACACCTTAATGTAACAGTAGTTGTAATGCAATAATTTTCATTTCTTGATACCATCTGCAGTTGTTAAGTTTAATGTCTCTGCATCTTTTCAACTGTTTCAGCCAGAATACTCGTACGTAGATGGCGATGGCACTGTCCCCTCCGAATCAGCTAAGGTACAACAATTTTCTTAGTACCTAAATCACCATCAAACTGCCTGTGATTATTATACATGATGCATGCAGGCCGATAATTTTGAGGCAGTGGAAAGAGTGGGAGTCAGTGCAAGTCATCGAGGACTATTATGCGATGAGAATGTGTTTGAGCTCATTAAAGACTGGTTAGGAGTTCCTAGTGAGGTGAAGGCCAAGACTTCGAAAGTGATGCATGCGTATTAAGTACTCGTCTCGATATTGCAAGTAACAACGCATAATAAAATTCAATTGGTCATCTCCCTGTATCATCCAAATAATATTGAACGTGACATGCTAGATCTTGCTATTGTAACTATATCTATATATATAATTCACCATGTTGGTATGTATCAATAATTGGGCCTCTCGACAAAGTGGGATAGCTCAAGTGGTTAGAGCACCACTACCTAGGCTTTAGATCCTGGGTTCGAGTCATGGGAAGGGAAAAAGGGATGGGTATTTAATGTAATTCAAAAAAAAAAAAAATAATAATAATTGGGCCTCTGAGTTTCCCCCGTGTAATATTTATAGTGCAATTATACAAGTACTATTTTATATGAATTGCATTTGCAGGTTTGAATGTGATGGTCCTTTATAGTGCAATTATACAAGTACTATTTTATATGAATTGCATTTGCAGGTTTGAATGTGATGGTCCTAACATATTTTTGGGATGCCAAAGTTGAAGATCTTTTACGTTAAATGGGGGTTGTGGGGCAACAAAGTTGGAAATTCCTTTTGAAATTAAACACAGATGGATCTGCACATTGAATGATGATGCATGTGGTAATTAAATAAATACATATATATATTCCATAACTCATATCATATGCATTGAATCAATCTTCCTCGATCATGGAGTCCCGACCCCCCTGCATCCCTAGGGGTTCATTGCATGATGTGCATCCACTTAATTTTTTTTTTGGTTACCCTAATTTATGAGTGAACAGATAGTAGATGTATTAGACGTGATGTAATGAAGAGAAAAATAATAAAATGTGGAAGTAAGTAGTTTACTTTAAAAAGAAAAGAAAAAAAAAACTTAAGACGGTGAAAAATGAAAGATGAAAAATTTTTACGATTTTAAAAAGGAAGTGTGTTTACATAATTTATAAGGGTACGTTGAAAAGTTTCGATACATTAAAATTTATACATAACAAAAAAAAAAAAAAATTGAAATTCACTTGAGGTGTGTCCTAAGGGACTTCTAAATATAAAATTCAATCAATAATTGAGCATTTGAGCTTTTATTTTTTAACAAAATCTTTTTCAAAAGGATGATGATCCATTTAAAACAATGAAAATAATTTGGCAATAAAATATATTGTTAATAAATAAATAGTTAGTTAAATTATATCTTAATGCTCAATATATATTTACATTTATCAAATTTTATCAAATTAACGTCACATTTATCAAATTTCGGACTAAGTATATTAGTGTGGGTTTTGTGAGGTTTAACACTCCACAGCTCCTATCCCTGGAAAATATCAATATTTTAATTTTAAAATTGGAGTAATTAATGTATAAAATTTCAATAAAATAGATTATTTATGACAAACATATAGAAGTGTCAAAGTAATTTTAGGACGTAGTAAAAAAAAAGTTCAAATAATCACTATTATACATCAAATTAAATTGTGCAGTGGATAATTAACATAGAGTGGACATAAAATTAAATTGTGCAGTCGATAATTGATGTAGAGAGGGATTGTTATTTAAGAAAATCATAAAGGAAAATATTTGTGTGTATTATATGTAACTTGTTCCTATTTATCACATTTTTTTAAATGGAGGAATGTTATTCATGAATTATGACAAATATGATATAATATTAGTTTAAATATAATATAGTATTACTATTAATTCAAATATAATATAGTATTAGTTCATATATTGTATAGTATTTATTCAAATATTAAATGGGAATAAGTTACATAACTGGAGTACAACCTAATCATAAAATGCATACACAGAATTAGAGATATACTTGACAATATATATACATATATAAGATTTTAGGTTTCAAGAACAAAACTTGTTTTGAGAATTAGAGATATACTTCACAATGTATATATACTTTTGGAGTTTCAAGAACAAAACTTGTTTTGACATGCATGTTTTCATGTGAAGATTTTACAAGTTCAAGAACTGTACGCAATTTGTTTTCTTCTCCAATCCAGCCATATATATATAAATAATAATCTTTCTGTCACACTATTTGTTTTTGTTTTCTTTTTAAATTTGATAATTCTGAATAAATACACCACATCTACTCTCAATATCAATTTAATCCCAACTTTTACGATTATTATAAAAATCTCACCATTTCATCATGTTGCAATTCGATACACATCTTTTTTTCTCCGATCAAAAATTGATGACGTGACTTGTCGGAGCTCGTCACGTCAGATTACATATATATATATATTTTTTATGTTTATGCTAAATGACTTTTTTTTTAAGTTATGTTTGTGCACTTGGATACTTATACCTACAATTATAAATGTTTTGGACATTAGACGATCTAACTATGACTTTTAGTATGCTACACATATTTTTTCACGACTTTTAGTATGCTACACATATTTTTTCATAATATTTTCTAGAATATTTTTGTTGCCGTAATCATTAGTGTTATATAAACACATTAATTTATAGAATATTTTCCTCTCTTATAAAGTATGTAAATTGTAGTCCTCGAACTAGTTGAATTGAAGAATTCTTGGAGAAATAAACTACCACGTTATCTTCAGCATACATTCAAATACAATAATTAATTGAGGTTCCTGGACAAAAAAATTGTAAGTCCTCAAATCAAATTAGTTGAACAAAACAACAAAATATTATCTTCAGCATACACCAAAATACACTAATTATTTCACTCTTAAGCATACACACAAAAGAAAAATGAGACAATTTCAAAAAAATTATGATGGTCATAATTAAATGTGAGTTTTTTTTGGATGACTTTTAGAGAATTTTAATTTTTTAGGATTAGAAGAGAAAATTTTGATTGAGTTTGATAAGGGGGAAGACGTTGAAGAAGCTGGAGTTTTTTTTTTAAATAAAGTTTTTTTTTATAAAGTGTAATATGATATGAGAAAAAAAAATATGTGTAATCTGACGTGACGAGCTTCGGCAAGCCAATATTATTGGCCGGAGAAAAAAAATGTGTCGAATTGCAATTAACAAGATGAATGATTGAGGTTTTTTATAATAATTGTAAAGGTCGTGATTAAATTGATATTGAAATTAAATTGATGCATTTATTTAGAATTAATCCTTTCAAATTAAGAATAAATATTTGAAAGAGTTCCTTAAACAAATAAAAAAAATGTAAATTCACTTTTGAAAAACGAAAAGGGAAGAAGGTATATATACATGTTGAAGATTTTTGAACAAAAGTAAATTTTGCGTGCTGCTAGGCCATGCACGCACGCACATATATAGGTACATTGCATACACTACACATATTTTGAAAGCGATGAAAGATTGGCCGAGGAGAACTGGTGAAAGTTTCAAGAATGGGCCAGTCAAAGAAAGGAAAGGAGAGTGGAATCCCAATAACCAGCTGTTTTAATTTCATCATCAAATCAACAAACATATGATATAAGTGCATCAAAATCGAAGAATCTAAAAAATGAGCATTCCCAGAGGGGGTTTATAATTGTAGCTAGCTACATCATTAGTATAACAAATGAAATCATATATGGAACCAAACATTAGTATAATTTAATTTGGTACTATATATGTATTAAAAACAAACCTAATTACAGAGAGAAATAGAGATTTTTCTCATGCGAAACCCTATTAATTAATTTTTGGAGACTGGGTACGTAGATCGCTCACGTTTTCAAGTATTGTCTTTCGAATAGCCATTAATCTATAGCTTATTAGATTAATGATGAATGGATAATGTACAAGAATCTACTACAAACTGATCGATTCTGTCGCTGCAGTTTGCTTTTCTATATATATATATATGTGTTAAACCTGTGTAGATATTTTTAAGCTTCACCACCCATTCCACACTTCTTTCTCGTTAATTAATTAAGAGACAAATATACACTTCATGTTTTTAAAATTATAGAGCTTCTTCACATTTTATGTTTGTTTGAGCTTATTTAAATATTTAATCAAATTGAGCTCCCATAGTTTGAAGAAATTATACACACTTTAATTATAAACTTTTGAAAGTTGATAGTATATATCTAAATATATACTGTAGAATAATTGTGAAAACAAGGGGATTTTCACTTCATCTTAAATTAATAATTTATAAATTCAAAATTCACTACTAATAGTACAATAACAACATAGCCAGAAGTTTAAAAGAAAAACAATTTAATTAATTAGCAACAAATAAGTATGGTATGTGTATTAATTTATCAATTAATTATTGGATATGGCATGGCCTAGGCTCTTTAATTAATAAAGTGTTGAACTTTAATCTTTGATTATGGTTTTAGATTGATTTGCATTTAAGACTGTGCAAAGAATTTTGTATTTATATACTAGTATTATTCAATTCAAATCTAATATTTGCACCTAAGTGGGGGAATTATAATAGTAATTTAAATATATGGAGATAGTAATTGTTTCCGAGGAGGCACGGGTGCTCCGACGATTTCTCCAACACAATCCCACTCCCCACCACTTCCCCTCTCTCTCTCTCTCTCTCTCTCTCTCTCTCTCTCTCTCTCTCTCTCTCTCTCTCTCTCTCTCTCTCTCTCTCTCTCTCTCTCTCTCTCTCTCTCTCTCCTCTCTCTCTCTCTCTCTCTCTCTCTCTCTCTCTCTCTCTCTCTCTCTCTCTCTCTCTCTCTCTCTCTCTCTCTCTCTCTCTCTCTCTCTCTCTCTCTCTCTCTCTCTCTCTCTCTCTCTCTCTCTCTCTCTCTCTCTCTCTCTCTCTCTCTCTCTCTCTCTCTCTCTCTCTCTCTCTCTCTCTCTCTCTCTCTCTCTCTCTCTCTCTCTCTCTCTCTCTCTCTCTCTCTCTCTCTCTCTCTCTCTCTCTCTCTCTCTCTCTCTCTCTCTCTCTCTCTCTCTCTCTCTCTCTCTCTCCTCTCTCTCTCTCTCTCTCTCTCTCTCTCTCTCTCTCTCTCTCTCTCTCTCTCTCTCTCTCTCTCTCTCTCTCTCTCTCTCTCTCTCTTCTCTCTCTCTCTCTCTCTCTCTCTCTCTCTCTCTCTCTCTCTCTCTCTCTCTCTCTCTCTCTCTTCTCTCTCTCTCTCTCTCTCTCTCTCTCTCTCTCTCTCTCTCTCTCTCTCTCTCTCTCTCTCCAATTCATTTTTTGGTCATATATATACAATATATATATATGAAGAGGACGAATATTGCATTAATAAAATATGAAGACTTAATTTCTTATGCGGGCGAATGATTATACTCGAAAAAAATAATTAATCTATAATTAAACTAATTAAAATATATAATATTATAAAATTTGAAATTCAAATTAATTACTAATCGTATGAGTTGAGCTTCCATTATTCCTCTTACTTGTTACCTGGCTCCATGTCCACCCTACCTAGAAAAAGAAAATATAGGTAGAAATTAAAATAAAAAGGAACAATAGGCCATAATTAATATATATGTGTATACAGTATATTGCTAGCTAGGTTGCTAGCATGAGAAATTAAATTAAGTGTCTGATATGTTACTCGTGGCATTTTCTTGTATACGTACGTACTGTGTTTCTGATTTCTGATACTGATCACCAACATAAATAATTCCAATATATTTGTTGGAAGAACATATATAAAATAAGATAAACAATCTAGTAGTGTGTATCTTCCAATATGCATACATGCATATATTGTTTCCTCATCTAATTATCTTGGAGTGGATATATACCATATCACTTGTGTCACTTTAGTAATTTTATTTTGTAATTTACTTCCTGATTTATTGACGTTTACATTTTTAATTGATCGAGATACACTGCATATGAAATTATGTCGCGCAATTCATTTTGTACGATAACAACGTATAAAATTAATTAAAATTAGGTTAATAGCCATTCTATAATTAGAAAATGGTAATTTTGTTGAAAAAAAAATTCGTCTACAAAATTTTTCAATTTCTAAATTAGTAATCTATGTTTATAAAACTCCATGTTTTAGTCCATAAACCGCAATCAAAGATACATAGGTTGGACAATTATAATAATTTTGATAGTATAAAATAGCGATAGTGTTCGTTTAAAGTCGTAAACTTTTATGACACAAAACAAAATTGATATAACGTGAGATATGAAAAAAATTGTATTTATCCTTTAACCAATTTCCAATATATATATATATATATATATTAAAGATTGAGAAGGCGTGTGTGAAGGTAGCTATAGAGGTAGATTATTAGATATATATATATATATATATATATATATATAGTAGTTGTTGTTCCTTGTTTGGTAGGTCAAAAAAGTGATAAACTCTAGTAGTAATTATCTTTAGTCTCTCTCTAAGGCACGTGGAAGGAAGTAGTAGTAGTAGACAAGGTTAATTTGTGTCATCATTATGATTGTATTACCGAGATCAAGACCATTAATTTTTACTAGTACCATTTCCATTACTATTATAATTATTAATTAATAATATTATTTTTACTATGTGAGACCAGTAAATTAAATAATAGGAGGTGGCCATGTGTTTTTTACCGTCTTTTGATTCTCTTCTTCTTCAACGGTCAAACTTAACGGTGAATTTTTATTTTCTTTTACACCTTTCGAGATCTCTCTCTCTCTCTTTCTCTCTCTCTCTCTCTCATAGTAATAGTAATAGTATACATACATGCCTCCGTACTTTAGGTTGGAATTAATCGACAATATTTGCACATCGTACTTGCCACATGGATGAATATACCAAAATAACATTGACTAATAATATTTACTGTGGTTGTATTAATTATTGGACTTTATAAACTTTGATATTTATAGAAATCCAACTAAAATTCTCCAATTAAAAAAACTTCCTCAATCAATCATGTCCACGACCAAAATTTATAGGTTAATTATACTCTTGATTACTTCCACTGTTCAAATTTCTTATTATACACTTTTTTTTTTATACAAATTTTTATGAATACCGACTAATTTATGTATAAATGAATGTTATAAGGTTTAGAATTTAGGGTTTATGTATAAGTGTATTATTCTCATTTCTTTTACACCTTATTATTTTATCTATAAATAAAGTGGTGGTTAAACTTTGAAGGGTGATAAAATAACTTAAATACGGAGTAGTTTTTTTTTTTTAATTATTTTAAATAATTAGGACAATAATTTTTTTTAAAAAAAAATGAGAATAATAAAAACTACAGTATTTGATATCAAGACATATAACGAATATATGTATACGTAGGATACATGAGGATACAGATCGATTAGATTAAATCTTTGCATCCAAAATTATCAGGAAAGGTTGTATTTATTGGTCATACGGAGTATTAATTATTCATTAACTATTATTATAGAAATGTATTACTAATGGAGTAAATATTCCTTTTTGATTGTTTTCAAAATTCATACTATCGTTTTTGGATCTAACAATTTCGCTAAGATATATATATTTTTAAATTCAATTCACTAGAGTATAATTTACTCGTACTCCTGCATTAATTCAATTAAATGTATACGATTATATGACATTCAAATTGCTAATTAATTAAGTTAGTATTAATTTTTTACAAGATCGGAAGATGCATGTACATTAAATAAAACTAGTGATTAATATGCTTGGGACCGAAAATAATATTAATCACGTACATTTAATATCATCATCAAGTAACGAAGTTATATATTATTGTTTTAATTTAGTAATTATGTTAAAACTAATTAAATAGATCCTGATCATATGAATTTGAAATTATATTCATCCAATGCATTTGATGAGGCGGTTTGTGAAATTAATTGTGTTTGGAATTAGTAATTAAGTAGGGGATGTAGCATAGTATAGGCATAAGGATAAATATATCCCAATCTGTCCCTATAGAATGTAAAAATTAAATAATTAACCCCATTGGCCGTATGACAAGGGTTAGTGTTCTCTTATAGGGAGCACCATACACAGTTTTTACTTCACTCTTGTTTTTTAGCTAGCTTAATGTTATGTCATGTTATATTCTCCGTTTTCACTTTTCGTGTTTCACTGATGTTTCACCATAATGAATTTTTAATACGTGTCGTTTCCAATATTATAGAACGTTGATTATTTTTTAATATGACACATGTCAATCATCCATATAATGGAATAAAATGTGAAACATAAAAAATGTAATTTCAATCTATGCATGTAACATTAATTAGTAATATATGCATGGACATATATACATAATACTCCATCCGGTCCACTATAAGTTTCTCATTCCATTTTGGATAAATTATTTTCTCTCTTTCAATCACATCACTTATATTTTACGGAATATCTATTATTTTATCATACTTCATCTCATATTAATCTATTATTTTCTTGGGTTGGTCTGCTATGGACTCGAGTGCATGCTGTGCACCCTAGTCCATGTGCACTTTTCAGTTATTGACTTACACTTTTTGGTAAATGGTGTTGCAGTAATAATTGAAAAGTGCAACACCATTTACCAAAAAGTGTAAGTCAATAACTGAAAAGTGCACATGGACTAGGGTGCACAACATGCACTCGGGTGCATACTAGACTTTACCTATTTTGTTTCTCACCATTACAGAACTTGTACTAAATCTATTATTTTATTATATTCCTTAACCAAAACACAAAAGTAAAAAAATGAAAACTTATATTGGGACGAGTGAGTACATAAGACTGACTACATAAGGCTGGCGGATACACATGTCAGCCCATGCATCAATTATGGCTATCTGCAGAGCACATCACATCAGAGAGCCCCCGTCTGAAACGGGGGAGCAGTGCAGTTTTTAGAAAGGGAGAGTGGGTGGGTGCTAATAAGTAGCTAGAATAATGTGATGTTGATGGATTTCGAATAATCGAAATATTGCTACTTAGTTGTACTAGTACAGTAATGTGAAAAAGTTATGGGTCGTTGAAGGCCGCCTGCCCTTCCTCTGCCACCATTCATAAATGCCTTTTGGTCTCGTGATAAATTCAAGTATAAGACCATCTCCAAAGGCTTTACATGGCAAATATGGTATGTGTCATCTCCAAGGGGAACTCTAAAGTGGTGGCTATTTGCCACAAATGAATAGTGTGCGTCAAATTTGCTTCCGCACTATTCATGGTGGCAAACATATTATATATATTTTTTATTTAGTTTTTAATTTTAATTAATAGTTATTAAAATTTTAAAATTAAAATTATACAATTTAATTTTAAGACAACATGAATAATTTAAATTACCAAAACAGAATAGGAAATAAAATATAATTGGGTGTTTGTGTGAAATCAATTTGTGTTTTTTATTTTGTATTGAATGAATCATTTTGTTGCTTAATTTAAATTTAATCGTAATAAAATTTAATATTTGATTATAAATAAATATTTGATAAAATGGAATATAAAAAAGATAAAATTAAGAATATTCTAAGAGAATATTCCCATTGAGTTAAAATTTGAGTTGAATGGTTGGAGATGATTTTATTGTTTGACTCAAATTTGGTGGCAAATTGAGAGTTTTAGTGGCAAATTTGCCACCAGCGTTGGAGATGCTCTAAGTGAACTCTTAATTTGTAAAACTATCATTCTTGAGTATTTTTTTTCGTTTGTCTATAAATTTTTCATTGTTTTTTTGTACATAGGTTAAGAAATGTTATTAAATAATACTCCCTCCGTCCCATTATAAGTTTCCCACTTTCCTTTTTTGGATGTCCCACTATAAGTTTTCCATTCCATTTTTGGTAAATTATTTTCTCTCTCTCAATCACATTATTCACATCACTTACACTTTATCTATTATTTTATCATACTTCATCTCATACTAATCTATTATTTTCTCTCTCACCATCACATCACTTGTACTACATCTATTATTTTATCATATTTCTTAATCAAAACACCCAAAAGAAATGGGAAACTTATACTTGGGACGGAGGGAGTAGATATAGTGATTGATAGAAAGAGAGATATAGAAATAAAAAGTAAAATTAATATAAAGTAAAGTGTAAGAATAAAAAATTAAATGTATTTACTAAAAATACTAGAGTATGAAAAATTTATTGACGGATAGACCAAAATGAAAAACTTATAAATGAACGAAGGAATTATACAAGTTTGATATAAAATCGTACGATTCATATCATTATTCTCTATATATATAATGATATACTTCATGAGCCTCTTATGAAACTTTTTCAATTATTTTTTCACTTAAATTAAGGAATACTACAATATAGAATATGTATTCAACAATTTCTCTAGATTGAAGAAGGAAGAAGTGATTTCTCTACATTTATTTAATTATTATATAATATATGTGTAGATTAAACGTGTTTAAATGATATTCTTAAATAATGGATCAAGTAGTATAATTTGACGTACCATATAATTTTGAATAATTTATAAGTTAGAGAAAATAATGAATTTGCATGATGAGAGAAAACACATATGATGCGGGTAGGTTTGAAGATTGGGAGTGGCAGATTCTGACAGTACTGCTATGACTTGGGCTCCATATTTTAGCAATCAGTATGTGCATATATATATATATACATGGGAGGAGTAAAAGGAGACCTTACCTGGGATCATTATTGCACTACCCATATATATATATATTACTCAATTATTTCCAAATTCATTATTCTTAATTAAATGCATGATTACAATATTCATAGTGGGGTAGTTGTAATTAAATTATATATATACATATACCTTTGTGTATATCCCTCAAGCAATTTATAACTTGCATGTGCCCGCGGACTGAAAATGATCAATTTCAATACCAGGTTGGAGATTGTTGGGTAAAAAAAATGTTTGTATTCGATCAAACTAGTTTAAAACTTGGTTTGAGCTTGATAAATAAAAATAATAAAACAATGTAAAACTGTCAAAAACTATTCGAACTCGAACATGCTCGATTAATTATCAAAATAAGTTCAAGAATTTCAAAGATTGTAGAGCCAGTGTTCAATTAAATAGTGATAATTTTATTGTAAAATCATCAATTCATCATCCAAGACCAAAGTTCAACTAATTGACGATAAATAAGACAAAAATCAAAAGGTCCTAAATTATTACTACTATTTTTTTTTTTTATTAATTGAGGGATACTGGAAACAGACAAATATTGGAATACGATTTTTAATTACCACATTCATCTGAAACTCGAACATTTATAATTTATATAAGAAAATTAATTATTTATAGAATCTCACTAGCCATATCTATCTTCGTATTCTTTGTTTAATTTACCTTTTTTTATACTAGTATTAAATTATTAATCAAGTTGAAACGGGGAAGCCATGAGATAGTTTGAAGATTACGAAAGAAATTCCACATGCTCTTAAGTCGCAACCCCCATGTGTAACCCTACAAAATAGTAAAAATTAAGATAAGTTCAACTTACTATACACACTTTGCTATTCAAACTATATACATACACGCACATCTGTGTACATGCACACTTTCACATATATAATTTTAGGAACCAAGATTAATTAATTTTATATAATATAATATTTATTGTTAGATACATGATTTTGATCCAATGCCAAGTTCACTGTAAATTATTTGAATTTTTACTTAAGTCGGACCTCAATACTAAAGTCTAAAATAAATATATTTAACTATATATTAATTCTCTAGGTATAAATTGTAGTACAGCAGAGCACCAGTTGAAGAATTTTACATCCTTTTTTTCATTAGTTTATGAAGAGACCATGTACCAATTTCAAACCCTAATTCTTTATTCATATGACTACAAAATTACTAGAATTTAAAGAGGCTGATTAATTAAAAGTTAGCTAAGATTGAGTTGTATCTACGTGTGTGTACCAGTCAAATCTTCATATTTTTTCATAATTGTTGCCAGCTTTTACCCATGAAACTACAAATTTACCCCCCAATTCTTTCTTCACAGAGGGCAGTCCTGTCATTTCGTCGAATTAAGAGAGAGAGTGTGCGTGTGAGAAACTGTGCATATATATCTCAACTTTGCTTTGGAACAAATGATTTTTTCACTTCATTTTTTTGGCCCTTTCCTCTTCATCTTCTTCTTCTTCTTCTTCTTCTTCTTCTTTCTCCAAACTTGAAACCCTTCACTTCAATCCTTTCATGCATGAACATAGAACATTGAAAAACAACTAGTTCTTCTTACATAAGTACTAAATCTTACCAAACAATATGACTTCCATGAACAACTGGTTAGGCTTCTCCCTCTCTCCACAAGAGTTTCAAGACCACTCACAAGGTGCTTTCAACTCCGACGAAATCTCCGGCGCCGGCGAATCCTGCTTTGACACTTCTATCCCTTCTCTAAATCTCCCCGCCCCTCCATTTTCCATTCTTGAAGCTGCTTACAACAGAAACCCTTCTCACTCTCAAGGTAAAAATCCAATCTTTACACTTCATGCAGATTTTTAACCACTTTTTCACACAAATCCCCAACTGGGGTTTCTCAAACTACACTTTTCTTGAAAAAAATTTCATCTTAAATATTAATTTCTGCAGATTGGAATATGAAGGATGACAGTTTCTCATGCAACAACAATCAAGAACAACGGCCCAAACTGGAAAATTTCCTCGGCGTTGGGGCCCACTCTTTCGGTACTACTACTGATCATCAAGAAAATGAAAAAATCAACAATTATCATCAAAACACCTATAACATGTACCAAGAATCTTCATCCACCGCAAGCGACGGCGCCAACAGCACTATTGGCCTCTCCATGATTAAAAACTGGCTGAGGAATAACCCTGCCCCGCCGGAGGCGACTAATGAGGCTGCTGCGGCGGCGCCACCGGTGGGCGGCGGTTCTCAGACTTTGTCACTTTCTATGAGCACAGGCTCACAATCTAGCTCCCCTTTACCAACGGATAACAAAATAGTTGAGGGTCAAACTGCAGTAGAATCTGTGCCTAGGAAATCTATAGATACTTTTGGTCAAAGAACCTCAATTTACAGAGGTGTAACAAGGTTAGTATGTACTTTTATTATAAAACTATGTATATTTTATGTGTGTAAAGATTCAATTTTTATGATTGAGGGTTTTTCAGGCATAGGTGGACTGGGAGATATGAGGCACATTTATGGGATAATAGTTGCAGAAGAGAGGGACAAACCCGGAAAGGAAGGCAAGGTATGAATCTAAATTGTCTCCCATTATTAACCTTTTTTTTTTTTTTTTTTAATTAATACTACTAACATTTCTTGATTTTAACTCTTGTTTCCTTGTCTCTTTTGGGATGCTAATTGGTGGTGGATATCCATTAATTTTGCTTTAATCTTACTGCAGTTTACTTGGGTAAGCCTAGCCAGCTTGAAATATATTTTAATTTATTTATTATTTTATATTTATGATATATAGATAAATATTAATTTGTTTTGTACAAATGAATTATATATGTAGGAGGTTATGACAAGGAAGATAAGGCTGCTCATGCTTATGATTTAGCAGCTTTGAAATACTGGGGAACTACTACAACTACTAATTTTCCTGTGAGTAAATTCATATTACGGAGTATAACATAGAGTATTTCTTAATATATGAGTATATGAAAAGAATTAATAATAGACCCTTTTAATTTAATTATATGAATGTGTGCATATTTCCAATGTTTTTCAGATTAGCAACTACGAGAAAGAAATAGAGGACATGAAGCACATGACAAGACAGGAATATGTAGCATCATTAAGGAGGTATATATTATTTAATTAACTGAAATTAATTACTTAAGACCAACTGTAGATATATGAATTAATTGATCTGATCATGTCACAATTATTATTTTCTTAATTAATCCAGGAAGAGCAGTGGATTCTCTCGTGGAGCGTCTATTTATAGAGGAGTCACGAGGTATAATTTAAATCACAGTACTTTAATTGCTTCTAAATTTGTTTATGTATAAAAATATAATAAGCCTTAAAATTAATCATTTGTGTAATAAACAGACATCACCAACATGGGAGATGGCAAGCAAGAATTGGAAGAGTTGCAGGGAACAAAGATCTTTACTTGGGAACTTTCAGTAAGCTCAAATTTACTAACATCTTTAATTTTACACTAAAAAATATATTTCTGAATCATTTCTCTATTTTTAGGCACACAAGAAGAAGCTGCAGAAGCTTATGACATAGCTGCAATAAAATTCCGTGGCCTAAACGCCGTCACCAACTTTGAAATCAATCGATACGACGTCAAAAGCATACTCGAAAGCAGCACGTTGCCAATTGGAGGAGCTGCGAAACGCTTAAAGGACGCTGAAAACGCGGAGATGGCTCTTGAAATTCATCGCGCTAATGAAGCTAGCTTGAATATACAACACTTACAAGACGGGCAACTAACAGCCTATGGAAGCGGCCCCACTCATGGATGGCCTTCTATTGCTTTCCAACAACCACCGCCTCATTCTTTAAACCAGATCACATACCCTTATTCCCACCAAAGAATGTGGTGTAAACAGGAGCAAGATACCGACATCAGCCATGGCTTTCATGACATCAATCATCAACTTCAGCTCGGAAGCACGCAGAATTTCTTACAGCCTTCTGTGTTGCACAACATCATGGGCTTGGACTCTGCAGCAGCTTCAATGGAACAGAGCTCGGGCGTCAGCTATGGCGGATCTTCGGATGGCAGCATGGTGCCGATGATGGGGACAGTGATTGTTCAAGATGATCAACAGAGTATGCTTGGATCAGCAGATTATGGGTATCAGCAGGCAAGGAATTACTATTACCAATCTCAGCAGCAATCTTCGGCTACAGGGCTAAGTACTAACTGGATTCCGACTGCTGTTCCTGCTGCACGAGCAAACAACGTGGCAGTTTGTCATGGAGCCCCGACTTTCACAGTATGGAACGACACTTGATTCGAAAGAAGGGTGAACTAGAAATGTTATTCAGATGGATGTATACATAACTAACCTTTTAGTATTATTCTTTTGGTTATGGTTCCTTTATAGGCCTTGGACATTTTTCGAATCGCACATGGTTTGTCTTAGGTTAATTTTGCTGCTTTGGAGCAAGCTAATTTCGTTAGGGTATTAAAACTAAACTGGAGTTCATCCATAGCCAGTACTGCCAAGTGTTTGTATCTGGCTATGAATTTTGGGAACTCTGGTTTGGCATGTCATGGTATGCCTTGCTTTGTAATTCAAACCTTAAAAAATCACAAAATATGGGATTTTAATTTCTACCTCTTTTGCATTATGATTTTATTCTCTCATTATCTAAGCATTATACAATTACTTTTCTCTTTTCTACTTAATACTTTTCCTAAAAAAAAGATGGTAGTAATACTTTTGGAAGTGATACTTTGCTTTGCAACTATTACCTTTTAAGACATAAAATCTGTCTCTTTGTTCGTACATAATTGCAAGTTCAATCTTGGCCATAGAAGTCAAAACTTAACCTAAAATCATGATCAAAGGTGAAGAGTTGGCTCCTACTTATATACCCTTCAACACTTTTATGTGGAATCTATGTGGAATATCGTAACAATTCATCCCCCTTTCAAACCAGACGTCCACGGACGACACACTCAAGTTGGCAACCCACACCAACTTCTCGGGTGGCAACCCCCTGGGCCTACCATCGGGTAGCCCCTTTCTGCAACCCTCCCGGATTTGACAGGTCGAACCAAATTGTTAGGCATATAAGCTAGGGAGTCCTTACTTAACCCAAAATTATGGTCAAAGGTGAAGGGTTGACTTACACTTATGAAGGGTTAACTTACACTTATATAAACTTCTACACTTTCATGTGGAACCCATATAGGATATTGTAACACTTTATTCTAGAGGTGACAATCTAATACTAGCAAATCTTGGTTGAACTGTTTTGACATTTCTTCACCAAAAAAAAAAAAAAACAGAAAACTATCATTTGTGTAATTAAGAGAATGAAATTAAGCTGATACCTTAAAAATCGTGTTCTTTAACCATGTGAAGAAACTCATGATGTTGAAATATCATAGTCCTAAAGGTTTTGTACAAAAAAGCCTCCCAGAAAATACAGAAGGCTAAGAACGCTGAGGCCTAATTACACAAATACCCCGACTGCAGAAGCTCAACTACCTAACTTGAAGGCGTCAACGAATAAGCCTAAGCAAACACCAGCTTTCCAATAATTAACCATTACCACCAGAGACTGCAATCTGGCAGGAGAGGGGGGTTTTTTGTACATGAGCATACCAATACCCTCAATAGCAGCAACCACGATTCCTGCTACAAGTACATCCCAGTCACCTGTCTGGCCAAGAATTGTTGCAAGAGCATTAGCTGTGTAGAAACCAAGAAGAAGGAGAAACACTTTCATGGGGAAGTTCTTTCTTGCGGAGTTTAATTTACTCAATAGCTCCCTCCCACCAGCACTAACTATCCTGCCCAAACGAGTTTCACCAAGGACAGAGTTGTCTCCGTTCAGATTCCCTTGATCGTTGTTTGTTGTGAATCCATCGGTGTTCAAAGCAAATGATATCCGTCTATTCACAAACATGGAAAACCTCGATCAAGTCCAAGAATATAGTAGTGGTTCAAGAAAGTATGTTTAGGTATGTACCTTTTTCTGTAAGAAGATGAATCAAGTTTTGGAGTGTGTTTTGAGAAGTTGTGTGTGTATACGAAATTATTAATGCTGCAACAATGCCTGGGAAACACTCCTGATCTCTTAGAATTTTCATGTACTATGATGGACACGGACTGCAACAACGATATATCCATTTGAAGGTCATCAACTGCAAGAAAATGTATGAAGAAAGACGATAAAAGCCCATGAGAATGCTAAACTGGAAGAAGAAATTCCTGAAAGAAAGACAAGCCAATTCATCGTTGAAATATTGATATAAATAAGGAGCTTAATAGATCAAAAGTCTTCAAATGCTACAAGATCCATAATGTCTTATATTTATTTGTATTTAAATTCAGACCCAAAAATACGAAGACTAGTAGTAGCACATGATAGTTTTACAGTAGTCATCATCCGTGCTTTAGATCAAGCTGAAATTTCTGATTTTCATTACCCATTCATTAGTGCAAAGGAACACCAATCAATAATACTACGATTACTACCATCAAAGTTATCTGAATTTAGTTAATGCCAGAAGAATGAGTCGGCAATTGAAAGAAAATGTAGTATCCTTAAGTGAATAACTGTTCAGAGCTCTATTAATGAATACAATCAGAATATTGGAAGTACAAACCGAACTACATACTAGGAATCATCACAAATCCAATTATTTTAACATATTCATATTCCGGTAAAAGCCAGTGGACTAAACCTGCTATCAAGCTAGTAAAGAAGTTTCAGCCATCATTTATCATATACATTCTTTAATCAACTCAATATTTTTGGTCAAAGTGCCTAATAAACTCCGACGTTCAATGGTCAGCAAATGTCTAAGATCCACAAACACTCCAAAGGAGCACTAGATATCATCATAGCACATGACAAATAATGATAACAGAACAAAGCTACAGCAGATACAAGGTTCTGATATGCCTTATTTTCAAACGACATAAATTAACTGAATGATAACATACAATGAGATACTTAGCCTTCTATGTGGATTTCTGGCAGATTAGGATTCGCTATAATGTAGTCTCAAGTAGTTTATTCTCACATTCTACCTTTCAAGAGTTAAGACAGGGCATCAATTAGGGAAGTTAGATATAACTAAAGATTAACATAACTCAAAATTAAAATAAAAGACAGCATTAGCCAATTCAAAAATGCCCTTCTGACATAAAGTGTTCAGATGATATCAATTAAAGCAAAAACCTTCAAATTTAAACGGGGCTTCAAAGAAGAAAAGCGAATACCTGATTGAAGCAACCAGCAATATCAATACCAAGATAGAGGTGATTTAAGATTGTTGGCAAAAAATTGAGCAGATAATCGAAAACCCAGCAGCAAGAATTGGTGTTCTGATGATTGTGTATGCAAAAGAGGTTCGTTAAAAGTGATCCTTTTCTCTGCAATTTCACCTGTCAGACTCCAACGCCGTAGATTGAACGAACACAAACCACAAACGATAGCGCCATTAAAGTCGTTACAGCGATTTATAAACCCCTTGCTTTTTTTTGCAGTATGCAGTTTCTTAATTTTTATTTTTTTTTTTTGAAGCTCTTAATTTTATTATATAATCTCTTTTTATTTTATTGTTTTGGGTTGGAGGCTTGGAGCGTCTTATTTTTTCTGGGAATGCCAATTATTCGGATAAATTAAATATCATTTATTTATTCCCTTTTTTTTTTTAATTAAGGGTGAGAACATCTAATTTGCATAAAAATTGTCTTAGAATTAACTAACGTGCAAAACCAGCATAAAAAATTATTAATAACAGTTAATATACTAATTATTTACATATATGTTATTTTATACTCCCTCTTTCCACCCAAAAGTGTTCATTTCTATTTTTGGGTCCACAAAAAATGAGTATCTATCAAATATATTTTTTACTCATTATATATATAAAAAAAGTGAGCACTGGTGGAAAGAAAAATTAAAATAAATTAAATCGAAGCGGAGGAGTGAGAGATAATTGATAAGAAAGAAAAAATAATTTTAAAAATTACAGTTGGGTAGAGAAGGAGAAAGTAGGTGAATGAGAAAATCAATTAAAAAAAAATTAAAATCACATAAATTAAGAGTTTTAGTGAAGCCACATCAGTATAGGGAGATTTAAAATTAGTATATGTGAAAATTGAAATCGATAGTTCTTAAACATGTATCCGTATAGAAAGATCTAAAATTAATTTAGATGCAGAATTAGTATATGTATTAATATGTGTTAAACTAGTATCAAACAGAGTCTTCAAAACGTTTAAGCTCTAAATCGATAGTTTTACTATCTTTCAAGCCTTGACATTGTTCATTGTTCCTATACTTCGTAATACACACAATACAAGTCAAACCTCTGCATTTAGAACAATCTTATCCTCACAGAATTTACAAAGATCATCAAGATTTGGTTTAAAATGCAATGAAGGTTCTATCCTTTTCTCCACCCATTGCAATCTCCTCTCAAAACACAAAACTGCAATATGCATGATCCTAATTTCGACTTCAGCAACCTTAGCACAACACCGAAGTAAGATATAATAATCAGCATGAACAGCATAAATATACACGCCATTCCTTTTCCTCGCGTAGTAGAGATAGTCTCTGTTCTTTACCCTAACCCTTGGTGGAATATAGCAGAATTGCTTCTCATTCATATCCAACTTCAATTTCTTTATCGCCTTCTCTTTGGTGGACTCTTTTGACCTTCTTTTGCCTTCTCTTTGGGGGACTCCTTTTGACCTTCTTCTGCCATTAGTCTTTATCGCCTTCTCTTTGGGGGACTCTTTTGACCTTCTTTTGCCATTAGCTGAATCTTGATCGTGATGACAACATTCATCCTCATCCATGCTATCACTTTTTTGTGATGTGTTGCATGTACTATTATCACCCCTTTTCCGACTTTCAAAAACGTCTCTAGATCTCTCATTTTTGTCAGATGTTCCAACACCCTGAAATCAACCACATGGTTGCCAAAATTGTAATTCTGTTGAAAGAAAAAAAAAATCAAATTTCTCTAAAATCAATCAAAAGATCAAATACCTTGTTATCTTGATAATACTCCCAGAACTCCTCCAACAGCTTTTCTTCAACATCATTGTGTGGTGGGCGTAATCCCGAAAAAACTACATCCTTGCAATATTGGAGGTATGAAGGCAAGTCACAAGAATACTCTGCAAATGAGGCCAAAAAGTCAAGCTTATTAACTAAATCTTCTAATACACACACAAAAGAGGAGGAGGGGGTACTCTTAATAAACTATTACCATGTCCATCATCAAGTTCGTGATATTTTGCTTCAACAATCTTTAGAAGCTCCATTACACTCAATTCAGTATCAGAAGGCTTTGGGTTGGGGGAAGATAAGTTTTCATCAGCATTCTCTGTCATATTAGTCAAACTAGATTCCCACATTCCATAGCCATTTATGTTAAAAAATATCCTTACAGCTACAATAAGTATTGACATGACGCATACACGAGTGGGAAACCTAGACTCATTAGCTGATAGATACAATTCAGGTGGATTAGACCATTCACATATGCGACATGACAGAGGAAGTAATTTCCCAATAGGAAGAGATAATTGTCTAAGATAGCGAGAAGCAATAGCATAAAAGTTCACTGGAGGTAACACCAAACCGATTTTCTGAGCAAAATCAGCGACCATTGACTCCAACTTCTGTGATGAAATGGCTTGAATAGGTCTGAACATATGACTGGCGGAAATTGGACATGCCCCAGAGGGAGGTCCAAGTTGCTTCTCTATATCACCAAATGCAGCAAAATATGGAAGCTTTCCTTCAAGGGCCCACTTTAATATGTCAGTTGGCAAAATAGGCTCCCTAGCCAGATGACATACGAGAAAGGAGATAGCTAGAGAACAAGATATTGGCAATGTGCTTCTGAGAGATCTATACCATACATATACTACACGCTTCCCATGAATATTGACAGGTTCTTTGCGATAGTTAGCACTGGGCTGAAATTCTTCTGCTTCGCCTGGAATAGAGATGAGGGCATGATGAGTTTGGATACAATTCATATACATGCTAATGACAAAAAAATGATATAGTGATATTTGTTATATGAAGATTTGCATTGTGCCATGTCTGTCATCTATGTGACTGGAATATATTGTTTTAAGAATTTTCATTCGTCATTAATCAAATACATATCCATGCCACATAAAGATCAACAAACTTCTGTTTTCAGAACAAAAGTTTCAAATAATTAAAACAATTATCAATCCCCATACGGCAAAAACCAAATACGTACAGCAGATTTTTCTCTTTGACTCTCATCCAAATAAAAAATGTATCGTAAGCACCAATATAACTTATTCAATGCAGGAACATAGGAAAAGCAGATCATTTGAATACCATAAAGAAAAGATCAAGAACTGCACCTTGTGTCTGAGCCTCAGAATCATGAACAGCGCAGTCTGCCCATTCATCAGCCAGAATCCTAGTGGAAGCCAAAAATCTTAACCATAAAGGCCCAACAAGGCCAATAATTAAAGGACTCACATTGAACTTCTCAATCAAAGCCTGGGACTGCAATTGGATCATAATCTGAAGTCCTTTTACATATCTTAATCTAATCTCAGAATAATACTCTTCATAGGTAAATTGTTTCTGGAAAGAACCAAAGTCACTTGGCTCGATAGGCCCAACTCCATCATATTCCATATCAGGATGGTCCAAAATATCAGGATGGTCCAGAAACTGGGATGTTGTGAGTTTTACCTGAGAGACACGCTCAGCAGGGTTGGCCTTGGCCGTGCGGACTCTGCTGCAACTGACAGGGTATTGGCTAAAAACCTGATCCTCGTCAATTCCCGTTTCAAAGATATCATCTGCTTGTGAATTGCAATAACCACAATAGAAGAAGCCATCATCCGATTTGGAAAAACCAACACTGCTACCACAAACTTGGCATATCCGCTCTACTCGTCCTGCCATTCTACCTATTCAACATGCTGTATGGAAATATAAGAACCGTTTCAGTGATAAGGTACTGATGCTTGAGCTTAATTCATTAGAAAGGAAGGCAAAATACAAAAATATCAATTTGGCTATTTTATTAAAGGCAATAGTCCATAAAATAAAATTCACCAAAATATGTACAAACAACAACTCAACAATCAACTATAGTTCGAACAATAATCTATCAAACATGATAACTGTAATTCTCAGAGTAGCGGACTTCAAATTACATAAAGTAACGAAAGTGATATAATCGTATGAACATCCTCAAGACAGTATAAAAAGTGTTTGAAAAGGACGCAGGGGTATATGGCAGAAGTGAATTGGTTCATAAAATAACCAAATAGACTCATAAAATACCCAAATAGCCAAATAGACTCATAAAATACCCAAATAAGATCAAACCTAAGTACAAAATTGCCTCGTAAAATACCCAATATTTTAAAATTACCGTGGGTGGCCGGAGACTGGAGTGGTGGCAGGTGGCCGATGGCGGCGCTGGGTCGGGGGGAAGGAAGATGGTGGATAGGTCGGCGGCGTATATTTGCAGGGTTTTAACTTTTCGCTGTTCTTATGGAGTCGTAATCTAAAGACTAAAATAGATATCATGAAGATCATACATAATTCAAACGGCCCAGGCTATATACCCCTCCAACTTTGTTAAATATACTCCCCCCGCATTTATTCACGTAAAATACCAATTTTACCCTTTTAATAAAATATATTAAGATAATATACCCTTCCCTTAAACCCTATTTTTTTTAATTTCTGCAACTCCACGTCGCTGCCCAAAGCCGCGGACAACCATCACTTCAATTGAAACAAATTCTCTCCATCCAAAAAAAAAATTTTGAAACAAATTCTCGTGTTTAGTACACCCACCACCACCCAATTTCAGAGAGAATGGTTCCAACCACCACCACACCGAAATCATCATCCACCGTCACCAAAAAAATCCCAAAATTAACTTAACGGAAAAAAAAAGCTAAAAAAAATTGAAATATGTCCTAAATCTCAAAAAAGAGAATCGAAAAAATACAGATTTTCAAAAAAATACAAACATTCGGCAATAATTTTCGAATTAAAACAAAAATTCGAAAAAAAATTGAAAGAGAGAAATTCAAAAAAAAAAAAAAAAAAATTTAAACCCTAATTTAATTTACAGATCTAAAAAATCATATAAAAAAAGTACTCATATTCAGATTAGAAAGAAAGGGACGGCGGCAGCACTAACCTAGGGAGGAGGGGCGACGGCGGCCGCCTTCTTCTTCAACAGTTGCGGCGGCAGTGTCGCTTGGGAGGAAGGCGACGGTGGCCGCCTACTTTTTCAACGGCCGCGGCGGGCGCGAGGCGGCGAGGGGAGACAATGGTTGCAGGCGGCGAGGGACGGGACGGGGAGGGGCGATGGCGGCGTGCAAGGCTTGGGAGGTGGAGCGCCGAACGGGGGGCGACGACGGTGAAGGCGGCGCGATGAGGAGGGGCTGCTGCCGGCCGATCGAAGAAGATGAATGGGTGGGTGTGCTTGTGAGAATGAGAGAGTGAGGAGGCAGAGGTAATATTAGGGTTTGATGAAGGAAGGGCATTTTAGGTCTTTTACGGGGAGTGTAAACCCCATCCTTGGAAAAAAAAAGGTAGCACCGAAGAAAGGAAAGAGTGAGACGGTGGTTTTTGTTGTTCCCGCAAAGCGAGAAGATCATTCGCCATGCGAATGAAGTGGGTCAATCAATTTTTGGCTTCAGCCAAACACTTTTTCTCGCTGGTCTAGCTTTCTACAAAAAAAAAAAAAAAGGACAATGTATGTGCTAAACGAGTGGGTGTACTCAATAACTGTATATAACGGCGGCCTTTTTTTTTTATAATTTTTATGCAGGACTCTTGATAATAAAAGTTGTAGTAATTCGCTAGTCACAAATATTACAGTATTTCGTAATTTTGCTCTTATCCTCAATTGTATTTTTTTAACCCAAAAATAATATTAAAAGGTAGATTCACTTTTCTTATTTATTTGTCCATCAAATTATGCTCATTTTATTTTTGTTTTATAATAACTCTGCAATACAGTATCGAATTCAAATTTGATTTGGACTCAAGGATAAATTTATGCTGGACTCACAAATTCACAACATTTGATTTTCTACAACTGATCATAATGTGGAGTCGTGGAGATGTCATCTTTTAATAGTTTAGACTTTAGTCCATGTTAGCCTAACATGTCACCCTCCAACACCATCTATATCTATATATATAATAACAGTATAGTGCTATTTTAAGTAATTTTTCATTTTCCCGCCCATTTTTTCCTTGCTAAATCTGAAAATTATTTTTTAAATATTTTTTTCATCAAGTGCTTAACTTTTCTACTGCCCAAGGCCAAGGGTATCAACACCCACCCCACCGCCGCCAACAATTCTAATATTTATTTCTTTTGTTGAGAGTAGCAATGTTGCATGCTCCCAATGCTATTATTACACCTGCTTTGAGCCAGAAAAATAATTTTAAAAAAATGATTACATTAAAATTTAAATTCAACTTTTCTTTTGGATGCCTAATTAACTTGACAACCGTTCACTTTCTCCATAGATTGAATATAAAAATTTACCTTTCATTCAAAAGCCACCTATTTTTTAGTATTTTTTTTTTACCAGGCCAATTGTGATTTCACAATATTTCATCTTTCAATTCAGATTTTTATGCCTTTTAAAATAAATTCAATTCTTTTTTTAACAACAAATACTACATATCACCTGCTCAAGTCATGAGATAGAATCTTCAATACAGAATGGACCACGAGTTATACTCAATCGGCATACAAACTACTTGCACATGGAAGCATTAAAATTCTCAAGCCTTGAAATGTGTTTTCTAAGATTCACAAGTTTACTTATTTTAGAATACAAAATTTTAGTTAACAATGTGATGACTCGCAGAATGGTTCTAATCCACTTATTCACCAAAAATAATTTTACAAATTATGTGATATAACATCATCATGCTATATCCCGACAAGATCCGAGGAAACATCTCTTTAAGGGCGCAGCCCTTAACGAACAGTAATCCAAACTCTTAAAATGCCTTTGGTGATACTAGAGCATGAGGAGATCTGATCAGGATCTGATCTGATACTTCCTCGAGAGCAACATCTTCGGGATCTGACCTGAAACTAGGACCTGAAGTGAGGTCCTGAAGACAGGTCCTAGTTCAGGGAAAGATCTCTTTATCCTGATTAGGAGAGAATGCATGAAATCTTCTTGTTTCAGAATATCTCTGAGGAAATGGGCGCACTACACAGAATAATCAGTATGTGTCAGAATAGTACGATGACGTGGCATAAATTGTAACAAACCCTAGAATGAGAAATGACAGGTATGCCCTTCCATGGTAAGGTATATAAGGAACCCCATTCATTTTTGCAAAGGTAAGTCAATTCAATCACAACTCTTACTCACTCAATACACTTTTCTTCATCAACAAGCCAGCTGACTTGAGCGTCGGAGGTCCGTCGCCGGACACTCCTCCGACTCGGTTTTTCGCGCAGGTCTTATTTATCATCACCATCATTCCACTCCATCAAGTGCAAAGGATTTCTCAGGAACTCATTTAGGTATTTGTTATTTAAATCAATCATTCATTTGTGTACCTCTTCAAGCATTTTAATGAATTCAACGAGGTCACATCAAATGGCGCCGTCTGTGGAAAAATCTGACTAAGGCGTGAGGTTTTTTCATCCATGCAAGTGTTCTAAAAAAAATAAAAAAATTCATGGGATCTGTTTTGATTATGTGAGTGGAAGAGCTAAATTTTGTGTTTCTTATGGTTTCAACTCATTTAGTGATGGAGAATCAGATACACAAAAATCTGAACGAAGCTTTCGATAGGGTGGCCACTGACCCACCCAACGATGCCAGAAGCGAAGATATTCCTATGGGCCAGAGAGGGGATGTGCCGAATCCATCTCCCCCTCTAGGGTCCATGGTCACTCTTCCCTTAGAAGGTCTAAGGGATTTGATTGCAGCAGCAGTTGATCATGCGCTGCAAAGGAGAGGAGTCTCCGTCCAAGGCACTCCTGTCACCCCACCAATTCCAAATGAGCCCGAGCCAGTCATTCCGGAAAAGAACCCAGTACTGGAAGGATCAACCCAAATAGTAACTGGGGGAAATGGTCGTAAGAAAAGAGGAAAGTCCGCACTCCGAGAGATTAATGAAGAGGAGGACAGTTCTGGAGAAGAGTACGTCCAATCTTCCACTCGAGATAGTGTCAATACGGAGATCATCGCATTAAGGAAGGAAATGGAGGAAATGAAGGAGCTGTACGGGAAGAATCCGGGATCAGGAAGTAAAGTCGGGGGTTCACCATTCTCCACTGAAATCTTGATGGATCCACTCCCAAAAAATTTCAAAGCGCTTTCATACGAGTATGACGGAACTTCTGATCCCCAAGAGCACCTCCTTCGATTCCAGAATGGAGCTCTACTCCACCAATACACTGATGGGGTCAAGTGTCGGGTGTTCTTGACGACCTTGACTAAAGCGGCGCAGCAGTGGTTCGCGCAATTGTCTCCTAACTCCATCAGTTCTTCGCGGAAATGAGTTATGTGTTCATGCACCAGTTTGCTAGTGCTAGAAGACAACTCAAAACGTCCTTGTCTTTGGTGAGTTTGAAACAAAAGACAGGGGAAAGCTTGAGAGCCTACTTGGGAAGGTTCAATAAAGCTGCCCTGGAAGTGCCAAACGCGACTGGGGAAGTGAAGATCAATGCCTTAACACAAGGATTAGCAGATGGGGATCTCTTCAAATCTCTGGCTAAGAGACCTCCACTGACCTTTGATGAGCTCCTGGCTAGGGCTGAAAAGTATATTAATTTAGAAGAAATTCGGAGCACGAAAAGAACAGAAGATCTGAACCTCACTCACAAGAAGGAGAGTTCAGGGGACAGGAAGAGAAAGTATGAGGAAAGTGGATCTCGAGTGGAGACAAGGCATTTTCGAAATCACACGCCCTTAACAAAACAACCGTCGGAACTCTTGGAAGTGGTGCAGAATCGACCTGGATTTAGGTTTCCTTATTCCTCAAAAGATGGACCTAAGAATCCCAGATCCGATAAATTTTGTAAGTACCATAACGAGTATGGTCACGATACAGATCAATGTCGTCATCTTCGAGATGCTATCGAGAGATTGATAAGAGAGGGACAACTAGCAGAGTATGTGAAGGCAGGGAGAGATAAGCACTACGCCAGGAGAGAGGACAAGGGGAAAGGAAAGGCCCAGGTGGAGCAGCCCCAGAAAGGAGGAGCTCTTCCACCGAAAAAGGGGAATATCGCCATGATCACGGGAGGACCAACCGATGGAGACTCACACAGAGCTCGAAAAGCTTTTGTGAGAGAAGTGGGGGCTTGGAGATCTGAAGTGCAAAGTGTGGTGGACCTTAGTGGAACACCTAATATTCAATTTGGTCCTTCAGATATGGGGATGGTGGTGCAACCCCATAACGACGCTTTAGTTGTCACTGCAGAGATCGGAGGATATGATGTGGCACGTATCTTTATCGATACAGGAAGTTCTTGTGATATTATGATGAAAGAATGTTTCGATAAGATGGACGTGAACGTGAAGGTACTGCCGGTGAAGACAGCCTTGTATGGATTCACTGGAGGAGCCATCCAGCCCTGGGGGCAGGTCACCTTACAACTCAGAATAGGAGAATATCCAGTGCAGAAGGTCAGGATGGTAGACTTCTTAATTGTGGATGCCCCATCTTCCTATAATGTGATCTTGGGAAGACCGGCTCTGAACTCATTACAAGCAATTGTATCTACTTTCCATATGAAAATCAAGTTCCCTGTTGGAGACGAAGTGGGAGAGGTCACATGAGATCAGATCAGTGCTCGGAGGTGTTATGTGGACACTATAAACAAGGCTGATAAATTATTCAAGGGAGATCAGAGCAGAGGAGATGATCCTGTGGGTAAGAGAATGAAATCAGAAGAGAGGATGGAAGAGGACCCAAACTTGCAGATCAGACCCGAGGAGGAGACTATGGTAGTGGAGCTATTACCTCATAAGATTGGGTGAGCAACAAGGGTCGGAACACAAATGAGCCACGAGGTAGCTCAGCGTTTGATACAGTGCCTTAGAGATAACTTACATATCTTTGCATTCCACTCAGCAGATCTTACCGGCATAAACCCTGCTCTGGCTTTGCACAGCCTAAATGTAAATTCGGAAATGAAGCCTGTAAAGCAGAAATTGAGAAGGTTCGGTCCAGAGAAAGATAAGATCATCATTGAGGAGGTGGATAAATTATTGATGGCCAAGCATATTGAGGAGATCCAGTTCCCAGAGTGGTTGTCTAATGTTGTAATGGTGTCCAAGGGTTCCGGGAAGTGGAGGATGTGTATAGACTTCAGAGATCTTAACAAAGCTTGTCCAAAAGATCATTATCCACTCCCCAGGATAGATCAACTAGTGGACTCAACGTCAGGATGCGAACTGCTTTCGATGATGGATGCTTATCAGGGGTATCATCAAATCAAGATGGATCCAAGAGATGTGGCTAAAACATGCTTTGTGGTATGCTGTGGAACATATGGGTATGTTGATATGCCCTTTGGACTGAAAAATGCGGGAGCTACGTACCAGAGGATGGTGGATTTAATCTTTAAAGATCAGATCGGAAGGAATGTGGAAGTATATGTGGACGATATGCTCGTGAAGAGCATAAAAGAAGAGGATCATGTGAAAGATTTGGAGGAAACTTTCAGGGTGATTAGGACCAGTGGAATGAAACTCAATCCTTCAAAGTGTGCCTTTGGAGTTCAGTCAGGGAAGTTCTTGGGGTATATGGTCACACCAAGAGGAGTTGAAGTGAACAAGGAGAAGGTGAAAGTTGTCCTGGAAATGCAAGAGCCCAGAAGCATAAGAGAAATCCAAAGGCTGAATGGTCGCATAGCAGCACTTAGCCGCTTCATTTCTAGATCTGCAGAGAGGAGTTTACCCTTCTTCATAATCTTGAGAAAGGGGTCTAACTTTGAGTGGAGTGGGGAGTGTAGAAAGACTTTCCAGGAATTAAAAGATCACCTCTCAGCCTTCCCACTGCTCACTAAGCCGGTTCCTGGAGAGATTCTGTTCTTGTACTTCTCTGTAGGAGAACATTCTTTAAGCTCAGTTCTCCTAAGAGAAGAGTGAGGTCACCAAAGGTCAATATATTATGTGAGTAAGATGCTCCAGGGACCAGAAGAGAGATACTCAGAAATGGAAAAGTCAGCATTAGCAGTAATGGTAGCAGCTAGGAGGCTGAGGCCATATTTTTTGGCTCATAAAGTAATGGTAAGAACAAACTTGCCCTTGAGGCAGACCATGGGAAGACCTGATCTGTCAGGACGCATGGTAAAATGGGCAGTGGAAATAAGTGAATATGATGTAGAGTTCGAACCAAGAACTTCCATTAAAGCCCAGGCTCTAGCGGACTTTATTCAAGAAACTACGAGGACCACCGAGCTGGAAGAGTGGACAGCTTATGTGGATGGATCTTCTACCATGATGGGAAGTGGAGCTGGAGTAGTAATCATTACTCCAGTAGGAGAAGAGTTGCAATTTGCTATCAAATTTGACTTCAAGGCTTCGAATAATGAATCAGAGTATGAGGCCCTGGTGAGAGGAATGAGAATGCTAGCAGATTTGGGAGCTCAAAAAGTAAAGATCTTCTCAGACTCTCAGTTGGTAGCCCAACAAGTGGCTGAATCTTACGAAAAGAAGGATGAGAAGATGATTAAATATGCTAGAATGGTGGAAAGTATCAGGTCGAGATTTGTAGAGTTCTCTTTGGAGCAGATACCGAGAGCAAAGAATGTTAAGGCTGATTATTTAGCAAAGCTAGCTAGTTCAGTGGAAGAAGGAGCTAGAGGTCAGATCACTCTCTTAGCAGCAGAGAGCATAATGATAGAGTTGGAAGTGTTCCCAGTTGAGGAAGAGACAGAGAATGAAGATTGGAGGGTTCCAATTATCCACTACTTAAAAACAGGGCAGAGGCTCGATCGACCTGGAGTTCCCAAAAGAGCAATATTCGCAAGATATTGCATGATCGGAGAGGATCTCTACAAGAGATCATTTTCACAGCCATATCTGAAGTGCATAAGTAATGAAGAAGGAAATTATGTTATCCGAGAGATCCATGAAGGATGTGGAGGGAGTCACACAGGATTCCGAGATGTGGCTAGAAGAATTTTAAGAGCTGGATATTATTGGCCAAAGATGCTCAGAGATGCTAAGGACCTGGTACGGAGATGTGAGAAATTCCAGAAACATGGACCCCTCATCCATGTTCCGGGAGAAGAGATGGGAGTCATGTATTCCCCATGCCCTTTTGATAAGTGGGGGATTGACATCGTGGGGAAATTCCCTGAAGCATCAGGGAAGAGATCCTTCTTGATCGTGGCTGTAGATTATTTTAGTAAGTGGGTAGAGGCTGAAGCAGTGGCCACGATTGATGAGAATAGTATCCAGAGGTTCTTATGGAGGAATATCTGTTGTCGATTTGGGGTCCCTAGAATTCTTGTTTCAGACAACGGAACTCAATTCAGTGGAAAAGCTATCAAGAACTGGTGTGAAAAGATGAAAATTAAGCAAAGGTTCACATCAGTGGCTCATCCTCAGGCCAATGGCCAAGTGGAGGTAACCAACAGAACCATAGTTGAAGGGATCAAAGCTAGACTGGAGAAAAAGAAAGGAAGCTGGCCAGAAGAACTGGATTCTGTCCTTTGGTCTTACAGGACCAGTCCTAAAACAGCCATCGGAGAGACACCTTTCAACTTGGTCTACGGATCAGCAGCAGTGATCCCAGTGGAGATCGGATCCGAATCCCACCGAGTCATGTTTTATGAGGAGGCTCAGAACTCCTCTCTGATGAAAGAAAATCTGGATTTGGTGGAAGAAGAAAGGGAGATAGCACGTCTCAAAGCTGAAATCTACAAGAGCCAGATCCGTGCTGGGTATAATAAGCGAGTGAAAGTTCGAAAATTTTGCAAAGGAGATATGGTCCTCAGAAGAGTTGATGCACTGAAGCCTGTGAAGAAGCTAGAGCCGAACTGGGAAGGGCCATTTATTGTGAGTGAGGTACTCAAAGGAGGAGCATACAAGCTAATGAGAGAAGATGGGAAAGAAGTTGCACGCCCCTGGAACATAAGCAAACTGAAGAAGTACTATTGTTAAAAGACCAGGCGAGACCTGGATCTTGAATTTTCTTTTAAATTATGCATGTCGTATTTGAATTCCTAGAACTGCTGTAATAGCTTGTATTTCGAAAGACTTTCAATGAAGCAGAGAACTAGGGAGAGCATTTTCTCTTTATCCTATTCTTATGGCAATGCACACGATAGAATGATAAAACTCCCCGAGGAGTATAAATAACTCAGTGAAGAGTATAAAATCAGACTCTGTAAGAGCAAGATCTGCTCGCTTCGGAGTATAAACAACTCCCCGAGGAGTATAAATAACTCAGTGAAGAGTATAAAATCAGACTCTGTAAGAGCAAGATCTGCTCGCTTCGGAGTATAAACAACTCCCTGAGTAGTATAAACAACTCAGTGAAGAGTATAAAATCAGAACTTGGAAGGGCAAGATCTGCTCACATATTCCAAATTTTTAAAGGGAATGAGATCCCCGATCAGGATCTGGTCCCAAGAGCTGGGATCAGAACGAAGTGAATATTTTTTACTTAGAAAAATATTCAAAATTTTAAGGGGAATGAGATCCCCGATCAGGATCTGGTCCCAAGATCTGGGATCAGAACGAAGTGAATATTTTTTACTTAAAAAAATTTTCAAATTTTTAAGGGGAATGAGATCCCCGATCAGGATCTGGTCCCAAGATCTGGGATCAGAGTGAAGTGAATATTTTTTACTTAGAAAAATTTTCAAATTTTTAAGGGGAATGAGATCCCCGATCAGGATCTGGTCCCAAGATTTGAGATCAGAACGAAGTGAATATTTTTTACTTAGAAAAATATTCCAATTTTTAAGGGGAATGAGATCCCCGATCAGGATCTGGTCCCAAGATCTGGGATCAGAACGAAGTGAATATTTTTTACTTAGAAAAATTTTCAAATTTTTAAGGGGAATGAGATCCGCGATCAGGATCTGGTCCCAAGATCTGGGATCAGAGTGAAGTGAATATTTTTTACAGAAAAATTTTCAAATTTTTAAGGGGAATGAGATCCCCGATCAAGATCTGCGATCAGAGTGAAGTGAATATTTTTTACTTAGAAAAATTTTCAAATTTTTAAGGGGAATGAGATCCCCGATCAGGATCTGGTCCCAAGATCTGGGATCAGAGTGAAGTGAATATTTTTTACTTAGAAAATTTTTCAAATTTTTAAGGGGAATGAGATCCCCTATCAGGATCTGGTCCCAAGATCTGGGATCAGAACGAAGTGAATATTTTTTACTTAGAAAAATATTCAAATTTTTAAGGGGAATGAGATCCCCGATCAGGATCTGGTCCCAAGATCTGGGATCAGAACGAAGTGAATATTTTTTACTTAGAAAAATATTCAAATTTTTAAGGGGAATGAGATTCCCGATCAGGATCTGGTCCCAAGATCTGGGATCAGAACGAAGTGAATATTTTTTACTTAGAAAAATTTTCAAATTTTTAAGGGGAATGAGATCCCCGATCAGGATCTGGTCCCAAGATCTGGGATCAGAGTGAAGTGAATATTTTTTACTTAGAAAAATTTTCAAATTTTTAAGGGGAATGAGATCCCCGATCAGGATCTGGTCCCAAGATCTGGGATCAGAGTGAAGTGAATATTTTTTACAGAAAATTTTTCAAATTTTTAAGGGGAATGAGATCCCCGATAAGGATCTGGTCCCAAGATCTGGGATCAGAACGAAGTGTATATAAGCAAAAGCAAACTACATTAAAAAGACCAAAGCAGTATAAAAGCAAGAGTAAATTGTTATCCCACAAAAAACCGATGATCAAAAACAAAAGATAGACATCCAGCACAAGAGCACATGCGCTCAAAATAAAGGTGAACTACTAAGAAATGTTGGCGGTTGATTCAACTCCAGAGGCAGGTGTTGAGGCTGGATCCGGATCGGGGGTAGCTAGTCCTAGATCGGGAGTGTCAGATCCCTCCAAAGGGGGAAGATTGGGCAATGACTCATCATGGATCGTGGAGACCTGGCGAGATGGGAACACATCATAAGCCAGAGAAGGGGCAGCAGGAACATCAACATCAAGATCCTTTTCGAAAGCTAACTTCAGAGCAGCCTTTTGAATCACAGGCATCCACCATTCATAGTTAGGGCTCACGGTAATATCTCTTTTGAAAAAAGGAGAAGGCTTCAAGGATTTGATGATCTCCTTCTTATCAATAGTAGGGGTGAGGCCCTGAGCGCGCGCCTGTGATAAAGTGCACTTAACTCCATGATTAACAAAGTGACCAATGTGAGGATTCATATCTTGAATGTATTGAAGACTTTGTTGATAAGCCTCAATCAAACCTAAGTGGAGATCTTTTAAAAATTCCTGCCCCATAGGCGTCGCCAGCAACCTTTGACGACAGACTCCTACACCACTTCTTAATCCTTTGTCATGAGCTTCTCTGATTTCTTGTGCATGATGAGTCTTAAGAGAGGAGATTTCTTCTTGATGGCGAGTCTGTAGCTCAGTCTGTGATCTTTCCATCTGCTCCAGAGTAGCTGATACTTGTTTTTTAAGATCGGCGTTCTCAGCAGTAAGCAAACTCAGGTCAGAGGCAACCTGTTGAACTTGCTTATCTTTTTCGACTAGCTCTGATCGGATACGCTCCAGATCCTCGGAACCTTCTGTCTTACTCATTAGGAGCCCTTGGACAGATAAAAGCTGAAAGGCAGAACGGTGATATCAGAAAAGAAATATTCATAAGCAAAATTTAGAGGAACAACCCCTAAAAGAAAATTTACCTGAGTAATGGATTAGGAATGGACCTTCCAGAGTTGAGAAATAGAGTGTTCTCGATAGTGAAACCTGTCATCAGTGGTTGGGATAGCTTTGATAAAGGAGCTGCTGGATGAACCCTTAAGTTCATGAACGGCTTTAGGAAGTTCCAAAGTGAAAAGGTCCTTAGTTCTCCGAGATTTGGTCTTTTTCGCAGGACCTTCATCAATGGCAGATGTTGATGTACGCTTCCCTCTATCCAAGGGTGCAGCTAGTGGAGGAAGAGATGACCCAGGAGGGCTCTGAAATAGTAGCGGTGTCCCCTGTAATGGTGACCTCATCATCAGATCCATCCAACTTTACGTAGTTGAAGAGGAAATCCATCTCTGAAATAAAAGATACCCATGCGAAATGAAGTGAGAAAAATTGATATAGTTAGAAAAACAAAGAGAAGCAGTCAAAGGAAGGATGAGCATACCGGTTCTGGGGGATAATTCCGCTCCAGAACTGTCAAGACCAAAATTAATGAGGACCCCTGGATCTCGAACAAGATGAGCTATTTTAAATAGACCATGTAAGTTCACATGTCTTTCTAAAGAAGCCATGATAGCTAGGTCCTCCTTAGAGATTATGAAATCGGAGAGTTGATACACGCGTTATGCAACACTAAATAAACAACCGCAAGTATACGGCGTCTATTGTAGCGTGATAAGCACGAGGTCGATCACACGAGAAGGCTAAGCGTAAAAGTGGTAGTTTGCTAGTCGAATTCTAAGTGGACGTGATCGAAATTTTGAAAGTGATGATTTACTCTAAAGTTACCTACCAAGTGTCACGAATAAGCAACAAAGAGCAAAGATAAAATCGATCAAATAGCATACAAATCACAAAACGAAAGTAAAAATGGATGTAATTCAATTAAGAGAAAGTAGGTCCTAGAGCACATGCACTACTAATGAATCCAACTATGGTTAAATGTCTATTCAAATGGTGTTCATGCTTGGTCTATAAGATTGATCACAACATAATGAATTAAAAGTCCTTTCGATCCAAGTAATTCAAAGGAAATACTACACAACCTAGTATCTCTACCTAAGTTGCACAATAAGACATAATCAAGCCCCTAAGATCATCACACATCTTCCTAATCATTGATCATCTTTCAATCTCACAATAAAATTAGGTCAAATGTTTGCAATCAATTAATCAAAATAGATTTCTCAACCTAATTCAATTAACTATGATCAACACATCACCATTGTACACATAATGACATGTTTTGCAACAAACACCAAGCATCCAAATAGAATTAAGCCACACAAACACCAATTAAACAAATACTAATCCATAGATATCATCAAAAGTATGTACAAGGCCCTAGAACCAAAAGTGTTCTAGCCAATCAACCACATGTTTGAATTACAATCAAAACAAAGATCAAAGCACTAAAAACTGAAAATAAGAGAAAGCTTAGACTGTGGTGAGGTGGGGAGTTGAATTCCGAAGTTAGTGGCTCCTTCCTTGCATGAATTGGTGGTGAATTGAAAAAGATATGATCCAAAACCTCCAAGTGTGTGTTAGTGTGTGAATGAATTCTTGAGAGAGGGGTAAGATGGTGTGAAATTTAAGAAGTGGGGTATTTATAGTGTTGGGGTAGGGTTTGGTTGTGATATTTGCAAGTAAGTCCCTCAAAACTAGAGAAAATACACGTTTGGCACCGAGATTGGGTCGGCCCGGCCGGGTGGGGAAGTGGCCCGGCCGGGTGAAGTGTTAGCCGACCAAAACTAAAAACAGAGCACATGTGGCCCGGCCGGGCGAGTGGTGCCGCCCGGCCGGGCGAAAACTTCGTAAACGGGGGAGGTGTTGGTCAGCTCGGCCGCTCGGCCGGGCCTTATCTTCGTAAATGCGCCCAGATTTTTGACCTCGATCGCCCGGCCGGGCGAGTGGTGCCGTTCGGCCGGGCCAAACCTTCGTATTTGGCCCCGTCTCTCGTTTTCGTCCTCCAACTTCGTCCCTCCGTTTCTTGAGCTTCCGACCTCCGATCGACTCGATTCTTTTGCCTATTTCACTCCATTTTTCGAGTCGGATCCAATGGTGCGCTCCTCTTTTCAGTCTGATCACTTGTGGTATGTGTTTTGCTCCAAATTCCATCGTTTTACCTATAAAATCGACAAAACACAACCTTCCTCTCATTTTGGCTCAAACAATCATATCTAATGCAAAAATCAATGAAATCCACATCAAAATATGCTTCACATGTGCTTATAAAATGTGTAAATTCCACCCGAATCAAGAGTGAAGGATAAGAAGGGTTAGTATATTGTCATTCGGGAGTGGGGAAGGGCCATCTCCCATCTTTAGGAGTAACCCAAAAGTACTTGCGTTTCCACCCCGTTTCGAGGCCAGAATGCTTCTTAATAAAATTCGGATAGCCATTAACACAGGAACTGAAGTAAAAGAAGCCTTCTTTTAACTTCACTTCATGACAAGATACGAACATTTTTGAGCTAGGATGACCACCGTAATGTTTGAGAAGAATATAGAAGGATAAGCAGGTCCTAACTGAAGAAGGATTAACTTGGGCTAGTGAGATATTAAAGAGACAACAAACTTCAGCAAGGTAAGGGCAAATGGGGAACCTGACTCCGGCATCAATATGAGCTCGGAAAAAAGGGAGAGAAGGGCTACAAAAGAAATTAGGCCTCTCTTCTGGAAGAGATAAATCGAATAGAAAATTGGAAGTATTATGGCATTTCCTCCTAAGGACTTTTAACTCAGAGGAAGAAAGAGTGGAACTAGGAGCAACCTTACCCCATAAGTCACTGGAAGTATCTTCTGGGGTTGCAATCTTACGAGGGCGTTTGGATATTAAAGTAAGTGATGAAGAGGAAGAAGGCATAGAGGCCAAAGTTAAAGGAAGAGGGGGAGGTGAAGCTCTGATCCCGGAGGAAGAAGAACCAGGAGCTGGACCTAGTTGGGACCTAGGATATCTGTCAGAAAGAACATCAGTATGACCTGATTGGAAAAGTTCGTCTGGGGTCAAACTCCTACATCTATGACTAGAAGAATTAGAGTGAGTCCCCTCCCCTTCAATAGAGGGAGAGGGAGTAAAGTCTGACATGAATAAAAGAGAGAAGAGAAGATGGGCGAGAAAGGGGTTGTACCTGGAATGGGAGTTCGACGCCGGAAAGATAAAGTATTTCGCCGGAAAAAGAAGACTCGACCGGAGTTCTAGAGAGAGAATCTTTCTGCCGGAATCCTTTTACCACAAAAGTCGAAAAGTGGAAAATGGGCCGGATTCTACTCTTTTTATAATTGAGGAAGATGAAGCGTCCAACCCTTCTCAGCAGGACACGTGGAAGGCCAGGATGATGGGATATGAAGCGTCACCAGCAAAAGGAGGGTGAAGATTAATAAGGAATTTTTTCAAAAATTAGAGAAAAGCGGGAAAAAGAAAAATAATTCTGATCCGTTCTTAATCAGAGAACACATCAGAATAGGGGGAAGTGGATGATATAACATCATCATGCTATATCCCGACAAGATCCGAGGAAACATCTCTTTAAGGGCGCAGCCCTTATCGAACAGTAATCCAAACTCTTAAAATGCCTTTGGTGATACTAGAGCATGAGGAGATCTGATCAGGATCTGATCTGATACTTCCTCGAGAGCAACATCTTCGGGATCTGACCTGAAACTAGGACCTGAAGTGAGGTCCTGAAGACAAGTCCTAGTTCAGGGAAAGATCTCTTTATCCTGATTAGGAGAGAATGCATGAAATCTTCTTGTGTCAGAATATCTCTGAGGAAATGGGCGCACTACACAGAATAATCAGTATGTGTCAGAATAGTACGATGACGTGGCGTAAATTGTAACAAACCCTAGAATGAGAAATGACAGGTATGCCCTTCCATGGTAAGGTATATAAGGAACCCCATTCATTTTTGCAAAGGTAAGTCAATTCAATCACAACTCTTACTCACTCAATACACTTTTCTTCATCAACAAGCCAGCTGACTTGAGCGTCGGAGGTCCGTCGCCGGACACTCCTCCGGCTCGGTTTTTCGTGCAGGTCTTATTTATCATCACCATCATTCCACTCCATCAAGTGCAAAGGATTTCTCAGTAACTCGTTCAGGTATTTGTTATTTAAATCAATCATTCATTTGTGTACCTCTTCAAGCATTTTAATGAATTCAACGAGGTCACATCAAAAATAATTTTACAAATTATGTATTAATCAATTTTTTGGCTTTGTATTAAAAATCGGTTCTTAGTCGCTAACTTTCTACTATTTTTTTAGTTCAATTAAACAAGATTTCACAAATAATTTGCAATCCTTAATTTAACATGTATATAAAAAATATTCCAAGATTTACACATATAATATTAATTATATTGTTTTAATTTTAAGTCTTTTTTATTTATCTTAACCGTAAGAGAGACGAATTTACTTTCTTTATTTTATGAGTTTTTTTCTTTTAATTTTAATACTCTCTCCGTCTCATTATAAATTTCATATGTAGGTGAGCACACATATTAAAAAAGTGTAATGATGAGTAAAATTTTGAGGGGTAATTTTGTAATTTTTATGTATAAAGTAAATCTATGAATTGATTTTTGTATGTTCGGAGAAAAAATTAATATGATTTGTGTAAAATTGAGGATATTATGAGAGTGAAGTTTATAAAGAGTATTTTATTTTAAAAGTGTGAAAGTTATTGTGAGACGTCTAAAAAGAAAAGTGTGAAAGTTGTTGTGAAAGAAAATTTTATGAAAGAACACAAGAAGGATATACACTATTTTTAAGTGGTTGGAATATATCTTCAACTGTTCAATTTAATTATTTTGATCCACCATATTAAATTAAAATTATAGCTAATTAGTTGCATGCATGTATATTACAATGAATATTAATCTGCACAAGATACAAAGTACTCCCTCCACCCAGATACGATACAAAGTACTCCCTCCACTCACCTATAAATATAGTATAAATAATTTGATTGAAAGAAAAAATGAGATAGAAATAAAAAGTAAGATATAAAGTGCAGTGTAATTAAGAATAAAAAATTTAAAAATATTTACAAAAAATAGTATGAAAAATTTATAGGCGAACAAACAAAAATGTTAAAATAAAAATTTTATAGACGAACAAAAAGGGAATATATCCTAAAAATAATATTCTAAACTAATCCTTAATATTTTATCACTTACGGTAAACTTAGGGTATGTTTGGGTTGAAGGAAAAGGTGGGAAAGACTTTTTTATCTCACATTTTCCATTGTTTGGTTTTCTAAATTAAGGCCCGAGAAATTATTTGGGCCCAAATCAATTTTCCCATATTTTTTCTTATATGCATGATTATTAATTTTAGGGAGGGGTGGGTTTATTTGTCCATCAATTCAAACATACAAATTAGTTTAATATTTTAATTTGTGAACAGTGCAATCCAACTTAATTCTATCATAATATATATCCTGTCTAACCAACCAAACTAGCCTTTAGTGTATAAATATTACAAAAATATTGGAGTAAAGTTCATGAATTATATAATATATATATAATGAAATCTCACTTTATTTATAAGATCGTTTTATACCGTTTCGATCTATTAAAATTTATGTTCAAACCGTGCATCGCACGGAAGAATTACTAGTTTATTTTATAATATGTTAGCATAAGTTGTAGATGATACGATTTTTTATTTTTTTCAGATATTTGATCGTAACTTTAGTAATTCAGTCATAATTTTCTCTATAATATTTTAAATCATACTAAATTATTTATCATCTATGTGTTATGTGTAAGAGAATGGAATAACATAGATGGTAAATGAATGATAAAAATAAAAGTTATGAGATTCTTTATTTTTATGTGTTTAGGTGTAAAAATTAATAGGGAATAAACTAAAATAAAAGCAATAAAATTAATTTGAGATAGAGGGAGTACTTGTTACTCCCCTACTCCCTCAACCTCATATTGTTTGTCACTTGTTTACTTAATTTTTGTTTCAAAATGTTTGTCCATTTAACTATTTTTTCTCATTTATTTCTAAATTACTAATTGTTGTATTTTCATTTTATTTTTCTTTATATACACATTCTTTTATGATACTTCATTAAAATTAGTTACTCCCTTCTTTCCACAACGGCCATTCATTCCTTATTTGTCTGTTTCACAATTATTTGCACACTCTTAATAAGAAAATTTATTTATAAACCTCACCTTCACAATATTCACACATTTACATAAAATGTCATTATTTTTAAACTCATTTCAACCACTTTTTTTACTTTATTAATTTAACTTTACAAAATTATCCTTCAACACTTCACTCATTACATTTTTTTCTTAAAAAGTGTGTCCATCTCGTAGTCCCAAACACTTATGGAACGGAGGGAATATTTTTTTCCCCTCATTTTCCATCTTTAATAATAATGAAATTAGTTTGTTAAAAAAATAAATTAATTGAGTGAATTCTATAAGTGATACTGTGATATTGAGTGTAATTTATTACACCCATCTATTTTACTATGGTAAAGTTTAGTATGCACTCGAGTGCATGTTGTGCACCCTAGTCCATGTTTCACTTTTCAGTTTTACTCACTTACACTTTTTTTGGTAAATGGTGTTGCACTTTTCAATTATTACTAAAAATATTATTATACAGTTTAATAATTAAAAAGTGTAACACCATCTACCAAAAAGTGTAAGTCAGTAAAACTGAAAAGTACCATTTTACTATTTCCCCAATTTTAAAAATTCTTGTACTACCATAAAACATAACCTGTACATTTACAACCGAAATATAAAGAAAAACAATTCAAAGGTTTAGAACGAAGATTTTCGCCCAATTTCCATACCTAGTTTTTCTCTCATCTAAATCACATTCGTAACTGATAATGGCGGCGAGAAATGCACTGCTCAAGTACCTCAGAGTGAACGTAAACACTTTGCCGCCGCTTCAGAACCCTAAAGCTGTCGCCGGCGGCCTGTTGCAACTGGTCGGACGTAATTTCTCCGCCGAAGCGAGGGGCTCTTTCCTCGACAAGTCCGAGGTATCCGATCGCGTCCTATGCGTGCTCAAGAACTTTCAGAAAGTCGATCCTTCGAAGGTAGCCATTCAATTTCCCGTTTTTCTTTTTTCTCTTCCCGTTTGTGTTCTGGTATGACTGAGGACTGATTACATTGATCGATACCGCTGGGTATGCTACACCGAAAATATTGATTAAATGGAAATGGCTATGCAGGCTTATTAGGCACTATAAACAAAAAAGTTATTAATTGCATTAATGGAAAACCGTATTGATTCGAGTACCGATCATGGGAAAGATGATAGCTTCTCATTGCTAGTGTGCAGTCCATCAAAATGCTGAATTTGATGTTTCGAAAGAAGGCTGTGGAGTGTATCCTTGTTGCATAGGTTTGGCTGGTGAATTAGGGTTCTAGTTGGCATTCCATGGTACATTTTATGTCGTCCCACGCTAATGGGAGATTGTAAATGCTGAATTTGATGTTTCGAATAGAAGATTGTGGAGGGTATCCTCATAGCATAGGTTTGGCTGGTGAATTAGGGTTCTAGACTTCTACTCCATGCTACAATTTATTTCGTTTCACACAGATTGATTAAATTGTGAAGCATATTCGTTTTATGAATGCTGTAGATTCGGCCCTTCTTATAATTTTTTTAGCTCTACTTAATCCCATATATTGGCTGTTTAAAATTGTTAAGTCATGGGTAGTAGCCAGTAGGTACCATATTGTTCGTTGAGTTGGTTGAAGTAATGCATCTTTTTTGGGAATATATGTCCTGATATTTTCTGCAAACGTGTTAACAATTTAGGTGATTTCATCTTTGCTAGCCTAGATATGAAGTGCCAGTCCTAACATCTCAGCATTAGATATTTCTCCACCCACCCCCGAGAGGAATATATATGTAAGATTTTCTTTCTTGGACATCCTATTCTAGAGTGACTAATTAAACAGTCCACTGAGAGAGTGTAGAAATTTGCACATGAAATTTTACTGGAAATTATCGGAAGCCTCAACTCTGTTATTAAATGTTACTAAAGATTAGTGTTCCATGGCTATCCCTGTTATCAGATGTTAAGAAAGAATCTCCACAAATACTGATGCAGTTAAGAAATCAAAGAAAAGAGATGCTCTTTCTTGCATTTGCCAATCCAGCTGCATTTATAGTAGTTGTATACTTGTAGATGGACAAATAGCAAAAAAAGTGTTTTAGTAAGACAGTGCATTGGAAAACATGAAATTGTTTGGTTGCGTTTTGGGAGAAACGAACTGGGAAGGAACACGTTTGCATAAAGTGAAACGAAGCATTGTGTAAATCTTACCCGGTTTAGTAATTGATCGTTTTAATTTCATGTACTCTGACTTTATTCTAATATGCGTTTGTTCTAGGTTGCTCCAAATGCTCATTTCCAGAAGGATCTTGGACTAGATAGTTTAGACACTGTAGAAATTGTGATGGCTCTTGAAGAAGAATTTGGTCTCGAGATTCCTGACAACGAAGCAGACAAAATCCACTCGATCAATCTTGCTGTCGACTTCATTGCATCTCACCCCCAGGCCAAATAGTGAATGTCCATTAGTTTTTATTCTTTTGGTTGCAGTAAACTATGCCTGGGCCAGTTTTTTGATGTCTGAATATCTCGATTCTGAGAAAAAATAATTACTTTGATGGAAAGAAACTACAACTCAAGTTTTTTATTATTATTATTATTATGATATAATGTAATAATGAATTAGATCGCATTTTTCTTTGATAGGATCAGAACTCTGTAATGGATTTATTATGCAGGCAGGGAAAGTTCGGACTTTGAAGTCTGTGTTAGGGCATGTTTGTTTTACATAATCTCAAAACAAACATGGCTTTAAGGATTGTTTAATTTAAAAAATCTTGAATTTTGGAATTGGGTTTTATAAAATCATAATTATAACACTTGTAAGCTTTAGGTTTACAAATTTAAATTTATCTCTCATGAAACTTTAATGTGTGCAATTTCAAAGGTGTAAATTTCATTGAAACGGGGGAGTAATTTATAGATATCTTTAGGTGGATGTAATTGAATGATAAAATTCGAATATTAAATTTTGAATTAGAACAAAATGAAAGGATGTAACATTTCACATTCCTGTGTTCAATAATCAGATATGAATCGCCTTATAGTTGTGTATAATCGGAAACTCACCCGAAATTTAGAAAATATTACTCCTCCGTCTCGAATTAACTTTCACACCTACTTTTTCGGTCCTTTAAAAACTCCATCCATATAATATTTAAAACATTATATTTAATGTTATTATTTTTATGGTACATACATACACACAAGTCAACTCACTTATTTAAAAAAGGAGGTGAACATTAAATATAAAAGTTAATCCGGGACCGGAGGCTATAATTTATTGTGGAAGAAAGGGAATTGTTTTAAAATAATTATTTCCCGTTGAGAGAAGACTGTTGACGAATTAATGTTGACAGTGAGAGTCTACGGCAGGCCAAAGTCCTTTCAAGAAACACATGTATTGACTTTGAACCCATTTGAGGGGTTGGTTTATTAAATAATAATTACAACTATTTTATGCGAACTTCTATTATAAAATTTTAGTCTGAGTTAGATAAATAAAAATTACATAAAAACGATCATGAAATTGGAGATTTTTTAGAGTAAAACTGTAAAACAACTGCTTTAAAAAAAACAAAAAAAAACTTGCATTAGTATTTTCTACTTTTAGATCTACATTTAGTTTTGTCTTAAATCTATGTGTTTCGTTTTAATTCAATTTAGTGCCAAATGATTTGATAATCGTTATCATTAAATAAGTACATGAAGTCCAAAGGTCCCATTATAGTAAATATTTTGAAGAAAAATAAAATGGTGGGAATCAAAGTGGCCCAGGAATAACCTAGAAGGCATCCCATTGGAGGAAGTTACGTGCCAGTTGGGGACAAAGTGGACTCCAAAAGTCATTAACCGGGTTGACTTGGGGGCAAGACTGTAATAAATCACAACTTACGGGTTAAAATAGCAACCTTGTTTCTATAATTAGTCCGAACCACAAAAGAATTTAGCATCCACCCGTCACACACAAGAATGGGAAAAACTAAGCACAAATTACTCTCTTTAGCTGCATTTTCAGCTGTATTACTTTCACTTGTCTGCTCTTCGTTTGCTGAAATCATTTTCGAGGAGCAATTTGAAGGTAAGCTTTCTTTTTTTGGAGCAATTTTCAGCTGTTCATTTATGGTTGTGAACTTTAGTGAGTGGAGTAATCAGTAACGGAAATTGAACTGATCTGGTGATTATCGGTTTCACAGGGTACTGGGTTTTGAAAATTACATTAATTCAGCTATGTTTGGTTAATCTTTATGATGAACTTTTGTAAAATTGTTGGGAAGTTCTGTAGTAGAAAACTTGCCTCTTTGTATTGATTGTAATTTGTTTCTGTTTCACTTTGGGGATTAAATTAGTGGCGAGGAAATTAAATGTATGTATGTATTAGTACTATTAAGTGATGTTTATATTTGCAATAGATGGATGGCAGAGAAGGTGGGTGAAGTCTGACTGGAAAAGGAGTGAAGGAAAAGCTGGATCGTTTAAACACACAGCAGGGAAGTGGAGTGGTGATCCTGATGACAAAGGTTTGAATGTTTCTTGTTTGGAGAAATTCGAAAAATTTGAAAGTTGAAGTAAAGTGGTTTGGTTGCTTGATTTAGATGTTTTGAATTCACTTCAGGTATTCAAACAACCACTGATGCTAGGCACTTTGCTATATCGGCGAAGATACCGGAGTTCAGCAATAAGAATAGAACACTGGTTCTTCAATATTCCATTAGGCTTGAACAGGACATTGAATGTGGTGGGGGTTATATAAAGCTTCTTTCTGGTTATGTCAATCAAAAGAAATTTGGTGGAGATACTCCTTACAGGTATACTGTATGCTCCCATATGAATAATATGACTCGTTTTAACACGTTGCTTAATTCCTGTTTAATTTTGTTCGAAAATGTTGTCGTTTGATCTCCATATTGATATACTGTATACAGAGTTTTTCTTTGTATCCCCTTAATCAGTTGTGTTGATTCTGAATTTGATTTGATTTGATTGTGTTGTCCCAAGTAGTAATATCTACACAATGAGGTTTTTTTTCACTGATTTAATTTAGAAAAACGACGGAGTAGTGCTACACATAACCGCAGAAGTATGTCTAATTGTGTAACATATATATAGGCTTCATACTTTGACACATTATTGGTTCGGGAATAATAATGTGTTGTTGCAGTTGTGACCTTTTTTCTTTTCTTTTCAATGCAGCCTTATTAGAGTACTTCATCTCTGTTTTCATCTGCTGTGCTGTAAATTTTACATTTAAACTTAGTTGGATGTAAAATATGCCAAATAGAACCTTGTTAGAAAAAGTAACTACATAGCAAAGTTCATTTCATAGAACGTTGCCCTCTCACTCTATTTTTAATTACTAATTCTTTGAATTTTAATTTTTTTTCATCAGCTTGATGTTTGGACCTGATATATGCGGCACACAGACGAAGAAACTTCACGTCATACTTTCATATCAGGGTCAAAATTACCCCATCAAGAAGGATTTGCAATGTGAAACAGACAAGTTAACACATTTTTATACATTCATTCTTCGGCCAGATGCATCATATAGTGTCCTCATTGATGGTCGTGAAAGAGATTCAGGAAGCATGTATACAGACTGGGATATTCTACCTCCCCGCAAAATCAAAGCAGTGAATGCCAAAAAGGTTATAGTCTGCTGCAATCTTTGCATAGTTATTTATTTTAAGTTGGTTCACATTACTAAACAAGAAATGGATGTGTTTATGCACATATAGAGTTGGAAAAGAATTGAGTGTAATTAACTAGTTTCTTGTCCTTTATTTGCACTAATGTACTTCTTTTCTAAAATCATCATGACAGCCCGCTGACTGGGAGGATAGAGAATATATAGATGATCCTGATGCTGTGAAGCCCGAGGTATTGCACTTTGTATCTGTACTGGGTTTTAATCGTGTCATTAATGTTTTTGTTTAGGCTGCTCTCTTATATCTGTTATTTGCAGGGATATGATTCTATCCCACGAGAAATACCCGATCCAAAGGCTAAACAGGTTTGTTATTTCGCTATAAATCTAGACCAGAATCTCTACAGACTAGGATAGGTGTTTGTGTATAGTTAACGTGAATTGATTGGGCACAATCGTTATACTTATTTGTTTTATTATTGTGAGCAGCCTCATGACTGGGATGAAGATGAAGATGGCATATGGAGGCCACCTAAAATTCCAAACCCAGCATACAGGGGACCATGGAGGCCTAAGGTACACTCACATTTTTCGGAAGCTACGAAGCAAGACTGTGGTCTTCTTATTTCATTGTTGAAATCACATTTATGGGTCTCTTTTCTTACTAAACAGAAAATCAAGAATCCTAATTATAAAGGAAAATGGAAGATCCCTTGGATTGATAATCCTGGTAAAGCACATTATTTAAATTGACCTTGTAGATTTCATATTTCGTTGTCTTTGAGCAGTTACATGTTGTGGATTTGACTTCTAGTTAAACCCTTTGCCTTTTCTATTGTTTAGAATTTGAAGATGATCCTGACCTTTATGTCCTGAAGCCTATCAAGTATGTTGGAATTGAAGTTTGGCAGGTGAGTTTGTACATGCTTAATGTACTAAACGTTTTTCAGCAGGTGTAATAATTTATGGTTTATATTTGACTGGAGTTTCCATCCACCATGGTTTCAGGTGAAAGCAGGTTCAGTATACGACAACATTTTGATTTGTGATGATCCTGACTACGCAAAACAAGTAGTCCAGGAAGTATTTGCAAATAGGGAGGTGGGTTTCTGCCCGTTTCTATCTTGAAAGCACGTTATAGTCACTGGCCTTCTAACTTCTTCTCCACTCTCCTTTTTTATATTTATAGATTGAAAAGGAAGCCTTAGAGGAAGCGGAAAAAGTGAGAAAAGCAAAGGAGGAAGAGGTTTCAGCCTGACTAACTTAATGCATAATTCATTTATCATCAAAAGATGGAAACTGAAAAGGGTTTTTGACCTCGTTTGCAGGAAGCACAAAGAGCAAGAGAAGAAGGTGAAAGGAGGAGAAGAGAAAGGGGTGGTGACCGGAGGCATCGAGACCGCTACAAGGATAGACACAGGAGGGTTAGTATTTTCATTTGCATGACATGTTTATTTAGAATTTTTGGAAATGATTATTTAATTAAGCTTGATGATTCTATTGCTTGTTCATCTGCTGACTTCATAATTCATCTGTGAGTGTCAATTTTATGTTAGAAGATCTTATCTGATTTTTTTGTTTTTGTCTTGCAGCACCATGATTATGACGATGACTATCATGTGAGTATTTTCGCTTTCGTATTTAAGATTGCTGGTTGATGCATTTCGAAAATACTCAATTATTTCAAGCTCATTTTGTTAACTTGCTCATGAAAAGTTGTACTCACTAAGCTTCTAACATATAATCAGGCTGAGGAAAATTTAACAAATATGTTAGTATAGAAACCTCAAACATGATTTCTTGTGATAGAAAAAGTGCATCTTTCTGTAAATTCGAACTCTCACTCAATTGTCGTTCGCTGTTCCCTTTTGCAGGATGAACTTTGAGAGGCTGCCCTCTTATATTGCTTCACGGATTTGTCTTCCTCTTTCCATTTTACGTACAAGAATCGAAGCAAGATTAGTTCAAGTCAATTGTTTTTAGTAACCCGAAGAAGCGTTGCTTAGCAGCTCTAGTAGATTTGGATTTTGTTCAAGGCAAGAAGAGTCTTCTTGTTCTTGATGTGTGCTTAATAACATTTGTATTGTATCTATTATTGAAATATGATGGGACTCCCATCTTTTTTGTCTGAATTACATTTTTCTTCATCAAATCTATAACATTAGCAAAAGGTAAATAAAATTTAATCTATGCAATCAAACTTCTCTTCCTGCTCCGTGGATTCATCATCTCTTTCGATCAGTTTGTCATCATCCTTGCTATGAGACCATAACCATGACATGCTCATCATTTCCTCGTCGAACGTCCATTGACATGGCCACTCGTCCCAACTCTTCGCATTCTTCATCTTATCGATCACCTCTCGTGGCTGCGAAATGTGTGAATTTGCATTGCACTTCGTTTCTTCTTTCTGCAACTCCATTCTGATGTGTACTTCTTTCAACTATGAAAAGGGGGTGTATATATTGTGGCTGGTACTGTATTTTCGTTCTCCTACATACAATTATATAGAATTTTGTAGAGAAAGATTGGCATGTATTGTATTTATGGGATGCATTACAAGCGTGGTAGGTTTTGCTGTAACATAGTAATTCACATATTTCGAATAACAAAAATTAATTGCAAGATTCTTTGCCATTTTTGACAGTTTGACTTTCATGTTCTGCTCTAAAAAAAGTAAAAAACAAATGGAGGAAAAAATTATTACTTAAATTCACATCTAATATTGTGTATTGTCCTGTTTCACTAACTACTATATTCGAGAAACTTGCATTGCCCTGCAGAAATTAGTAAGGCAAAAACAGAATATAATATCTATATATGGTCATTTATTTTTTTGCTTTTATATTTTGATTATTATTTTTATTTACTTTTTTCCATTTTTTTCATTGCTACTGCCTTTAAAAAATTTATTTTGATAATTTAATTTGAACTTTTTTGTTTTGACTAATTAACGTGGCGCCAAAAAGTAAACGCGTTAAAGGTATGTGATAATTTGCACCAATGACCGTTCCTCTATCCATCTATCGCAATTGACATGTCTTATTTTAATGTATTATGTACACGCTATAAAAGGACATACGGACATTATCCGTACAGATAATAAACGCGATTTGTCATAAATGAATACGACACAAATAAGACGGAAACATAAAGATTAATTAAAAAGGAAAAGGAGAAATGATAAAATAGAAGGCAATTGAGAAGACAACAATACATCAATTTGTTTATGCAAAATATTGGAGTACATAATTGAAAGAAACACACACAATTAAATGTTAATTTTCATTTAATCTATTAATTTAACGACATATCATTGATTTAAGCTGAAATACAACATAATAAAGTAGTGTTGTTCAAACGCCAAGAACAGGAAGCCACCACATCTTCTCTTCATCGTACGTCCATGCCCAACCCGGTTCTTCGTCGTCCCAATACGTCATATTCTCCAATCTCTCAATCACATCATCAGGAAGCACTAAGTGCTTATTCTTTTCCGACAATGTGGATATGCCTTCTCCCGTTTCTTCTTCCTTTTTACAATCACTTTCATCAGGATTAACCACTTGCACGTTGTTTTCCGACATTGTGAAGAAATTAAACTTATCACTTGTGTCTGTTTAATTTTTTCTTTTTCGTTCGTCCCTTTAAATAAGTGTGTGAATTCTGAAAAGGGGAATTAAAGTGATGATGAATAATTAATTGGGATAAGGATTGCATGCAGTTGCATTCGTGTCTTTTCAATGCTAAAGGTAAGCTGGCTATGACGATGCCCATAATTGCTTTATTTCTCATTTTAAGGCACGTTGATCAATTTCGCTTCTATATTGCATGTAAATTTGTAATCTTCTGGATCCTTTTGCAAATTAAATTATTTTTTTTACTGTAATTTTAGTAATATATTAATTGTCAAAAAGCTGGTGGTGCTTGACTAAATTTATTGCAAAAGGCACAGCAATTATGGCTTTTTCACAATACATTTATATATAATATGAATTATACCATTAAACACAGCTGTAAAATGAGTATATTACCAAAAATTGGTTTGGCAGCTTCACCCTATTTCAACATCAATAATTTCGTTCTTGTATTGTATAGGTGCAGTTTTTTATTATTATTTTTTTTTATTTTTTTTTGTGTGTGTGTACACATTTATAGGTGCATTTATTCAATCATAAAAAAAATGTATAGGTGCAAATTAGGACTTCAACCATGAATAAAATCGGACCAGGCCGGATTTAGACGCATTTTGGGCCCTTAATTTGTTGGTCCGGCCCAAATTCTCAGTTTGTTTCAAGTTTGGGCTCGGCTATACACACACCAACCTATTGAGGACACCCACTGAACGAGTACACACCGTTCCGTTCAGATGAGGACACCAAAATGTCAAAAATACTTCTTCCATTTCAAAGTCTAATTAAATCCCCCCTCTCTCATTTCTTATATTTTCACAAGGTGCACCCACCTCCCACTTCTCCACAAACGGCGTTGACCGGCATGCCTTCCTTCCCTAACGGCGTCGACGCATCCTCCCTCTCAAATGGCCGTCGTCGCTGCCCACCCTCTCCCCCCAAAGAAGTCACCTCCCTCTCCAGTCGTGCCGACAGCGACACTAGCCTCCCACTAGCCTCCCACGTTCGCAGCGGTCGTCGCCCCTTCCCCACATTCACAGCGGCCGATTCACCCCCTTTCCTCCTTTGAACGCCGCCACCGCTGGCGGAGTGCGCGATCGCCACCGTTGGAGAAGGGTGAGTCTTACGCCGTCGCCACTTGTGAAATTCGCGGCCAATCCCTCTTCTCCTCCCTCGTCCGCCGCGGCCATCGTCGCCCTCCTTCCAGAGGCGCAGCCGCTCGAACCCCTCCTCCCTCGTCCGCCACCGCCCACCTCTCCCCTCGCCGCCACTCGTTTCAGGTAAGTTTAGGGTTTTTGGAAAAAATAGGATTTTTAGAAGTTCAGAAATTATTTTCGAACAATTTGTGTTTGTTTTGGAAAAAAATTCGAACAACTTGAGTTTGTTCAGGAAAAAAATTCGAACAAGATGTTCGACCTTTTTTTTCGGACAAATTTAAGTTGTTTAGGATTATTTTTTTGAACATATTGAGTTTGTTCATTAAAAAATTTCGGACATCTCAACTTTGTTCGAGTAAAATTGTTGAACATAGTAAGATTTTTTTTTTTTTGAAATTTTGTGTTTTTAAGAGTTTTTTTTTTTATTTTTTATCAAAGTATGGTAGTTATTTTGGTGGTGATGGTGGGGATGATTCCGACATGAAATAGAATAGGTGGTTGTACTCATTTTTTTTTTTTTAATTTCACACGAAGGGTATATTGGGACATTTCATAGTGCAAGATGAAAAAAATGTCTGTAGATGTCCTCAATAGGTTGGTGTGTATAATCGCGCCCAATAGGTTGGTGTGTATAACCGCGCCCAATAACCCTTCAAGTTTCCCATAGTCTTTGATAATCAATATTTTTGTGTGCGCATTTAGGATGGGGCAATTGAGCATAATCTCAACTTAATTTTAATTTGATGGGTCAAAATTTTAATTGAATAAATTAAATTAAATTAAAATTACATGTTTATTTGGGGATTGAAAATCTGAATTTACAATTTTGAAATCACATCCATATTCTAGTTTGAGATTTTGAAATCCTACCCTATAAATACATATTATTTCTATAAAAGCCTACCCTATAAATACCTATAAACATCTATAATCTTATACTCCCTCCATTTTTTAATAAGTGTCATTTAGGCTTTTTTCAACAAATTAAGATAATAAATTGTGGTCTATATTACCCTTCGTTAATTATACTAATTTTAATATAGAAATTTTATTTGATAAAGAATGTGGTCAAGAATGTAGCTAGTATTCATAATCAAATTAATTTTGGTATAAACAATTTTTGTGGAATTTATTTATAAAAAATATTTATGGTAAATGTATAAGGGTAAAATAGTCAAAATTAAAGGAAAAACTCTAGAATGACACTTATTTTAAAATTAGTTAAAAAGTCAAAGTGACACTTATTAAAAAACGGAGGGAGTACTATAAAGTTAAATTATACCATACTTAAATCTCAAAACAAACACAAAACATAAAAAATATTAGGATTTTGAAATCCACAAGATTTTGAAATTCGAATTTCAAAATCCTCAAAATTTCAAAACAAAAAACCCCTTAGGTGGTGTTTGGTTTGAAATTGATTTGGATTGTGGTGGATTGGATTGGGATTTGGGTAATCCATGAATAGTAATTGTGTGTAAGTTGTGTTTGGTTGAGGATTGAGAAGTAGAGGTAAATTTAACTTTATGTCACATCAAAAGTGATGTTATAATATTTTATTATTGTTAGTAGGGAAAGAAAAGTAAGAAAGAGAAGAAACTAGAAGAGAAAATGAGTGTGTGAAAAAAAAGTCAAAGAAAGAAGAAAGTAGGAGAGAAAATGAGTGATTTGATTGTATAAAAATAGATGTATTATAGGGGTGGATTGGTATTTGGTTTGGGATTGGGTCAATCCAAATTCGGATTGGTCAATCCCAAAACAAACACCGCCTCAGCGTATGTTGATTTTGAGATTTTGAGAATTCATTAAATTTCCAAATTCTAATGACCTGTATATTTTGAAATTTAAGTAGAGTATGGGTGAACGTTTTGCTCAGACTGATTTTTTTTATATATATATACTTCTTCCGTCTCGTGATTATTCGTGTATTTTTTTATCAAGACGTCTCAAGGTTTTTTGTACACTTATAATACGTAAATAATCTACAAAATTAATACTCTTACTACATTATTTAATTTTCAAAATTGTCACTCATTTTGGATCCACATTCTTCCCTACACTTCACTAAATTACATTTAAACCTCACTAAATCACCCAAAAATATACTCCCCTACATTATTTATTTTTTAAATTGTCACTCATTTTGGGTACACATTTTTCCTTACACCTCACTAGATCACATTTAAACCGCACTAATATTTTAAGTTCTACATTTGTTGACTAATGTCTCAACGAGAATGCACGTTAAATTTTAACACTGTTCCACTTATTATGAGTTGAAACAATTAAAATTAATTTTCTTTGAAACATAACAAAAGTCGTTAAATTTAAATTAATAAAATGAGGTTTATTGAAAATTTTATAATAAATTTTTGTTTGTAGGTATAAAATTTTATAATATTATTTTTTATTTATAGTAATGCAAATCGGGCCCCCCAATTCAAAATTTCTGGGTCCGTCACTGGTTTTACTTGCGTGTTATAGCTAACTAGTAGGGCACCCGTGCTAGCGCACGGCCTAATATGTTAAAAAAAGTTACGACATTTTAAATTTTAATTTTTTTTACAGTGTCATTTTATAATATTACTAACTTATATTTTAAAAAATTTATATATTTTTATTTATTATTATAATTATAACATTAATTATTATTAACTCATATTATTATACTGAGTATTAAATAAAAAATTTAAAAATAAAAAAATTGGTATTTTTTTTTAATTTAATGATTTCTGCTTGAAATCCAATTAAATTAATATATTATATATAAATAAATATAGTTATAATATTTATATTGACAATAAGTTAACATATAAACATATAAAATTAATGTCTAATATTGAAATATAAGTATATATGTTTATGATATATATGTCAAAATAATTAAATCATAATATTGAACAATATCGTAGTAATTCAATAACGGGTAAATCACATCCAATTAAATAATGCAATAATCTAATATCAAAAATAGTTTAACAGAAAATAAAATCTTAAAAAAATGTAAAATTTAAATATTAAATTATTATAAAATTATACATACATAAAAACATCACAAAACACTACATTTTTTGTGATATTGCTATTAATCACGGTTGTTGTCATGACATAATAAGATCTTCAAATCATGTCAATTTGTTATTCTAGACACAACTACATATAATTAATTATAACTAAATACAGGATTATGTCAAAATATACCTACATAAGAAAACGATTGCCCCTAACTCTTATTAATAGACATATCATATGACACAATCAACTAAAATTGTCTACGTTGAAACTTGAAAGCAATCTAGAAGGATTCAATGTAGGTCTCGATATCAATGTTAATTGTACTACTTTCAATTATAACTCTAACTTCATGAACTTTATCACTCAACCTAGTTATAATCAACCTACAAATATAAAAAAATATTATATTATAAATTTAAAGATAAAACAAATGCATAATTTCAAATGCTAGAATAAAAAAAATAAGGAAAAATATTTAAAAATGACACAAACTTGGTTCCACTGCACAAGTCCCTTGAATGATTTATATTTCTCAATAACATTACCCGTGTTCCAATTTTAGATGTAGTCCATGACCAGTTACACTCAAATTCAAATTCATTATGAAGTTATAAATATATTATAGTAACAATTACATTACCAGAAATATGATAGTAATAAATTTTAAAAAATTATATAAATTAATTGGAATTCAAAAATTTATTATTTGTATATAAAATAATTAAGCGAAAAGATCATTATTTATTCAAAAAATATTGATAAATAACATTATTATTATTGAACTAAAAATCTAAATTTTAATTTTGGATCTACAAGATTATGAAAAATACACTTGCAACCCACATTCAAAGAATTATACTTGACAAATTTTACAAATTCAGTTTGAAAAAAAAAAATTGTACTTCCTTTCTTCTTCAACTTAACTTTCCTTACATTCTCCATCACCAATTATGATCATTGCCAAAATTGAACGAAAAAATAATTCTTTTGAATATGTATTCCAACGTAGATACGGAACAAACTACATTATAAATATAAAAAATAAAATGAATAAAAAACAATTAAAAATAAATTGTTAACAGGTTGAAATCATAAATTTATTATCAATCGAAATTTACGAATAGATGAACTTGTTATGACACATGTGAATGAAGAGTCAAAATTTAGTGGAATTAAACCTTGAACAGTCCTAAAACATTTAGAAATTGTACGACAATAAAAAATGAATCAAATTAAATATATACCTTACTCAATATATCGAGTTTGTTCAAGAATGAAGGAATCAAACAATCATACTTGTAAGTTGTAATGAACTTTTACATAAAAAGTAAACAATTCATCATAGTAAAATGTTGTATAATTATATTAAATAATTTTGTTATTCCAAATAAAAGAATTTCATCCTTTACCAAACTTGTAAATTTAATTTTGAAAATTCAACACCACAAACCATTGTTTTCCATCAAGTCTCTTAATAAATATTGATTGTGAAAAAACACCAACATACATCTCGTGAATCACTTCAAAAATGACATGTTATATTATATATATAAAAAAATTAATAGCGAAGTAAAATAATCATCAATATATTAAAATAATAAATAATATAACAATGTAAATTACAAATGTAGACAACACATACCATATCCTCACCGATAAATTGAAAAAAAAAAATCATTGATAAAATAAATTTTCATACTTTCTCTTGAAAAAAATGTATTAGTATATTAAATAAAAAATATACCTATATAAATAGAAAATAAAAAAAATTATATTAAATGATTAGTACAGTTACAAATAACACAAGAAACAGAGTCTTGAAGAAAGGTAAGGTCTCAAATAGACTCGAGTACATATAAGTACTCAAGTTGACCTGATCAATTTTTTTTTTTTTTTTTTGTAATTTTTTTCTGAAAAGTGTAAGTCATTATAATTAAAAAGTGTAACGCAATATTACTGAAAAGTGCAACACAATTTTTAATGAAAAGTGTAAGTCATTAAAATTGAAAAGTGCAACACATTTTTTAATGAAAAATGTAAGTCATTATAACTAAAAAGTGTAACACAATATTACTGAAAAGTGGAACACATTTTTTAATAAAAAATGTAAGTCATTATAACTAAAAAGTGCAACATAGTTTTTAATGAAAAGTGTAATTCATTATAACTAAAAAGTGCAATACAATATTACTCCCTCCGTCCATGAAAAGTAGTCTCATTGCCTTATAATCTTTGTCCATAAAATGTAGTCACATACGCTTTATGGAAACTATCACCCTTCAACCATCACTTAATTACTCAAATTGTCATCAACTTTATTCACAAACAATCACTTTATTCACAATGGACCCCACAATACTCATACTTTATCTACCTTTTTTTTTTAAATATGTGTCCCACTCCAATGGGACTACATTTAATGGACGGATGTAGTATTAAAAAGTGCAAGTCAATATTACTGAAAAGTATAACACAATTTTTAATGAAGAGGGTAAGTCACTATAATTGAAAAGTGCACCACAATTTTTAATGAAAAGTGTAAGACACTATAACTGAAAACTGCAACACCATAAAATTAATAATAATAAAAAAAAAAAAAAGTTGATCTGGTCAACTCGAGTTCTTATATGAACTCGAGTCTACAGTATACCAACTCTTGAAGAAACATTAGTCGAATATACCTTAACATACACTGGTATGGCACCCGTGCTAACGCACGGCCATATAAATTAAAAAATGTTACTAACTTATATTAAAATTAAGTTATTATTTATGATCTATTTATTTTATAATATCACTAACTTATATTAAAATTTATATATATCATTATTTATTATAATAATTATAATACTCCCTCTCATTCAAAATATATGACTTATATTAAAAATAAGAAGGAGTATTAATTATTTTTAACTCATATTTATCATACTATAACAAATTTTAAGAAGTAACAAAATTTATTTTTTTTAAATTTTGTAAATATATTTTTTAGATTAAATTATTTTTATTAGAATTTCAGTTAAATCGATATCTTATACTGTATATATCTAGGTATAATATTTATATTTATAATATGTTAAGGTATAAGTATATAAAATTAATGTCTAGTAATATTGAAATGTAAGTATATCTATTACCATCCCCCAATAAAAGTTATCAAATTTTTCTTTTCCGTCCTTCACAATAAAAGCTGCAAAATTTTTTTACAAACTACTATTACTTACATTTCATTATATTATTTTCTCTCAATCACATAAGAGATTAAATACATTCAATTAAATAATGCAATAATTCAATATCAACAATAATTTTAACAAAAAATAAAATTGTGAAATAAAATTGTGGAACTAAAATATTGTGGTGTGTTTAACATTTGGGATGTGTATAACATTTTATGGAGGGTATAAAAGTAATATGTTAAACATGTTGTAGTAGGTAACTGGACCAAGATAAATTGAAACATAATGGACTAAATTCAAAAGGTGATAATCATGTGGACTAAATTCAGAAACATGCTAACTTAGTGGACTAAAAAAATTTAATCCCTAAATAAATCAATCAATAAAGAATATATTATTATTATTAGATTTAATTAAGGGATTAAATAATTTTTAGTCAACTAAGTTGGACTGGTTTTAAATTTAGTCCAAACGGATTACACATTGTAATTTTGGTCCAATAAGTATGCATAAATTTTGAAATCAATCATTTTATGTGCAATAACAGGTAATGTAACAGGTCATGCCCACATGGATTTAATCTCTTTTTATGGAATTAAAAACTAATTTAAATTTATTAATTTAGAAAAATCATGAATATTTGCAAAAATAAAAAATAATATTTAAAAAAAAACCTGAAATAACTTGTGAATAATATTGGCGACTTTAATATTTTTTTTCATTTGGAAGTTTTATTATTTTAAGGATAAATTTGTATATTTATTATATTATTTAAAATAAATAAATTTATAATAGTATTTTTTTCTAATTAAGTATTTTAATGGAGTTTTCTAATATTTAATTGATTTAGAAAAAAAAATTATTTTTTTTCATATTATAATATTTTATATTTTAAATACTATTCATAATTTATTTTCTATAATTTTAAAATATTATTTAGTGTTTTAACTAATATTCATAATTTTTCTAAATTAATAAATATAAATAAGTCATAAAAAGAAAATAATATACATGTTAAAAATATAAAACAAAAATTAAAATTCACATGTGTGTTGACCTGTTGGTGATGTGCTATTACAGGTAAAATGACCATTTTTAAAATTTAAGGATACTTATTGGACCGAAATCTAAATGTATAATCTGTCAGGACCAAATTCAAAATCAATTCAACGGACTAAAAAAAAATCTTTAAACTCTTTAATTAACAAAAATGATACTAAGGTTTACAATTTTTTTTTTTTTTTGCATGTTCCAACATAAAGTTTACATTTCTTATTTGACAAAATCACTACATCTCTCTTTCTTTTCTCATTCATATCCCTCTCTATATTTTCTTCTTCATATCTTTATATGTCTCAATTACCCACTACATATTTAATATTATACTTTTTAATCTTTGTGTCAGAAGCAAGCGTAAACCTTTAAAGGGGATAGAGGGAGTATAATATATCATATATATATACACATCAGTGAACATCTACTCCGACTTCGCACATATCATATGAATAAATTCGAATATAAAACATATAGATACCATCATAAAAAATTTTAAAAAACAATTTAAATGATCCAGTGTGTGTTAAAAGAAGACGTCAAACTTGATTTCAAAATCCAGTGATCATTTGACTTTATCACATTGACACTTGTTTGACGACCATCATCGGTACGTAAATGACAAATGCCAGGGAGATGTCCTCCATATGATTCATTCAACTAACAACATTGAAATTTCTTAATGATTAAATAATTATTAAATTACAAAATATTTTTAAAATGAAAAATAAAATAAATAACTCTTACAAAATTATCACTACAAGAAAACTGACTTTTAATAACCGAAATTTTGTCATTATAGTTTTTCTAGCTAAAAGTCTTTAATGACAAAATTTTACTTTTAGTGACTGGCCTTGTTAATAATTATCAATTTTATGTAACTAATTAAAAAAAATTGGCTTAGAGAAGTAATAATGAGAGGATTCTATCATTAAAAATCATTTTTTTAGTGTATTTTCGAACTTATTATAAACTCCAGCACAACCATATTCCCGTAGAATACACCTATAAAATATATTCTCTTCAATTCAAAATAAGTGTCATTTTGGATCAATGCACATATATTAAAAAAAATTATTAACTTTCTATTATGCCCTTAATTAATTGTTTTGAAAACTACTACAATCTAAAATAATTTTGATAAATTTAAGGGTAAATTAGGAAGAAACGTAATTAATTAACACTGAAAAGTATAAAACTGTCATTTAAATTGCAAATAAAATAAAGAGTCAAAACGTCGTCTATATTGAATTGGAGGGAGTATGACAATTAATAAATAACATTGAAATATATAAAACAATGTTACAATAATTAACAATAAATAATTAAATATTAAAAAAGAAAAAAGCGTACCATCGGAAGTAATATATATGTTTGATATAAATGGGTTTATTTCTCATTTAACATTCTCCCATCATATTTGAATATTCGAAATCAAAAGTCTCATACTTCAATTCAAATAACAAAATATTAAATAGCTCAATTGCATAGTATCTCTCAAGAGATCACATCTTACATGTCATCAAAATATCAACAATCTACGCAAAGTTTGAACACCACAAATAGTGTTAATTAAATAGCACGATAAAACTCACGATGCAAAGTATTTCAATATTTTAGACGCTCAATAAATAGATTATAATAAATGAAATATACTATCATTAATAAATACCGACAAACTTAAATTTAAATAATATGTAAAAATTTAAAAAGTCAAAACTCATCATTATATTCGAATTCAGGCTGAGTAGAATTGTAGAAAGAACAAAATATAAAAAGAACGGAAACTACTTTGCATATATATCATTATATATGTACTTAAAGTCTTAAATATATCATCCCGACTCATTGACAGGCTTCCTATAAAAAGATTAACACGCTTGTCAAAAATTATAAACCTATGGATGTTTTATTTTTGTCCGGGTTTTAAAAGACGTAGTATTTGGTATTTCGGAGCACTCATACTTAGGGGTGGGCACAAAATCGAAAAAAACGAATTTTCGAACCGAGCTGATGATTTTCGGTTTATTTGGTTCGATTGAAATATTTTTAAATTTTTTTCCGGTTCGATTCGTTTTATATTTTACAAAATTGAATAAATCGAACTAAATTTCTTTATTTAAATTAAAAAAAAACTTATTTAATTAATAAATTATATTGAACAATACGTTAAAAAAAATAAACTCTACTTGAAGTATGCTACTTTATTAATTTTCAATCTCAAATTTTCAATTTGACAGTTGTCGTCTTCTTGACCCACTAAAAATAATTATCTCCCTTGAAGGAAGATTTCATTGTGGAAAATGCAATAAAATCATTATTTTTTTTGTGTTAGATTTATTTGTATGGTTTGTAATTTTAAACTTTGAGGAACTTGTAATTTTTATTGTGAACTCTTGAACTTATAATTTGAATTTAATTTTTAGAGTAAAAAATTCTTGAAAAATGTTCGAAAAAAAATATTTTTTTGCAAATTTCGGTTTAAACCGAACCAAACTAACCGAACTTTTGTTCGACTCTAACAAAAATTTGGTTCAATTCGGTTTCGATTTCATTTTTTTATTTTTTATTTCAGTTTTTTCCGTTCGGTTGAAAAAAGCTCAAAATCAAATCAAACCATCTGAATGTCCTCCCCTACTCGTACTTGGAATGCATGGATAGAATTTTTAAATTACCTGAATCATTATTAAATATATATATATATATATATATAACAAATATTTTACACCGAATTTAATAAAAAAAATACTCTCTGTTCCAGTAAAAGATACCCATGAGCTTTGACTACATTAATTAAAAAATATGATAGAATAAGTAGAAATGTATTAGGGGTAATGTTATTGAGAGAGAGAAAATATAATTAAATGTGAGAAAAATAAAAGTTAGATAACTTTCATTGGGATGGAGGGAGTATTAATATTTAGAATAATTATTTCGATGTGATTTAAATAATACATTTTGTTGTCAATAATTTATAAAAGTAGAAAATAATTGAATGAAGAAAGGGCATATTTCAAGCAATTATTATACATTAAAGAAGAAAATCATTTGAAAATAACCATATGTCTTGAGAAAGTAGAACGCCAAAAAAAAAAAAAGATAAGGAGATTATGATTTACGTATTTTTTAGCAAGTAAATAATTAGAAGATTTTGCATAAGACAAAACCATGTATATCCTTCTAATGCAATTATATAGGCAGTTCTTTATTTGTCAAGTAAATAAATTATATTCGTAGCAAAAAAAAATCATGCTCGAACACAACATAAAAAGTTATAAGAGAAAAAAAAAAAAAAAAGCAAGCAAAGAAATATTAGATCAGTTAATCACTGAAAAAAATATATTCATCCAATAAATCGAACATACCCATAAAAAGAAGATGAAACGATATATAACAGTATATATATGTATATATATATAAAATAAATAATAAGTTCATGAATTAGCTAGGGATGACAATATTGACCCGTCCCGTAGGTATCCGCCCCAAGAGGTTAGGGTCAGGTCAGATCCGTCTTATGTTGAGAACGGGTCGGGTCGAACCTGTCCCGTATGTAAACAGATTGGGTTTGAGACACATGTTAGACCCGCATTGCATTGATGTATATATATATATATATTAATTAATATTAATTTTAAAAAATTTGAACGTTAAAAAATATTGATGCATTTATTTACTCAATTGTCATGACTTAGATGTTGGATTAAATTTGATTGAATATTGATTTAAATTATTGTTATTTGTTTCAATGATCATATGCATGGAAAATATTACTTTCAACTATGAGAAATAAATTAAAAAAATTAAACATGAAATATAAAAATGGGACGGGGCGGGTCTATCTCAATTATTCAGAACATGTGTGGGGTGCAGGGTAGGTTCGGGTAATCAACTGTCAGGCCTGACTTGCCTCATTGTCATAATGTCACCCTTACCATGAAAAATAAGACATTGTACTATTTATTTGATTTGTATTTAATAAATTAAACTAATTTTAAGCTACAAAAAGTAGGATAATTTGCATAGAAATAATCTTAAGAATGATTTAACATCAATCATACACGTTTAAAATTCTTTCAAAACAAAGATGGCAAGGATAAGAATTTAGATGCTAATGTATTTTTATAGTTGTGCTTTTAAAAATTAAATTTAAAATTTTAAAGTTAAGTTTATTTTTATAGCAATGCGTTAATTTTTAGAAGGGGGTGGTTATGGATAATGCACGTTAGCCTTCAATTTATCAATTGTAATTAGTTTCAATCAAATTTTAAAAAAATTATGATTTTCTAATTTATTGTAATTACTATAAGAACATTTAGTACCATGTATATATTGTGTACTGACACAAATGGAAAAATTACTAATTATCACTAATGAATGACGAAATCATGTTAATTTCACAATTATATTCAAATTCTTAAATTAATTTTTTATTATAATATGAGTTTCAATAATTAATAATGAGTATAATTGCTATTTTTTGTACACTTAAATCAAACAGATTATAATTAGTCTTAAGATTAATATTCAAAATACAATAAAATTATGATCTCATATATCAAAAACTATTTATATAAATACACACCCGCCCACAATTATATACTCATTATAATAAATATAAAATAAAATTTTCAATATATAGAATCAATTGAAATTGAGTTTAGAAATGTTTGAATAATAGTAATCCTTCCATATTATCTTTCTCTAAATGATCTCCCTTGAATTAATCACATAATTAATATATAAATAAAATAGACATCCTGAATTGCACATTAAATGCTTATATTCATATTAATTATAATTTCACATATATTATGTTATATAAAAATTTATTGTAATATGTAAACAATGAAAATATTTAAATAAGTCATTTTCCTTATTATATATAAATTACCGATTAAGATTTAAAATGATATAATAATAACTAAATAAAAAATTAACACGTAAAAAATTGATAGAATAACTTGTGTCAAAATTAACCCTATGAAGAATAATGACACAGAATATATTTAAGAATATTTAATAATTAATTAATACTACAACAAAACACAAACACTACTATTATTATTTTTAAGTGAAGAATACACTTTTTTCTATTAAAAATTATACTAAATCAGCAAAATCAAGTCAAAAGACAATATTGTTAAATCTAAATACAAATATTGACTTTATAGAATTGAGAATTAGAGGAGATAATGAAACATAACTATAAGATCAAAATAGTCCAACATTACTTAATTTGAATGGAGGGTTGAATTTTATAGAATTTATAATTAAAATAATTAATGTTCATATTAAATGTAATCTGCAAATTCAATAATTGAAAGTAAATCAATAAAATTCATATAACAGAAATAATAATATGTAAATAGATATGCATAAATAAATATAATGAACGGTAAAATATTTCATCACATAAAATTCAAGGATATGTACATATACATATATCCATGAAGTATATATATATATATATTTTTTTTTATTTTTTTTTTGACGGGTCATGAAGTATAATCTAAAGAACATTAGAAAGTGAATATATACATATGTCCATAATATAATCTATTATAATAATTTGAGAAAGTGAACATACACATATATTCGTGGAGTATAAAGAATAATGTGTGTCAATTATAGATACACATGTCCACCGAGTACAATTTATTATAAATCGAAATATTAAAAAACGAAAATCGTTTATATGAAAAAAATTGTCATTTGTAAATCAGTGAAAGATGGTGAGAACACTTCAGTTCACTCTTCAAATTCAAATCACAATGATCCAGAAAAAATGATTATCAATGAAAAAAATCAAACACAGTGATAAATAATTTAAAACAAAATACATCAAATACAGATTTTCGTATCAACGAAATATGATGAAAATTGTACACTCTTAAAATTAAAATTCTTCGAATCTTCAAACCTTTTTTTGCAAATCTTCAAACTTATGATAAATAACTCCAAAATCTCTAAATGTCTGATGACTGGATTTAAACTCTTCAACAAATCTTCAAGCATTGACGAATAAAAATCGACAACTAAACTTCATATCTATACTAAAATATACAATTATATAATCGATTATAACGAACGTTTACAATAATCCTAACTCCATAAGAAACATAAAACACAAAAGTAAGAAGATGAGAATGACAAAAAAAAAAAATGGGTATAAATCCGAAAAAAAATAAAAAATTGCTTCTACAATTAATGATTTAATCTTGAGGTCCATATTTCATCAAAAAAATGATCAATGGTAAAAAAAGAAGAGTGACATAAAATGAATGAATTAATGTCAATTAATTAGTTGTCATTTGTTAAACATATCATTATCAGCAATAAAAAAATGAACGGTCACGTTGATGATGAAAAAAACTAATCAATGGCCAATAATGTTTCCCGCCTAAACTAATCTTCAAAGTATAGAGTTAGATTTAACACAAACATAAATATTAAAAAATAGATAAAATTACCCTTCGTCCTCAACTTCAATGTTAACCTTCGAGAAAATTTCATTTTACGTCCTGTAACTTAGGTCTAATCCAATTTATATCCTGTAAGTTTTAACTTTTTCGATTTACGTCCTTTTTTGTCCAATTTACATCATTTCCGCCGAAATTTTTTAAATCTCACCGAAATGTGAGGAATAAATTGGGATTCCGGCCAAATAGTCCAATTTACGTCCTTTAAATTTAAAAATTAAAATTTAATAACTAAAATTTTCTAAAAATCCCATTAAAGATTTAAAAAATCTAAAAGTATCATTAAAAATCCAAAAATCTCCTTAAAATTAAAAAAATATAAAATGTGTAAAATAAAATTTAAAATATATCACTAAAATTTTGAAAAATATCATTACAAATTATAAAATATGTAAAATAAAAATAAAAAATTCTAAAATTTTGAAAATACAAAAAATAAAAAATTCTACAATTCAAAGAATGGAAAATGTGTCTGTCAAAAAAAAAAAAAAGAATGGAAAATGTGGAATTTAAAAATTAAGAAATTCAAAATCTCATTAAAATTTCGTAAAACTCTAAAAAAATCTCATTAATTTATTAAAAATGTATAGATTAAAAATTACTAATTCTACAAATCTAATAAAAATAATAAAAATTATTAACATTTCATTAAAAATCACATTTGATTCAAACTCGTCTGCCATTAAAGTTTTGCTCGAACTCCTAAAAATTTTGGATCCCACAAGATTTTTCAACTTACCGTCGAGGTTGAGTGGAAGTTCCACATCTTGATCGATTTTGGAACCGTCCAAAATTCATATTCACGATATTTTTAAAATTGTGGAATTTTTTATTTTAAATATTTATAAAATTTTAATTTATAGATTTTTTTATTTTTATGAGTTTTTAGAAAGAAAAAATTTACACATTTTTAGATTTTTTGAATTGTAGAATTTATAATTTTTTTTAGATTTTTTATATTTATTTTACACAATTTATAAGTTTTTAATGGGGTTTTTAAATTTTTAATGACATTTTTTAAAATTTTTAATGATATTTTCAGAATTTTTTAATTATTAATTTATAATTTTCAAACATAAAGGATGTAAATTGGACTATTTGATCGGATTTCCAATTTTTCGGTGGAAAGAGCGTAAATTGGACCGAAAAGGATGTAAATTGGACACCCTAGGACGTAAATTGAAAATGTGAAAACTTAAAGGATATATTATGTATTAGGCCTAAATTACAGACGTAAAATGAAATTTTCTCTTAACCTTCTAAACATGTATTCCTTCTTCAACAACAGTCTCAATAGGGTGTATACGGACCACAAAAACAATGATATCTTACAAAAATATTGTACAGATTATAAAAGTATTATATATGATGTAGTAGCCATAAAGTATTATAAAAAATAAATTTACAATATAAATAATGTAAAACAAATAAACTTTATTTATTTATTTTACCTATCTGATATTTAGCTTCATCTTGACCAAACAATTTTTAATTTTTCAAAACTCTTGAAAGAGTAAGGAGATTTTAATAACTATATATCTGAACAACACTGAACATAGTATTGTTTTGGAATTGAAGCTTATAAAGATTATTGATTGTCAATAATTTTCCAGTATTAATTGACTGGATTTTTTTTGTATAATATAACTTGAGCCTTCTCGAAACTTATTCTCAAATTTTTAAATTAGAAATTTTCGAATAGTAGCATGAATTTTGAAGTATATATCAAATATTAATTATATATTTTTTTAATATAATAAATCTATTTAAACGGTATTAGAATAAGATAAAAAAAAGAGTTGTCGGAAAAATAATATTATAAAAAAAAATTGTGGCCTTAAATCATTACTCATAATGTATTGTGTCCTTACAACCTTAACCTTAATTGTTCATTGTTCCTTAACTGGACTGGATGTTTGAAATTGATGAGATATGAACAACATTTTCTTACAAAAAAAATTACTATCAATCTAAACACATTGTTAGATAAATTGACTGAAAAATGTGATTTAGTTAAATTTTACTATATATTCTTTATAAATTACTTAAAAAATATAAATTATTTATCCTTTAATTTGAATAAACCTTTTTAGAAGTTGATTCAACAAATCTTTTAAAAGAACGTAATTTTACTTTTTTGGTTAAAAAATCTACTTATATATAATGGGAAAATAGGACTTAAAACTCATAATTTAATAGTCTATAATTGTGAATATATAATTGATTAAACTATGCAAAATAACAAAGGTTTTAATTGTTACGATTATTTAAGTGTTATATCATATATGATTATTTTTTTAATTTTTTTATCTTAAATGTAATTAAATGAGTTTAAATATTTTATACTGAAATTTTGGAACTACTTTAGGCATTTTTAAATTCAGATTTAATTATGGTATTACTTTAGTCATTTTTTAAAATAAAAATTGAGATTTTAATTTTAGATTTAATGAATGTTTAACTAATACTTATACTTAATTGATTAAATTATGCAAGATAATAATGACTTAAATTATCTTTAATGGGGTTATAAAACTCCATAATTTCTGGAGATAATAAATGTAATGTATAGATATATATATATATTAAATATAATAATCAATATTCTTAATAATATGAAGTAAAAAAGAATTTAATTATACAAATAATCATCGATTTTATGGGAATACCTTGATTTGAATTTTATATTGGAACATGTGTAAATAGTTAGCATTAAAATTTTGAATTAGTTCATTAAGTTTATCTGTTCTTGTGCCTAAATTTTCGACTAATAAGTAGCAATCATAAATTTAGATTTAGAATCAACAATAATTAGCATTAAAAAAAATTAAATTAATCCATTAAATAATTAGCATTAAATTGCTGGATATAATCATCCGCATAAATTTAGATTTTCTAAGATTTTGACTAAAAAGTAGCAATATAATTTATAACAAAATATATATCCATGCATACTTATAAAAAAAAATTAAAAATTATTAAATAAGATGTAAATAGAATTAAAAAAATTACTTTATAAATAAGTTAAAAAGTTTCTTAGTTTGTGATATAACAATAGTTGACAAAATATATATTCATAAAATAAACAAAAAAACAAATAATTAATAATAAAATACATTAAGACGAAATAAATTACATATTCTTAATCATATATATTAATACGAAAGATACAATAAGTAAAATACATATATAACACAACTTGGATTGAATTAATAATATTACACTGTAAAGTACTTGAAACTAAAGTAAAATAAATTAAAAAAATGAAATTTAAGTGTAAAGAAAATTCATTTATAAGTATAACAAATCTTATCAGAAGATTATACAACATGTAAAAATATATAAATAATTGTGACATTTTTTTTTTAATGATACTAAAATATACAATGATCTTTTCATTCATAAAAAAATTTAAAATACAAAAGATATTTATAAATTTACAAAAAAGACTACATCAAATACAAAAAAATATTTAACAAACTATATATCATTAACCTAATAGAACATCTTTAAACATTCAAGGTTTCTTAAAAAAAAAAAACTTAAAACCTTAATGATATATATATATATATATTCATAAATCTTGAAGCATCTTCAACAAATCTTCGAATAACCCTTCAAAATTTCTTCAAGAAAAATCTTCAATCTTCAATGAGTAACACCAAATCCATGAACAATTTTCAAACATCTTAAACTAATCTTCGAATTTTTACAAAAAAATAAAATAAAATGACCAACTACATCACAAACCTACATAAAAAAATAAATTTACAAATAATCTAAAAGAAAATTTTCAAACCTTCAAAATATCTTTTAAAAAAATCTTGAATCTTCAAACGAATAACAACAAAATCTTCGTAAATCTTCAAACATCTCTAACAAATCTTCGAGTAAACCTTCAAGACCTCTTCAATTAACAATGAATAACACCAAAGTCTTGAAATATCTTCAACACATCTAGAAAAATACATATAAAATAATAAAAAAAAAATCTCATAAAACAATATTACATTACAAACTTACAGAAAAACGAAAATTGAGATGATGAGAATGATCTAAAAAAGAGAGGAATATATAGGGAAAAAAATTATAACGGTTCCTAAATTTAAGCTTTGATCCAAAGGATAAAATTTGATCAACATAAATCAACGGTTAAAATTAAGAAAGATAAAAGCGAGATATTAATTATAATTAGTATAGAAAATTACTATAATTATCAAAGAAAAAATGAACGGCCATGATGATGATGAAGAAAAGAGATCAACGGACGAAACAGTTTCCCGCCTAAACTATAAAAGGAAATCCGTAGGTGTATTATATTAGTATAGATTTGGAAGCAACGAGCAATCGAGGAGGGATTCCAGATCCTCAATGAGTGGAACCAGCTGTGCAGGCCTCGTACCAGTAGCAGAGGCCAACGGAGGTGTTCGGGATGGCACAAACTCGAATGGGGTGGAGCGAAACTTAACGTAGAAACGGGGTTCTTCACGATCAACAATGAAACGAGAATAAACACGATGTTACGAGACGATGAGGGTGATTTCTTGGCGGCTCTTTCTTTGATTATAGAGGGATGCATTGATGTAGCGACTGGAGAAGCAATAGAATTCTATGAGGCATTATCGTGGGTTCGTAATCTACAGCTTGAGAATGTCACTATCGAAGGAGATGCCAAACGGGTTACGGATGCAATTTCCTCAAATGCTTTGGATGACTCCTCATTTGGTGATTTTATTTGGAGCTACGGAGGTTATTTGATGGTTTAAATAATTGTTCGATCTCTTTTGTAAAGCGTGATACTAATGTTTATGCACATATTATTGCTAGGGTGTCTCGATCTTTTGAGGGCCCGTTTACTTGTGATGATCCACCTGACTTTGTGATTGGACTTCTCCAAAATCCTTGCATTTGCTACGAATAATGACATTGTTTGCCGATAAAAAAAAGTAGAGTAAAATTTATTTATTTTATTTTTATAAATCTTTTGTGATATCTCTAAGATTTGCAAACACAATTGATGAAAAAAAAGCGTACCTACTAACACTTAGGGATGTTTGTTTTAGATTGAGAAATTCAAATTTGAGATTTTAAAATTCCATTCATTATAATTTGAGATTTAAATTTAGAATTTTAAAACTCTACTATACAAATACCTTATAAACTCTACAAAAGTCAATCCTATAAATACATATAAATCCTATTTAAATACCTATATAAATGTATAATTCTATATTATAAAGTTAAATCACACGCCACTTAAATTTTAAAACAAACATAAAACATAAAAAATATTAAAATTTTAAAATTCACTAAATTTTAAAATTCGAATTTCAAAATTCTCAAAATCTCAAAACAAAGACCCCTTAGTGATTTATACTCGAGTATGCACGTTAGTTCAATATTTCATCTTTCATGTACCATCACGTATAAATATAAATATTCATGTACCATCACGTATAAATATAAAATGAGTGTATTTATTAATTTTGTTGGGATTAATAATTGGTCTTTAATTAAAAAAAAAACATTATTATGTAGCAATGGTATGATAGAAGAATGCGTGATTCACACATTTAATTATGAACAGTTAAATAAAATATTCGAATTGCATTAGAAACCTAATCATCATGGATCTTTTTATAAAAAAAAAAATCATCAAACTAGCAGAAAATTGTAGAGCTATTAGTAATAAAAACAATAGAGATAAACACGGATAAAGAATCAAAGACATCAATAAAAATAATAGAGAGAACCACGGACAAAAAATTAAGAACTTCTGAGAAAATGATAAACAAATTGCAAATAAAATCTCGAACTTGTAAGAGGAAGTTTCAATAGATGGGGTAATAACAAACACAATCATTAAATCAACAATTTATATGCATACATATTAATGGTAATGGAAATGGAAATAAAATTTTATATATAAAATAAATAGAATAGGTGAAACTTGAAAGTAATTTGTGAGGAAAAAAAAAAAAGTATGAAAACTTTTGGAATTTATTAATTTTTTTTTTTTGGGATGAGATTAAATATTTTTATATTAAATTTATTTTTATTTAGGAATCACATACTGTAATTTTAGAGTCCTATAAGTAATTTCTGGGAGGCTACTTTTCACTTTCATCCAACGCCAGTTGGAAAACCCCTTTTCTTTCTATTCCCAAATTTGGAACCAAACCCTCGCACGATTTCGAACGGGAAGAAGGTATAGGGTAGAAAGTGGAGTAACAATGGATGCGCTGAGGAAGCAGTTGGATGTGCTGATGGGAGCCAATCGCAACGGCGACGCTCAGGAGGTGACGCGAAAGTACTTCGATCGTGACGTCTGCCGCCTCTTCCTCGCCGGACTTTGCCCCCACGAACTTTTCCAGCTTACGGTACGAATTTATTTACTATTTTTCTAGTTTTAAAAGTGTAGAAGATTGTTTTTATCGACGCTTTACTGCCAGAAATTGATATAGAACTGGGGATACCAAGTGATTTTAGTGTTATACAAATGAATCCAATAATATCGTTAAGTGATTATTATGTATTTAAGTTTCGAAATATTCATGAAGTTAATTTTTTTATTTTTTTACTTGGAGACCATGAATTTGATTTTGACTCAAAGTGTTAAGAGCACCACGAACAAAAATTAAAATAGTGGTGTGTGATTTATTCGGAAAATACATTTTTGTGTTTAATTTATTCCCCTATTCGATTTTTGGTGTAGAAAATGGACAAGGGACCATGCCCCAAGGTGCATTCTTTGCAGTTGAGAAAAGAGTATCCTTTACCCAAGGAAAATGTGCAACCTTTGTTGATTTTTTTTGTTATTTCTTCCTCTTTGTTTGGTGGAGTTTGATCATCCCCTGTGATACCTTAAACATTTTCTTTAGATATGAGGATTGTAAAGGACAGGGCATTGATAATTATGACAGGGATTTAGAGGATAATATAGACAGACTTATTGTTGAGTGCGATCGTAAAATTGAAAGAGCTCTAAAGAGACTTGACGAAGAGGATGCTAAAGCAGCTGTTGCGATATCTGTATCCGAAGTTACCCTGGTAGATTACTGTATTTCTATGTCTTCTCTTTCTGATCCTTCAGTTTATTCTGCGACACAGTGAATTAATTTTGTGGCATTAGCAGACACCAGAAATTGTTGAGATGTCGAAGCAAATTAAAGAGAAAATGAAAGAAGCCGATCAAATGGGTAAGTTTACTATGAACATGCCTGTTGTAGGTGGAATTATGGTATACTATAGGTTCTTATTCCAAAACTTGTACTCTTAAATTTATTTGAAGATCAGTGACGCGTAGTCTAGATTATGTGCAATTTTTATTACTGCATGTCTTACGTTTTGAATTTTTTATTAATTTATCCATTGCTATTAGTAATTTCAGCAATGACCTACTCTTACCATTGAACATCATATATACGTATAAGCAGTATGCATTTATCTTAATCTGCTTAGACTTCAGTCTGCTGATGCTACTGAGTATTATTTGGTAATTTAGATCTCGAAGGCAAGACAGACATGAAGATTAGAGCTCTGGAAGAGGTTGAAGAACTTAGAATCAAAAGAGCAGACAAACAGGTTTTAAAGAACTTGGAATTTTACATAATATTTGCATGACAATTTTGTAGCCCCAGAATATGTTTTGATTGCTGTTTAATTGCAGTCTATGCTTCTATTGGATGCTTTCAACAAAGATCGTGCATCTCTTCCTCAGCCCCTGACAAATGCTCCCGAATTGGCTCCTTTGCCTCCAGCTGTTCCAGATTCTCACATACAAGAAATGATCAATGAAAAGCTAAAGAAAGCTGAAGAGCTAGGTAAGATTTTATTTGGAATGTTTTAGAGGTACAATTTCCTTTTAAAAAAAGGATTCACGAGCAGTGAGTGGTAAAATGCTTGTTCTGAGTGTGTATAGTACTATAGTATATTCATTGGTTTTTGAATTTATTATCTTTGTAATTTTGGAAGTAGAACTTTCTCATTGTTTATTGTTTCTCTAGCCATTTGGGTCTTTTGTTTGCCAGGTCCTTGTTTTAGTGGGAGTATCAAAGTCTGCTTAACCGTAAATTTAATGAAATAGAATTAAAAAGCTCACTTTGGTTGGAAATTTAATGATTGGTTTTATTTTTTCTTGTCACCTTTTGATATTTATATTTTTTGGCTGATAATAAATGAATTTTTTTCCCATTTTGTGTATTCTTCAGGTGAACAGGGGATGGTAGATGAAGCACAGAAAGCATTGGAAGAGGCTGAAGCACTCAAAAAGGTTTTTATCTACTTTATGAATTTCAATTAGCACAATGTGTTTTGCCTATATTTTTTCGCATTGCAATTCTGTGCTATTACTTTTTTTTTTTGCCCTTCTTGTCCAGTCAATTTGCCACTTTATATTTCTGCTTCACCAGACACATTATCACTCTGAGCTTGGCTTAAATTTGACCATTTGACTGAATCTTCATATGATCCAGCTGCCAGCTCGTCAGGCACCTGTACCGGATTCCTCAAAGTACACTGCCGTTGATGTCCGGATTGTGAGTTCCTGCCTCTCTTTTCTGATATTTTTTAATAATTAGTCGCACACTATATCAACTAATTACGATTTTAGCCACTTCAATTGAATATATGGTAAATAATAAACTGATATTTGAGGTACATTTCTACTGGTTCATGGTGTGATGGAAACCACCAAGTCTGCCACTCTGATACCAGTTTCCAGTTGAAATGTTTCAATTTATCTTTGAACCTAAAATTAAATACAAATTGGAATTCCGTCTAGTATGCGACTCTTTTTTTTTTTTGATGGAAGTTAAATACCCATCCCTTTTTTCCCCTCCCCATGACTCGAACCCAGGACCTAAGGCCTAGGTAGTGGTGCTCTAACCACTTGAGCTATCCCACTTTGTCGACCCATGACTCTGATACATTATGTTTACATGCTTTTACAGACTGATCAGAAGCTTCGTGTCTGTGACATTTGTGGAGCATTCTTGAGTGTTTATGACAGGTAAATTTATTTGTTGATCTTGCAAATTATTTAATGTTCTTCTTAGAATTAGCATGGCATAGTAGTTACAAGAGTTTCCCATACTTCATTGTTTGACCTGGCGATTATACCTCCTTGTCACCAGCAGGCTTTTGGGCCCTTACGAGGATAACTTTTGCAGCTAAAGAATGTGCGTTATTTTCTGTTTTATATTTGTAGATCATGCCATTGTAACTAGACAATCTATCAGGATTCTGTATTACAATTTGTTATATATTAATGGTCTTGAGCTTGTTATTACAAGAGAGTTTGTGTATTTGGCTTTCAGTGATCGCCGTTTAGCTGATCATTTTGGTGGAAAGCTCCATTTAGGGTACATGCTAATTCGTGAAAAGCTAGCTGATCTTCAGGTATGAACATATAATCTACTATGTGTTTTCTTAATGTTTCCCATTTTTGGAATCAATAAGATCTTCTTGCTTGTTAAGGCAGAAGTGCTGCAACTTTAAAGGTGGAATCTCATTAGTTTCTGCGTGTGTGTTGCTAGTGGTTTATCTTAGTTTGTGCACTCGAGTTAGTGGCATCATTTTGTTTGCTTTGCATAGAAGATTACTCATTCTTTCTTACCTAAGTTGGTACTCTGAATATTTTGGTTCAGGTGCTGCTATAATCTTTCAATTACTTCTATAGAGATTCTCAGTTTACTTGTCCTCTGTGAGTTTTTCTTATCCTAGCAGAAGTGTCAATTCATAATTGCTTCAATTTTGATATTGATGAAAATCAGTGTACTCTGCAACATACATGGGGTTTGAGGAACTGAAAAGATAAGTAAACTGTGGGCAACCATCCGCTAGAATTTAAGGTATGGTCTCTCAAATAGGATTATTAACTAATGAGAGGAAAAAACCGATTGGCTCAATCATGAAAAAAGACTATTAAGGAATTGGAGGGATGAAGATAAAGAATTAGGAAAAAAAAATTGTTAACATAGTGATCAAGGTGTACTAGCGTGTGAATCTGCAGTCACAGGTGATTTCTGACCCAACTTCACTTGGTATGGTGTTGACCAAGTATGGTAACTCTGGTTTCCCTTGGTCTCTGTTACAGTTTACTGGTGTGTATACAGTTTTTTATGCAGAGTATTACGTATTCTACAAAATTTCAATATCTATTTCATGCTTTCTTGTTTCTCAAACAACATTTGAGAAGTTCTAAATAGTGCAACATGCATGCAATGCCATATCTTTCTGATGTAACAAAACGTGCCATGTATAACTCACGGCTCCCAGGTATCTGCAATGAAACCTTGCGATGATTTTTGGTGATTAAAAACTGTCTCTCCAACTGATCTTGAAAAACTGAGATTTGACTAGAAGGGCATTGAAGTTTCTTCAGTTGGTTTGAACCTTAATATGTGTTTTTTTGTTTTGTTTTCTCATTTATACTTTACACGGTATGAAATGCAATATGTTATATATCAAATGTGATTCCCCTTTTTATCATTATCAGGAAGAGAAGAACAAGAAACGTAAAGCCCTTGAAGAAGAGAGAAGGTTGATGTGAATTTATAATTGCAACACTGGAGCCCTTTTTCCCTTTTTTATTTTTTATTCAACCTTTTCTTCAATGATATAAAGGTGATAACATTATAGTTGTTGTTCAGATCAAAAGAGCGAAAAAGCCGGGATCCTGAGAGAGAATCTAGCAAGGACCGTGAAAAAGGTGATAGAAGGGATAATGATTACAGGAACAAAGACCGTGATAGGCATTATGAACGCAACCGTGGTTATGATCGTGAGCGTGCAAGAGAGAGGGACAGTGCACGCAGCCACGACTCAAGGAGTCACCGAAGATCTCGTTCCCGTTCAAGAGATTATGATCGCCACAGGTTCCATTTCTGAGCCTTAGTTTAGTCCTCTATGTACTCTCTAATTTATTATGTTTACAAGAAATACCCATTTTAACCTCATGTCTGTTTCTCCCTGCCAGGCGTAATGATCGGAACTAGCTGGACAACTAATTATTGAGGCGTCTGCAGTTAGTATTTTCTATTTACCAATGCTGTGGTGTTGCATATGAAGATATTACTCGTCCTGAATTGAATTCGGGGTTTCGGATATTGGATCTTTTGTTAGCTTAATTTTATTTCTTCTTTGCTCAACTGAAGTTGCTGGTCATTGATATTATTGTTTGAACTTGTGGATCAAATATCTTAAAGCTGCTTTTTGAGGACTTAGTGACCAATACCTTCCCATCATTCTATTCAAGTTACTACTGCTTTTCTATTATACCATTTGATCTAGATGGCAAGGCAGGTAGATTACTACATGTAGTACTTTGTAGCTTGGTATTGATATATGTTGATGTTCTTCTGTGATTACCTGAACAGATGCACTTTTTTTTTATCTAGACGTTTTAAGATTTTTTTTCACACTTTCAATATGAAAAATAACTACAAAATTAATGCATCACATCATTTTAAAATTGTTGCTTGGACTTATTTTACATTTTATTAAATTTTATTTACACCTTATCAAATAATTGTTACACTTTACTAAATTATTTAAAATACTTTTTTTAAATTTGTTCCTGCATAACATCATGGTATGGAGCATATTGAAGGATAAATCTACAAATGGTGCCTTCTAAACTCGCCTAAATTGCAAAAAATAAAATAAAATTGGTAAGTATTTGTTTTATTTTGAAAAATGACAAAGGTTGTGTTTTTGTTTATTTTACAGAATTTACTTTTATTTACAATAGTAAAACAAGCAACACCCAAAAGAAAACTAAAGATAAATTATTATTATTATTATTATTATTATTATTATTATTATAATAGTGGTGTGAAATAATAAAAAAGTTTGTCATGGATAGTCCACGTGTCTCCCGCACATTTGAAAAGATGCAGCCCTTGTTGTTCTCCCTCCTCTTAGCCTAGCCCTAGGCTATAATCTCAAAAATCTGAAAACCTGCAACTTACCCAAATCACAAAATTTCCCAAAAAAAATGGCGCCCTATTTTCACCCTACAACAACAATGATCACAATCTCAATGATATTCTTCACCCTAACCCTATCCTCCGTCACCGCCGATCCCCTCACCTCTCCGGTGGCTTCGTTTCACCAAGTCCTCCAATCAAATGATCTTCCAATCGGCCTCTTCCCAAAAGACATTTCCAATTTCTCCTTCGACCCTTCCTCCGGTCGCTTCGAGCTCCATTTGCTCTCACCTTCCCCCTGTGAGGCCAAATTCGAGACACCCGTTAAATACCAATGGAACATCACCGGAAGCGTCAGTCACGGGAAAATTTCTCATTTGTCGGGGGTTGCTGCGCAGGAGCTGTTTCTATGGCTACCCGTGAAGAATATTCAGGTTGATATTCCCAGCTCCGGATTGATTTACTTCGACGTTGGTATGGTTTTTAAGCAATTTTCCTTGTCCTTGTTTGACACGCCCAAGGATTGTAATGCTTTAAAGGGGAATGATGGAGGAGATGACGATGTGTTCTTTTTGGGTGATCACCTTGAGGTTGGTGTTTATTTAATTCATGATTATTCCCTATTTATGCGTTTGTTTACCCTATTATTTTGTGTTAGAATTGGGGCATTTGGTTTTATGCAGATTCTGCTCTTCATTTCGTGTCATTGGTAACATATACTCCGTATATTCCTGTTATGTAGCTGGATAATTGTTGTATTGAGGGCATTTCAAGTTAAGATTTAATGATAAGTTGATGAAAATTTGATAAAACCATTGTCTTCCTGTATGGTATTTGGCAAGTGTTGATGCTTAGATGCCGTACTTGTTTTGAGAAGTATTTCATGTTCTGTTGCTTTAATTCTCCTCACCTTTGATTTGGCATTTCAACTATTTCAAGGACAGATGGTATTTATGTTGTTGAAATTTTTGAGTAGATATTATTCAGGAAGCTTGAGTTTTTATACAATCTGTTGACAATTTTTTGATGATTGATTTACATGTTATGTGGACTGGATATATTGACAAATTCTTGCATGTAGTTGGGTGCATTGCATGCATACAATTGAATTTTAAATTTTTAAGTGATTGTCCATTTGAGTATTTAATCCCACATTATAATCAAATTAAAATTGTAGTTCAATTGCACCATGTAATTGAGTGTATACAAGAATGACTCAGATATATATTAATTGGCAATCTAACTAATTTGTGTGTTTCTGTTGGAATATATTGAACCATCAAAAGGGAGATGCTAGTGCTGTGATGTTAATGTTGCTATTTTATTTATTGCAGAATGGATCAGAGAAGTTTGTAACACAAGAATTCGAAGATGAGGAACGAAGAGCCGATTCTTGACGAAGGATTTGATGCTAGTTAACTTGTGTCCTGTGGTGTTATAAGTTGGGTTGTAGAGTGAGTTTGTGATGAATGGATTATCTGATTTGAGTTGTATATTAACAGTATAGAATAGTTGTCTCCCCCCCTTCCCCTTGCTCCTTTCTGTATCAATATTACCAATTCTTATTTTTCTTAAAATTGAGTGTTGCACTTTCTTTTCTTGTTTGAATGTGTGTATGCAGTATTGTTGTTAATTTTGTGTAATTGTCTTGTGCTCTCACTTTTCTCTTTAATTTTTCTGTTACATGTGATTTATAATATTCTCTTATTTGTATTAAAATTTAGTGTACATTTTGCAACATACTTGACTCCAATAAAATAAAATAAAATATGAGAATTAAAAATTAACTTTGACCACAAATTGGTTTAAAATTGATATGCCCGCCGTGGGATTGATAACAAAAAATAGATATAAAAGTGAAAAGTTGGAATATTCTATCACTAAACCCTTCCACCTAAAATGGCTTCAATTCCGCTCCTCCGCCTCTCCCTTCCCCTCGACCACCGCCGCCACTTCCACCACCAACACATCAAGTCCAACGCCGTCCTCCTCCCTCATCCCCTCAAATCAACCCTCCCGTCACAACGCCGCTTCCGCTACCCATCCCAAAAGCCAATCACCACCACCACCAGGTGCTCGTACACTCCGACCCCCGCCGCCGACCGCCTGATCTCCGCCGTCTCCTACTTTCTGCCCTTCTTCAACGGGCTCCAATACGGGCGCTTCCTCTTCGTTAAGTACCCAATTCTGGCAGTTCCGTTCGAGCCCCTTATCCCTCTCCTCTCGCTCTACCACTCGGTCCCGTACGCCAGCTTCGTCACCTTCTTTGGCCTCTACCTCGGAATCGTCAAAAACCCTAATTTCAGCCGCTACGTTAGGTTCAACGCGCTGCAGGCTCTGGTTCTCGATGTGCTGCTGGTGCTCCCGGTGTTGGTGCAGAGGATAATTTCCCCAGGCCGATCGGGGATCGCCCTGAAATTGACGGCTTGGGCCTATTCTGGGCTTTTCTTGTTTGTTTTGGCCTGTTTCGTGTATGGGCTTGTCTCCAGTATTATGGGTAAGACTCCGTATCTGCCCTTCGTTGCTGAGGCTGCGGCCCGCCAGTTGGAATGATCTTATTGGGCCTACTTTTATCCTGTTGTTTCCTTTTCTTTTACACATTTATTAGGGCATGATGTTTTTTTGTATGAAAATTGAGCTTACGAACATTCACATTGTTGCCTATTTTGGAAATAAAGTTGAGATTATAAAACGTATCCTCTTTCTAATGTACGTTGATGAGGTTTTTTTTGTTGTTGGTTAAATTATTGTTTTTAACCAGTGTATTAAGCATATTTATTGACACACCCTCGTGATATAGTCCACACCAAAAATAAGTAAAGAGTGCGTGAAATAAATAAGTAGACACACAACACGATAAGGATATGTGTCAATACGACATGAACACGATAATTTTCGTGCCGATCTGACACGACACGACACGTAACATGATAACAATACGAAAATAAATTACATTTAAATATATAAAAAGCTATCGTGTTATTATCGGATACGTGTCATTATCGTGTCGTGTCATATCAGGTAAATAAAAGGTTAATGGATTATCTGTTAATTTTATCGTGCTTAAAGGGTCGACACGAACCCAATAAGGCCAAACACTAATCCGCTATTTTCATGTCGGATTCGTATCATGCTATCGTATCTTGTCGAAAATTGCTACCCCAAGTTAGCATAGGTTTAGAACTAAGGAGTATGTTAATTTCTAGGTATTAGTTTCAAACTGCAAACAATTTTTGAAATTGAGGTTTTAAAAAAAAAGTATATATATACATATTTAGTTCAAATCTATAGCACTACTAGCTTCATACAACACTATTTCACACATGAATTTATCACTTTAGTTATGAGAAATGGGTGAATATAAAAAATATAGTACGGAGTATCAAAGTTGCATTAGATGTTCAAGGAAATATGAATAGTTACATGGTTTACGTTCAAGGAAACTGATCAAATTAAAAAAAAAAAAAAATCATCTTTCAGTTACATCAAATCTAAGACCACATACTCAAATCATAAACAAGACTGGTAATGAAGATGTTAACAAAGTAATAGAGAAAATAAAATAAAGGTCCCAATAACTTCTAAATCTGAAGCCAAAAAAAACCCGCTCATAACCAAAATTAAGAAAAATTAAATAAATTCCTCAGCTCTCAACATGCCTAGGTTGAAAGAACACCCTCCTCCTACTCCTGTGCAGATTTTGGCTTCTTTTGCACTATGGTTCAATCATAAAGAGAGGCTGTAAACAATGAACATCATAGAGTTAGTACAAATGCGAAGAGGTAGGTTATAGGTAATAAGTGTCAAGAGGTAATAAGTGTCAGAGGGTATGTTCGGGAAACTCACAGTATCGATGCTGACAGGCTTGCCATCCTCAGCAACTACCTCAACTATTGTTCCAGACTGATCGGCCTGCAGAGGTGGTTGATCCATAGGTAAGATGAGAAAATCGAATAGGAGTCGATTATTCAATTTGTATTCAGACATTACAGACTGAATCAAATCCATAGATATATTATACAATAGCAACAATAAGGCAAAGGGAACTAAACTAAGAACACAACATTCTTCAATTTCAATGCGCACAAGGTAAGTTCCAGTGTAGTCACAGCCTGGATTTCAGTCTTAGGACATAATATTGTTATAATTTGGATAAGTAGGAAAAGAGAATTAACCTAGGACTAGTCTGGCAGCAGAAGTCAATCTATTGTTTCTTTTCCAACTCATACTATAACTAACCTCAAATCAGCAAACCAGATAGTGTTTTGATTATGCTATCGTGTAATATCTCAAGCTTTCAAAATTATTCTGAGATGGAAGAGAAAAAGGAAATGTACTATTAGAAGCTCTTTAACATGATTATATTCTACCTTACTCAGAGGATTATATGGTGTCACAACTCACAATGATATAGGTCTTTCATGGACATGATTGCTTCAAGAATAAATTATCAGTAGCAACTCCCATGAGATCCCAGTTCATCATAAATAAGATACATTACTAAAAATCTTGTCCCCGCGTCCTAATCATCGGTTAGTTTAGGGTACAACATGAGTTTTGCACGCACAATATCAATTTCCAACAGTCTCTAAGCCAACATTTCAATTTTCAATGAGCCACTGAACTAGATGCTCTTAAGTAGGAATTAAGCAAGGCTTGCTATCTTGGATTATGAGATGTGAGGCTCATGGGAACATTAAAGTCACAATCTTGAGTTCAGGGCAATTGTTTAACAAAAATGGAAACAGAAAAAGTCCAGAGAGCAAAAATAATCAGCTATAGACATCAACAATAAAAAGCAGAAACAATTGAAAGCTCTGGTGGCAGTATCTAATGCATATGAAAAATGCTTACTTCTATTTCATTCATCAACTTCATTGCTTCAATGATGCACAAAACTTGTCCCTTCTGTACTTTATCTCCAACCTGTGAAGATAGTAGCATGCAACGTAAATGTTCTGAGAGATAATTATAAGAATCAGAGGATAGAATGAATTTGGAGCTTTATAATGCCCTTACAAATAATGTGTACTATTTCTTGCTTATAGTTGAAACACTTATCATCAAACATTCATGGAACTATTCAAGGAAAAGCAGCCCTCACATTAAATGACATCAATTCAGAAACACGTGTGTTCCGCTTACTAATTCTTGTCACATTTATGTTACCTTCACAAATGGTGGTTCACCAGGTGCTGGACAACGGTAGAAGGTTCCTGCCATGGGGCATTTTACAGGTCGATGGGAAGACTTAGATGGTTGGGCCTTGGGTGGAGAAGGTGCTGGAGTGGGCGAAGGTGCTGCAGCAGGCACTGGAGATGGTGCCGAAACTGTTTGGACGGCAGGCTGAGGTTGAGACTGAATATATGTAATAGGAGGAGAGGGGGGTAGAGGCATGGCCTCCTTTTTGCGTATTAAGATCTCACAGTCGAATTGCTTCAACTTTAGTTCTACAATATCTTTAGAATCAACCAGCCTGCATGAAAGGAAGATGTTGTGACTTCATATGAAGTACGAGATGACTTAAAGGGATCATATAATTGAGAAGCATACTTGACAAGACTTGAGACTTGAGCGATAAATTCACTAATTGAAACTTCAGATGCTAAAGTGGTTGATGTAGGCTCACTGGATTCGGTTTCAGCTGGTGAAATCTCTGATTCAGCAGTGGAGGCTGAAGCTTTTAAGGATCCATCCATACCAGGCTTGAAGAGCAAAAACATCCAAGAAAGGGTTTTTTAGTAAAGAACACAATTTTGGAAAGAGATTCTCAAACGGAAAAATTTGTGGGTTAAACCTTACCTCCTTCAGTTGAGCTTTTACCACGGAAGAACAGTTCCAACCAGCCTGCAAGCCCTGCAAAACATACATATTACAAAGAGAAGAGAATGAAGAGGCAAGTACCGAGAAAATGATAAGCAATGCAATTCAATTGTTTGATTCCATTGAAAGCCTAGGCTAAATAAGAATGAGTAAACGCAAATTGAGTTGGCATATAACAGGATTCTTGCTCCCTGGTAAATTTTGAAATGAGCAAAGTAAAAATAAAGAGAGCACGAGAATTTCTTCAGTATCTTTCACAACCAATAGACATAAATGTAAAGATACACTCTCACAAAAGAAAGGTAGAAGCTTTGAATGCCTACAAACTTTTAAAAAAATGAACAAAGCCCTAGAATTACTGATTTACAGATTTCTAACTTTTAAACTTGTCTTATTTCAAAAGTTCTTTAGGGAAAGGGATGCAGCTATAAAGTTAAACGCTGTTTGATTCCTGGATGCGCCTACTGGAGAGATACATTATGGATTATTCTTTCAGCAAAACTATTATAAGAAGATTCAGAAATCTACGCATTAGATTTCTTGAACCAGTACTAAAATCGGGAGCTTGACGCACAAATCTGCTCCTTCCAAGTCGAGCTCCAATAATCTTGGAAACAAAATAAATCAATTAGCTGAAACAAAACACAGCATCTCAGCATGAAGAACCACACTAGTCACTACCTAAACTTCCTACACTCTCACGGATCGATCTCACAACACTCTCCTCAGTAAAATAGCAACCAATGATTTAACAAATGAGATTAAAAACACAATTACCCAAAAAAGTGAAGAGTTCATCATACCTTGGAAGAGAGGCGGAGCTTAGGCCTGGGAGAAAGGCGAAAGGATACCCTGCTGGAATTAGAGCGAATGAAGAAATGGCGATGGGAAAGCGGTAAATAATTGGAAGATTTGTGAGCATTCTCCGTGACGGAGGCCGCCGCTGCTCCAAACGACGTCGCCATTGCGCCGAACAATCAGTCGCAGTGAGAGAGAGGGAGAGTTTGGGGATCCGCAAGAGAGTGCCAGAAACAGGGCTCGATGAAACCAAAGAGTGGAGATAACAGCTGTGTATCTTTGCGTGATGGAACGGCGCCGTTTGGATAGTGGATGGGGCCACGTCAGCCGAGTGGGGCCCGGGATTGCTCTTCTATTGACTTGTACACCGTGTTGCTGGAGAAGTACCCACGGAACTGAGCCTAGTTGCGGAGTCTTGTGCGGAAATTTTTTAAATTACATTTGGGTATTTGGCTGCACTTTTTATTACAAAATGATGGAGTATAATTATACGTGAATGATTGGAAATAAAAATGATTAACCAAAATTTGAAATGAAGATTTATGTATACATGGTTAGAATTTTGGTGAGCAAAATTTAGTCTTGGCCCCTTGATTGATCCTAAGGGTTGAACTTAGGGGTATTAAGTAATCTAATACGATCATTTAATGGTAAGATACTTTAGACGGCTACATCTATTTTGTATATTAGCGATCAGACTTTTGTTAAATGTAACTACGTGGTGACATTAATAAAAGAGTATTTGTGTGTCCTTTTAATATCTCATCGCTAATGTTGGTGTACTTTAATATCCTCTTGATGTGATATTTTGCTCATTTGAGCTCATTAAGGTAACATTGATTGGAGATGATAGAATATTACATTTGTTGGGGCCTCATGATTTGGAGGCGGGTGTTCGTAAGGAGCCGACACCTACTTGACATACACGGTCTTAGCCATAATCGAGCTTCTGCATAATGGACGAGACTTTAATCTTGTGAACTTGGTTTGCTCACTTTAGGGGTATGATTGATTTACAGGGTCATGAGTCGTGAGTCGACCATCATCTATAAGTCTAGTCTGTTGAGAGGTCTAGTAGGGTGTGAGATGTGAGTCTAACACCATCTATAAACATTAATTTTCTAGAGCCTATAGTTTTTTAACAATACATTTTATATAAATGTAAAAACTATCAAATGAAGTAGAAAATCATACACAAAATATGAAGTTTATTGCATCAAATAAGTTTATTTTTTTTGAAACTCCAAATAAAATTATTAACTTGTTCAATTGTGAAGAAAGCGATGCATCATGAACCTATATTTGTTTCTATACATAAAAACATTGAATTGAGCTCTTATCTGGATATTAACTTCATTATTGTCCATTATAGACAACTTTCTTGCATTTTCAATTATCCATATTTATATATAAAAAAATAATAGAAAAAAACTGTGCTATAAAAAAACTGGATCGGACAAATGGTGAGTATTGCATGAGTATTAGTCACCAAAACAAATTAACTTAGATAAGATTAAAGTTTTCCGTCTAAGACAAATCTTTGAATTTTCAACCTAAATTTTGTGGCTGTAATTAATTACTCTTTCAAATTTTGCATTAGGTTTTTGTGCTGCAGATTTTTTCCACTTTTTTTTAATTATTAGTGTACTATTATTCAAAATTCAATGCAGTATTGCCCACAAAACCCCAAGATATTCGGACAAACCAAAAGATCCCGAGGGCAATTATGTATTTCCACGCCCCATAAACTGATGGCCCAGTTTCATCGCTCACCATAAATTCCTCTCCTCAAATTCTTTTTCTCTATCACTCACTCACCTTCCGCTAAGACATACTACTATCTACAGTTGTTGACACTGCAGTATATACAGTAGGTCGCTGAAATGGTTTTGCAGGTGTACAGTGCAGCTCCAAGGAGCTCAATGGTGCAGCCACAGGCACAGGGGATGCTTATGAACAAGCAGAGCGCCATGGTGTGCGTGGCTGCAGGTGATTACCCCCAGCTGATGAAGAGAAAGGAAAGGGGTTTGAGCATGAGTTTGCGGGTTAGGTCCAGCCTCGACGCCACTACGGCGGCGGGGACGGACGAGGAGGTGGTGGTGGTGGCCGCGGAAGTGGGCAAAGTCACGGAGGTTAACCAAAATACTTTCTGGCCTATTGTGAAAGCCGCTGGTGATAAGACTGTTGTCGTTGATATGTACACCCAATGGTGAGTTTATCATCTCTCTAATTTTGGCTACTTGTTTGATCATGTGTATATTGATCATATTTAACTCTAATTCCATTCTAGAGGACTAAGTAAATCAGATGTCTAATGATCCTTAGGCAGAGATTTGAAATATGACGATGGTTTCAATTTATGATTAATATCAATTTGCAATCTGGACAATTATTTTTTAATTCAATTGCAACATGTACTATACAAAATTGTCTAATTGCAAAGTAATTGTCCAAATAATAGTAAATTCGCAATGGATGATAATTAATAAATACAACAAATATAACTAACAAATATGAATGGACAAAATATAAACTTATCATAGGCGTGAAAGACACCTGTTGCCGGAAAATACCATAAAAAATAGAGTTAGGTTGCAATAGATCAAATTTCGTAGAATGCAAGATGTAATTGGTCAATTTCGTATAATACAAGTAGCAACCGGATTTTTTTTTTTGTACAAGTTGCAAATTGATATTAACCCTTCAATTTAACCTAAGTTCAAAATGAGAGTAATGGACTTCAAATTTCAATTCTCCAGTCCAAACATAACCTGACTGATATAATCAACAATTCATTATGTGATCAGAAAGATGCAAATAAAGGTGCAAGATATTATACAAGCAATCAGGGGAGGTTGCACAACCTGGGATTGATGCTTTGGTAGTTTAGAGTTATTTGAGGCATGTCTTATAGTTTTGAGCTGAATTCATCAATTTTCAGGTGTGGGCCATGTAAAGTAATCGCACCAAAATATGAGAAATTGTCTGGAAACTACGAAGATGTTGTTTTCTTAAAGCTCGACTGCAATCAAGAAAACAAGGTGTGCAATGCAACAACAATTGACTCTCTGTTTTAATTTATGTGATATTATATTATGAATTTGGTGTTGGCAGGCTCTGGCAAAGGAGCTAGGGATCAAGGTGGTTCCTACATTCAAGATATTGAAGGAAGGCAAGATTGTTTCAGAAGTAACAGGAGCTAAAATTGATGATTTAGTCCGTGCAATCGACACTACTAGATCCACGTAACTCCCTATTGTTTTCGTGTAATTTTAAGCGCACCCTTGTAACTTGTTAATAGGCCAACAGACTGGAATCATCGAGGAAGGATTCTGTATTATTATCAGTAATTCTGTATGGTGGATGATGACGAATCACGTTTATAATTCTACTCGTGTTCACTATTTTCAGTAATAAATACTCCATATAATGCAAACTATCATAACACATGACTCAAAACCAAAACCCAGAAATGTCACAACAGGTCTTAACCAAAGCAATTATTTCTTGCAATTCAATCATAATTAAAATCAAAATGGCCACGTCAAAGTGAACTACGTCGCATTTCCAAATAAATTTCTATATGCAATTGAATTACGATGCTATTACTTGCCAATTTCATGTGGTCTTTGTCCTTGTAGCACAAATCCATTGTCTCGGTATCTCAAGATCGTCCCCAGTAACTGTTGGTATGTGCCAACTACCTCGTTCCGACTCCTGAAATAGAACATAAGTGAAACTTGAGACATATATGGATAGTCCATTTCAAAATATGATTTGGAAGCTAACCACCCACCTGGATAACATTTGAATAAGGTGGTGGCATGCAAAACGTGAGCCCATCTTCATTTGAATATTTTAGCCGGACCTGCCATTAAAAAATATTGATAGTTCAATTTCAATAAAGCAACCAACAGATCACTGTATGAATGAAAATAAATACCTGATGCTTTTCTTTCCATCTAGGGAAAAAGCTATTGCCTAAAAGGTTGAACAAGTGATCCCTCATCTCATCATTTGTCACAAGCAAACACTTTGAACTGACAGCAGCATACAACCAATACCTATGGAAAGGAAAAACAAAAACATGAATGCATAGCTGTTCCAGGGTACCTCTTTAACGTAGCTCTATATCGAATGACTTATGACACCAGAAAACTTCCTCAAGATAGTATATACAAAATTCTGATAAACCATGAACTCTTCTGATCCATATAGTTAAATGCAACTTCTTGGGTTTTATGAAGCTAATATTTAAACATAAATTGGAGTGGTGAAAAAAAAACATTTTGTTCTAAATGAATCTCAAAATCTTGGTTTAACGAACAAAATTATCAGTTAATATCACAGGACCAACTTGTAGAACAAGTCTTGCATAACCCTTAACAAAAATGGCATACCATTACAGTGTATAGAAAAGAAGAAGAAGGATCGAGAGTCTGTAATTACCAATCATCATTCGAACCATGAGGAGTTGAATAAAGTGCACCAGCCTTTACCCAGCTCTCTATCAATCTCTTGTTGTTAGGATGCTGTGCAGGACCACCAGTTACTCGAGATCGGTGTAGAACAACAAGGGGCATTTTCTTTGATGGACTCATTTCACGCAATTGATTCACAACTCTCTTGATCTTCAAAGTTAAGAATTGATATAAGTCATTTATACATACATAATCATTGAAGACAACACAAATTTTAACTTTTACCAGAGCAAAACTGAAAGTATGTTGATTAGCAAGACCCAAATTTGCACCATCAACTACAGCATCAAATGGACCATTTCGTCGAAGCCACTCCTGAACCACCACTATTAGCATACAAACAAACTCTATGATAATGAAAAGATCGTCTACAAAATGAACGAGCAGTACCCTCAACTAACTAGTAAGGTAAAATATACTACGAATTTCAGAAACAAAAAAGTAATTATATCCATAATTTGAATATAAACCCCATTACCTGAAACCGTGTAAAGTTGGCTTTAGTTTCTCTCTTGCCAGCTAATATAGCGAGAGACTTTGCGAAATTCTGTGTCTCTTCTGGATCAATATCAATACAAACAACCTGCTCCCCACACGATTGGCAAATCCCAGCCTCATTCATTGTGGTTCTCTGGACACTCCAATTCCCTTTCCCCAACCAGCCTTGCCCATGCCACCCGCCCCCTCCCTCCAAAATCCGTTTCTTCACCTTATCCATATCCCACTTTTCAGCCCCAACCTCACTAGCCCTACTTGAACTAAGCCAGCCCTCAATCACAGCAGCAGTCTCTTCAGACACCTGCCTAACTGATGTCCTCAACCTATGCATCAGTTCGTACACTTTTCCGTCTCTCCTGACTTCAGAACTAACTTTGAGGAGTGCAGAAAGCTCGGTTTCCTCACAGGGTACCCCATTGTCCGCCATGTGGGAATCAACCTCATAAGCCTCGTCGGCCATCCCCTTCTTAACAAATCCTAGCAATGTTGGTCCATAAGACCTTAGCCTGGGAGTGATTCCATGATCCTTCATTTGCTTAATTAAACTGAAACCCAATTCCGGATCCATTTTCGCAGCGGCCAACCTCGAAACATTCGTGTATGTAGCTTCATTTGGGGCAACATTGTCAATTCCCATTTGGTTAAAGATCTCAAATCCTTTATCTAACCTCACATGATCCTCTACATCCTCATCACTTTTTGAGGAACACAAGTAAAGCAATACATTGTAATGATACAAATCAAGCTGAATATTATTGGCCCTGGCCTCATTGTAAAGGCGAATGGCCTCGACAAAGTCACCTTTTTTCGAACACCATTCGAGTTTCCTACGAAGAATCATTTCTGGGGTCTCCATACGCGCCTTTTTTCTAGATGCTCGACTATCCAAATCTCTAGAATTTTGGGGGAGAGCTTCACTGGAAAAATGTGCTGCTTTTCTGGCCATGGAAATGGGACTCTGGAGCTGGTTTTTGCTCATCGAAGAATAGCTATGTCGGAAATAATTGATGCATTTGGAACGGAAAACAATAAAATTAGAGCCCTTGCAATAGTAGGAAAGAAGCAGTGAGGTTTTAGGCGAGAGTAAGGACGCGCGACAGAGCATCTCTGATGCAATGGCAGATTTTGAAGACTATATTCCAGAAATTGTTCACCAGAACTACTCTTCGCATTCAATCATAGTAAACATATTTGCTCTTGAGTTAATCTGCGACGAAACTACTTACATATGCGCTGCGGCTAGAATGCACACCAGATGTTCGATGGATTTACTCACTGAACTTCAGCAAGAACACCGGAAACGCCGACTTCTCTTGCTTATAAGATCCTGAAAATGGAGCGGCCGAATAACGAGCTAATGGGTGACGGCGGACAACCCTCAGTATGGCAGTAGTTAAAGCCTTAAAGGAGTGGCTTGTTGTTGGTGAATGGTGTGCGTCCGTGCGTGGCCTTTCTCCAATAGCCAATAGTCCGATAATATAAGGTTTATATACAAAAGAAATTAATAAAAATCTTTTTAAGTTTTGATTAAAAAAAAGAAGAATAGTAACATTTGACTTCTTTATAATAACCAAGACAAAACCTTTATTAAATTACATGCAATTGATCGTAAAACATATGAAGAAAAAAAACTCGACTAATTTGATTTTTTTATCGAATAATATTAAATTTGGTCCAAAAAGAAAAATAAATGTGAAAGTATACAATATGCAGTAAAACACTACAATAGTATTACACATGATTCCATTTGGAATAACAAATATACTGAACCATTAGACATGATTGGAATAGTTGTTCATGTGGTTTTTTATTTTTAAGTATTACTCCTTCGTCAAATTTTATTATTTCCATTCATTTTTTTTTAAATAACATTATTCACATTACTTTATCTATACCTTCCAACTATTACTTATTTACTCAAATTCCCATTAACTTTATTCATAAACAAATCACTTCCCCCAACCATTACTTATTTACTCAAATTCCCATTAACTTTATTCATAAACATGACAAAAACTTGTGTGAGACCGTCTCACGGATCTTTTTCTGTGAGACAGATCATTTTAACCCATATTTCAAAATTTTGGGTAGGATAACCCATATTTTTTTTTCCAGATTTTGGTTTGTAAAAAATGTGATAATGTTTAAGTAAAAAGTGATACGGAGTAATATTTTTAACAAAAGTGACTATCACTTTTTACTTAAACACTATCACTTTTTGCTCAAACATTATCACTTTTTATTTATAAGGGCCGTCTCACGGATCTCATTCTGTGAGACGGTCTCACCCAAGACTAGCCCCATAAACAAATCACTTCACCTATAATGGACCCTGCAACATCTTATCATATCCATAACTTATCTACTTTATACCTAAACTAATTAGTACTCCCTCCGTCCGCCTATAAGTGTTACGTTACTTTTTGGCACAGAGATTAAGAAAAGTAATTAAATAATAGATATAGTACAAGTGATGTGATTGAGAGAGGAGAGAGATAGAGAGAAAAAGTAAGATATAAAGTGAAGTGTAAGAAAAAGTAATTACCAAAAAAGGTATGAAAAGCTTATAGGCGGACGGACCAAAATGGTAAAATGAGAAGCTTATAGGTGGACGGAGGGAGTATTCCTTAAAATCAGTGTCGGGAGAAATGGACATAATAAAATTGGATAAAGGGAATATTTTTTAATTTATGGTTCAAAAAAAAAGAAAGTACTCCGTATTTTTTAATTTATTTGTGTAAGTTGTTCATTATGAATCTTGTTCCTCTTGTACTTGTACTTGTAGTTTGACTTCATTAGAGTCAACCAGTCTATTAATGATAAATCTGATGAATTTTCATGGACAAGGGACAATACGTTTTAGATTTTGGAAGCGTAATCAATCGAAAAAAATGGGCAGTTATTAAATCCAGGCTCTTTTGCACTGACACAAACAAGAGAGAATGTAGGCAGAAATTCTTAAGATACAGACACAGATATACATACACACACAAAGATACAAAATCCCAGAGAGAGAGAGAGAGAGCTGTTAAACCCTTGTAAGACGAAAAGAACATCTTTTCTTCGTTGGTTCCGTAGATTTGAGGTTGACTCCAAAAGAATTCCATCAAACATCACACGATTTTTTTCTAAATTTAATCTAATCCCTTTTCTCCCCTTTTCGTAGCAAATCCCCCTCTCTATCTCTCTAGAAATTTCACATTCTTCAGTAACCCATAAAGTAGAACAGCCAAATTCAAATTTATAAAGCCCAACGAACTCTGTTTTTATCAAGATTTAGATTCATTCATATAAGTTGGTTTTTTATTCATTTGTATAAAGTTCAATTTTTTAATTGTCGGTGGCGATGGATTCCGGGAAGAGGTGTGTTTGGGGATTTGTTTTGTTGTTTTTGGTACATCTGATGTGTGTGGTGAAGGGCAATTTAGTCTTTGAAGTTCATCACAAGTACGGCGGCAGGGGAAATGCGGCGTTGGGAGCTCTAAGAGCTCACGATTCGAGGCGCCACCGTCGGATGCTTTCGGCGATTGATCTTCAGCTCGGCGGCGATGGTTCTCCCACTAATTCAGCGTATGTCTCATATCACCACATTTTTTGATCTGTTTCTGTTGCATGTAATTATTCAAGAATGACTTCAAATTTTGAATTTTGCAATTCGGTTATTAGGTATAGTTGTTGCTCAATTCAGTTATGCTGCTCGATTTCGTGTTTATAATGTGATTTAATCTTCGAGTAATATGCTTTGTTTGATTGGTAAGGAATGTTAATACTTGACTTCTATTTAGCTCATTCCAAGTTGTGATCTTTGTGTGTTATTTTGAGAATCTATCTTCCTTTTTTTTAGGTTTGTTGTCAATAGTTATTCCGTTACCTGCAGGCCGTTAATTAGTTTTCGTAATCAATGTAATATTAGAATCGGAAAAGGAATAGACCAGTGAAGTAAGGAATGTATTGAAATAGTGGAAAATATGGTTCCCTTAAAGAGAAATTCAAGCACAGCGACGTTAAGTGTGTTTGTTATGGGATATGTTGAGCGGGTAAGTTCTATGGATTTGAAAACTCTTGTGAATAGTAAAAATATATGTTTGTTTTGAGATTTTTATTTATGTCAAATCAATGTGTAAGAGCAATTGATGCTGCATTATTAGTGTATAAAGTGTGTTTTATTGGGAATAATAATAATAGGGTTATAGGTTGTATTAGACGTGGATTGTAGTGGGATTTCGAAACCCAAATTTTAAAACTCAAAACAGAACGTGATGTGGATCGCAAAGTCCCAAATCCTTCCGGGTGAATCCCAGAAACAGGGATGTGTATTTCAAGAAGCATTGGGTTTTCTGTCTATGAAGGTGAGGAGAAATATGGCCAAAGTATCGTGGAGTTTGTACTTCATTTTTTCGAGAAATATGCAGGTGTATAGCAATATTATTCTGTTAACATAATGTCATTCTATATAATAATAGAACCTGTCTATTTTTAATGGTGCAGTGCCTCTCTTGTGTAGCTGTAAATGGTTCCGAGAATTTAAATGTGTGATTCTAAATCTAGCACTGTCCAAATAAGTAAAGAACAAAAAACTCGATTTTTCCTTGAGTAACTAGGGAATGAAATCTTACTTTTTAATATTTCAAATTGTATTTTCTTAGTTTTGAACATTAGATAACTCCTTGTTTGCGAATGTATGTGATAATTGATGCAGGCTTTATTACACCAAAATTACAATCGGGAGTCCTCCAGTTGATTACTATGTCCAGGTCGACACGGGAAGTGATATTTTATGGGTGAACTGTCACAACTGTGATAAGTGTCCCACCAAAAGTGATCTTGATGTATGTCCTTTCTTTTTCTCTTTTGTGCACGTTTCTTCTTTGAACTAGAATGACTGCTATAATGACTTATTTGATGTTTTGTTCTAATCCTCCAGATAGAGTTGAAGCAGTATGATATAATGGCTTCTTCAACTGGAAAGGTGATAACGTGTGATCAAGATTTTTGTGATGAAGCTTTCAGCGGCCCAAATGCAAATTGTAAGGCTGGGATGAACTGCGCATATTCTGTTACTTATGGAGATGGGAGCAAAACTGAAGGATATTTTGTCAGAGATTATTTTACATTTGATCGAGTGTCTGGGAACCTCCAAACCTCGACAATAAATGGATCCATAGCTTTTGGGTGGGATTTTCATGTCTTATCTTCAAGTATCTCTCACACCTCTTTTGAGCCATCATTTATCCATTTACTAACATGCATCTGTTCAAATTACCATTAATGCATCAGCTTATTCGTGCATCAAATGGCAAAAAATGTGACATTAGCTTGCCAACAGCAACTTTATGTCTATAACTATCACATTTAAAAAAAACCCACCTTATGTAGTGTCAGGCATGGGCATACCAGTGTGACGATGAAATGTTTTTGATGTGTTTGGCTTGTTGGGAAATTAAATAAAAATACTACATTTTCTTCATTTGACAACTTGAAAATGTGGCAACTATATTATCCGATACATATTCCTACTAACTTGATACGACCCCTATTGAATTCTACTTAAATTTGTTTTTAACACCAATTTTCTTTAATAGAGCCTTTTGTATTAAAAGGAAAATAAACTTTCTTCTTTTGTTTGACAAGATTTATGATCTGCAAAGTAAACCAATTACCTTGAGCATGCAATAATTTTGATTTAAGGCTTAAGACAGTGTACGGATCACTTGTTTTTAATTTCAAAATCACATGAAATTATGTTTCTCTTCTTGAGCTTGTATGTTTATTATGCATTATTTTGTGATTCACTTTATCTGTTTTGATAAAAAGGGTTTCTTCCCTTGTTTTGTTGGGTATAGTATACATAATATTGAGCAATTAAGATTCTTGACTTGTTTATATAATCTTATTTTTGTAAAGCGTTCAGTTTCAGACATGCTTGTTTTAGCTGGTCTCGTAACCCTACTGAATGTTCCATCAATTGACAAATTACAAATTGTGCCTTTTCTATATCTTACGTCTTTGGGATATATGACAGATGTTCAGCCAAACAATCTGGAGAATTAGGTTCATCTTCTGAGGCAGTTGATGGAATAATTGGCTTTGGACAAGCAAATACATCTATTCTTTCACAACTTGCATTATCTGGAAAGACGAAAAAGGTCTTTTCACATTGCTTAGATGGGGAAAAGGGAGGTGGGATTTTTGCTATTGGTGAAGTAGTGCAGCCAAAAGTCAACAGAACACCACTAGTTCCAAATGAGTATGTGATGTTTACTTGCAATTCTTACGTATTGTGCTTATAGTTTCAAAGCCTTCTATTTGTCAATTGCGCTCATAAATCTCTATTTCATACTTGAGAAAATGATAGTACTAATTATGCTGTTGTATAAATTACTACACATTTGTTGGACTAAGTTATTTTTTTTTCTTTTTCGCAGGCCACATTATAATGTAAATCTGAAGTCAGTTGAGGTTGGTGGTGAATTTTTAAACCTTCCAACGGACCAGTTTGATGTGGGATCCAGTAGAGGAACTATAATTGACAGCGGTACAACCTTGGCCTATCTTCCATCTGAGGTTTATCAACAGCTTTTAGCGAAGGTATACCAAGGATTCCCCCATATATACAGCTATATACTTTAGATGAATTTTGATTATTGTTACTTTCTTGATTGTTTAACTTGCGTCTAATTTATCATTTCTCCTTCCTGATTATCTGTCTATTTGTGTGTCATTAGATGATGGCTCAGCAACCAAATTTGCAAACTCATATAGTTGAGCAGCAGTTCAAATGTGTTTGGTACAATGGGAAGTAAGTTTCGTATCTATGGATAAATCCACTGACTGTTTATTAAAGACTCGAATTTAAAAGGCCTTAACTATAATAATCGTAAGGCAATAAATGAACTGTATCAAATAATGTACTTGATGTTGTCAGATTATATATATTTTGCTCCCTCCCACTATATTTAGTTCTGATAGGACCAAAACTGAAGTTTCGATGAAAACTTGATTGGAGAAAAACTTCAAGCCTAAAGGGTACCTTGATTGATGCTCCACCAGTTGTTTCCTCAGAAGCTTTAGAAGTTGATTTCATAAGAGGTTCATATGTTGATTTCTTTCCCATTTTACTGAGATAAGTTGTTCAGTTATCCTGATCACGTCAATAAGCTTTTATACGTAAAACCTTATATAAATGTAGTTGAACGGAGTGGTCTTTGAATAAAATACTTCAGGCATTGATCATTTAAGTGCCCAAACAGATTTTGTGTTTTGGGTTTTTTATCCTGTTAATAATCTTAAACTTTTTCCTAAAAATCAATATAATGATCTGCTTGGTGTTCTGTTTGCAGTGTTGATGATGGATTTCCAGTTGTCAACTTTCATTTTGAGAACTCACTTGTTTTGGCAGTTCATCCACACAGTTATCTATTTGAGTACCATGTAAGTAAATCAGATTAATTAGGTTGAATATTGCTTTAGGTTGCATTTAGACGGAAAGGTTTGGAGATGGATTTTAAATCCATAATAGCACATCCATTGGTGGTTGTTTGATTGATTGAATCTCTAATCGGTTTCACATCCATTTGGAATCCATTCATTTCAAATCCCTTGAAACCAAACACAACTCTCCTTTTCTTCTTTAGATTCTTGTTCTGCAATATCTTCTTCCGGAAATGATACACGACCAGATTTATAAATAACTACGTCAATATTATGTTTGGTTGAATGGATTTTAAGATGAAATCTTTAGCAGCAATCTCTTGGTGGATGTTCTGATTGATATCTATTCGAAATACATTGCTTTATTTTGAATGGATTTTTCAGTGATTTTGGTGGATTAGACACTCTGATTCGGCTAGTTTGAAAAATCCATTTTATATCAATTACTTGCATTTCAAATTCCTCAATCGAAAATCAACCTAAAAGAAATCACAGCTTCTTTTTTTATATAAACATAGGAATTCCTCTGTCATATCCTAACTTTGATTTCATTGAGTCTCAACATAGATTAGAAAACTATTTGTTTGGAGTTTCTGATATTTTAAATTATTTCTCTTTAAATTTGCAGAATAACGAATATTGCATAGGTTGGCAAAATAGTGGCATGCAGACAAGGGATGGAAAGGAAATAACTTTGCTGGGAGGTACTCTTCGTGTTTACTTTTTTTAAATAAAGTTTTATACTTTACGTGTATCTATAAAAAGTGGTATTATCTACTCCCCCCGTCCCGCCATAAACTTCCATTGTGGAGAGAGTATTTTTTTCCAGTATTCAAATGTTTATTATTATTGGGGCCGAACCTTAAATTTTTTGCCTTCATACTACTCTCCCCTTTGGTTAGTAGCTCAATAAATAATTAAAGATACACTCTCATTAGCAAATGAAATTTGTAACTTTTGCAGATATCAAATTGTTACTATGCCCTTTATGGATTCTCTTGGGGCTTCTTTTTCCATTCTTACTGTAAATCAGTTATTCCAATGGTTTTAATAAGAAATTGCTTGCCGTCTATTAAAGTAATACACATAAAATCTTCGTTCCTGGAGACTTGCTGAATCCTGTGTTCTATTACATTATTTATTCAGGATTTTCCTTGTATGATATGAAATGAAACTAGTTAATGATACAAAAGCTGTTGATGTAATCATTTTCCATTCATTCGTCTTGCAGATATAGTATTATCGGATAAGCTCATTTTGTATGACCTCGAAAACCAGACCATGGGATGGACAGAATATAACTGTGAGTACTTTATAGTTCATTGCTTCTATATGTTACCAGTATTATTGAATTTATTTTATCTAGTCAATTTGTACCTTTTCGATGCTTATTTGATAGTCATATAAATCAACAAAGGGACTCAGATTTAATATCCTGTTCAACATCCGTAAAATTAGTTAAAAAAACCCAAGGAATATGAGTTTTTCTTAGAGCTCTCAACTTTGAAATTTTAATGAAAGTTGCGACCTGTAATGTGAACCTCAGGTTCATCAAGCATCAAAGTAAGGGACGAAGCAACGGGGAATGCTTATTTTGTTAGCGCACACAACATATCTTCAGCTTTCAGTTTGTCAAAGGTTAATGTTATAACAATCCTTCTGTTTATGGCTGGCCTCCGCAAACTTATATGAGCGAATTATACGCAAGATGCATGCAGCTTCACAGGTAATGCTGCTCTCGTATCATAATAACTTTTCGGGCCAGGGCTTCTGTAATGAACCCTTAAAATTATTAATGTAAAAAACTCTCTTTTGTTTATTAGCTGCATACAAGTGCTCTTGCTTTACAATCAAGACTATGTATCTACCTAGTATAACACCATAGAAGATCGACAAATAAACTGTTGATAGGTTCACTTTACAATGTTGTCCTCAAAAACTGTACAACAAAATACACAACAGCGAGAAACAGCGCGATCTGGTAAAAATCTCTCTGAAAGTTGTCGTCCATCTGGAAAAACTGTATTATTGATTGGTACATTAGTCATGCTCATGCATATGAATAGTGAAGTAAAAGAGATTAATTGCAGATAGTGTTTATTACCTTTGTTGGATCACCACTAGGGTCAGGATAAATTTCGACATTTTTGTTCTCTGTAGCCATTCGTTTTGTCAGGTCTTTAATGGAGCCCGAAACATCCTTTCCTGCTTCGACTGTGGCAAAGAGACGTCTTGAAGCCCAGAAATACGCTTGAGCTATGGCGGATGATTCTGATACGTCCCATGATTCTTCATGCTCAATTACTTGGCCACTGATTTGATTCAGAGTGAACTTGGAGTTCACTCTAACGACCAAGTCTCCCACAATGCCAAAAATCGGAGACTTGGGTTTCCCTCTTAGAGTCCACTTGATATTTAACTCACTTGTTGATAACATCACCATTTGCTGCACACTCTGCACAAATAAACACATTGCTTGGTTGCATTTCCAATCTCCACTAATTACTTTTTCCCAAGAAATTATACTTGAAATGTTTGAAAAGTGATTGAAAAACTCACTACAGTTGGATTCTCTAGTGCATCGGTTGCCCATAGTTGTCTCTTGTACTTTTCTCTACCAGTGAAGCTCCTAACTGGATCCTGCAATCATTCATTCATTCATTTGCCATGACAACACAATTACTAATTTAACCTATCAGATGAATGTAAGAAACAAGAACCTTCACTTTTTCACTACATAAGTAGAAATATTGAAGAAGAATGTGTACAATACCTTGTACTTGACTAACGGCGCAAAGGTCCCAAGAGCACGATTACCTTGTCGAAGTTGAAGAATGTCGAGAACAAGTTGTCTGGCACTCGATTCTACTGAAGGACTACTTTTGCACTCAAACTCATTGCAGAGTTCACCAAAATCCATCCCATCAACAATCTTGTCTGCCTCTGATCTTTCGTCAGGTGACACCTCTGTTCTACTTGACTCGTTCGTAGCTGAAACATAAATTCATCGAGCATGTGATCAACATGTACTGTTAACTAATAAACATTGTATCAAGGTTCATGATCAATGATCTATCTATCTATCTACCTCGGAGACAGACATTAGTACTGAGGCGGAGACGATGATGAGAGTAAGATGCAGTCAGAGCATGCTTAAAGAGACAAGTGGTACGAGGATTGGTACGACATAGAAAAGAGAGATTTGAATCGACAGAAGATGAAGGGAAAGCTGTGGTGGAGGGGGTCATGCCTTGTCTGATGTTTTTCTCCATCTGCAAGAATAATTCGGATTATTGTTGATGATGATGATGTGTGCTGCATTGCGCCTTTTCTCCCCACAGAATCTTGGATAATGGTATATGTGGTGTGAATGTGTTGGTTGAAGAGGAGTGATAAACATGGCATGTCTCAAAGCAAAATTAGTAAACTAAAAAAATTGTGATCTTTTGGGCTTGGGCTTTAAGATGGCAAAATAGTCAAATGAGTGGTCTCTTGGGCTGGACCTTAGAAAGTCCCGTTCGGTTTAGAACACACCCTCCCATCACTTTATTAATTTAATAATAGTGTGAAAACTCTAAAATACCCTTTAAGTAATATTACACTACTAAATGCACCCCCACTACTAACTACACTCCTTTCTCAACCTTTGATCCCTAAACCTAATTTCTGCAGCAACAGTCGCCACCCCCACCACAAACACCACCATTTCCGGTAGAAACCAAACAAAAAAAATTCAGAAATTTCAGAAAAAACTTAGAAAAATCTAAAAATTTAAAATTTTCAACAAACCAGTGTCGACCATATACACTCTTGTCGACGAGAGTGTATACGGTCGATCTACAAAGGTCGATTTTTTTTTTTTACAAAATTGACAATGTAATGTCGACCATATGTTGTCGACGATTGTGTATATGGTCGATCGAAAAAATATATAATTTTTTTTAAAAAAAATTTGACCACTTTAGGTCGACCAAATACACTCCCGTCGACAACAATTTGTCGACGAAAGTGTATAGGGTCGACCTATAATTATGGAAATTAAAAAAAACTTGGGGAGGCCGACAGTGGAGTTGTCACCATCTGGATCGGGATTGGGAGGGCGACGTCTTGCGTGGGGAGGCTGACGGTAGCGTATTGGGTGGGGTGGCTGTCGGCGGCGAGTGGGTTGATGGGAGGTGACGGAAAAAATCGCATAAAAAAAAGAGGAGAAGAGGGGGAGGGAGAGAAGAGGGAGGGAGGGGGCGGGACGGTTTCTGTTTTTGTTTTTTACAGAGAAGGGTAGGGAATGGGAAGAAGTGGCGGCGGTGGAGGGAGGGGCCCCGCCTGTGAAGAGAGGGAGAGGACCGCGACGGCGGGGAGCGGCTGCCGGCGTGGTAAATGGAAGAAAATGGAAAGGGGAAATGGAGAAATTAGGATTTGAGGGTGTGTTTAGTAAATAGTTTTTTGAGACAAAAAGTTTTTATGACAATTTAAGGGGAGTGCATCTATCCAATAAATTTTGGGAAGGGGGAGGGGTTGCATCAATAGGAGGTGTGTTCTAAGCTGGATTGGAGGTGTAAATAGTCAGCCCCATACTTAAAAAGCAAACAATAATTTAAAAAATACGTTTAGAAAAAATGAGCATGATGACTTTGACGAAAGAAGTACTACATATTTTTTTTGCTTTTTCAATGCCCAGACCACACATTTAACTATTTTTTAAGAAAAAAATGAATAAAGTATAAAAATATTGATTAATTTATATATAAATTAGATATTTTATAATTAGTGTAAAAAATTAACTAGAATTATGAAATTGGAAAATGATTTGATGGATAGTGTTTTGGGCTTAAATTAGTCAAATGTGAGTGTAGTTTTAACGCCTACGGCGAGGGTTGCCGTTCATCAAATGAAATTGGGGTAGAAAACCAGTAAACGAGAAACGGAAGGCGGAGATCGCACCACCGGTTACTCATCACCGGCCATTGTTTCACCACCAAAGTGTAGCCGGAGCTGAACGGAGAGAACGAGGTAATACCGCACACATGTCTACTCTATTCCAATGTAATAACAAACAAAGGAATATTGCAGAATTCGATAAACAACAAATTTGACGGATTAACAAATGCTCTTTAATTAATTCATAGATGTCCATTTCTTATCTTTAGTTAAACTTGCCCTCATGCAGCTGTGTTGATTGATCATATCTTTTAATCAGTAACGGCCATTAGTTAGGCATAAATTTGTCCTAGAAGGCGGCCACCAGCAACAGCTGGTGAAACATCATTCTCGAATTTATTTGTCTGAAATATCTAAATATCATTATCGAAACCATTTATTCATGAACCCACACACATTTATATTACTTATAATAGGCATGTGTCTTTAAATTTGCCATGGTGTCTTTTCACATGTCATTTACTGTCCCAATTCAATTTTCTACTTTTTTTTCTTCTTGAAATGAATTCAATAAGTTGGTTAAAAAGGTGCTTTTTATGTCCATATATTCAAGTCTCCATAATTCTCATCCTGTTGTACTCCTCGTGTAAAGTTGTGGGCTTTAGTGATTATGATGTGAGCTCATTTGTCTTATCTTTCGACCTCCCCAAAGTAAAGGTTCTGTAGAATCTTGATCTAACACCACCAGATTTTCTTCTTAAATTTTGTTTTCATATAAAAATATCTTGTTAAATTCGCCTCTCATTCACACACATACTCAGAAAGCAACCATGGCCATGAGCAAATTAAAGCTGTATCTGTTTAGTATTTCATGGTGCATGTTTCTGCAGTTGTATTCTTATGAAGCAGCACCTGAATATTCTCTTGTCAAGAATCTTCCTGGATTCAAAGGCACCTTCCCTTCAAAGCACTACTCTGGGTATTTCGTTGCATATCTTTTGTTAATGTGTATATGATATCCTTTACTTTTTTTCAAGGGATAGAAACTGAATTGCCTTTTTTTGTTGGGGCTTTGGTTTTACCTTTTATGTGAAGGTATGTGACATTGGAAGGAAGCCCTCCAAAGAACCTCTTTTACTACTTTGTCTCATCCGAAAGAAATCCCGAGCAGGATCCTGTTGTTTTATGGCTTAATGGAGGACCGGGTTGCTCTAGCTTTGATGGCTTTGTTTATGAGCATGGTAAAAACTCACATCTTCACATAATATGCATATGGAATATGATAGAATGTAGGCGACATTATAAATTTGGAACTTCTGTTGTCTGATTGAGAAGAACATAATAGAAGTTGTGGGGAACATATAATATTTTTTATGTATCTACTTAGTTTTATACTCATGATACTCATTGTGTATTGAATGATTTCCTGTTTTTTACGTGTTGGTATGAAAACCGTGAAATTCAGTTGTTTTAATCAGTTAAACTTCGTATATGTTGCTTGCACAGGGCCTTTCAATTTCGAAGCATCAAAAGGAGGAGGGTTGCCAGTTTTGCATCTTAATCCATATAGTTGGTCTAAGGTTGAGAAAGGCATTTTTTCTATATATTTTCCAGTTAAAATGTAGACAGAAAATTTATTTCTAGAAAAAAATCTTCATCATCTTAATTCTACATATCTTCGAATGGACTAAGGTTGCCAGTATTATCTATTTGGACTCTCCAGTTGGTGTTGGATTTTCCTATTCTGCAAATACTTCATCTTATGTGACTGGAGACTTTCAGACTGCCACTGAAACTCATCATTTCCTTCTAAAGGTATTTTGAATTGTTTTATTTTGTTCTTTTTGAAAAGTTCATGTTAGCTCTTAACTAAGTACGGTTTTCTTCTTGCTTTTCCTAGTGGTTTGAGCAGTTTCCAGAGTTCACTGCCAATACATTTTACATTGCAGGCGAGTCTTATGCTGGAATTTATGTCCCTACTCTTGCTTCTGCTGTTGTCAAAGGTACAAGGAACTGATATATTTAAGTTTAGGATCAAATCTCATTAATGGAAATACTATATAGCATTTTAATGGAAGATTAACAGTTTAACACATCATTGCCATGCAGGAATCAAAACTGGCATAAAACCAGTCATTAATTTTAAGGTATTTTCTTCCCAGTTCTATGATTTTTCACGTTTTTGTTGGCTTGTCAGTTAAACATTGGATTTTGAACAATTAAAACTGGACACGTTCTGATGCAGGGATACTTGGTGGGAAATGGGGTTTGTGATCCTCAATTTGATGGCAATGCACTTGTTCCATTTGCACATGGGATGGGCCTAATATCTGATATTATGTTTAAGGTGACCATTTAAACTCAAACGTTCTTTCCTGGCTAAAAAATGGGTCAACGGATTATTTGTTGAATTCTATGCCTTGTTTTTCAGGAAGCTGAATCTTTTTGCCAAGGAAATTACCGCAGGTCCAACAACACTGATTGCCTAAATATACTGTACAAGATTGACAGGGTAAGAATATTGATAAACCGCTTCTGATTGGCTTCCTCAAAAATAGCATTTTGGTGACTTCATTTGTTCAGGTTTTAGATGGTTTGAACATATACGACATCCTTGAACCCTGCTACCATGGCAACGAGTTTGCAAATGAGAACACGAGCTTCATACCAGAGAGCTTCAAGGAGCTGGGGTCGACCGAGAGACCACTTGCTGTGAGAAAACGGATGTTTGGCCGTGCTTGGCCTTTCCGCGCTCCAGTTGAAGATGGAGTCATCCCTCTATGGCCACAGTTAATGAGAAGGATCACAGTCCCATGTATTGTAAGTACTGAAATATTTTGGGAATTATATCCAATTTGATGAGCCTGTATGTTTTACATATATAGCATATCGAAATTTGAAATTAAGATTGATATACAGGTTACAACAAATGACTTGTGGTTATTGAATTGTGCAGGATGATGTGCAGGCAACTATATGGTTGAATAATGATGGAGTTAGGAAAGCAATTCATGCTTCTCCGGTGCATATTCTTTCTTTCTTTGTTAAATTTTTCACCAATCTAAACTCTAGAGAAAAACTAACATTTCTTTCTGCTTTTCTATTCTATATATAATAATTCCTCAGGGGAGTGGAAATTGGAGTTTGTGTGCAGAATTGCAGTACACTCATGATGCAGGCAGCATGCTCGACTATCACAAGAACTTATCATCCAGTGGCTACAGGGTTTTGATTTATAGGTAGGACACATATAATTTCATTACAATCCTTAGAATGCCCACTTTTACATCACTAATTCTAGTCGATTTTTCTGTTCTACAGCGGAGATCATGATATGTGTGTTCCCTTCACCGGAACTCAAGCATGGACACAATCACTGGGATACAACATTGTCGATGAATGGAGACCCTGGAACTCCAATGACCAAGTCGCTGGGTTAGTACATATATATTATGTATTTGTGTGTCTATATGGCCGTTTCTTGATTCATGAATCAGATTTTTTTTTTGCATGTTTTGTGAACTGCAGGTTCATACAGGGCTATGCTAATAATTTAACTTTCCTCACTATCAAGGTATGGCCATGTCTATATATCATAAAAAATTGCAAACAATACGAGATCGCAACGTAATTCAAATTGTAACATGAATTTCATACTTGGTGATGGTGCAGGGAGCTGGACATACTGTACCTGAATACAAGCCTAGAGAATCGCTCTATTTCTTCAGTCGCTGGTTGGAAGGACAGCGGATATAGGTGATATACAAGAAAGGGATTAATTAGCATATGATGGAAATTGTCTTTAGAAATATACATAATCTATACATACATACACGTATAGTATAGACTATAGAAGGGAAAAATAACAAGACAGTTGTGCCATGGATATCTTTACATTAAATTATTTTGAATGATCTATATTAAAATCGTGATTATCTCAACTAAACCATTCATCTGTAACTAATTGTTTAGGTTTCTTAACTAATCAAATACCAACTCCATCTCATCAGCTCCACTTCTTTCATTACCAAGTACTCAAACTATATAACCCTTGTAATATCCCATGTTCATTCATCAAGAAATCAGTCTCAATATCCATCCATAATTCATTCGAAATGGCTGGTCTTTTTATGCTCTCCAAGATCTTTTGCTTATTGCTACTAGCCACCACACTAGCTACCTCAGCAAGACTTCTTGATGAGGTGGTAACAACTCCGGTTCCTTTTCCCACCAATCCATTTGACCCGTTAGAGGTGGTCGACCCGTTTGTGGCACCGGCTGCCACGCTGCCAAGCGGTCAAATCCCAGTCACTAATGTGGCACCCGTTGTCCCAACAGAACCTTTAGCACCCGAACCTGTTATAACCCCCTTGATTGGTGCGACGCCACCAGCAGCCGACCCAGAACCAGTTACCACACCGGTAACAACTCCCCTGACTGGTGGAGCTGCCGCAACCACCACGCCACCTATCACGACACCAACAACCAATCCTGTGGCTACCCCAACTGGTGGAGCTGCCACAGTTGGTGGAGAACCTCTACTGTCCTTCTTCATGCATGATATCCTCGGGGGGTCCAACCCCTCCGGCAGAGTAGTCACCGGCATAGTAACCAACTCCGATTCCAACAATCTCCCATTCTCAAAACCCAACAACCAGATCTTTCCCATCAGTGGGGGCGTTCCACTCAACACCATCAACGGCGTGATCAACAACAACAACTACGGAAGCCTTATAGGCCTCAATGGCGCCTCTCCGTCCAACACCCTCATCCAAAACAACGGGAACAACGTTGTAAGCGGCAACAACAACCAGGCCTTCGTCACGGCAGGGCAACTCCCGCAAGGAATAACGCTCCAACAGCTCATGTTCGGGTCCGTAACAGTGGTTGACAATGAGATAACAGAAGGGCACGAGCTAGGGTCCGCCGTTCTTGGAAAAGCTCAAGGGTTTTACATGGTAAGCTCCACAGACGGCAGCAGCCACACGCTGGCCTTGACGGTGTTGTTCCACGGCGGCGAACACCACGAGATTGAAGATACAATCAGCTTCTTTGGAATTCACAGAACGGCAACTCCAATATCCCATATCGCCATTATTGGTGGAACTGGAAAATACGAGAACGCTAGTGGATATGCAACTATTGAAGCTCTTCCTCATGAAGATCAGCATACCACTGATGGATTTCAAACCATTACACATTTCACCCTCTATCTTACTCCATAGATATGATGGGTTTAATTTCTTTTCTTCCTTAATTTCCTGGTCATTTATCAAGTTGCTATGTTTGATTATGTATTTGAGTATGTACATTGTTTGTGATTTCTCATATACGCATATTTAAATTGAGTTCATGGTTGTAAAAGCAATTCTCGCTCGCCTTACATGAATTTCTTATTACAAAGCATGCTTAAATTTCCTGATATTTATAAATTTAAATCTCTTCTTAACATATCCATCTCATTTATCTCAATTACACACATATATTCAGGACTTCTCCAACTTTTGAATTCATTAACATAGCCCTAGGATTAGCTAAAATAGTGAAATTCACAGAAGGTTGGTACTAAACAATATGAAAATGGGACTATTATGACGCTACAGAAATCGATCTGGAAAATGTAAAAAAACAAAAACCCTTTTTACTTATCTTTTAGTGAAAATACTTTTTGATTAATTTAACTATTTGAAATGACATATGTTATTGATTTCTGAAGAAATTGATTTTTTATTATTGATTAACCATGTACTTTTGACAATATTACATTTTACCAAGGGTTAATCTTTTCATATAAAAGAGTGTTTTATTTTTATTTTTATACTTTTTGCAAAATTGGAGTTATCCCATAGGAGAGGATCCATACCCATTTTCTTGAACGTTCACCAGAACGAGAGCCACTGACTCCTCCGGCGACTTTGAGGTCAAAACCGCCACGCCACCAGCGGAACAGGTCGCCGGAGATGATGGCATTCTCATTGGCACCCGTAATGATCCCGTCTTCCTTTACCTGCAGAGCAACTGTAACACCCTCCTCATCACCATCGTCACTTGCCTTCGATGCCGCCTACATCAAACGCGCCGCCGAGTTAGCTGACAAATCGGCTGGCTTCACGGCGCCGCATCCGAACTTTGGTTGCATTATTGCCACCACTTCAGGCAGTGGAGAAAGTGTGGTGGTCGGCGAAGGGTATATGTATGCCCAAGGCACATCCCCGGCGGAGCTGCTGGCGGTGGAGGCTGCCGGAGAACGCTGCCGTGGCGCCACGGCTTATCTCAACATGGAACCTAATCACTGCCTCGGCGACCTAACTGCGGTCTCTGCCCTGGTTCAGGTCAATAGCTTTCCATTTTTATTTTTTTTAGCTTATACTTTTAGTGTAGAACGCTTTTGCTTGAATCTTGACTGAAACTATGTAATTTTTGAATTACAATGTTGATCTTATTACACTATGAAATCAGTTGCAAACTATTGGATTACACTGTTTGTTTGTTTTTGGCATATTTGGACTGCAAACCTAATGTGAACGTAGTGGATATAAGGGGATTTTTTCCTCATCAATTGACTATTTTTTTCTGTGATTTAAACAATGGTAAAGACATTTTTTGTCGTTTGATGGGATGAATGGATTTAGGAGAATGTTTAAAAGTTAAAATAGTTCTACAAGGTTCAGAATTGTGGCCTTTGATTAAGACTTGTGATTCAATTGAGTATTATCATAATTTTAGGGACATAGTAAGTTGTTGGAGGCCTGCTGAAACTGGACTTGGCTCCCTACTGATATAAGTACCCCCTTTTGCATAACATACGAGCCTGGAAGCCAAAAACTGACTGCAATTTTGTTAACATTTATACTTTATTTCTTGCTTTAAGAGTAAAACCAACGCATGCTTTCTTGAAGCAACCTGCAACCATTCCCTGCTAATCTTTTGCCAGATTTTTTCTTTGTTTAACTATGAATAATGATTTTCCTTACTGCTTTACAAACTAAAAGTTCCCATGCCTACACGTATTTAGGCAGGAATTAGTAGAGTTGTCATTGGTATCAGGCATCCTCTGCAACATCTGAGAGGTGAGGCTGTTCGTGCCTTTAGAAGTGAAGGACTGTTGGTTGATGTTCTTGGTGAGGATCTCCAGTGTAAAATTATGGAGGTAATGCATAAAACATGAACTTCGTTTAATCCCTTTTTTGGAGCAGATTGATCTATATTTATGCTACCAATGTAGATACTTGATTTTAAGTTTGAAGATGTTGTATTATTATGTTTTGCTTCCTTGAGCTTGTGGAATTTCTCAGAACACATTTTCACTTGTAGCCTGTTTGACTTTCTCCTGTAGGAAAGTCTGAAGTCGTGCTTGCTAGTTAATGCTCCTTTACTGTATAGAACTGCTTGTCAAGTTCCATTCTCTGTTCTCAAATATGCAATGACCCTTGATGGTCAGTACAGGGTAGTTCCTTTTTTGCTTTATCTATTAATCTCCTACTTTAAAATCCACCAACTATTTCTTCATACCAATGACCTCAAGTTGTTTTAGTAATTGATGCTATTTTTGCTCTGTGCATGAACAATAATATGCAGGAAAAATTGCTGCAAGTAGTGGACATGCATCATGGATAAGCAGCAAAAAGTCAAGAACCCGAGTCTTTGAACTGCGGGGCAGGAGTGATGCTGTTATTGTAGGAGGAAACACTGTACGCCGAGATAGTAGGAGTCTTTAATGGCTTTGTTGCTTTTCACAAAAACTTGTATGAGACGGTCTCATGCATGAGATGTCACGTCTCATGTATGAGACGTTCTCATATTAGACTTTCTCATCATTTTTTGATGGATCTAAACTAGCATTAGACAATTCTAACTGAATTTTGACATGTAGATCCACGTCTAACGGCAAGACATGGAGGTGGGCATATACCACAGAGGATAGTAATGTCCACATCTCTTGATCTTCCTGAGGTTGCAAATTTGTGGGATGTTACCGAGGTTCCAACCATGGTTGCAACACAGAGAGGTGCAAAAAGAAGCTTCCAGAAATTCCTTGCATCGAAGGGTGTTGAAGTCATTGAGTTCGAAATTTTGAACCCCAAAGTCGTAGTGGATTACTTGTATGATCGCGGATGTCTGTCTGTTTTTTGGGAATGTGGAGGTACATTAGCTGCATCTGCTATTTCATCTGGTGTCATACACAAGGTGTGTCTTGTTTGTTCCCTAACTTTGATTCGGTTCATGTGGTGTTTTACAGCACAATACTTGTTTTCTCTTAATTGTCAACCTGAACATGTTTTATATTGCTAAAGGTACATGCATTTGTTGCCCCTAAAATTATTGGTGGGAAAAATGCACCATCTCCCGTTGGAGAACTTGGGATGGTGGAGATGACCCAAGCACTGGAATTAATTGATGTGAACTATGAGCAGGTTAAAAATGTTTTTGATTTTCTGCTAACAGTGTCTTTTCAGTCACTTTATCGAATTTTATGATCATATCTTTTAGCGTCGAATTGCAGATTGGTCCTGATATTCTTGTAAGTGGATTTCTTCAGCCGGTTCCTGACTTGACACCTGTCATTCCATCGATCCGTGAAACTTCTGCAATTGATCCTACTGTTTCTCCATATGAAGCAAGCATCATATCCTTCTATAAAACGTGGGATCCTTACGGTGCATTATCAAACTTCTCGTTGCATCCAATCCAAATGCCTGACGAAAATGGAGATTACTCTATCTGGCCCAGTGTGGAGCACTATTACCAGGTTCCATCTGTGGTTTTCTGCTGTAGATTTTGTTTATACTTATTTTTACTAGGACTTCTTAAAAACCCTTCTAATTTTGCAGGCTCATAAGTTTGTGGGGTTAGAAAATCCTGTTGCAAAAAAGTGTTTGAAAGAGATAAAAAATGCAAGAAGTCCTGAGGAAGCAGCACGTATAGGAAGGAGAACACAGAGGCAGCACCCAGATTTGGTATTGCTTTCGGATTACTTTTACTTAGATGCGGTTATGATATTTGATGGTGTCAGATTAATGAGTGCCTTCATAATATCTGGCATAAATGAGGACCCAGTAATCAATTAAACTTGGATATTGAGCTGAGAATACTTGAATTATTGAATACGTTACTATGTTTTCAGTAGTGATTTTTTTACATATGCATATGTCACAACACATATAATACTCCAAAATGAGATGTTATCCTACAACATAATTGATAGATGATGTGACAGAGTGCTGCTCAACTTTTATTTTTGTTTATAGGATGGAAAAAACGTGTTTCCTTGATAGTCTATGATAGTTTTTCAATTGATTCAATTGATTGGGAATGATCAAATTGAATATGAGTTGTTGTTACGTGCAGGTGAGGGCAGATTGGGAATCTGAGAGGATCGAAGTTATGTACAAAGCCTTAAAGTGTAAATTCTCAACATATCCTGAATTGACTTCAATGCTACTATCGACCGCTGGATCTGTTCTCGTTGAAGCATCGCCACACGATTTGTTCTGGGGTGGGGGTCGAGATGGAGAAGGGCTAAATTATCTCGGGAGGCTGCTGATGTGGTTGAGATCTGAGTTTTTGGTTAATTCGGCATCAAATGCAGAAAATAAGAAAGAAGAGGGCAATCAAGTTCGAAAATTGCAATGAAACTTGTCATCAACACTTTTGGAAACTTTGGTCTATCGTGGTTGAATGAGAGGTGCATATTTCATACAAGGAATCATATATGTGAGGTGAACACTATCTTATTGTTTTTGGGTTGAATGAGAGGTGTATATTTCCATACAAGGAATCATAGATGTGAACACATTGTCATATTATTTTTGTAGCATTTAAAATTATTACACAGTTTTTGTATTCATCATCATTATTTATTAATAAGGGATATCACTTTCAAGGTCAAGTTTGGCCAATTGGAGTACTTATCATCCAGTGGTCAGCCAATGGTTTCATTGGATGGTTTCAGTTTCAGACAATAAAGGTAAAACTAAATTAAAAAAAATCGTGTTTGTTGCATGGAAAGGTGTGAATTGATAATAAAGCAATATGCTATTTCTGAAAAGAGAATTAAATAGGAGAAGGTCGTTTAAAAAAAAAAGAATGTGCCAAAAAATGTGTCCTTTTCATAATTTTGACATGTTTTGTTTGAGGGAAGATAATGAGTAAGTTTTAAGTTTTATTTAAGTTGCTTTATTATGTGTATTATTTATTTTATTATATAATATTAATTGTGAAACAGCTGAACCGGTAAAATTGGTTGATATAATCAACTCTATTTATTGTGCATGGGAATGGATATGGGGGAAAAGTCGTTCATTTCCAATTTTTTAATCACAAAAACTTAGATAACAAAGATAAAATTGAGGTAAAAATTTATGGGGCAAACTTGATTCAACGCAAGTCAACACGGGTCAAACTTAACTAAAATATATTTTTTCGCTTTTAAATACTCCATTATTTTACTAAATGACCAATATATTGACACTACAATGTCATAAGTATACTACTTCATGTTTAAAAATATTTTGAACACTTAATTTTTTAAACGAATTCTTCAGAACATTATTTAATATGTAGTAGTACACTTTTAGCATTGTAGTTAATAATACTTTGACTTTATAATTATAATATATTGGTCATGTAATAAATCACCTATTCGCGTTGCTCTTAACAAATATTTGTACTTTTGTTCTGAAAAAAAAAATAGCCCATATATAAAAAATCAAAAATTTTTTGTTACTAGTTAAAATACAGGAATTTGATCTAATACAAATTGAACATATGCTTACCAATTCAAAAAAAAAAAAAAAAACATAGTGATTATTGTTTGAAACTAAAAGAAGAGGAACCAATGATTACACAATTTTATGATTATTATAATAATAATAATTTATGAATTCTTAGGGATTTTTATAATAATAGAGATGTGACACGTTCGCATGAGATGGCCCCCTTGTGGCCAGGGAACACCATAACCTGTCATCACATGTAAGGATTTATATGGCCTCTCTAGTATTCACATACAAATATTGCCTATTCTTCAACATGATTTTATTATTTTATTCAGATATTTCTCTTTAAAGATATTTTATTTTTACGAGGATTCAAAGAAAAAATTATTTGAATTTTTTTTCTAGAAGAGACTTACCACACCCGTCAAAGATTTTGAGAATCAAGTTGAACGCATTTGACCCTTTGAATTTATAAATAGAGAAATTGAAAATAATTTTAAAGATTACAATTCAATAGTAATAATTTGAAAACGTCAACTGATATCGTTGAATAAATCACAAATACTTACTCCATTTTTTTTATTTTTTTAGGAATGTAGTAATATTTAATGTCAGTGGAGTATTGAGGTAGAAAATGATAGAGAGAGAGAGGAGTAAGAAAGAGATAAAAAATAGAGAGATTTAGTAAATAGATAAGGTAGAGATATAGTGATGTGTTAATAAAATGAAAATAAGTAACTTAACAAGAGATCGTTAAAATATTAAAATGAGTAACTTAACGATAAATGGAGGGACTATCATATACTATATTTCATACATAAAGTATAACTAAGATAAAATAGAACTAAAATGCGTGAGTCAAACTTAATTATAATAGGGTTCTTGTTATCCTATTACTATAGGACCAAAATATGTTACTATAATATTTAAATATGTTATTACAAGTTCAAAGTACACAACATGAATAGTAATAAAAACTTAGTTTTTTTGCAAATTCGTAAGTAAAAAATTTACGTAACACATATTGTTCTTGTAATAATATTTTTTTTAACCTTATGATAATAATATTATTTGACCTTGTATAATATAATATTTTTTGTCTTACGATTTGTAAATTCACCTAAAAAATTAAGTGTATATCATTGTTCTTGCAGTATTCATATTTTAACCTTATAGTAACTTTATGTTGACTTTGTAATAGTTTATTTTGATTTTGTAGCTAGGAAATCACTTTCTTGCTACCCATGGTTTTTAGACAATTTAAATCTAAATCTATGACTTGTAAGTTTTAAAAGACTGTCTTATTTAATTATATTTTATGCATATAATATTTTAAATAAATGTTGCTAAAAATATCATAAATATATAAACTAAAAAAGACCAGCATTATGAGGTGTATAATATTTGTTAAGATTTTCTTTCGAGTGATTATGATTATAGACATGACAGGTAAAGCTTAGCTAGCTACACAAAATTAGTTAGGTTCAATTAAAATATTTAGTCTATTCTTTACATTAATATTGAAAACTATTGTTGTGTGGGCACATTGTACATTGAATTAATAAATTTATTTAGAACAAAAGTTAATTAAAATTAAATTACTGGACACTTCTTACTTAAACTCTACCAATAAGTTAACTGGAAAATAAATGTTTTGAACTCGTGATCATAAATTATACTCCATATCAATCTATTTTTTTTTTTTAATTTGAACAAGAGTTGGACTAATTACGATCTGCTTAAAAAATTTCTTCTTTATATTTGAAACTTTGTCGTCGTCTATCCGCACTCCTAAATTCATGAATAAATTTTAGACTCAATTAATTTTAAGTGAGTTGTATGTTATTCATGTTCATTGACTAATTTATCCGGTCTATCAAATTCAAAAGTTGTTTCTTTCAGATTTAGTGGATAATTTTTTTACTTAAGGCTGACATATTGTTTAAAGCCATTTTCGAACCCTCTTTGATCGTTAAGATCATTTTTGAGCTCATGATTTACTATTTTTAGAACCAATGTTTTTTGTCCCTTTTCATTTTTTTTTTTTTACATTTATAATACTCCGTATTATATTACCATAATTATCATAGAGAATAACTACCAAAACAAGTAAACAACTATGGAAAGAAAAGAATAGGATGGACAAAAAGTGATCTAATGCAACCTTTACGTTTCATCTTATACAAAAAAACTACTCCACTATATAATTCATATATACAAGTTTATTTTTATATAAAAAAAATAAATAAAATTTGACTCTCACTTGGATTCTGTATTATTAGATTTAAAACAAATTATAATAGTTGTGCTTGTTATTTATTGTTATCCAAAGAAGATATTGGATAAAATTTTAATACAGTAATACGGTTTTTATTATTATTATTATTATTATTATTATTATTATTATTATTATTATAAAGTGATTGCAGATTACTTACATTACAGGCGTTACAAATCCACATAATTTTGGGTTGTGTGGTCTACAGTGTTTGTACACTGTTGACACACGTATAGTGTGTAATATAATAAATAAATTTTATATATAGAGATGCTGAAAAACACGGAGATGGAGGTTTTCACACACATACACACGAAGCCCTTTCGAGTGAAGAATTTATACGTAGTCGGCGCCTTTTTTGCGATCCCCCTTGTTTCCACCTTTACCTTTTTTCTCTTTCTTGGCTTCTCCTTTTTTATTGCTACTAAATCTCTCTCATTCATTTTCCGTGTCAAAGGCATCGCCTTGTGTTTCCCTATGTTGATCTTTGACCAATTGTTTTGGATAAAAAACAGAGCTTCCAGCTCTACTGATTCCACTCTTCAATTCTTCTGCTGCTTGCTGATTCTTGAGTGACCACTTGTATAATCTTTTTTGTTGGGGGTTTCATCTTCTGGGCTCCTAGATTTGATTTGTTTTTTGTTTTGCCTAATATCTTAGAATTGATTGGAGATTCTTGCTTTTCTAAGAGTTATGCTAGGTGGGTTTTGATCCTCACTTCTGATTTGTTGAAAAGGGCGTATATTTTTCATAGATCTGCTCTTTTGGCCCTGGTGTGTACCCTTTTTTTGGCTTTTGCACATCATTATTGTTATTTTTTTAAAGGAGAAGGATGAAGGGAAATATACTGTATATTAATGTGTGTGTTGTATTTGTAAATGTGTTTTTTAATTGTGTCTGTTAAAAAGATAGGGGTAGTTTAAATTTTGAGGGAATTCTTTCTGCAGAATTGGCTTGTTGATTGCTAAATTTCATACGGCTGCCAAAGGATCATTCTTTTTAGAAAACTGAAACATACGTTGATTGATTTGTGGATGAAATAGTGAATTTGTGAGAGTTGGAAGGAAATTAAGGGGGATCTTTTATCAAATTTCGTGACGGATTCAAATACGGAGAATCAGGGGTCGTATTGTGTTGCTGGTCTGGAGTGCATATTGAATGTAATCAGGGCCCTGAGAATGGGTTCCTGCTTGTCCAATGAGAGCAGGAGCCCTCGGCCCGGTTCTCCATTGGGGTTTAGAAAGAAGAAGGGGGGCTCAAAGAGGAGGCTTGGCTCTCGAACTTCCTCCTTCGATTGCAGGAGGGAGGATCAACTCCATAGGACTCCTGGCCGGATGTTCTTTAATGGTTCCAGTGATATTGCTTCACTTTATACCCAGCAGGGCAAGAAAGGGACCAATCAAGACGCCATGCTCGTCTGGGAGGTTGGCTTCAATTTAATCTAGTGAGAAAAATAAGTGTGATACTGTTTGATTTAACTTTGCTAAATTTTGTGTTAGATGCACTACATGTTTCATTAAGCTTTAACATTTGATATGCTCATTGTTATTTTGCATTACTTGCCTTAAAAACTTTACTGGTGATTACTTTCTTGTACCATTAGTAGTTGCATTTGCTAAAAGCTGTGGTTAATTGAATGACTTGATTAAACCTCTGACCCTAAACTGTTCAAAATTCCTCAAGGAGAATGGTAATAGAAATGAGCAGGGTAATCGTGGTTGTTAATGAGAATAAAAGATGATCAATTCACCTTCATCATACTTCATACGCAGCAATGAGACTCAAAACACTAACAATGTAACCATCATTCTTATTGTAATTCATTATTCAATGATTCTCATTACCATTCCTTTTGAAGAACCTGAACCAAACGCTCCCCTAAGTCTTATATGTCAATTTTCATGGTAAATTATGTGTATCCTTAATTTTCTTGGACAACATTATATTTGGATTACAGGATTGATCTTTATTCTTTTTTGTTAAATAGTGAAAATTCTATTATCTTAGAGAGCCCTATGGTAGTTTTGTTGCACAAACATTTTTAGACTGATCCATTGTGCAATTGGACATCCAGAATTTTGGTTCAAGAACAGACACGGTCTTCTGTGGGGTCTTCGACGGCCACGGTCCGTATGGCCATTTGGTTGCGAAGCGAGTTAGAGATTCTCTTCCTCTGAAGCTGAGTGCACACTGGGAAGTCAATATAAAGAGCGATGATGTTCTTAGGGAGGTCAGTTTAAATACTGCTGGTAGTATGTGCAATGAAGATACTCCCTTCTTTTCTGCTGAAGAGGATAGTAGACCTTCCGTTGATGTCGATGAGAGTGGAAAGCAGCCAGAGATCTTCCAAACGTTGAAGGAGTCTTTTCTCAAGGCTTTTAAGGTGATGGACAGGGAGTTGAGAATGCATGCGAATATTGATTGCTACTGCAGTGGAACAACAGCTGTCACTCTGGTGAAACAGGTATAGTGTATGAAAGTTGGAAATGGTGATTGGTGTGATATATTCAATGTACTAAACATTTGTCGAATAATTTTCTGCAGGGTCAAGATCTTATTGTTGGAAATGTTGGGGACTCGAGAGCTGTTTTAGCTACTAGAGGTGGAAATGGTTCGCTTTCTGCTGTTCAGTTGACTGTGGATCTCAAACCTAACCTTCCAGGTATGGTGTAATATGTTGAAGTTTCAAATCTACAAGTTTTTCCGTATCTGTTGTATTTTTTTGGAGCCCTAGAGATACGGGAAACATATACCATTTCAGTAATTTGTTTGGTATATAGGTAGCTGGTTAGACAATTTAGCCATCTGAGGGCATTGTATTTTGGTGGAGCACTCGTTAGAACAGAACAAACAATACATGATAAGTAATACTACAACAACCACTTAGCCTTATCCTGCTATGAGGATCATATTTCACCATTTTTTCGGCCAAATTAGTAGTCAGAATTTGAGCACCTTGTTGATCTTGCAACAAAGTACTCCCTCCGTCACTCTGTAATTGACACATTTTGTCATTTTTGTCGTCCCAGTCTAATTGACTCATTTCCTAAAATGTCAACATCCATCTCATTATCTCTCTACATTTATCTTTCTTATCACTTTTCACCAACTCAATACCATTTTAATAGGAGTACTATATTTCTTAAAACATGTGCAAAAAACAAATGTGTCAATTACAGAGGGACAGGAGGGAGTATATATATATATTCAGCTGACCTGTAAAAACTTGATGATTTAATTTTATTTTTGCGTTTTTAATTCTTAATAAGTTTCAATTTCTTAATATACCTTTACTTATCTTCCAGCTGAAGCAGAAAGGATTAAAAAATTTAGGGGACGTGTTTTTGCCCTTCAAGATGAACCCGAGGTTTCAAGGGTGTGGCTACCAAATAGTGACTCTCCTGGCCTTGCTATGGCTCGTGCATTTGGTGATTTTTGTCTCAAGGATTTCGGTCTTATCTCCGTGCCTGAGATTTCCTACAGACGCATTACTGAAAGAGATGAGTTCATTGTTTTAGCCACAGACGGGGTATGCAACTCAAGATTGCTCTCTTATTTTTTCTGAAATTTTCTATGTGTATTCAATACGCAATCCATCTTGCAGATTTGGGACGTACTGTCCAACAAGGAAGTGGTTAACATCGTGGGTTCCTGCCCGTCTCGCTCATACGCAGCTCGAACATTAGTGGAGACGGCCGTCCGGGCCTGGAAGTCCAAATACCCAACTTCTAAAGTCGACGACTGTGCTGTGATTTGCCTTTTCCTTGATTCGAACGAGTCCACCACTGCTTCACATGCCAAATCCAAAGAAAACATTGAGAATCCAACTGGATTAAACCGATCTAGAACAGGGGGTGATGCCACCCCTGCAGAAGAAAACGGGGAAGTTTCAGAAGCTGGTGAGGAGGATGGATCAGATGATGAAGTAGTGCATGTTGAAGTTGGACAGGAGTGGTCAGCCCTTGAAGGAGTGTCCCGCGTGAACACACTCTTGACCTTGCCAAGGTTTGTTCCAGGGAAAGATGACATAAAGGCTGTTGAGGAGAGAAAGGGTAGAAAATAAATGAATATCGTTTGCATTTCATGCATTTCATTTGCATTTCATTTTTCTGTCAAAATTAACAGAGTTTTGATTCTTTAATAGGATTATTAGGGTGATTTATGTTTGTTGTGGGGATGGGAGAGATGGACCCGGCTAATATTAGAGCGTCTGGGAGTCGTGGATGAAATTGGAGTTTTTGAGTATCCAGCTCTCCCTTGTTTCATTTGTTTTTTTTTTTTTTTGGGCCCTGAAAAATGTATGGTCTGAATTGGATGATAATAAGTTGGAAGTTGTAATGCAGATTCAGATTGGTTAAATTATAGTCTACTCTTCTTCTTCAGTCTGATTTGTTTTGTAGTTGGTAGTATATACGGGTGGTGGTCTGAATTAGTGAGGAGGCATAAGCATGGCTCCAAGGTTTTTTAAATAGTAATGATAATTGAAATGGACATACGATAATTGTAGTGGATAATGAGAATAAACTTTCATCATCATTTTTTTGGACAGGTAAGTACCACTAGTTTTTAAACCACAATTTTGGTTTTTTGACCATTTGTTTCAACATCAAAAGAAAGATGATATTGAGTTAAATATGAAAAATAGTTGAATTACGATATTAAGAAGTAGGTGAAAACAATATAGAATACTCTAGAAAAGAAATTAATAAGTAAAAAGAGACGTAGCACCGGCACCATTTGTTTTAACAGCGTAGGTGAAAACAATATTGAATACTCCACTAAAAAATAAATTAATAAGTAAAATGGAAAATTGCACTTTTAATCCCTTAAAAATGCCTCAATATCGAAAATGGTCCTTTTTACATCATTTTTAGTCCGGTATGATATTTCTATTAAATATGTAACAAAATGTAGTGGGTGAGGCGGTGAGCTGCACGCTCCGTTAACAGCAGGAATCTAAAAAATTCTGAAAATCCCAAGAGCGTATCACCATTTTCCCTCATTATTGTCGATGAGTATTTCTTTGGCGACGGCTTTCATGTCACCTGCTGCCGCACACCCCCAAACACCAACACAAACACAAACACAAAAAAGTCAGAAAATTAAAGTTAATAAAACTGTCAAAAATTGCTAATTAAAAGTCATGATAAAAATTTACAAATCTGAGATAGAGAAGAGACGAAAATTAAAATTGACAAAGGACTTTAATTCCTATCACTGAGACGAGGTACGGTACAGACATGTGCGTATATATTTTATTTTAATTTAAATTATTGTTACATAATTTACATTTTAAACAAGTATTTTTTTTTTTTTTTAAGGCTCGAAGTATTAAATATTTAGATTTTATATAAATTTTAATTCGTATCTTCATGTTATATTCAAATACTGATTATATATAATTAATATATAATATAAATAATGTATAGGAATTTTATTTTTAATATAAATTTATATTCAAATTTTTTTAGAATTTACATTTTAAATAATTTGAATTAATTTTTGAATTCTATTTGGTAATTATTAAATATTCAGATTTTATTTAAATTATATTTATATCTTCAATTATATTCAAATAATTATTTTTCTTCAGAATTTACTTTTGAACTTGTATTTTTTCATATATTTCAGTTTTAATATAAATATTTTATTTAATAAATATTTAAATTTAATAAATATTTAAATTTCAGAATTTACATTAAATTCAGATTCTATAAATAATGTTTTTTTTAAAATTTCAGATTATATAACCAAGTGAAACTTCTTAATATTAAAAAAATGGATTTTATTTTATTTTTTATATTATTTTTTATTAGCTTTAAAAATATTTTTTACTTTTTAGTTATATCCGTATTATATATATATATATATTGAGATAGATATATAATTAATTTATAATTATAGAAGTTATATAGATTATTTTAATTTTTATTAATTTTTTATTTTTAATTTATTTTGGTCAGTTAGCTAATGGTTTTCATCCAATGAATTATCATACAGGATCAAATGTGCAGCAAAATAAAGGACAATTTCCAAATATTGGGACCAAGTGATTTGAAAAATTCTTACAGTACTAAAAGTGCAATTTTCTCATAAGTAAAAAGATACTTCATTATAAAAAAAAATTAATAAGTAAAAAGAATAGTAGCACCGCCACCAAGTTGTGCAGTGAAAGCATCAATAACTTCCCCGTTCTCTATTTCAATCTGTCGAGCAGTCTGCATTTCTTGAACCCGTCGGCCATCATGAATGAAGCGAACAGTGGAATAAACAATGTCAAAGCGGTCGCAGAAATCCAAAAAGATCCTGCGTAGCGGAGCACTCTTGTCTGTTTTGAAGCTCATCTTTATTTGCTCTCCGTTTGACTTCTGGTATTGAATTTGAACATTAATTACAGCCATTTCTTTTTTCAACTTCTCTCAACAATATTGATTTTAAGTGTATGCTAGATTGTGTCGTATATATATACTGGCTTTGTGTATACTAGATTAGATTGTGTCGTGTATATATACTGTCTACGGCATGTATTCCCAATAGACCAGTAATTATAATAATAATCAATACGATACTATTGCCGCTCCACCTCCCCAAGTTATATTCATGTACGGCATGTATTCCTCATAGGCCTCGGTAATTATAATAATAATCAATCAATTCAACAATTAATTATCTCATAATCCTATCTCCAATGTTGAATACATTAATACGATACATTAATACGATACTATTGTATTGTATTGTCGCTCCACCTTCAGTTATATTCATGTATCCGCTCAAATCATTAATTAATTAATTACCATGCTTCTTATTTTTCATGTACAATTTCATTACTCCTAATTTTTTTTTAATGGTTCAAAATACTCTCTCCTTTCATGAAAATGTGTTCAGTCCTGTTTTTTTGTCCAAAAATATGTTCATTCTATTTAATTAATTACCTTTCAAGTATTTTTTTAATTTATTAACATGACTAGTTACCAACAATATACTTTACTCATTACACCACATATCTATTTTATAATTAAAATATGTGTCTAAAAAAATAAATATAGAGGGAGTAATTATTATTCTCATTCCTTTTTTAATAGGTTAATATTCACAATACTTCATCCTATCTTCATTATTTCTACTTTATATATAAATTAATTAATATTTATTAAACATCTATTTTCCTTTGAAAATATCATCATCTATTCCATTGAAAATATGTTAGAATAATCTAAGTTAGTTCCACATCCCACTCATAGCCATAGAATAAATAAAGAGGCCCGGTGTCGTCCGAAAATTCAATGGACTTATATTGAATCGCAAATGATATATCTTTTGATTATTCAGTATACACACAATTAAATGCATTTTTGCACGTTGACTATAAATTTTATTTTAAATTTGATTAAACATCTATTTAGATCTAATAAATCATTTATCTTGAACTATATTATGGATTATATATACTAATTACCGATTTCAATTATTCCATCTCTACTTAATTATATATATGTTGTAAAAAAAAGAGAGAGAATATGAATAAATTCATATCATATATTTAATCCTTTCACTCCAATTAGAGCAACCGAAATTTAATTTAATTTAACGTTTTTTTTAGGATGACATCAACGCTTTCTCACACTATTAACTAGGGAGTAATAAACATATTACACAGCTTTAGTAACAGCCATTTTATTTACAAGTGATAAATAGTAAATTATTACAAGAAAAAGGGTAGGACGGACATAGATCTCAGTATAAAAGTCTGCCCCATTTTAAAATTATCATTTGATTTTTTTATTTAATATTAAAAGAGATAAAGTTGATATATATAAAATAATTGGATAATAAAACAGATTAAAAAAAATATTGTAAATAATAAAGTATCATGCAATTCAATTTAAAGACGTTTAAATGAGTGTAGTTTAAAATGAAAAAAAATAGATTTTATTACTAAATTAAAAAATAATTAATTTAATTTAAAATATCCATTTTTTGTCATTTGACAAAAAATGGAACGGGGTGGGGGCCGGGGGTATCTTTTTAACATGCACAATGCTTTACAACTCTCTTTTTCTTAAAAAATATACTCCATCATCATCAATTCTTCATTGAAAATATGTTAAACAAGCAAACTAGTTCCACATCCCATGGGATAAATAAAGAGGCTCAGGCCGGTATAATCATGAACCCATCAATTTAATTCACCATTTTGCTAGATTTTTTGCGCTTGATAATAGAGAAATGGCTGGCAATTTTTCATATAGTACTACTACATACTCTAATTGAATTTAGAGCGTGCATGCAAGTCATATTGAGAAAATAATTAAATGGACAAGGGATAAATAAGGCGTTAATATTTTTATTTTATTTTTTTGGAGAAAATTAAAAAGGAGGATACTGGGGAGGATTCCAATACTAAATTCCAGGTGCACAGTAGTAACTAGCATATATGGTGATTGGAAGGCAAAGCATGGGTGGAGTTAGTAGAAGCAGCAGCACCCCCTATTTGGTCATTGAAAGCATCGATAAGATCCCCGTCCTCCAATCCAAGATCATGGGCGCTCTGCAATTCCTTAATTTGTTTACCTTCAAACACGAATTTGATTGTGCAGTAAACAAGCTCTAGCCTGTCGCAGAAGTCGAGGAAGATCCTGCGTAACGCCTCGTCTCTACATATTTTAAACTCCAATAAGTTTTGCCCACCGCCACTCTCCCCGTACTGAATTTGAAGCGCTATAATACCCTTCTCTACCTTCACCACTTGATTCATCGCCATTTTTATCTACACTCAACTGCTACAATTGATAATATGTATATATAATAAATTTATTTAGTATTTGCCTTTGTCTTTGAATTTGAACGGATGGGAATCACAACAGCCACCCATCTTAAACAATTAAATTAATTAATTGCTAGACGTATCTAATTCCCAATAAATAATATACTTATCAAACAAAGATTCATGTCATATTGCTTTAGTCCTTTCACATGCATGATGCACTGTGCAGTTCCAATCAAATCCAAATTTAATTTAACGTTTTCTAAGATAATGTTTGATAGTTAAGATTAAAAGTAAATTAACTCAATCAATCTCAACTCTGATAAATTATATGATAGCTAAGATTAAAAATAGATTATACTTTAAAATATATAAAATTTAAATATCATCTTAATCTCCACCTAATCAATCTTATACCTATCAAACATGATCTAAGGATAACATTAATACGCCTTCTCATACTATTAAAAACATATCACCCAGCTTTAGTACAGCCATTTACAAACGCGTATAAGAGTATGAAAATCTACTTTATGGTACACAATGTCTAATTTTTTGTGAAAGTATACACACAATTTTTAAAGTTCATAGAAATTGGTTGGAGGTGGGCACAATTATTACGCTGCTTTGAAGTTACAAGCTGGATGAATATAATTAAACAACGATATTATTGATCACTTCTTTCAAAACTTGATTACTGAATAGCTAATTAAGAGAACCACCAGAATCAACCGCAAGATTCTTTCGAGCAACAAGAAGAATCAAGGCACAAACTAAGATAAAAAAATCCATAAACATTAAAACAAACATCAGTAATTTTTAAGTCTCAGAATAAAAAGAACCATCTCCTGGTAAGAAAAAACAAGAGTATTAAAGTAGCCGGTAATTCATAAAGGGTGGGTTACGCAGATATCATCATCATAATGCCAGTAGCGTGCACCAACTTATTCTTCTTCTTCCTCTGCCTCTTCTAGCCATTTTACAAAGGGCTCCAAGGACTTCACAAATGTTTGCCTGTAATACAAACAACTTTCTTTAAGACGTATGAAATAAAAGACAACCAGCACAGTTCAAACTTGGCACAACCCAGAGAATTTGTGATTCCTTTTACACGCACCTGCCCTTGGTGACTGTTCCTTTACGGAACCAGTGAAGAATGGTATCCTCTGCAAGGACATCCTGATCATAGAGAGACCTAATTATTTCAGGGAACAACTTCATCAGTTTAGCATCCTCGTAGCACTGGATCTGAACTTTGTACATTAGTTCAAGCTCAAGCTTCCCCGTGGTGCAGAAGGCACTCAGCAATTTGGCCCATGTTTTTACCTGAAGATAAGCAAGGAACACCCCTTAAAACCAGTGATTCTGTTGAGCAGTTGATCAGCCCAAACAATTCTAGTCAAACTAAAACCTTTTGCATTGATAACGACAAGTAGCCATAAGGGATTCAAATAACCATTATGAGATTTGGCTCAGTTTCAGAAGAACATCCATCATGTATGTTGACTATCTCAGAGTTCTAAATAACGACTCTCAATAGCATTACTATTCATATTTTAAGTCGTTTTGACTTTTCGTTTTCTTTGCAAAATATAAGTCGTTTTGCACTTTTCAATGCAAATTAATTGCATTTATTCCAAAATTTGCCCTTAAGATCAATAAATATTTACATACATGTATTTTTTTTAATGAGAATTACAAGCATTGATTAAGGGTAAAATGAGGAGTCAATTATTTTCTTAATATGTGTGCATGAGCTTAGGATGACATATATTTTGAATAGGAGGGAGTACTGTTGAACTAATAAGCACACCACTAAGGTTTCACTCAAAACAATAAATCAGGTAATGAATAATCATAACACTTGCAACAACTGAAGTTAAATCAAAGTAGGGACTCCAAGTCTCCAATCAACTAGCATACAATTTTGTAACATAACAATGTTACAAAGCACATTTGCAGTGCTGTTTAAAGAGGACACAACAGCATATAATAGTACAGTTAATCCATACCTGACGAAGGGCAGAATTAGCATTTTGTTGCTGATTTTTCCCAGACCATTGCACGGCATCCATCATGATATCCCAAAGAATCCGTACAACCTCAATATCAGGGAATATAGCATCTTTTACATGCTGTTTCACCGTTTCTATCACTTCAGCTACATCAGCTTCTCCAGTCATCTGAGTTGTTATTGCAGTCTTCATTTCCTTAAGCCTGACCTCAAATATCTTCTTCTCATTGTACTGAACCAACTGAACGAGGCCTTCCTTGCTGAGAGATAAGAAAACGAAGGTTCATTTCAGCATAAAGAGAATTTCAGCATCAGCCTAGCTTTTCAAACACCAAACTAAGCAAAATTTATAAGCAGAGAAAAGTAGTCAACAGATAACAACTCAGCCAGTATATGTTCCATGAGTTATTGCATTACAGCTCACTCGTGTGTGTGTGTGTGCAGGGTGGGGAATGAGAGCAGGGCTTACGTAAAATGTTCAGATACAGCTTCAGGTGTCCGCTTGGCCGATGGGAAAAAGTCCAGAAGATTTTCCTCCATTTTAGCCCGCTTCAAAATTGCAATGAGGTCATCAAGGCAATTATCAACCAGATATTCCTTGAAGAAATCTGTGATAAATGAGAGAACTAGCCCCTTCGCGACAAGGTTATCTTTGAGCAATGGATGGAAAACAGTCTCAGGTGGGAGGCCAGACAACTTCTGGGAAAAAGCAAGTGCAGTGAATATAGCAAGCTTCTTTCTTTCATCCTCTTCGAAGAGCTCCAAAGACTGAAGGAACCTTTGCATAACATTTTCAAGATTTTTTATGAGAAATGGTCTTCTCCTCAAAATCTTCTGTATATATATCACAGATGGCAAAATGATTTCACGCTTAGGCTCGGAGTCAATTATAGAGTAAGGATGTCGCTCCCCCTCATCAAGTTTGATAGTGCCAGGTTGTGTACGGACCCCTCTGAAGACCACCTGTATTAAAAGAATATTAGGTTCAACCCACAAAGCAAGGAGATATTAGGGCTACATAAGTTCAATAAGATCAAGAAATGAAAAAAATTATCTAGACAGCAGCAACCAATATTGTTATTCATAGAATAACAGGTTTAACCCACGAAGCAAGGAAATAGGGGCTACAAAAGTTCAATAAGAAAAGTATTACTACATAGAGATCAAGGAAAGAAAGAAAAAAAATCTAGCCAGCAGCAACCAATAAATTTATTTTTGAGTTACTCCTTTTGAATTATAGTGTAAATGCTTCGAGTTAAAGTACCAAAGTAGGCACAAGCAGTAGAAAAACCATGAGAAACCTACCTCGAAAAAGGTGTCACCGTATCTATTGAAATTAAGGTCTGAAGATTCAATGCACTTTGCAATAAGTTCCTGCATAGAAGACATTTGAATCGATAAACACCAGAAACATACTACATCCACCCCTTGTGAATAGGGACACTTGATCATGGATGCATCAAGAAAAAACACAATCAAGCCTGAATTTAACAGTACAACAGAAACATGTCAAGTGTAAAAGTACCAGATCACCAGCATTATCCAAATAAATCTGGACCACTGCATCCGAAAATGCTGCAGGGTCCAGAGGCGCTGCAATGTTCCGTTTGCGGGTCTTAATCCGCGTACCACTGTATAACATAAATGAGAGAACATTGAAGGGGGTTTGATGTGTAATGAGACCAAATAATGAACAGATACCAGTTTCTTGGAAAGTGACAACTCCACACGTCATTAAGTTTTTCTTTTTAAAAGGTGCAACTCAAAATTTTAAAAACATATGCCACAAACAATCCTTGGATATTTTGAAGGAAAGAAGTTGAAAATGAATGAGAAAACACATTTCAGCAGATAAAGTAAATACAAGAAAACTGCAGACATTATTTTCAACAAAGTTTGCTAAGGACTATGAACATATAGTACTTTATAAGAAAGATGTTAAGATACTCACCCGAGAGTGGGTTTCTCCTTCGAGCTACAATGACAAGAAAACAAATAAAAATGAATCAGATACCAATGAAAAGATTAAGAAGCTAGAATGAGTAAAGTGTACATAACAATAAAAGAAAAGAACATAAGACACACTCTAGCTAAATCAATCGAGGAGTTTTTTTCAATGATAAAAAAAACAGGAAAGATTAATCTTTTTACAAAATCAAATAAAACACACCCGGCAAAAAAAAATTAAATTATTATCAATTGCACATCTAAGAGAAAGGAAAAGGCAGATCTGCGTAAAAAACCTGGAAGAAACGAAAATAAAATCACATGTAAAATAATATCAATACAGGCAGCAAGGAAATAGGTTTTGCGGTAGGATTAACTACATCATAAGCTGAACTTAGGAGAATCTAAGAAAGAAAAGCGCCTGAATAGACTCTCGCGAAGCAAACAGAAAAAAAAAAAAAAGAGAGAGAACCCAAGAACGACACTCCTACAACATCATATAAACCACCCACAGAAGCAAATTAACAGTACTAGTTGATTGCACATCTAAAGTATAAGAGGAAAAAGTAGATCTGAATATAAAAAACAGAAAAAATTTAAAACAAAATCATAAGTACAGCAATCGACCTCAAACTAAGAAACTTGGATCTGTAGTGGGACTAGTTACCCATATAACCGGATTTGGAGAATCAAAGAGAAGGCAGAGTCTCAAGAGACTCTTGCAAAGCAAAATATTTTTAAAAAATTAAAAACCCTAAGAACGATTTACCGTCTTTTAGAAAATCAAATCAAATCAAACCCAATCCCACCGCCGGACACAAATTAACGATTCTATCCATTACACGTCTAAGAAAAAATGAAAAGGCAGATCTGAGTAATAAAACTGGAAGAAATTAAAACAAAATCACAAGAAAAATAATGAATATCGATACTAAAATCGGATTTGCAGTGGGATAATTACCTCATAAACCGGATTTAGGCGAATCAAAGAGGGGGCAGAGTCTGAAGAGACTCTCGCGGCGAAGCAAGGAGAAATAGGTTTCAGGAGAGATAGAAGGGGAAAACGGGGGCGATGTAATTTGCTGAATGGAAAAAAAAGGTAAAGGCAAAATAATATATACTGGAAACGGAATAAAAAGAGAATGAAAAGCAAATAATGACACCGTTAAGAAAGGAAAGTACGACAAATGAAGCGCAGAGGACAAGTTTTCATAGCAATAAAACGTACTTTCGATTGTGGTGTCCGTGGGTTCACATGGAAAAAAAAAAAGAGCACTTTATCAAAATTTTGTGAGAACATAATTAAACCTTACTATAAACTAGGTGATTTTTAATATTTTTTTAATAATATAAAGAGATTGACTTTTCACCGCATGTATATAATATGATTAGATAAGATTTTGTGTATTATGCGGAATATTCGGAAAAAAATATTTAACACAAAAGAGTTTCACACATAAACAACATTAACTTCCTATTAATATATATATAAGGATTTGTGGACTTGTAATTTTCTCGAATTATGTTTTAAAACAAAAAGTAATGATATAAATGCTATGACGAACTAATGAATTTTAAAATATTATACTTGTATTAAAAATATTATTTAAAGTAAATTTTAATTAAGAAAAAGGAAAAGGTAAACTGAATTTTGATATGGCTGAATTTCCACATTCAAATAAAAAAGGCGTTGGCTATATACCCCTCCAGCTCTGTTAAGTATACTCCCCCACTTCATTTATTAATTAAATATACATATTAAATACCCAATCTACCCTTTTATACATATTTGTTAGATGAATACACCCCTTAACCCTAAAAAAATAATTCTAACCATAACCCTAATTTTTGCAGCCACCACCAACACTCCGACCGCCGCTGCCTCCGGCAACCCTTCCGCCGCCGCCGCCGACTTCCACCTCCAAAATAAACATTCAACATATTTTCTAACATTGAACAAAAAATAAAAACATTGACATATTTTCGACAAACCAGTGTCGATCGAACTAGTTTCGGTCGACACTAGTTTGTTGACGAAAAATACTCTCGTCAACACTGGTTTGTTGACGAGAAGCATTCTTGTCGGCAACTATTCATCGAAAGAAATTTTAAAAAAAAAATTAAAAAATTTCGACAACTGTTAATTGACAATATACACTATCGTCGACAATTAGTTGTCCACGGAAGTTTATATTTTCAATTAAAGGTCGTCGAAAAAAAAAAAAAAAAAAAACCCTACCTGTGTTGCCGGCGGCTGGGCAGGGTCGTCGGGGCGGCGGATGGGGCGGCGGCCGCGCGCAGGGGCGACAGCGGCGAGGGCCGCGCTCAGGGGCGACTGCGGCGAGGGCCGCGCTTAGGGAGGCGGCTGGGGCGGAGGGCCGCGCGCAGGGGCGACTGGGGCGGAGGGCCGCGCGCAGGGGCGACGGCTGGGGCGGAGGGCCGCGCGCAGGGGCGACGGCTGGGGCAGAGGGCCGCGCTCAGGGAGGCGGCTGCGGCGGGGGCCGCGCGCAGGGGTGGCGGATGCGGGCGAGGCGGCGGCGGCGTCGCCGGCAGCTGTCGGCGCAAAAAAATAATTTTTATTTTTTTTTAGAAAAGAGGAAGAAGAAAGATGAGGAAAAGTGATATTAGGGTTTTGAATGGGGGAGTATATTTAACATTTGTTGAAGAAAAGGGTAATTTGAGTAATTTTGAGGGGAGTACATCTAACATTTATCATATTCAGGGGAGTACATTAATCTGGGGAGTATACTTAACAGAACTGGAGGGGTATATAGCCAACGCCATAAAAAATAGGAGTATAATTTAAAAAGTAAAGGAAAAACTAAAATTGGAATTTGATATGGTGGAGATACCAATCCATCAATAAGGCCCAATTTTAGCAGCGTAACTCGCTTGGGTTAGCCCGTCCTGAATAGTTTAGCTCGATTTTAAGCTTCAGGCCCAACTCATTTTCAACCGGCCGAAACCGCCGGTTACGGTTAAAAACCGGCGGTTTCGGTTTTGCATTTTTGGTAACCGAAACCGAACCGCAAACCGTTGGTTACGGTTACGGTTTTCTAACCGCCGGTTCGGTTAAAAACCGGCGGTTAGACGTTTTTTTTTTCTTTCTTTTTCTTTCCGTTTTTGCTCGTTTTCACTCCGTTTTTGTTCGTTTTCACTCCGTTTTCGCTCGTTTTTTGTTCGTTTCAACTCTTTTTTTTAGAAACTATGTTACTAGAATTTAATAAAAATTATATAACTTAAATCTATACATAAAAAATAGAAGAATTGTGTATTAAAAAAAATAAAAAAATCGAAAAAACCGGCGGTTTCGGTTTGCCAAAACTTGCAACCGAAACCGAACCGCCATTTTCCGGTTACAGTTCGGTTTTTGAACCGTAACCGGCGGTTTTGCCGGTTAAAAACCGCCCATGTCTATATACACCTACTAAATAAAACTAAAAAATCTTACAAATTCAATAAAAAATAAGAAAATAATAATCTTACAAATTAGTTGCATTACCCTTCCACAAATCTTGATGTTTAGTCGTGATTTTTTCAAACGTCAGAATTCGTCGGAGATTTTAATCAAATTTTAGATTCATATAGATATAACTCACTAATATAAATCAAGTCAAATATATTAACAGCTATCTGCTTTCAAGTATGTGAGATGGGAAGATAACATATCAAATAAGTGTGTTTGACATGTAATAAATTATATCACTCGTTTGCTACAAAGAATTTCAAGTGATCTCTCGAAGAATTAGACAAAAAAACTTTTATGAAATTGATTTCCATCACATGTATATTGTATGATTCATGAGTTTATGATTCTGGCTAAATCATGTTTTAAAACAGATAAGATGTCAATACATAAGTCGTGCTCCGTTTAATACATGATATCGTTTCACGGGAGATTCCCTCATCAAATTTTTATCTTGTGTTTAATGTTGTAGAGTATGTTATTGCACACAATAAGATTGCAAACGACAATTTAGCCCCCATAATCCGGTCAAATATAAAGTTACTCGTGTAATTAGAACATGTGAGATGAGATGGGAAAATGGATCTCTGGGAAAGGGATAGGTGGTATGGTGGGATAATACCACTGAAATGGTAAAAATCATCTCGTATCCATCATTTTACCCTGTACAGAATATCAGCAAATTAGCCCTTAAAAAACAGTTATACCATGTAGCAAATGGGCTCTAAAAAGGACAAAGGGCAATGGTAGAAAATAGAAGTAAGGCCTACATCTTACAAGTTCATTACGTCCCTAAAGATACATGGCTTTATAAGTTCTGCTTTAAAAGATGTGATGTTTCAGCTTTGGAGGGGAAACTAGTTATTTGATGATCAAACCATTAATTTGTAGAATAATTCAGCAAATTTCAACTAAAAAATATTCGATTGTTGACATAATAAGAAAAAGAAAACAGAGAAGAAGCCAAAAGTTAACTATGAAAGCAAACCAACCATAAAAAAAAGAGTATCCCACTCACTCACTCAGGCATTTTATCAAACACATAGTATGCAAAAGGTGAAAAGACTACTGAGAAGCCAAATGAGCCAGTATATCAAATGTATATTTAAATGACTAAGGTTTGTCGTCTTCAACAGATTCCGGGGAGCCATTGTCATCGGAAATAGTTCCGGCGACGCGTGGAGCTTCCTGAGGAGCGTTAAGGAACTGATCCATGTCTCTGATTCTTGTTCTCGCAACACTTGCAACAAGAACTGGTCCACCCAACAAACCACAATTGAAAATCAAAGGAGATATACAAATTAATTAATTAAGATGAATGCATTATTAAAGAAAGCAGTACCAGCTGCAGTTCCGAAGGTCCATATCCACAGAATCTTCAGACCTGGACTCTTTTCTCTCCACATTTTTCCTTTATAAAATATTTAACCTAATTCAAGAATGAAGATCGCTTTTGTAAGAAGTGTTCCACTGCCCCCTTTTATTTAAAGTCGACCTAGTGAATTAACTAACTAAATATTGGAAAGATTATAATTATACTGAATCAAAGTTTTATAAAAATCTAACTAATTACGAACTGAAATCGGATTTGATCGATTATTTGAACTAACCAAATTAAAATTATTCAAATGTAAATTTAAAAAACATACAATTATATATCACATCACTAATTTAGATTCTATTAAATTTTTTTAAACTTTAAAAACTATATAAATTTAGAAAATCCATAAACTCCCTACAGCAGACTTGACAGTTGTGAAATACATTTTTTTTTAATTTATATGAATTTACAAAATATTTAAAAGATAAGAATGAACGTAATATTAAAAGATATATACAAAGTTAATATTATATTCCTAATAGCAACCCTCCACATACACCTCTACCCCAAAATCACCCAAAAAGAAATGAAAAAGTTATAGTAAACAACTTCAATCAATCCACATTCAAAATTCAAAACAAAGAGCAACAAGAGATTTGCGTAGTACCTTTGTTAGAAGAATAACAAAAGTTTTTTTCTTTTCACCTTTGTTTTCAGAGTTCTATGAGAGAATGAGTTGAAATCTCTGTTTTTTTAGAAGAGATTTTGGAGAGTGAAATTTATTTATACTTTTTTGAAGAGAATCAAAGAAAATTCATAGAGCATTAAACAATTGAATACATAAAGATTTTTTTTTTTTGAAGACTTACACTTTTCAATAATATTTTCAATTATATTAACACACACTTTTTTGGTAATGTTATATTGCACCTTTTAGTTATATGATGTTGAAATAGGTATCAAATTGAAACAAAATTAAAGGTCAAACTTTTTCATTATATTCAAAAAGTGGTGATTAAATTGATACTTGTACTAAAGGCTGTGAATTAACCCTTTTGTTTATAAAAAAAAGTGATGTTTATAAAAAAAAGTGACAATGTTTAAGTAAAAAGTGCAATGTTTTAACAAAAGTGACTATCACTTTTTCCTTAAATACTATCACTTTTTGCTCAAATATTATCACTTTTTACATAAGGGTTAAGGAAGATGAGATTATTACCTAATAAGGTCACTTTTATAGACTATTAAACAACTAAAACATACAACTTTTAAAATTTCCTAATAAGGTCATTTTTGTGTCAAAAAACCATATTTGCCCTTAATATTCATATACTCCTTTAATTTATATATTTGAAATGTAATTTAAAATTTAAAATCATAATTAATTGTTATCAATTAATTCCCAAATTATAGGGCACATTCAACAAATTCCTCACCTTCCAAAATCGATATCTGAATATTCATTTCATCAAATCGCTCATTGCAGAAACCAACCATGGCCACCGTTCGCCGACGAGTCACCCCCATCGACTCTTGACTGTTCAAGCTCAGATCTGCGAAATCGGGAGCGGGACAAAGAAGATGGAGGCCGCGAACCCATGGCCGTCGTTCTAAGAAGCCGTCCCTCGAAGCTCCATGGCCGCCGCCCATCATCGTCTGCAAACCTACGAAGACGAGGCATGGATTTGTGAGATTTGAGGATTCTGAGAAGAGTTTCTCGCAGGGAATTGGAGTCTGTTTGTCCCTTGCGAATCTTCCAATTGATTCTGGGAATCAATTGTCCGTTGCAACAATTGTATGATTAAGAATTGGATCTCCCAAGCGTTCTTTTTTTGTTTCCCCTTGGCGATTCAATTTTTCTTATCTTCTTCATTGGCGATGATGACCTTGCCATTGGAGAAGAAGGTCTTGGCGTTTCAGACTGTCCTGTTGTGCCCGTTTCCAGAATATTATTCGAATCTTTGTTTCTCCTGTCCTTTCCCATGGCGGTCTTCAAGAATTATCTTCAGGTTTTGATTCGATGTTCTCCGTCTTCTTGATTCAAACGAATTGGGTCCAGAATTAAAAATAATCCCAGCGATCCCCTCAAGAACACGTTAATATTCGCCTCTCAATTTCTTCGCAAAATTCCAGTTCTTGCTCGATTCAATTCTTGATCGATTTCAGGGAGAAGTCGATTAATTAATTGCAGGATAAACTCACAATCGCGAATTGAATTCACACGAATCCAGAATTAAGTTTAATCCCAGAATTCCCCTCAAGAACGCGAAACAAATCGCCCCTCAATTCTTCAAAAAAATCCAATTCTTGATCGATTCCAGGGATGAATCAATTAATTGTATGATAACACCCACAATCGCGAATTGAATGGATTTAGATTACTAGATTCACACGATTTGGGTACAGAATTAATTTGATTCCCAGATTTTCCAAACAAACTCCAATCTTCGAATCTTTATTTTTATTCACATGTTGTTTGGTTTACAATCAGCTTTTCCAGCTTGAATTTCGATAGACTGATTATTCAATTGCTATTCGCAGTGCATCTGAAAGGTGCATATACTACTCCTTCAACTTCATATCAAAATAAAACATGGATACCGATGTAGGCATTATCATTTTATGTCTTCGTCTTATTATTCTGAACAATTCTTTTCAGTGATATTAACAGAATTAAGTATGAAATCTCTACATCACAACAAACCGCTGTTTGAATATGCCATTTACAAATGTGCACATCTATTTTGCATATTGATATGCATGTCACTCTGTGCACATTATTTCATGTTATTTTATGCATACCAAAAAATTCAGTCTTGTATGCCGTTTTAAACTTCATATTGAAATGAACATATGTCTTCATAACCCATTGCTACATACCAAAATTCATTTAACTGTTCATATTAAAATTCATAATCTATTTCATATATATATGCATATTCAACATATGGGGAATTGTATACTCTATGACTCGCTTATTTCTGAATCATAAAATGCAGATTTTTTAACTTTTTTTGTTTGGATAATTAACAATTAATTCGAATTGCTTAATTTTAGGAATATTTGAATAATTGGAAGGTGCTGGATCATAAAATGCAGATTTTTTAATTTTATTTGTTTGGATAATTAACAATTAATTCGAATTGCTTAATTTTAGGAATTTTTTAATAATTGGAAGGTGCGTATAACTAGGAACTGCATTAATTCAAAAGACTTGATGTAAATCTATTTAATATTTATTAATTTCAAATTATTTAAATTGGTAAAGGGCAACAATGTCTTATTAGGTGCCATTTTGACTATAATAGATTTAAAAAAAAAAACCTATGCCCTATTAGATAAATCTCTTAGTGAAATGACCTTAACAATAATTTCCCCAAGGAAGATCTGTCTCACAAATCTAATTCGTTGAGACGGTCTCACCCAAGGGCTAAGACTAACTCTTTCATTAATATAACTTACACTTTTTAGTTATAAAAACTTACACTTTTCATTAAAAACGATATTGCACTTTTCAATATAGTAATATACACTTTTCATTAAAAACGAAGTTGCAGTTTTCAATATATTAACATACACTTTTCAAGAAAAAAAAGGTTCAACCGTTAGACTGTTGATCGATCAAGGTCAACTCAAGTACATGGTGTACTTGAGTGGATACGGGACTTTGCCAAATAAAATATATTACTCTGTATCTTTCTCTGTCTTTTCATTTTTCTATCTCTATCTCCCTTTTTACTTGCTCACTTCACTTCACTTCAGTTTTCTTTACTTTTTTTTTTCTATGAACTACTTCAACTTCACTAAATATATAATTCTATATTCCTTAATCAATGTATAAAAGATAAATTAACAACATTCATATGGACAAAAAAAATATAATTTACAAATAATTAAATAAAAAATTACTTCAAAGGTAAAAGTCATATTATAATTTTTGAATGGTTCGTTACTATCACTTGTATTATACTCCGTATCTATTATTTTATCATATATATTTTTTTAATTAAAACACCAAAAGAATTAAAGAAAAAATTTATAGCGAAAGCGAGTGAATAGTTTGACGAACCACAAATCAATTTCTTAGATATTCTCAAAATTAAATTAGTAGAATTACAAAATCAACGGGGTGGCTTGCTGAGCTAGACAAGCATTTTTTAACTCCTACTATCCCTAGAAATTAATTTAAAACTCTTATTGAAAGTTTCACACAAAATTTTAAATCTTGTTCATATTGCATAAGAGATGTGACAGCATGAACCCAAGTCAAAACACATACTCTTAATTAATTCACATCTTGCAAATATTGCATTGAATTCAATCACAAGTTTAGAGGAAAATATGTGGCCGGGTTTATTATTTAAAGTTTATTTTACAAAGTCAGAGATGTATAATATAAATTATATATATATAGGGAGAAGACATAATCAATAATTAGATGCAGTAAACTAATTCCGACAATGAGATATACGTACACGGTATCTTGTCAGGATAACTTTCATGAATTAACAAATGCTTCAAATGCAATTACACTGGTTCAAAGATGTTCCGCTATTATAAATTCGTACAATATTTGATCATAATCTCATCACTTACAAACATCCTGTAGTTCTACAGTACTACTCAAAAGTAGTTGCCAACTAATTATTCATGTATTATAATATGGGTTCCAAGATTTTCAAATTTGCAGCTTTGATGCTGTTGTTGAGCCTCCTCCTCATCTCCACGGCTAAGTCACAAAAACTCAAAGTGGGGTTTTACGACAAAACATGCCCACATGCCGAGGAAATCGTCAGGGAAGCCGTCAATAAATTCGTGTCAATAAATCCCGGGCTTGCCGCTGGCCTAATCAGGATGCATTTCCATGATTGCTTTGTTAGGGTACGTCCACTATTTATTATTTTAACTATATATAATAACTTCAATTAAATATCAATCTATGTGCATATAATGTATATTCCTGCAGGGCTGTGATGGTTCCTTGTTGCTGGACAGTGTGCCTGGGCAACCCCCGGCTGAGAAAGACAACGTCGCGAATTTCCCAAGCCTCCGAGGTTTTGAGGTAATAGACGAGGCGAAAGCCAGGGTTGAAAAAGCCTGTCCAAAGACGGTGTCGTGTGCAGACATTCTAGCCTTTGCTGCTCGAGACAGTGCCCTCAAAGCTGGATACATCGGATACGATGTCCCATCTGGAAGGAGAGACGGGCGCATTTCCCTGAGCTCAGACGTGCTGCAGGCAGGGGCGGACTCAGAAGGAGTAGTTGAGGGGGGCCAAAAATAAAATTATTAAGTAATCAAATTTAAATTATACAGTTACAAGCTTATATATAATACTCTCTTTGTCCTTTATTTGAAGACACATAATTTTTGAACACGAGTTTTAATGTATTAATTGTTTATTAATATTATAAGTGATAAAAATGAGGACAGTAAAGACTTTTCAACTTAATAAATAATAAAGATATTTTTTAGTGTAGATAAAATGATACATTTGATGTAATGTTTAGATGTTTTGAGGGAATAGTTAAAATGCTCTTTTAAGTATGTATCATTAAGTAAGGAACATCTAAAATGATGAAATAGGTCATCAAATAGGAAACAAATGGAGTATATTAATCATTTAAAATATAACATTAATTTAAAATCGATTAGAATTTAGAACGTATTTGCTAAACCTATAAAATAAATTCTAAAAATACATCATTTTTTTTTATAGGTAAAAATACATCAATTAGTCATTGGAGAATTAATCTTAAATTAAATGTTTAAGGAATAAAAAATTAACAAATAACAAAATAAATAATATATATATATAAATACAAATTAAATTACAAACCAAGTGAATGGGATGGGCCAGTTATTTAAAAAAGGTAAAAGCCAAGATAGCATAAACTAATTAAGGGGGGCCAAGGACAAAGTAAAAAAAAAATCTACACTAATATACACATACAAACGGCTTCATGGGTAAAACTTAGGGGGGGCCATGGCCCTCCTCCCATTCAACGTGCGTCCGCCCCTGGCTGCAGGGGAATATTCCTCCCCCGTCCCTATCAGCTGATCAACTCAGGGACAACTTCAACAACAAGGGGCTGTCTCTCGACGAAATGGTGACGCTTTCGGGCTCTCATTCTATTGGGATTTCTCACTGTACGACCTTTTCCAACAGGCTTTCAGGCTTCAATGCTACGTTTGATCAAGACCCTTCTCTTGATCCAGGATTTGCTGCGTCTCTGAGGGGGAGCTGCAAATCAGCTTCTGCCAACAACAATCCGTTTGTGGTTAACGATATTCAGACCCCAACTGTGCTAGACAACAAGTATTATGGTAACTTGATACATCATAAGGGGGTACTGACCTCGGATCAAACCTTGTTTGATAGTTCATTGACGAGGAAATTGGTGGTGGAAAACGCTAAATACGGGGAGGTTTGGGCTAAAAAGTTTGCTGCTGCTATGATCAAAATGGGAAAGATTGACGTGCTTACTGGAAAAGAAGGAGAGATCCGGTACAAGTGCCGATATGTCAACTGATCGGAGCTAGTTAATTAGTTAGATTGGGGTTTAGATTTAATATATAATTGCTTGGTGCATGTGTGAGAAGTTAGGATTAATTTGGTTTTCAATTAACGTATGTGATTGAGTGCAAACAATTGTCAAGAAATGATTGGCAAAAAATAGTTGATAAGATCTCAAGGTTGATATATATTTGTATTTGTGTGTGAAAATGGATCAACTTCGATCTTTCTTATTGAATATAATAAAGTAATTAATTAGCATGTCTGCATATTTTACTAATTTACTGCTTAAAATTTGATTCTTTCAGAATGCTGATATGAACTAGTCCAGACCTAGCTACTTAATAATTAACCGCGCGTATCCAATTACTTGAGAAATATTAGAATTGAAGAAACCATATATATAAGGTCAAAAGACCGATAATTTAAAGTGTTTGTCTACCTCAGACTCCCTGTGTATATCAGATGCACAGTACAAGTATATATATATATATATATATATATATATAGTTTAATTGTTGTGTACCAACGTCGGAAGCATAAGAAGTAACTTGTACAGTAGTTAGTTGAGTTGGCCTTTTGTTCCTTTTAATTAGTATTGATTAGTTAGAGGGCTTTTGCGTCTTTTTGATCCTTTCCCTATGTTCAGTTCAGTATTAATAGGGGAAGTTGTGTTCAGTTGTAAACATTGAGTATTTTTGGATATTGGAATTGGGCAGCGAGAGCTGTGTTCTTGATTGTGTTTCTGTGTTCTTGGCTACTTCTCTGTACTCCACAACAATTTGGTCCGACCTGCCTTTTCGATGACGAGAACTGAGTCTCGTTTGGATGTCGTTGAAGCGGCAATCACCGCCCTGCAAGACTCCGACGCGACTGTGGAGGGAGCAGTGGCCAACCTGCAGACCTCTGGCGCCACTACGGAGAGAGCAATTGACGAGATACGAAAGATGTTGCAACTACTCGTCAAATCTCCTCCTACCTACGCGTCCTCTTCGGCGGTCGATGTCCCCCCTCCACCGCCACCCCTACCACGGCCGCTTCAACCTCCTCGGGTGGGTTCGTCCACCGTTCAAACCAAACTGGAACTGCCTAAATTTACCGGCGAACATCCCTACGGTTGGATCTACCGCGCGGAACAATTCTTCCGTCTTGATAACACCCCAATGACGATGCGCCTTGAACTCGCCCTGGTCGCCATGGAGGGCACCGCACTTCAATGGTTGCAATGGCTTATGTCCCAATACCCGGATCTTGATTGGCAGAAGTTCTCGCTGGAACTTATTCGTCGGTACGACGATGATCCCCGGGCGAATCCTTATGAAACTCTGGCCCTCACTCGCAAAATTGGGACTGTGGAGGAATATGTCGATCAATTCATCTCAAGAATGACGACAATTCCAAATCTTGATTCGGCCCACGCCTTGGGCCTCTTCTTGCACGGGCTCGGGGATGAAATTCGACTTCAGATTCACTTTAAAGATGCAGAGGACATGTGTCACACTATCCAGTTGGCTCGCGAGATCGAGCAACGACTTTCATTGACTAAGGGTTTTGTTACCAGCCCACATTCAGCCGCGAGACTTCTTCCCCTGCACGGACTGCCCCTTCTAGTTCGTCGTTCTGCCCGGGGCAGCCTTCTTCCGACACTCGCCCTCATTTCACGGGTAAACCCCCGGACTCCCGCGCTCCTGTTGAATCTGTAGGCTCGACCTCATCGGCTAAACCACTGGCACCGAAATATATGTCCCATGACGAATTCATGGATCTCCGTCAGAGAGGCTTGTACGTGTTTCAAAAGCAAGGAACCATATTCCCCTCTTCACGTCTGTTCGGTCAAGTCCCTCCGCGTTATTATATTAGGGGATGACGAATTTCCGTCCGGATTTCCTCGACTTAAACCTACCCCCATTGGACACGGACGACTCCGACCCTACCCTACAACATTTGGAAGTCTCCGCCGCCGCTGCGTCTTGCCTCGACGACCCTCAAACAATGAAACTCCGTGCTACAATCAATACCGTATCGCTGATCGTTATGATCGACAGCGGCGCGTCTCATTGTTTTATCGCAACTTCATTTACTACTAAACCCCGTTTTTTTTATAGGGGGAGCGACCTTACCCGTGGTTTTGGGTAATGGTACCACCACGAAGACCGATGGCATATGCTCGGGCCTTCCCTTGCTCCTCGGTGATACAACATATGTGATCGAGGCATACACATTTCCGATTGGCGGCGTCGACCTCATCTTAGGAATCACGTGGTTAGCGACTTTGGAGATGTCCGGATAAATTGGGCCACCATGAACATGCAATTCGATTACTGGGGGCGACGAGTTTGGAGAACCCGACCTTGCTCGCTGCCAAGTTTCAGCGGCTACAGCCGCAAAATTGGACCCCTCGGATCAAAGATTCCTTACTTATCCCTTGGAACTGACTTGCATTTTCGCCTCCTCTCCAGCCCCAACTCTTGCCCCCGCTATCAAACGACTTCTCGACTCCTTTCCATCCGTTACAACCCTCTCACGGGCCTGCCTCCTCGCCGTACATGTGACCACTGCATTCCCCTTCAACCGGGTTCGTCGGCAGTGGCTGTTCGCCCATACCGCTACAGTTCGTCCCAAAAAGACGAAATCGAATGCCTTATCGCGGACATGCTAGCCTCAGGCCCTATGCAGCCTAACATCTGATCTTACTCCAGCCCGGTATTATTGGTGCACAAGAAGGACGATAGTTGGAGATTCTGCGTCGATACTGGGAATTGAATAAACGATCGATTCCGCACAAGTACCCGATCCCCGTAATATAGGAACTGCCAGACGAACTTGCCGGTTCTACCCACTTCACGAGCCTAGATCTTCGTTCCAGTTATCATCAACTCCGGTTGTCCCCTGAGGATATCGAGAAAATAGGGTTCCACACCCACTCGGGCCACTATGAGTGGCTTGTCATGCCTTTCGACCTGTGTAACGCACCGACTATATACCTTTCAAGCCGCTATGAACCATCTATTCCTCCCTTGGTTGCGTAAGTTTGTGTTAGTTTTTTTTGATGATATTCTGATTTACAACCCTTCTTTGCAGGACCATCTCGACCACCTCTTTCATCATAAACCCTAAAAAGTGTGCGTGGGCACATGCTGAAATCGAGTATTTGGGCTATATCGTCGCAGCCGATGGCGTTCAGATGGACCCGTCCTAAGTTTTAGTCATTCTTTAGTGGCCTCGTTTGACGTCCCTTAAAGCAATTCGTGGGTTTCTTGGGTTGACAGGGTATTATCGGCGGTTCATTAAAGATTACGACAAGATGGCCCTTTCGCTGACCGTACTATTAAAAAAGGAGATCAACCGGTTTACATGGCCCCCCGAGGCCCAAGTTGCCTTCGAAGCGCTGCAATCAACAATCACTTCAGCCCCGATCCTCGCCATCTCGACATTCTCTCAGCCGTTTGTTCTCGAAACCGACGCTTTGGGCTGTGGACTCGGCGCGGTTTTGATGCAGCTCGGCCGGTCGGTCGCATACTACAGTAAGGCCCTTTCCGAACGTAACACAAATAAATCCACGTATGAAAAGGAGTTAATGGTTGTGGTTTTGGCCATCCTTCACTGGAGACCCTACCTAGTTGGACGCCGTTTTATGATCAAAACCGACCACAAAAGCCTACACATCCTTCGCCAATCCATTGCGTGCCGGCCCAACAATACTGGATATTCAAGCTAATTGGGTTCGTCTTCGCCATCGAATATAAGCCTGGGTCATCCAATGTAGCGCCCGATGCACTATCTCGACGAGACGACGAGGCTGACCTTACTGTCATATCCTTACCGTGTTGGATGGACTGGGGTAAATTGTGGGCAGCCATCCGAATCGGTTCTACCTACGCCCCAATTATCGCCGCCCTCGAAAAAGGAGACTCCCTTTGTCAGCCCTACACTTTAGTCAACGAAACACTCTATTACAAGGATAGACGTACTGGCCGTTCTAGCTGACGACCATTGGCCTCCCTTGTTATTTGCTGAGTACCACGCTACGCCCATGGGAGGTCACCATGGAGCCTTCCGAACCTACAGGCGAATAACAACCAATATCTTTTAGCCGGGCATGGTGCGATGCATAACACGAATGGTTGCCGAATGTTTGGTTTGTCAACGAAGCAAAGCTGATACTCGCATTCCAGCCGGCCTCTTACAGCCACTCTCGATACCATCACAAGTTTGGGAAGATATTAACATGAATTTCATCTCGGCCTCCCTAACTCGAACACGTTCGATACCATCCTATTCCTAAATCTTGAGAGACTTATCACAACTTTCGTCGAAGAGTTGAAGAGAATATTGGTATGGAAAGAGATGGTAGACGAAGGGAGGATGAGGAGCCACAAAGAGTCTTGAGAGACCACTTCCGTCCTATTCCAAGGCCCTATGGAGGAGCGGGTAGGGAACCCGTAGACGCTCATAACTTTGAGCTCAAACCGGCACTAATCATGATGGTCCAAAACAACCAATTCGGAGGGTTGTCGAAGGAGGATCCTAACCTCCATTTATCTCAATTCCTAGAGTTGTTTTTAAAATAGAGACAAAACCCATCCAAGGCAAAGTCTCACAAAATTAAAGACATTAAGGGCATGATTGGTATGGGGTAATGGGCTTAGAATGGAATGAACATTCATGGACCTATTCCTAATCTCATGATTGGTATATTTTTTTACACGGAATCGTGATTCCTCGTGGAATGGTGATTCCCAAAAATAAAGAATTCTGATTCCTCCCCATCCCCCTATCTTTACCCATTCCATTGTACGTGAAATCAAATTATTTTTATTTTTATTTTTATTTTCAGAATGCTGATATGAACTAGTCCAGACCTAGCTACTTAATAATTAACCGCGCGTATCCAATTACTTGAGAAATATTAGAATTGAAGAAACCATATATATAAGGTCAAAAGACCGATAATTTAAAGTGTTTGTCTACCTCAGACTCCCTGTGTATATCAGATGCACAGTACAAGTATATATATATATATATATATATATATATATATATATAGTTTAATTGTTGTGTACCAACGTCGGAAGCATAAGAAGTAACTTGTACAGTAGTTAGTTGAGTTGGCCTTTTGTTCCTTTTAATTAGTATTGATTAGTTAGAGGGCTTTTGCGTCTTTTTGATCCTTTCCCTATGTTCAGTTCAGTATTAATAGGGGAAGTTGTGTTCAGTTGTAAACATTGAGTATTTTTGGATATTGGAATTGGGCAGCGAGAGCTGTGTTCTTGATTGTGTTTCTGTGTTCTTGGCTACTTCTCTGTACTCCACAACAATTTGGTCCGACCTGCCTTTTCGATGACGAGAACTGAGTCTCGTTTGGATGTCGTTGAAGCGGCAATCACCGCCCTGCAAGACTCCGACGCGACTGTGGAGGGAGCAGTGGCCAACCTGCAGACCTCTGGCGCCACTACGGAGAGAGCAATTGACGAGATACGAAAGATGTTGCAACTACTCGTCAAATCTCCTCCTACCTACGCGTCCTCTTCGGCGGTCGATGTCCCCCCTCCACCGCCACCCCTACCACGGCCGCTTCAACCTCCTCGGGTGGGTTCGTCCACCGTTCAAACCAAACTGGAACTGCCTAAATTTACCGGCGAACATCCCTACGGTTGGATCTACCGCGCGGAACAATTCTTCCGTCTTGATAACACCCCAATGACGATGCGCCTTGAACTCGCCCTGGTCGCCATGGAGGGCACCGCACTTCAATGGTTGCAATGGCTTATGTCCCAATACCCGGATCTTGATTGGCAGAAGTTCTCGCTGGAACTTATTCGTCGGTACGACGATGATCCCCGGGCGAATCCTTATGAAACTCTGGCCCTCACTCGCAAAATTGGGACTGTGGAGGAATATGTCGATCAATTCATCTCAAGAATGACGACAATTCCAAATCTTGATTCGGCCCACGCCTTGGGCCTCTTCTTGCACGGGCTCGGGGATGAAATTCGACTTCAAATTCACTTTAAAGATGCAGAGGACATGTGTCACACTATCCAGTTGGCTCGCGAGATCGAGCAACGACTTTCATTGACCAAGGGTTTTGTTACCAGCCCACATTCAGCCGCGAGACTTCTTCCCCTGCACGGACTGCCCCTTCTAGTTCGTCGTTCTGCCCGGGGCAGCCTTCTTCCGACACTCGCCCTCATTTCACGGGTAAACCCCCGGACTCCCGCGCTCCTGTTGAATCTGTAGGCTCGACCTCATCGGCTAAACCACTGGCACCGAAATATATGTCCCATGACGAATTCATGGATCTCCGTCAGAGAGGCTTGTACGTGTTTCAAAAGCAAGGAACCATATTCCCCTCTTCACGTCTGTTCGGTCAAGTCCCTCCGCGTTATTATATTAGGGGATGACGAATTTCCGTCCGGATTTCCTCGACTTAAACCTACCCCCATTGGACACGGACGACTCCGACCCTACCCTACAACATTTGGAAGTCTCCGCCGCCGCTGCGTCTTGCCTCGACGACCCTCAAACAATGAAACTCCGTGCTACAATCAATACTGTATCGCTGATCGTTATGATCGACAGCGGCGCGTCTCATTGTTTTATCGCAACTTCATTTACTACTAAACCCCGTTTTTTTTATAGGGGGAGCGACCTTACCCGTGGTTTTGGGTAATGGTACCACCACGAAGACCGATGGCATATGCTCGGGCCTTCCCTTGCTCCTCGGTGATACAACATATGTGATCGAGGCATACACATTTCCGATTGGCGGCGTCGACCTCATCTTAGGAATCACGTGGTTAGCGACTTTGGAGATGTCCGGATAAATTGGGCCACCATGAACATGCAATTCGATTACTGGGGGCGACGAGTTTGGAGAACCCGACCTTGCTCGCTGCCAAGTTTCAGCGGCTACAGCCGCAAAATTGGACCCCTCGGATCAAAGATTCCTTACTTATCCCTTGGAACTGACTTGCATTTTCGCCTCCTCTCCAGCCCCAACTCTTACCCCCGCTATCAAACGACTTCTCGACTCCTTTCCATCCGTTACAACCCTCTCACGGGCCTGCCTCCTCGCCGTACATGTGACCACTGCATTCCCCTTCAACCGGGTTCGTCGGCAGTGGCTGTTCGCCCATACCGCTACAGTTCGTCCCAAAAAGACGAAATCGAATGCCTTATCGCGGACATGCTAGCCTCAGGCCCTATCCAGCCTAACATCTGATCTTACTCCAGCCCGGTATTATTGGTGCACAAGAAGGACGATAGTTGGAGATTCTGCGTCGATACTGGGAATTGAATAAACGAACGATTCCGCACAAGTACCCGATCCCCGTAATATAGGAACTGCCAGACGAACTTGCCGGTTCTACCCACTTCACGAGCCTAGATCTTCGTTCCAGTTATCATCAACTCCGGTTGTCCCCTGAGGATATCGAGAAAATAGGGTTCCACACCCACTCGGGCCACTATGAGTGGCTTGTCATGCCTTTCGACCTGTGTAACGCACCGACTATATACCTTTCAAGCCGCTATGAACCATCTATTCCTCCCTTGGTTGCGTAAGTTTGTGTTAGTTTTTTTTGATGATATTCTGATTTACAACCCTTCTTTGCAGGACCATCTCGACCACCTCTTTCATCATAAACCCTAAAAAGTGTGCGTGGGCACATGCTGAAATCGAGTATTTGGGCTATATCGTCGCAGCCGATGGCGTTCAGATGGACCCGTCCTAAGTTTTAGTCATTCTTTAGTGGCCTCGTTTGACGTCCCTTAAAGCAATTCGTGGGTTTCTTGGGTTGACAGGGTATTATCGGCGGTTCATTAAAGATTACGACAAGATGGCCCTTTCGCTGACCGTACTATTAAAAAAGGAGATCAACCGGTTTACATGGCCCCCCGAGGCCCAAGTTGCCTTCGAAGCGCTGCAATCAACAATCACTTCAGCCCCGATCCTCGCCATCTCGACATTCTCTCAGCCGTTTGTTCTCGAAACCGACGCTTTGGGCTGTGGACTCGGCGCGGTTTTGATGCAGCTCGGCCGGTCGGTCGCATACTACAGTAAGGCCCTTTCCGAACGTAACACAAATAAATCCACGTATGAAAAGGAGTTAATGGTTGTGGTTTTGGCCATCCTTCACTGGAGACCCTACCTAGTTGGACGCCGTTTTATGATCAAAACCGACCACAAAAGCCTACACATCCTTCGCCAATCCATTGCGTGCCGGCCCAACAATACTGGATATTCAAGCTAATTGGGTTCGTCTTCGCCATCGAATATAAGCCTGGGTCATCCAATGTAGCGCCCGATGCACTATCTCGACGAGACGACGAGGCTGACCTTACTGTCATATCCTTACCGTGTTGGATGGACTGGGGTAAATTGTGGGCAGCCATCCGAATCGGTTCTACCTACGCCCCAATTATCGCCGCCCTCGAAAAAGGAGACTCCCTTTGTCAGCCCTACACTTTAGTCAACGAAACACTCTATTACAAGGATAGACGTACTGGCCGTTCTAGCTGACGACCATTGGCCTCCCTTGTTATTTGCTGAGTACCACGCTACGCCCATGGGAGGTCACCATGGAGCCTTCCGAACCTACAGGCGAATAACAACCAATATCTTTTAGCCGGGCATGGTGCGATGCATAACACGAATGGTTGCCGAATGTTTGGTTTGTCAACGAAGCAAAGCTGATACTCGCATTCCAGCCGGCCTCTTACAGCCACTCTCGATACCATCACAAGTTTGGGAAGATATTAACATGAATTTCATCTCGGCCTCCCTAACTCGAACACGTTCGATACCATCCTATTCCTAAATCTTGAGAGACTTATCACAACTTTCGTCGAAGAGTTGAAGAGAATATTGGTATGGAAAGAGATGGTAGACGAAGGGAGGATGAGGAGCCACAAAGAGTCTTGAGAGACCACTTCCGTCCTATTCCAAGGCCCTATGGAGGAGCGGGTAGGGAACCCGTAGACGCTCATAACTTTGAGCTCAAACCGGCACTAATCATGATGGTCCAAAACAACCAATTCGGAGGGTTGTCGAAGGAGGATCCTAACCTCCATTTATCTCAATTCCTAGAGTTGTTTTTAAAATAGAGACAAAACCCATCCAAGGCAAAGTCTCACAAAATTAAAGACATTAAGGGCATGATTGGTATGGGGTAATGGGCTTAGAATGGAATGAACATTCATGGACCTATTCCTAATCTCATGATTGGTATATTTTTTTACACGGAATCGTGATTCCTCGTGGAATGGTGATTCCCAAAAATAAAGAATTCTGATTCCTCCCCATCCCCCTATCTTTACCCATTCCATTGTACGTGAAATCAAATTATTTTTATTTTTATTTTTATTTTCAGAATGCTGATATGAACTAGTCCAGACCTAGCTACTTAATAATTAACCGCGCGTATCCAATTACTTGAGAAATATTAGAATTGAAGAAACCATATATATAAGGTCAAAAGACCGATAATTTAAAGTGTTTGTCTACCTCAGACTCCCTGTGTATATCAGATGCACAGTACAAGTATATATATATATATATATATATATATATATATATATATATAGTTTAATTGTTGTGTACCAACGTCGGAAGCATAAGAAGTAACTTGTACAGTAGTTAGTTGAGTTGGCCTTTTGTTCCTTTTAATTAGTATTGATTAGTTAGAGGGCTTTTGCGTCTTTTTGATCCTTTCCCTATGTTCAGTTCAGTATTAATAGGGGAAGTTGTGTTCAGTTGTAAACATTGAGTATTTTTGGATATTGGAATTGGGCAGCGAGAGCTGTGTTCTTGATTGTGTTTCTGTGTTCTTGGCTACTTCTCTGTACTCCACAACAATTTGGTCCGACCTGCCTTTTCGATGACGAGAACTGAGTCTCGTTTGGATGTCGTTGAAGCGGCAATCACCGCCCTGCAAGACTCCGACGCGACTGTGGAGGGAGCAGTGGCCAACCTGCAGACCTCTGGCGCCACTACGGAGAGAGCAATTGACGAGATACGAAAGATGTTGCAACTACTCGTCAAATCTCCTCCTACCTACGCGTCCTCTTCGGCGGTCGATGTCCCCCCTCCACCGCCACCCCTACCACGGCCGCTTCAACCTCCTCGGGTGGGTTCGTCCACCGTTCAAACCAAACTGGAACTGCCTAAATTTACCGGCGAACATCCCTACGGTTGGATCTACCGCGCGGAACAATTCTTCCGTCTTGATAACACCCCAATGACGATGCGCCTTGAACTCGCCCTGGTCGCCATGGAGGGCACCGCACTTCAATGGTTGCAATGGCTTATGTCCCAATACCCGGATCTTGATTGGCAGAAGTTCTCGCTGGAACTTATTCGTCGGTACGACGATGATCCCCGGGCGAATCCTTATGAAACTCTGGCCCTCACTCGCAAAATTGGGACTGTGGAGGAATATGTCGATCAATTCATCTCAAGAATGACGACAATTCCAAATCTTGATTCGGCCCACGCCTTGGGCCTCTTCTTGCACGGGCTCGGGGATGAAATTCGACTTCAAATTCACTTTAAAGATGCAGAGGACATGTGTCACACTATCCAGTTGGCTCGCGAGATCGAGCAACGACTTTCATTGACCAAGGGTTTTGTTACCAGCCCACATTCAGCCGCGAGACTTCTTCCCCTGCACGGACTGCCCCTTCTAGTTCGTCGTTCTGCCCGGGGCAGCCTTCTTCCGACACTCGCCCTCATTTCACGGGTAAACCCCCGGACTCCCGCGCTCCTGTTGAATCTGTAGGCTCGACCTCATCGGCTAAACCACTGGCACCGAAATATATGTCCCATGACGAATTCATGGATCTCCGTCAGAGAGGCTTGTACGTGTTTCAAAAGCAAGGAACCATATTCCCCTCTTCACGTCTGTTCGGTCAAGTCCCTCCGCGTTATTATATTAGGGGATGACGAATTTCCGTCCGGATTTCCTCGACTTAAACCTACCCCCATTGGACACGGACGACTCCGACCCTACCCTACAACATTTGGAAGTCTCCGCCGCCGCTGCGTCTTGCCTCGACGACCCTCAAACAATGAAACTCCGTGCTACAATCAATACTGTATCGCTGATCGTTATGATCGACAGCGGCGCGTCTCATTGTTTTATCGCAACTTCATTTACTACTAAACCCCGTTTTTTTTATAGGGGGAGCGACCTTACCCGTGGTTTTGGGTAATGGTACCACCACGAAGACCGATGGCATATGCTCGGGCCTTCCCTTGCTCCTCGGTGATACAACATATGTGATCGAGGCATACACATTTCCGATTGGCGGCGTCGACCTCATCTTAGGAATCACGTGGTTAGCGACTTTGGAGATGTCCGGATAAATTGGGCCACCATGAACATGCAATTCGATTACTGGGGGCGACGAGTTTGGAGAACCCGACCTTGCTCGCTGCCAAGTTTCAGCGGCTACAGCCGCAAAATTGGACCCCTCGGATCAAAGATTCCTTACTTATCCCTTGGAACTGACTTGCATTTTCGCCTCCTCTCCAGCCCCAACTCTTACCCCCGCTATCAAACGACTTCTCGACTCCTTTCCATCCGTTACAACCCTCTCACGGGCCTGCCTCCTCGCCGTACATGTGACCACTGCATTCCCCTTCAACCGGGTTCGTCGGCAGTGGCTGTTCGCCCATACCGCTACAGTTCGTCCCAAAAAGACGAAATCGAATGCCTTATCGCGGACATGCTAGCCTCAGGCCCTATCCAGCCTAACATCTGATCTTACTCCAGCCCGGTATTATTGGTGCACAAGAAGGACGATAGTTGGAGATTCTGCGTCGATACTGGGAATTGAATAAACGAACGATTCCGCACAAGTACCCGATCCCCGTAATATAGGAACTGCCAGACGAACTTGCCGGTTCTACCCACTTCACGAGCCTAGATCTTCGTTCCAGTTATCATCAACTCCGGTTGTCCCCTGAGGATATCGAGAAAATAGGGTTCCACACCCACTCGGGCCACTATGAGTGGCTTGTCATGCCTTTCGACCTGTGTAACGCACCGACTATATACCTTTCAAGCCGCTATGAACCATCTATTCCTCCCTTGGTTGCGTAAGTTTGTGTTAGTTTTTTTTGATGATATTCTGATTTACAACCCTTCTTTGCAGGACCATCTCGACCACCTCTTTCATCATAAACCCTAAAAAGTGTGCGTGGGCACATGCTGAAATCGAGTATTTGGGCTATATCGTCGCAGCCGATGGCGTTCAGATGGACCCGTCCTAAGTTTTAGTCATTCTTTAGTGGCCTCGTTTGACGTCCCTTAAAGCAATTCGTGGGTTTCTTGGGTTGACAGGGTATTATCGGCGGTTCATTAAAGATTACGACAAGATGGCCCTTTCGCTGACCGTACTATTAAAAAAGGAGATCAGCCGGTTTACATGGCCCCCCGAGGCCCAAGTTGCCTTCGAAGCGCTGCAATCAACAATCACTTCAGCCCCGATCCTCGCCATCTCGACATTCTCTCAGCCGTTTGTTCTCGAAACCGACGCTTTGGGCTGTGGACTCGGCGCGGTTTTGATGCAGCTCGGCCGGTCGGTCGCATACTACAGTAAGGCCCTTTCCGAACGTAACACAAATAAATCCACGTATGAAAAGGAGTTAATGGTTGTGGTTTTGGCCATCCTTCACTGGAGACCCTACCTAGTTGGACGCCGTTTTATGATCAAAACCGACCACAAAAGCCTACACATCCTTCGCCAATCCATTGCGTCGCCGGCCCAACAATACTGGATATTCAAGCTAATTGGGTTCGTCTTTGCCATCGAATATAAGCCTGGGTCATCCAATGTAGCGGCCGATGCACTATCTCGACGAGACGACGAGGCTGACCTTACTGTCATCTCCTTACCGTGTTGGATGGACTGGGGTAAATTGTGGGCAGCCATCCGAATCGGTTCTACCTACGCCCCAATTATCGCCGCCCTCGAAAAAGGAGACTCCCTTTGTCAGCCCTACACTTTAGTCAACGAAACACTCTATTACAAGGATAGACGTACTGGCCGTTCTAGCTGATCAGTTGCTCATCTAATCGGCCGGGAAATTTTCCGCCTCCATGGAATCCCTAGCTCAATCGTCTCGGATCGGGACCCCTTATTTTTAAGTACCTTTTGAAAGGAACTTTTCCGAGCTACGGGTACTAAACTTCGCATAAGCTCGTCATACCATCCGGAAACCGATGGCCAAACAGAAGTCATGAACCGTATCTCCGCTGTTTTATTTTGGACTTTCCAACTCGATGGGCACAGTGGTTGCCGTGGGCTGAGTATTGCTTCAATACATCATTCCATACGTCCACGGGCTATACTCCTTTCCAGGCTGTTTATGGCCGACCCCCTCCTGTGCTCTCCCAGTTTCTACCAGGAGAAATTCGTGTCAAGGCCGTTGCTGATGACCTTGCCGAACGTGACTCAGTCCTTAAACAGCTGCGCCAAAACTTGTCACAGGCCCAGGACCGGATGCGTCGTTCGACCAATGCCCATCGTCGTGATGACGAGTTATAGACAGTGCTTGTTGTTTCGTAGGCTGAACGTGAAGTTGGCGCCTCGCTTCTTTGGACCGTTCGAGATTTTGGAGCGTGTGGGCACTACATCGTACAAATTGCGATTGCCTGTGGGGTCAGCTGCATCCGGTCTTCCATATTTCACAGTTACGACGAATGGTGGGCTCTCATGACGTCGTCCAGTCGTTACTCGACTACATGCTATTGCCAGGCCCAGAATTTGAGCTAGCCACGGTTTCTCGCCTACGTGAAATTTGGCGGGTTGATTTACGTGTTCGACAGGTTCTCGTCGCTTGGAAAGGTCTTTCTGCCGATGATGCTACATGGGTCGACGTGAAAGTGTTTGGACATCAGTTTCCTTCCTTTAGCCTTGAGGACAAGGCTGTTCTTGAGAGGGAGGGAGCTGTTGTGTATCAACGTCGGAAGCATAAGAAGTAACTTGTACAGTAGTTAGTTGAGTTGGACTTTTGTTCCTTTTAATTAGTATTGATTAGTTAGAGGGCTTTTGTGTCTTTTTGATCCTTTCCCTATGTTCAGTTCAGTATTAATAGGGGAAGTTGTGTTCAGTTGTAAACATTGAGTATTTTCGGATATTGGAATTGGGCAGCGAGAGCTGTGTTCTTGATTGGGAAAATTGCACTTTTGGTCCTGTAAGAATGAGTTCAAATCACTTTCGGTCTTTTTTTCATGCACTTTTGGTCCTGTAGTTTATTTCCGTTAGTTTTAACGGATGAAAATTGCATAAAGCGTTAAATATTTCATTTTTGGTCATGTAAGAATAAGATTAAATCACTTTCGGTCATTTTTCATACACTTTTAGTCTCATAATAAATTTATGAAACTGAAGAAAATTGTGTGAAAGTCACACATCCCTTAAAACACAACCAAAAGCTTAATATGGGATTAAAATTTTGGTAATATCACTAAAATTATAAAACTACCAAATGTATTTTAACAATTTATTTAAATAATTATTTAAAATTGGTAAATTTACTTAAAATAATTTTATGATCTAAAAATTCAATCAATTATATATAAAATTAAAATTAAATCTAAAACTGATCTCAAATCAATGCAAAAAAAAAAAAAAGTACTATTTGGCTTGATTTTGATTTTTGTATTTTCAAATTATATCCAAATTATATGGGGTTAAAAATTAATTTAAATTTGAAGATTATATTTGAATATATAGTGTATATTTTTAATTTTATATTTTTGTATATTCAATTTTTTATTTTGTATATTTCAGTTTTAATACAAGAAATTACTTCAAAAGTTATTTAAATTTAAATTACATTATTTTTTTTAGTAATTTTTAATTATATTCAAATCCTTGAATTAAAAAAATATATATTTAGATTCTATAAAAAAATTCAAATTATATATCTTAGTGAGATTTCGTCATTTATAGTAAAAAAATTAATATTCTAAATTCTATTGATTTTATTTATATTTTAATTCTATAAGTATAATTTATTATTAGTTTTAATAATATTTTTGCATTTTTTTAATTATAATTACTTTTTTTGGAATATTTTTTGGTCAACTAACGGTTTGCATCCAAAAATTAACGGTTTGAATCCATAAACTATCTTACAGGACCAAATCTGCAATAAACAGGACCATTTACAAACTTCAGGACCAAAAGTGATTTTAAAAAATTCCTACAGGACTAAATGTGCAATTTTCCCGTTTTTGATTGTGTTTCTGTGCTCCACAACATTAATGCTCTTTTTTGTGCGATTGATCTTGCCTCTCACACTGACTATGGTGAAATTAGTCAATGGATCGAACTCCCTAACAATCACTTTTCTTATGAACATCCACACGACGGATATAACTCCATACATACATGCATCAAACGCATTCATATTTAAATAATTGATGATCAGTACAAAATGAATAATTCTTCTCGATCCACTTAGTTTATTGGAGAAAAAAAGAAATGGTAATTTACATATTGAATCAATTGAAAAATGATTTAGGAAAAACAAAAAGAAATTAATTAATTATAAAGAGATAGAGAGAGGATATGGTGGTGGCCTCAAAATGAATGCATGGATCAGTTGATAAACCGACACTTGTTTCTGATCTCACCGTTGGTGCCGGTGAGCACTTCAATGTTGCCCATACGGACCATGGCGGCGGCGAACTTCTTCGCCCACACATCACCGAACTGGGCATTGTCTGCCACCATTTTGGACGTCAAGGGGCTGGTCTGCAGCACCTGATCCGCCGTCAATAGCCCCCGGTTCGCCTTCAAACCCACATAGAAGTTGTTGTCTAAAGCATTAGGCGTGATCGAATCCAGATTCACAACGGGGTCCGCGGTGGCAGTGGCATTGGCAACGGGGCGAGGGCAGACCCTTCTCAAGAAAGAAGCTAACTTAGGATCCATGGTGGGGTCCTGCGTCGGGTAGAGGCGGGCGCCAAAGGCACTGCAGTGGGAAATGCCGATGGAATGGGCGCCCGAAAGGGTCACCATTTCGTCGAGGGTGAGTCCCTTTCTTGCAAAATTGTCCCTGAGGTCGGTGGCGTTGAAGAAGGGAGGTGGCAGATTCTGGAGGGGCTCACTTACGTTGGAGATGCGGCCATCGCGGCGCCCAGATGGGACGTCATAGATTATCTTCATGTTGTATTCCTTCATTATATCAAACGTCATGGCGAGGTGGTGTAGGTGATCCTCTTTCCGCAAGCTTTTGACAACGATGTTGTCGATATAGACCTCCACCATATCGCCGATGTGTTTCTCAAACATCTTATTTACCAGTCTTTGGTATGTTGCCCCCGCGTTTTTCAAACCGAAAGGCATTCTCTTCCAGCTATACATATCGGTGGCCGTCATGAAGGCCGTATGTCGCTGGTCGTCAGGATGCATTGCTATCTGATGGTAGCCTGCGAAAGCATCCATGAAAGTTAACATCTCGTGCCCCGCTGTGTTGTCTACTAGGTGATCAATGTGGGGCATCGGAAAGTGATCTTTTGGACAGGCATCGTTTAGATCTGTGAAGTCTATACACAATCTCCACGATCCGGTCGTCTTTTTGACGAGCACTGGATTGGCCAACCACTCGGGATCAGTTCCAGTTTTCTCGATTAATTTATTGTCGATCAATTTCTTGACTTCGACCGCCAAAGCCGCATATTTATCATGCCCAAATTTCCTTCGTTTTTGGGTGATAGGTCTCCTCGCTGGATCAATATTCAATCTGTGGCAGACATGATCCGTGGGAATGCCCACCATATCCTCGTGCGACCAGGCGAATGCACCGATGTTTTCTTTCAAAAATGCGACCATGTCTGATCGCAAATGTTTTGGTAAATTCGAACCGATGAATACCTCGAGTTCTGGACGAGCTTCGTTTAAATGGATGGTTTCAAGGTCCTCCGCTGAAGTTGCCCGTTCTTTAGGCTCCTTCCAACGAGGATCCTCGATTTTGAACTCTGGCTCAAAGCCTAACCTAGGCTCCAGATCTGGAAAGTTTTCTGGAAACTGGTCGCCGGGGAGCTGGTCGCCCGAGACTGTCTGCTCGTCGATCTCCATTGGGGTGTGGTCGTCCACTTCCATGGAGGCGTGCTCGTTCGCCTCCACTTGGTGGTCGCCGGAACTACGACTGCACTCCCCAACTTCAATCTTTCTGTACTTGCTAGGAAGACCCTCCAAGTAGTTCATTTGTTGATTTTGTGTTTGACACTCAATATACTTTCCAACCATAGCACCTTCCTTAGAATGACGTTTTGCAAAACGGACGAGACACTCCCTCGCCCGCGTCTGATCGCCCTTGACGGTTATAACTCCCGCCGGGGTTGGAAATTTTACACTATAGTAATAAGTAGAAACGGCCGCCTTGAACTCGTTGAAGAAAGGTCGGCCGAGGAACACATTGTAGGACGATGGCATGTCGATGATCAGGAAGTCGAGCTGCCTAGCATGGTGCATTTCAGGCTCTTTCGATGATGCCAACTCCAGGGATAGTCTGATTTTCCCAATGGGAAGGTTGCGCGTATCCCCAAAACCTACGATTATATCATCGCAAGGCTCGATGTACGCTGCATAATCACCGAGAGCATCCAGAGTATGCTTGAAGAGGATGTTGGTGTATGCCCCAGTGTCGACCATCATGCGATGGACGTTTGTTCCCATGATCTTCCCCGTGATGACCAAAGCATCATTGTTTGGGTGCACCACGCCGTTCAGGTCGTCGTCCGAGAAAAGGATTTGGTGAGATGGAGGCTTCTCGGCAGTCGGAGCGACGCACACCTGATGGACATTGTTCAGTGCTCGCTGCTCGCTCTGAGCCCGACGAACAGATAGCTCCTTCCCAGATTGGGTTCCTCCCAATGGGCCTTCTATAACTAGACAGGCTCCCACGTTATCAATGTCGTTGCCAGGATTCTGTGGCATGGGAGGAGTCAGCTTGGGACGATTCAGTTGTTGGCGCAGGTCGCCGCTGTCGTCGCGACGTTTCTTCCCCCTGTTGTCGCCATTTCCTAGAGGCTTGATGAACTGGGCGAGCTTGCCCTCATTGTACAGCTTAAAAAGGTTTCTCACCAAGTCTCGGCACCCATTGGTGTGGTGTCCGATGGAGTTGTGGTAGTCGCAGAATTTGCTACCATCTAGGTTTTCATCACTTGTATGCATTGGCTTGGCCTGGGGGAGCAGATTCTTTCCCCTAACTGCATTGAAAATGCCCCTGGGATTCAGAGAGAGAGATTCTCTGAACTGGATGATCTCAGGAGACTCCTCGAAAGGCCTGAAGTTCGCTGGGCGAGCACTGCCAGCTTGAGTGGTCGCCTTCTTGGGCTGGGACGACTCCCCAGTGTTTGCATTCTTTTTGGGCCAGACCCTCTTGGACGCCTCAGGCTGCTCGTTAGCCTTGGCGGCGTCCATGATTTCCTCCATTTGGATGAAGTTCCCAGCCCTCGTGCGGAAGTCCGCATAAGAACTGGGAAAAGTAAGATGGATAGATTCCCAAAGCTTGGTACCTATCCTTAGACCGGAAACGGCTGAAATCAGCTTCGTCTCATCGTTCACGGCCTCCCCATCGATCACCAGCCTATCGAAGCGCTCGATGAAGTCCTTGCCTGACTCATTTATAGACTGGCGAACGTTTGCCAAACGTTGCTTTGAGGCTGGGCGAGCAGCAATAGACCCGTAGTAGGTCAGAAAGAGTTGTCCCAGCTCAAGGAATGAGGTGACCGATCCGGGACTCAAAGTTGTGTACCATCGATGAGCCCGGTCTCCCAAAGTTAGGGAGAAGTTTCTGCATTGGGTGGCGTCCGTTGCCCCGATTGAGGCCATGTAGTTGGAGTACTTGGACAAGTGTACTCTGGGGTCGGATGCACCATCGTATGCCGCCATGGAGGGCATTTGAATCTTTCTTTGAATGGGGGCGGTAAGAATTGCAACACTTAGTGGAGGTGCGGGCAGAGTGATTGGTGGTGTGGTCCCTTGCTTCGAGGCGACCACCTCTGCTCGCAGAGCGTCCATCTCCTGCTTCATCAATTTCTGAGTTGCGAGGAACTGGGCGATTTGCCCCTCCTCGGCGGTCTGTGGCTTGGGGACGACGTCCTCGTCGCGTCGACTCCCTTGGGATGCGGCTGGGCGATCATCATGACGTGATCGCCTGGGAGAGTGCCTGTCAGAATGATGGCTGCGATAACTCTTCGCCGGAGCTCGCGAACCCTTCCCTGGTCCCACTCGATCAAGAGCTGAGACTCTGTCACCCTGATCTCTCTTATCAGCGTGATCTCGGTGGTGGTCGGCTCTGCCTGGTCGGCCATCCACATTGAAGGGCACTCGGCGAGGAGCCCTTCTATCTTTGTCATCCATCCAGTTGAAAACCGAATTTCTGTGTCGCGAGTCTCCCGTGTGGCTATTGTGGGAGTGATCGGCAACTTTGCTTTTGCCTTTGTCTTGGCGAACGGGGTGCGAGTGATAGGAGCGGTCGTCCTCCTCATTCCCCTTGGCTTTGCGAGCTCTGTCGAAGGCCTGATCCTTGGCCTTCTCAAGCTCTTCCTTCTCATTCTGCCTCCCCTTCTCCATGAGGAAGTCAGAAAAGTCTTTCAAGTGTTGGGGATCTTTCAAAATGTCCCCTACGTTCAAGTTTGCAAACGGATTTACCGGCGTCGGAAGGGGTTCGTTCCCTCCGGACGGTAAGATTCCGTCATGTGGAGTATGGTGAGACATCGTTTAAAGAGTGTCTTTGGGGATTATTACAAAGATATGACTGTTCTTAAGCTTTCGACGCTTAAAAACGAAAGATTAGAGTTCTTACGCAGAAGAACGTGCTATTACAACTACTTAGAAGTAAGTAACAACAACTTAAAGCTTAAAAAAAAATTACACGGAGATCAAACTCCAAAATATGTCTCGAATATCGTAAATATTCAAGAACACGAAGAACACGGAAATACGTAAACAAAGCTTTAAAAGGTGGAACTACCGATTAAAAAACCTGAAAACGGAGTTTGCAAACCGATCGCTCGATGATCGGTCGAAACTAAGAGTGATGAACACGTAAAAGGACCCCTCCTTCTAGCGCCAAATGTTGTACGTGCTTTTGATGGTTGATTCGGATGTGGACTATTTGTTAGCACGAGACAAACATGTATAATGATCGGGGGTTTATTACGTGTTTAAAGAGGTTGTTTATGATGATCTTGATGATCTTATGAAGAACAAACAAGAACAATGAAGAACACAAAGATATAGCTTCTTGGAGAAGCTAAAAGCTTGAGAGCTTTGGGAGTGTTTATTGCTTTGGGGTAGGGTGATTTGTGGGAATTGTGTAACTTGTCTACAAATGAGCCTCTTTTAGGCATTATATAGTGGTTTCTAGGGGCTGCCCGCCCTTTACACGTGGCACGCCCTCATTGGACCTATCTTCTGCCCGAAAAGGTGATTTGATGGCGCATTTAATGCTAAACCGCCTTTGGTGCTCGTCCTCGCCGAAATGCCGAGGAGCTGAGCCACGGTGGTCGCCGGAGGACCATGTGGAGAATGTGATCGCCACGCTCCGTGCTGTCTCCCAAGGCTTCAATACTTTGACTCTCCTAGCTAAGATAGACATGTGCTCGCCACACATTTAGGCGAGCAGCTAACTAAAACATGTGCTCGCCAACATCTTTGAGCGAGCACTTAAATATATTAAATACATCTATTCTATTACATTTTCTTGGTCTTGTTGACTAGTCGTCGCACGACTTTGTTGACTGGTCCTCGCCACGTAAGCTGGTGACTAGGATTGACTTGTCAAAGATTGACTCCTTTGACTAGGTATAACAGATACGTTATATGTAATTCTCCCTCTGTAATTTTTGATCTCCGAGTACCCCTGGTACTCTATCAATAAAAAAATTCCCTTTTTGGAAAAAAAAAAAAAAACATGGTCAGTATCAGCAAATTAGCCCTAAAAACAAAAACAGTTATACCATGTAGCAAATGGGCTGTAAAAAGACAATGGTAGAAAATAGAAGTTAGGCCTACATCTTATAAGTACATTATGTCCCTAAAGATACAAGGCTTTATTAGTTCTGAAGTTTCAGCTTTGGAGGGGAAATTGGTTATTTGATGATCAAACACAAGAGAAACCATTAATTTATAGAATAATTCAGCAAATTTCCAATCTCAACTAAAAAGTATTCGATTGTTGACATAATAAGAATATCAAAACAGAGAAGCCAAAAGTTACCCCTTGACTCCTTTTCGATTATTGAGATTTTGCCGTTTCAAAAAAAAAAAAAAAAAGGAAAGTAAAAGAACCATAAAAAAAGAGTCTCCACTCACCCAGGCATTTTATCAAACATATAGGACGCAAAAGGTAAAAAGACTAGTCAGGAGGCAATCTATGAATGTATATATAAATGTGGGGTTTCCTCAATAACTCTATCTGCTCTAACCATTACAAATTAGCTTCTTTCTCCATCGACATACATTTCCGGTACAAGTGAACAAAACAACTCGTTATTGCTAGTTGTTACTCAGCATTGTTCTTTCTATTACAATTTAAAATACAAATCAAATTGACTCACACAAACGTCAACTAGGCGATGGAAATACTAGGAAATGGAATATATATGACTCGGTCACATTTTTATGAAGGTAAACATAATTAAGCTATTTGTAATCAGTAAATATACTAATTTGATCAAGTCATAAATCAATTTCTTAGATATTCTCAAAATTAAATGAGTAGAATTACAAAATGAACGGGGTGGCTTGGTAAGCTAGACAAGCATTTTTTAACTACTACACCAAGATGATAATTTAAAAGTACTCTTGTTGAAAGTTTCAAACAAAATTTTAAATTTTGTTCATATTGCATAAGAGAGGTGACAATTAATCTGAACCAAGTCAAAACATTTACTCTTAATTAATTCCCAGCTTGCAAATATTGCACTGAATTCACATCACAACTTTAGAGGAAAACATGTGGATTTATTATTAAAAGTTTATTTTACGTACAAAGTCAGTGAATTAAGGGAGAAAAGTAATCAGTAATTAGATATAGTAAACTAATTTCGACAATGAGATATGTATTACTGGTTCAAAGATGTTCCCCTATAAAATATGTACATTATAGTATTTCATAATCTCATCACTTATAAACATCTGAATATACTTAGTTTTACTAGTACTAAAAAGTACTTATGTATAATATGGCCGGTTCCAAGATTTTCAAATTTGCATCTTTGATGCTGTTTTTGAGCCTCCTCCTCATCTCCACGGCTAAGTCGCAAAAACTCAAAGTGGGGTTTTACGACAAAACATGCCCACAGGCCGAGGAAATCGTCAGGGAAGCTGTCAATAAATTTGTGGCCATAAATCCCGGGTTTGCCGCTGGCCTAATCAGGATGCATTTCCATGATTGCTTTGTTAGGGTACGTCCACTAGTTATTATTTTAACTATAATAACTTCAATTGAATCTATGTACAGGAATGGATAATTTAATATAGCTAACTAGTATGTGCATACAGGGCTGTGATGGTTCCCTGTTGCTGGACAGTGTGCCTGGACAACCCCCGGCTGAGAAAGACAACGTCGCCAATTTCCCAAGCCTCCGAGGTTTTGAGGTAATAGACGAGGCGAAAGCCAGGGTTGAAGAAGCCTGTCCAAGGACGGTGTCGTGTGCAGACATTCTAGCCTTTGCTGCTCGAGACAGTGCCCTCAAAGCTGGATACATCGGATACGAAGTCCCATCTGGAAGGAGAGACGGGCGCATTTCCCTGAGCTCAGACGTGCTGCAGGGGAATATTCCTCCCCCGTCCCTATCAGCTGATCAACTCAGGGACAACTTCAACAACAAGGGGCTGTCTCTCGACGAAATGGTGACGCTTTCGGGCTCTCATTCTATTGGTGTTTCTCACTGTTCGGCCTTTTCCAACAGGCTTTCGGGCTTCAATGCTACGTTTGATCAAGACCCTTCTCTTGATCCAGGATTTGCTTCGTCTTTGAGGGGGAGCTGCGGATCAGCTTCTGCCAACAACGATCCGTTTGTGGTTAACGATGTTCAGACACCGACTGTGCTAGACAACAAGTATTATGGTAACTTGATAGAGCATAAGGGGGTTCTGACCTCGGATCAAACGTTGTTTGATAGTTCGTTGACGAAGAATTTGGTGGTGGAAAATGCTAAATATGGGGAGGTATGGGCTAATAAGTTTGCCGCCGCTATGATCAAAATGGGAAACATTGATGTGCTTACTGGAGAAGAAGGAGAGATCCGGTACAAGTGCCGTTATGTCAACTGATCGGAGCTAGCTAGCTAGTTCGAGGTTTTGATTTATATATGTAATTGCTTGGTGCATGTGTGAGAAGTTGAAGGATTAATTTGGTATGTGATTGAGTGCAAACAATTGTCAAGAAATGATTGGCAAAGAATAGTTGATAAGATCTCAAGGTTGATGTTTGTACGTGTTTGTGTGTGAAAATGGATCAACTTCGATCTTTTATATTGAATATAATAAAGTAATTAGCATGTCTGCATATTTTACTAATTTACTGCTTAAAATTTGATTCTTTCAGAATGCTGATATGAACAAGTCCAGGCCGTATCCAATTACTTGAGAAATATTAGAATTGAAGAAACCGTATATATATATATATATGTGTGTATTATCCATAAGGTCAAAAGCCCAATAATTTAAAGTGTTTGTCTACCTCAGACTCCTTGTGTATATCAGATCAGATGTACAGTACAAGTATATATACTGTATATAGCTTAATTGTTGTGTATCAACGTCAGAAGCATAAGAAGTAACTTGTACAGTAGTTAGTTGAGTTGGCCTTTTGTTCCTTTTAATTAGTATTGATTAGTTAGAGGGCTTTTGCGTCTTTTTGATCCTTTACCTATGTTCAGTTCAGTATTAATAGGGGAAGTTGTGTTCAGTTGTAAACATTGAGTATTTTCGGATATTGGAATTGGGCAGCGAGAGTTGTGTTCTTGATTGTGTTTTTGTGTTCTTGGCTACTTCTCTGTACTCCACAACAATTTGGTCTGACCTGCCTTTCCGATGACGAGAATTGAGTCTCGTTTGGATGCCGTTGGAGCGGCAATCACCGCCCTGCAGGACTTCGACACGACTGTTGAGAGAGCAGTGGCCAACCTGCAGACCTCTGGCGCCACTATGGAGAGAGCAATCGACGAAATACGAACGATGTTGCGACTACTCGTCAAATCTCCTCCTACCGGCGCGTCCTCTTCGGCGGCCTATGTCCCCCCTCCACCGCCACCCCTACCACGGCCGCCTCAACCTCCTAGGGTGGGTCCGTCCATCGTTCAAACCAAACTAGAACTGCCTATATTTACCGGCGAACATCCCTAGGGTTGGATCTCCCGCACGGAACAATTCTTCCGTCTTGATAAAACCCCAATGACAATGTGCCTCGAACTCTCCCTGGTCGCCATGGAGGGCACCACACTTCAATGGTTGCAATGGCTTATGTCCCAATACCCGGATTTTGATTGTAGAAGTTCACCCTAGAACTTATTCGTCGGTACGGCGATGATCCCCGGGCGAATCCTTATGAAACTCTGGCCCTCACTCGCCAAACTGGGACTATGGAGGAATATGTCGATCAATTCATCTCATGAATGACGGCAGTTCCAAATCTTGATTTGGCCCACGCCTTGGGCCTCTTCTTGCACGGGCTCCGAGACGGAATTCGACTTCGGATTCACTCTAAAGATGCAAAGGACATGTGTCACACTATCCAGTTGGCTCGCGAGATCGAGCAACGGCTTTCATAGACCAAGGGTTTCGTTACCAGCGCACATTCAGCAGCCTTCTTCCGGTACACGCCCTCTTTCACGGGTAAACCCCCGAACTCCCGCGCTCCTACTGAATCTGTAGGCTCGACCTCATAGGCTAAACCATTGGCACCGAAATGTATGTCCCACAACGAATTCATAGATCTCCGTAGAAGAGGATTGTGTTTCAAATGCAAGGAACCGTATTCCCCTCTTCACGTATGTTCGGCTAAGTCCCTTCGCGTTACTATTTTAGGGGATGACGGATTTCCGTTGGATTTCTTCAACTTAAACCTACCCGTATCGGACACGGACGACTCCGATCCTACCCTCCAACATTTGGAAGTCTCCGCCGCCGCTGCGTCCGGCCTCGATGGCCCTCAAACAATGAAACTCCGTGCTACAATCAATAGCGTACCGCTGATCGTTATGATAGACAACGGCGCGTCTCATTTTTTTATCGCAACTTCATTCACTATTAAACTCATTGTTTTTTTACAAGGGGAGTGGCCTTACCCGTGGTTCTGGACGATAGTACCACCACGAAGACCGATGGCATATGCTCGGGCCTTCCCTTACTCCTCGGTGATACAACATTTGTGATCGAGGCATACACATTTTCGATTGGCGACGTCGACCTCATCTTAGGAATCACGTGGTTAGCGGCCCTCGGAGATGTCCGGATAAATTGGGCCACCATGACCATGCAATTCGATTATTGGGGGCGACGGGTTACATTGTTTGGAGAACCCGGCCTTGCTCGCCGCCAAGTTTCAGCGGTTGCAGTTGCAAAATTGGACCCCTGGGATCAAAGATTCCTTGATTTTCCTTGGAACTGACCTGCATTTCCACCTCCTCTCCAGCCCCAACTCTTGCCCCCGCGATCAAACGACTTCTCGACTCCTTTCCATCCGTTACAGCCCCTCTCACGGGCTTGCCTCCTCGCCGTACATGCGACCACCGCATTCCCCTTCAACCGAGTTCGTCACCAGTGGCTGTTCGCTCATACCGCTACAGCTCGTCCCAAAAACACGAAATCAAACACCTTATCGCGGACATGCTAGCCTCAGGCCTTATCCAGCCTAGCACTGGACCTTACTTAAGCCCGGTATTATTGGTCCACAAGAAGGATAGTAGTTGCAGATTCTGCGTCGACTACCGAGAATATAGGAACTGCTGGACGAACTTACCGATGCTACCCACTCCACGCGCCTAGATATTCGTTTCGATTATCATCAAATCCGGTTGGCCCTAGAGGATATCGAGAAAATAGGGTTCCGCACCCACTCGGGCCACTATGAGTGGCTTGTCATGCCCTTCGGCCGATGTAACGCACCGGCTACCTTTCAAGACGCTATGAACGATCTATTCCGCCATTGGTTGCGTAAGTTTGTGTTAGTTTTTTTGACGACATTCTAATTTATAGCCCTTCTTTGAAGGACCATCTCGACCACCTCTAGTCGATTCTTCATGCGCTCGCGGCCGCCTCTTTAGCCGTTCTTCAATGGCCTCGTCCGACGTCCCTTAAAGGAATTCGTGGGTTTCTTGGGTTGACAGGGTATTATCGGCGATTCATTAAAGATTACGACAAAATGACCCTTCCGTTGACCTTACTATTAAAAAAGGAGATCAGCCGATTTACATGGTTCCCCGAGGCCCAAGTTGCCTTCGAAGTGCTGCAATCAACAATCACTTCAGCCCTGGTCCTCGCCATCCCAACATTCTCACAATCGTTTTGTTCTCGAAACCGATGCTTCAGGCCGTGGTCTCGGCGTGGTTTTGATGCAGCTCGGCCGACCTGTCGCATACTATAGTAAGGCCCTTTCCGAACGCAACGCAAATAAATCTACGTATGAAAAGGAGTTAATGGCTGTGGTTTTGGCCATCCTTCCCTAGAGACCCTACCTAGTTGGTCGTCGTTTTACCATCAAGACTGACCATAGAAGCCTCCAACACATCCTTAGCCAATCCATCGTGTCGCCGGCCCAACAATACTGGATATCCAAGATGATTGGATTCGACTTCACCATCGAATATAAGCCTGGGTCGTCCAATGCAGCGGTCGATGCACTGTCTCGATGAGACGCCGAGGTTGACTTTACTGCCGTCTCCTTACCGTGTTGGATGGACTGGGGTAAATTGCGGGCAGCCATCCGAACCGATTCTACATATGCCCCAATTATTGCCGCCTTCGAAAAAGGAGACTCTCTTAGTCAGCCCTACACTCTAGTCAACGACATGCTTTGTTACAAGGATACACGTACTGGCCGTTCCAGCTGACGGCCATTGGCCTCACTTGTTATTTGCTGAGTTCCGCGCTACGCCCATGTGAGGTCAATATGGAGCCTTCTGAACCTACATACGAATAACATCCAATATCTTTTGGCCGGGCATGGTGCGATGCATAACACGAATGGTTGCTGAATATTTGGTTTGTCAACGAGGCAAAGCAGATACACGCATTCCAGCCGGCCTCTTACAGCCTCTCCCGATACCATCACAAGTTTGGGAAGATGTTAACATGGATTTCATCTCGGGCCTCCCTTGCTCGAACACGTTCGACACAATCCTTGTTGTAGTGGACCGACTGTCTAAAGCTGCACATATTATCGGACTTTCTCACCCATTTACCGCTAAATCAGTTGCTCATCTAATCGGTCGGGAAATTTTCTGCCTCCATGGAATCCCTAGCTCAATCGTCTCGGATCGGGACCCCTTATTTTGAGTGCCTTTTAGAAGGAACTTTTCCGAGCTACGGGTACTAAACTTCGCATAAGCTCGTCGTACCATCCGGAAACCGATGGCCAAACGGAAGTCATGAACCGTTGTCTTGAAACGTATCTCCGCTGTTTTATTTCGGACTTTCATCGTGGGTTGAGTATTGCTTCAATACATCATTCCATACGTCCACGGGCTATACTCCTTTCCAGGCCGTTTATGGCCGACCCCATCCTGTGCTCTCCCAGTTTCTACCGGGAGAAATTCGCGTCAAGGCCATTGCGGATGACCTCGCCGAACGTGACTCAGTCCTTAAACAGCTGCGCCACTGGCCTAGGACCGGATGCGTCGCTCGGCCAATACCCATCATCGTGATGACGAGTTCCAGGTAGGCGACAAGGTATTTTTAAAATTTCGGCCTTATAGATAGTGCTTGTTCGCTTCTTTGGGCCGTTCGAGATTTTGGAGCGTGTGGGCACTGCAGCGTACAAATAGCGATTGTCTGTGGGGTCAAGGCTGCATCCGGTCTTCCATATTTCACAGTTACGACGAATGGTGGGCTCTCATGACGTAGTCCAGTCGTTACCGGACGACATGCTATTGCCGGGCCCAGAATTTGAGCTAGCCTCGGTTTCCCGCCTACGTGAAATTTGGCGGGGTGATTCATGTGTTCGGCAGGTTCTTGTCGCTTGGAAAGGTCTTTCTGCCGATGATGCTACATGGGTCGACGTGGAAGTGTTTGGACAGCAGTTTCCTTCCTTTAGCCTTGAGGACAAGGCTGTTCTTGAGAGGGAGGGAGTTGTTGTGTATGGAAGCATAAGAAGTCACTTGTACAGTAGTTAGTTGAGTTGGACTTTTGTTCCTTTTAATTAGTGTTATTAGTTAGAGGGCTTTTGCGTCTTTTTGATCCTTTCCCTAACAATTCTACTTTTCTTATGAACATCCACATATATAACTCCATACATACATCAAATGCATTCATATTTAAATAATTGATGATCAGTACAAAATGAATAATTCTTCTCGATCCACTTAGTTTAAGGGAGAAAAAAAAGAAATGGAAATTAACATATATATTTTAAAAGCAATTAAAAAATGATTTAGGAAAAACAAAATGGAATTAATTAATAAAAGAGATAGACAGAGGATGCATGATGGATCAGTTGATAAACCGGCACTTGTTTCTGATCTCACCGTTGGTGCCGGTGAGCACTTCAATGTTGCCCATACGGACCATGGCGGCGGCGAACTTCTTCGCCCACACATCACCGAACTGGGCATTGTCTACATCAGACTGTTTGTGTATATCAGATGTACAGTACAAGTGTATTATACGTACATATACTAGTCAATGAAATGACTCATTCTTACATGACCGAAAGTGATATTACTTCATTCTTACAGGAAAAAAAATGAAAATCACACAAATGTTCAGCCGTTAAAACTATCAGAAAAATCTTACAGGACTAAAAGTGTATATAAAATGATCGAAAGTGATTTGACCTCATTCCTACCGAACTAAAAGGGCAATTTTCCCATTGCTTATATTGTCTAGAGTAATTGAACACTCGCCTGATAAATAGTCCATGCGAAATAAAACTCGCCTGATAAATAGTCCAAAAATCCACAGATATAACTCCATACATACATCAAATGCATTCATATTAAAATAATTGATGATCAGTACTTAAATATTATTCGAACAAAATGAATAGTTCTTCTCCACTTAGTTTAATGGAGAAAAAAAGAAATGGAAATTAACATATTTAAAAGCAATTAAAAAATGATTTAGGAAAAACAAAAGGGAATTAAAGAGCTAGATAGACAGAGGATGTGGTGGTGGCCTCAAAATGACTTCATGGATATATCAGTTGATAAATCGGCACTTGTTTCTGATCTCACCGTTGGTGCCGGTGAGCACTTCAATGTTGCCCATACGCACCATGGCTGCGGCGAACTTCTTAGCCCACACATCACCGAACTGGGCATTGTCGGCCACCATTTTGGACGTCAAGGGGCTGGTCTGCAGCACCTGATCCGACGTCAATAGCCCCCGGTTCGCCTTCAAACCCACATAGAAGTTGTTGTCTAAAGCATTAGGGGTGATCGAATCCAGATTCACAACGGGGTCCGCGGTGGCAGTGGCATTGGCAACGGGGCGAGGGCAGACCCTTCTCAAGAAAGAAGCTAACTTAGGATCCATGGTGGGGTCCTGCGTCGGGTAGAGGCGGGCGCCAAAGGCACTGCAGTGGGAAATGCCGATGGAATGGGCGCCCGAAAGGGTCACCATTTCGTCCAGGGTGAGTCCCTTTCTTGCAAAATTGTCCCTGAGGTCGGTGGCGTTGAAGAAGGGAGGTGGCAGATTCTGGAGGGGCTCACTTACGTTGGAGATGCGGCCATCGCGGCGCCCAGATGGGACGTCGTAGATTATCTTTCCAAGTTGGGCGGCGCTGTCACGAGCAGCAAAGGCGAGAATGTCGGCGCAAGAAACAGTTCTGGGGCAGCGACGCTCCAGCTCAGCTTTGGCAGCATCGATCACCTGGTAACCTCGTAGACTCTTGTTTGGGATGCTTTGCTTCTCCGAGTTGGGTACATCCAACAGTATAGAACCGTCACATCCCTGCAGTATAGAACCCGGGTCAAGGTGTTTAAAGTTATGAGAAACCAAACATGATGGGTTTACATATCAAACCCATCACTAAACTCCTCTAAACCCATGAAGCAAACACTATGGGCAAGAAAGATAAATAAATAGACAAACAATAACATAAAGAAGCTAGCTATATATATAATGACATGATTTCTGTCATTCTGTGTCAGTAAAAACTTTTTACTAAAGAAGCTATATATATATTTGTAATGACATGATTTATGTATGTCATTAATAGTCAATTTTCTTGTAATATATGTACTATATAAATAAGTACATACATACCCTGACGAAGCAGTCGTGGAAGTGCAGCCTGATAAGGCCGGCACCAATTCCAGGGGTGTGAGAGACGTACTGGATGACGTACTTTTGGACGATGGCTTCGGCAAAGGGGCAAGAAAATTTGTAGAATCCCACTTTAAGAGGCGGATTAATGGGACTTGGGGGGTTAGCAGCAGAAGATGCCCAAACAAACAAACCCAGGATTAATAATCCAATCATTTGGAAGTTAATTCCGTTGGCCATTATTTAATTTATAAGGTTGCAGAGATGAAGCTTGCTTGGAAGATGATTGATAAATGGAGGCATATTTATACATAGTTATAGGAGGATTATGAACATAATTAAAGTAGTCCTGCAGGATCGACGTGTGTAGATGTAAGCAAGTGTCAATATAAAAACACATAGTATAAGTTTGTGTGTTCATTGTATTAATGTATCTCCTATATATAATCGTGCTATCCTCTTTTCTAACATAACAGATCGATCGAAATGGTCCTTTTTTAGCTATTCTGACCTTCCTTTTTTTAATTACTAATTCTAGCTAGCTATTTGAGTACTTCATCAAAGAGATATATGGGTTTATCCGTTTATATAATTATATTCCATTGACCAAAACTTGAGATCATTAGACTTCGTCTTCCCTCTACTTGTGTTTAGTATTCTAATATTTTACCACAATATTAATTTGTAAAATGTAAAGCTTTTATTTTCCTAACAATTATTCAAATATGAATGTTAAGAATATATTTTTCCCGTTTTAAGTAAAGCAACTTTACATCTTGCATGTGTGTATTTGAATGACATTTTTTTGTTCGATTGTAATTATTTTTGATGTAATAACTTTTAGATCATGAATAAATTTGTCTTGTAAAGGGTTTAAATTTTAGATTCCTAAAACTAATTAAGTAGGTAGACAAACACAATGAGTACGTTGTAACGACTAATTAGGTAGAGCCGATGAATGAGTAAGCCAAATAGAGACAAAGCCCATCCAAGGCAAAGTCTCGCAAAATTAGAGACATTAAGACCACATGTAAATAAGACATAATACATAATTACATAAATAAGACGACCTCAATGTAAAGTCGAACAGGTTGACTTTGGATAATTAATTTTAAAGAAAATTTAATTCATTCAATATTAAAGAGGTCCGAAGACCAAAATTACAAGCAGTCCTTTGAAGAAAGCAAAAGATTACAAAGGTGGGAGAGAAGATTGCTTGTTGTTGTCCTCGGAGACCTCAGGCATATATCCTGTCCTCCTTGCTAGCTCTTCGTCACCGATTACAATGACTGGCGAACTAATCTTCACCACTGATTAGTGTGATAATTGTTTATGCAATTTCAACTCATATGCAATGAAATTTGAGTGGTCGCCAAAAAGCTGGTTACAAATATTTGCGACGATTTTTTTTTATCTGTTGTAGGTTTGCGATTGAAAAACATCTCAAATTTAATTTAAGAAAAACAAGTTCTGATCCAACCTGATCCCAGACCCAACCCGACCAATTTAGCCATTTAATTTGTGGTTGCTTGGTATCGAATCAGTGGCCTCGAGGTATATTGTGTGGTATTTTGCCACTTGAGCTAGTAAGTTCTTTTGATTATTATACACTACAAAAACGCTCGTTTTTGCCGACGGACGTATACCGACGGATTACCTTTCCGACGGCTGTACCGACGGATTACCGACGGAATTCAAAGTCAGAAGACTCTGCCGACAGAATTCAATTTCCGTCGGCTTTCCGAACGGAATGCTGACGGATATGCTGACGGACACTCAGAACTCTCTACACGGTGTCGTTTTTGGGTCACCGGCCGACGGATTTTTCAGTCGGTATTGTAAATTTCCGTCGGTAACCGACCCGCATTAACTAACCGCCTCTTGATCGACTCCCAAAATTAAATGTGGTCATTACCGACGGAAATTTCCGTCGGTAACCGACCCGCATTAACTAACCGCCTCTTTATCGATTAAATGTGGTCATTACCGACGGAAATTTCCGTCGGTAAAGGCAATTTTTTTTGTATATAAACTGAAGAACAGATTACTTTCTTTCTCTTTCGAGAGAAAGAAAGCCCCCCTGCCTCCTCCCTCCTCGATCCCTCCTCCCTATTTCTATCTCCTCTATTGCGCGAAGAAGAGGCTCTGTCGAGGTGTTCTCTCAACTCGATTAGAAAATCTATACGGTACGCTTTCTTAATTTGTTAGTAATTAATTTTTAAGTTATATTGTATTTGTATTGCCTATAATTATGAATTAAATTGCATGTGTTAATTTAAATTGTTATATAGATTCATATGAAATTGTTTGTAGTTGATGTATATAGTTAATTATTTTGAATGTATGTAGTTGATATATCTAATTAATTAGTTGATATTGTAAGTGGATAATTGCCTATATATAGCTAGTTGATGTATATAGTTATTTATAATAAATTAATGTGATTTGTTAAGATCGATATTGCATGTTTTGCATAATTGATGTTATATATATAGTTGATATTATTGTTTAATTTGCATATACGTTGGAGTGGAGTTAATTACATAATTAAATTATGATATTGTAAGTTATAATTAGCTCGATTAATATTGTTGATTTACTAATTATGAAATTATTGATTAAATTAGGGGCTTTGTTAATTATATTAGGAAATTGTTATTTTAAAGTTAGAAAAAATTGTTACTAAATTTATTAGGTTATAGATTGTTAATTAAAATTGGAAATTATTGAATAAATTAGTTATTGTTGAATAAAATAGGAAATTAGTTATTGTTGAATAAAATAGGAAATTGTTTATTAAAATAGGTTATTATTGATTAAATTAGGTATTGTTGATTGAGTAAAAAATTATTTATTAAAATAGGTTATTGAATAAAAAATTATCGATTAATATTGTTGATTTACTAATTATGAAATTATTGATTAAATTAGGGGCTTTGTTAATTATATTAGGAAATTGTTATTTTAAAGTTAGAAAAAATTGTTACTAAATTTATTAGGTTATAGATTGTTAATTAAAATAGAAAATTGTTAATTAAAATTGGAAATTATTGAATAAATTAGTTATTGTTGAATAAAATAGGAAATTAGTTATTGTTGAATAAAATAGGAAATTATTTATTAAAATAAGTTATTGTTGATTGAATAAAAAATTATTTATTAAAATAGGTTATTATTGATTAAAATAGGTTATTATTTAGGGATTAAATTTTAATTTATTAGATTATTGTTTTTTATTAAATTAAGAAATTTATTATTAATTAATTAGTATTATATATATAATTTATTAATTTAAATGTTTAAATTAAATAGATGACTGGAAATGGTGTTGGTGCCTCTGGTGGCTCGGGATCTCACGGGGCCTCCGGGTCACGTAGCCGATCGAGGAAGAGTCGATCGAAACTTAGACCCGAGGCGCCGACGCCTACACTGCCACAAACACCATTATCGTCGCCTCCGCCACCCATTCCACACCCGTCGCCTGATCAGCCGTCGTCTCATTCGTCTGTCCGGGACCATCCTGTTGTTCCTGCTCGGGATGGCCGGGAGCGCATTTGGGCTACAGATGGAGGAGTGTAAGTAATTAAATACTTTTATTGTTTAATAATTAATTAATTTCGCACTCGTTTTAATTTATAATGTGTTTTGTTTGTTAATTAATGTCACAGATTGTTACCTGGTAACGAGGTCTCCAGGGCATGCACGATTGCTTTTGGCTCTTTACCGATCTCTGCGGGTGCAATTACCTGGTTGAAGTTCCCAAAACAAAAAAAGTTGGCGTACTTCGAGGAATTTCAGGTAGTAATTAATTACTTAATTATTTAATTAATGTTTGTTAATTTGTTCAATAATAAACAATTTATTATATGTGCAGAAACAAACCACTTGGGATCGGAATATGTACTCAGACCAGGCTATGTTCAAGTATTTCTGTAAATCGGCGCAAGAGCGGTATAAGGATTTAATGTACGAATGGAGAATGGCATGGCGGAGCGATGGGACGACGCAGAGCTTGGGTAAGGATGATAATGATGTTGTGTTGTGGGATTCATTGACAAGGGAGTGGCTGGATCCTGCGTACATCAGGAAGTGTGAGATTGCTAAGGCCAACCGGAGATCCGACGTTGGGGGTGGGATGTCCAGGCATCGGACTGGAGCCCGGTCCATCCTTGAGCAGTCGATGGTCATTGTAAGTGTTTATTAATTTTTTAATTAATTTCAATAAATTTAATTATATATTTAATATATATAATACATAAATTTAATTATTAGGAACGGGATACGGGGCGTGTACCCACTCACTTGGACCGGATGAGCATTGCTCATCCGTTTAATGCTGATACACAGCAATCCACATACGGGCGCACAACTAACCTCCACGTAAGTAATAAAATTGTTTAATTAAATACATTTTTTATAATTTATTCTATTAATTTAAAATTATTAATTATGTAGTTGGAGATGAACCGGAGGATGGCCGAGATCGGAACTCAAGTCGACCCTACTCAAGCCGGAACCAGCAGTGCCCCTACAGTCGAGGAGGTGGACCGGGCTTATTTGGAAGTTGCCCCCACCACCCGCGGACGAGTTCTGGGCCTTGGTCGTATGAGCGCTGATGTCAGGTCCGGCGCTGGTCCGTCCCAGACGGCATCGCAGGGTTCCGTATCTTCCACCCCAACTCATGATGTGACGATGGCACAATTCAACCATTTCATGCATGTGATGCATGTGAATATGGGTCGAGAGATGGGGTGGTCGGACGAGAGGATCGAGGAGGTTTATCAGAGAACCATGCAAGCTCCTCTACCGACGGCGTCTGTTCCCCCAGGCGCCCCCCCCAGCCTCCTCAGCCCCCCCAGCCTCCTCAGACTATGTCCCGACCATGCAGCAGGATGATGACATCGTCGATCTGGGTCAGCAGTTCGTTGGCGACCCTGATATTGATTTGTGGACCTTTGGTCAATGAGTGTCTTTGAACAATTTTATTTTTTATTTCTGTTGAACAATTTTATTTTTATGTCTCGTAGAACTATTTACTTTTATGTCTTGTAGAACTATTTATTTTTATCTGCATTATTGTTGAACTATTTACTTTTATGTTTAAGTATTAGTTGTTTAATTTTAGTTATGTGTGTTTTATGTGTTAAGAATGTGTATATTAATTTTAGTTATGTTTTATGTGTGATTTTGGATGTGATCTGTATTGGATCTTCATTTATGTTTGAATGTACTCTGTTTTTTCATGTTTGTGTTTATGTGAATGTGAATGTGATGGGAGACTCTATGTGATAGATAAACAACATTTTCATTGAAAATTGCCTTGAAGAAAGGCTGTTGTTGTGGTTACATTACATGCATACACTTAGCATTACATAAACTTAGCAATACATATTAGAGACATAAACTTAGGATTACATCCAACCTATAAACTTGAACACATAGGGTAGAACACAGAATACTATGGCCACAATAAGAAAGTTCCTCTGCTTCTTTAGCTCTTCAACTTTTCCAGCTTCAAATCCTAATTCTGAGGTTAGTTGGTCAGATGTATCCTTATACATATCCCCAACTAGTTGCGCATGATTCAACTTGTTGTTGAGCTCTTGATTTTCAAGCAAAAGTGAGTCAATTCTCCTCACCATGCCCGGAAACATTCCGTGTGAACTCGTTCCTTGTCCGTGAATTTCGTGTTCATCGGCCCAAACAAAAAAGGAGCATCCAGAACCATTTAGTGAATCTGGGCAAGTATAAAATAGTCTACCTCTGCTTTTTTCTTGCTTCGACATGCACACACGAGCTTCTTTTCCACAATGGCATACCACAATTTTCATGGATGCCGAAGATGAAGACATGAGTTTCTGTATTTTTTTATTTTTTGATGTTTGTGAAGAAGTAGGTTGTTTTGAGTGTGGTTGGAGTGTTAAGAATGCGCATTTTAATTTTTTTTATACGCGTCTTTTACCGACGGAAAGGTATTCCGTCGGTATAGACACATGTTCAATACCGACGGATAATTTCCGTCGGCAATGTAAATACCGACTGAAATTTGTTCAACGGAATCTGACTGATTTGACATGCATTTGAAATCGTTGGTACCGACTGAAATTATCCGTCGGTATTGTCAATACCGACGGAATTTAGGCGCGCGATATACCGACGGACTGACATTTCCGTCGGCAAGTAGTATTGAAAAATGATCCAGAACCTCAAAACACGCGAAAATTTTGGAGTGGAGCAAAAAATTAAGGGAAAAATTTGGATTGGAGCGAAAATTTAAGGTATGTTTTTCTATTAATTAAGTGTACATAGTTTAATTTTCAGTGTGTAATTTTAATTTGGTGTTTAATTTTTTAGTGTGTAATTTTACTACATAGTTTTTACTTTTAGTGTTTAATTTTTAGTGTGTAATTTTAATTTGGTCAAATTGTTTAACAGATGGATTTGCCGGATCGTCGGTGGATGTATTGTACTCCTAGGCTCGTTTTAGGAAATGTGAATGTTGAATTTTATGATAAACTCGTGTCATTTGTTGAATTTGCAAAGCTACACCCACATTACATGTCTGAGGATTGTATTAGGTGTCCGTGTAATGCTAAGAAATGTAAGAATAGATCATTTAAAAGCATTGATGAAGTCTTATGCCACGTTGTTATGAATGGGTTCGTTGATAATTACTATAATTGGACAAGTCATGGCGAACAACGGTGGCCTTATAATTTTGATCAAGTCTTGTACTATTACACTACTGCAATTTATGAACAACCAGTACACGTTGAGCATGTCGGCACCAGTAACGATCAAGAGTTTGGGGTGGAAGAACCCGATATGTATCAAACAATGGTGATGGAAGCCGGTATGTCAAATATAGAGGAGGAACCAACGGATGAAGCATTTCAGTTTTATGAGATGCTCAAATTAGTCGATCAAGATTTGTACCCAGGGTGTGATTCTCATTCTCAGTTGTCATTTAATGCTCGACTTATGGCTATCAAGACGGAGAACAAGCTATCTAACAGAGCATATGAGCAAATGACACAATTATGCAGTGAGATTTGTCCTGTTGATAATAAAGTACCTACGACGTTTCATCAGAGCAAACAACTGATGAAGAATATGGGTTTGCCGGTTGAGAAGATTGATTGTTGTGTGAATGGTTGCATGTTATACTGGGGTGATGACGATAGCGATCTTCTTATGTGTAGAATGTGTGGCCATCCCCGGTACAAAGAGCCACGACGGAAGGGACCAGGTGGTCAATCGAGCAAGACAAAAAAGAAAGTGCCACATAAGAGGATGTATTATCTTCCTATCATTCCTCGTTTAATGAGATTGTTTCAATCTAGTGCTACAGCTCAACACATGACGTGGCATGCAAGAAATTTTGAAGATACTGAGGCTGGGGATATGAGACATTCGTCCGACTCTGAAGCCTGGAAACACCTTGATAACGTGTTTCCAGGATTTTCTTGTGAACCGAGGAATGTGAGATTAGGCTTGAGTACTGATGGTTTTGCACCGTTTGGGAGTTATGGAAAGAAGTATTCTTTGTGGCCGGTGATACTGACTCCGTATAATCTACCTCCATGGATGTGCATGAAACCTCAAACAATGTTTCTGACTGTATTGGTGCCTGGTCCGTCGAATCCAAAGCATAAACTTGATGTTTATCTCCAGCCTCTTATTAAAGACTTGATCTTCCTATGGGATAACGGAGTCCAAACGTATGATGTTTCTAGGAAACAGAACTTCACGATGCGTGCTGCTTTATTGTGGACCATTAGCGACTTTCCTGCATATGCTATGTTGTCCGGGTGGAGTACAGCCGGAAAGCAAGCTTGTCCGTATTGTATGGAATATTCTGAAGCTTTCAGTCTCCCGAAGAGTAGAAAAGTTTCATGGTTCGATAATCACCGAAGGTTTTTACCTCGAGATCATCCATTTCGAAGGAATAAGGTGGACTTCACGAAGAATACAACAGTCACAAACAATCGACCGCCCCTTCGAAATGGTATTTTATACATTTATTTTAACATGTTTTTTTGGGTTACATTTATTCTAACATTTATTAATCGTACAGGACAAAGTCTGTTACATGAGATTGAGTGGACGGGTTTGAAAAAAACTACGGAGGAAAATGCACAAGAACACAACAAAGGAATCCCTGGTAACTGGAAGAAAAAGGGTATTTTTTGGGACTTGCCATATTGGAGTTCACTATTGCTCCGACACAATTTGGATGTCATGCACATTGAGAAGAATGTGTTTGACAATGTGTTTCACACAATCATGAACACAGAAGGCAAGACGAAAGATACTCCAAAGTCCAGGGAAGAGTTGAACACTATCTGTCGCCGTGATGAGTTGGAACAGGATACCCGTACAGGTAAATATCCAAAGGCTTGCTACACACTAGATAAGGAGCCTTATTTAGGTATCTACACTACTGCAATTTATGAACAACCAGTACACGTATAAGGAGCCTTATTTTAATTTGTTAACTATTATAATTTTAGGTATCTCCACAACTTGAAGCGGAATGCTAAACAGAAGGCAAACGTCGAAGCATCGATTGTTAATGCGTATTTGAATGAAGAGGTTGGCATGTTTTGTTCATATTATTTTGAAGACCATGTCAACACGAGGATCAGGAATGAACCACGTAACTTCGATGGTAGAGGTACGCAACAAGAAGTCGATGGCATGCTCTCTGTATTCAAGTCTAAGGGGCGACCTATAGGAAAAGCCACTGAACGATATTGGTCAACACACACAGAGGCTGAAATAGCACAAACGTACGTGTTATTGAATTGTGATGAAGTTCAGCCTTACATTGAGTAAGTATATATTTCATATATTTATCATCTAATTAAATAGCACTAAACGTGCGTCATTTATCATCTAATTGTGTTGTGAATTATTAGGATGTATACACAAGAACTACGACATGCAGATCAAAACATCTCAGATAGAGACATAGATACTAGTCTTCAACGTCAATTTGCCCGATGGTTCCAACGTTATGTGAGTATCATTAATTGAATTTTACGTGAACAAATAATTGTTTTGATTAATGTTAATTTTAACTGTACGTATAGGGACAATCGCACGATTTTCAGAGCCGGTTCTTACAGGATCTCAGCCAAGGACCACTACGGCGTGTGAGGACTTACAACGGCTATATTGTGAAAGGCTACAGGTTTCATACATCAGAGTATGCATCAACAAGAACGACTAACAACAATGGTGTTTGTCTTAGGGGTGCGAATTACAATGCAGATGCAAGTGATTACTTTGGGGTGTTGCACGAAGTCGTTGAAATTGAATATCCGGGATATCCAGTGAAAACCGTAATGTTGTTCAAGTGCCATTGGTTTGACACATCCCCTTTAGGAACCAAAATTCATCCGGAGTACAAGCTTGTGGATGTTAATTCGAAAAGGAAGTATAGCGGGGATGATCCGTTTGTATTTGCCTCTCAGGTATCTCAAGTCTACTACTGCACGTATCCAGGAGCTGGAAAACGTAATAGATCAGAATGGCACGCTGTTTGCAAAGTGAAGGCAAGGTCAATGGTGGAGGTCCCCCAAAAGGAAAACAATGATGAAGATGAACCTCCGTTTCAAATGGAACAAATAGAGAATCAAACTGAAGTGTTTGCGGGAGATTTTAATCTTTCGGTAGACTTGACGGCTGCAAATCCACAATTGATTGTTATTGAAAACGATAGTGGACATGAAGAGGAGGATGAACATGACGAGGGGGAGGATGAAGAAGATGAGGATGAAGAAGATGAGGAGAAAGAGGAAGATGTGGCAAATAATGAAAATGAAGACGAAGATGAAGATGAAGATGAATATTAAATTAATGTAACCTAGCTATTTTATTTTGTACAATTTATAAGATTTCATTATTTATCATTTGGTTATAACTTATAATTTAATTATTTATCATTTGGTTATTTTATTAATTAACTTATAATTTAATTATTTATCATTTGGTTATAAAAATTCAATGGCGACGGAACATATCCGTCGCCATTTCCGTCGCTAACGGCAACGACCCAAAGCCGACCGAAATATCCGTCGCCATTTCCGTCGCTAACGGCAACGAGCCAAAGCCGACCGAAATATCCGTCGCCATTTCAGTCGCTAACGGCAACGAGCCAAAGTCGACCGAAATATTCGTCGCCATTTCCGTCGCTAACGGCAACGAGCCAAAGCCGACCGAAATATCCGTCGCCATTTTCGTCGCCATTTCCGAATATAAATGTAACTTTCTCTCATTTCACGCGTATTTTCCATCCCTCTCTCTATGTCTCTCCCTCTCCCTCTCCCCCACTCCGACCGTCTCCTCCGCCACTCCGACCGTCTCTCTCTATGTCTCTCCCTCTCCCTCTCCCTCTCCCTCTCCCCCACTCCGACCGTCTCCTCCGCCACTCCGACCGTCTCTCTCTATGTCTCTCCCTCTCCCTCTCCCCCACTCCGACCGTCTCCTCCGCCACATGCTGCCCCTTGCCCACGTTCGCAGCGGTGCCACCCCCTTCTCCGGCCGTCCTCGCTGCGACCGTTCGCCCATCCCCACCGTCCGCGACACCCTACCGTCCCTCCCCGACACGCCGCCGTCCAAGTCAGGTGAGCACATCCCTTCTTTGTTTTTTTAGTTTTATATTTGGATGTATGGTAGAAGATGAACATGTTCTTTTTGTTTTGATTTGGGATTTTTTCTTCTTTCCTATTTTCTACCCAATTATTTATCCATTTTTTAGTATTTTTTTGAAGATATTTTCCAAATATTTGATTCTTTTCTGGAATAATTTTCGATTCTTTTCCAGTTTTTATGTGTGATTTTTTTTTTTTTTTTAATTTTTTGGGGTAAAGTCAAAAAAAATTAGGGTTTTGAATTTTTTTTGTATTTGTTCGAAAATTTTATTGTGTCCGATTTCTTTTCTAACATTTAATCTGTTTTTAAAAAAGCTTTGAGGGAACGACTTAAAAAAAAATAAAATTATTCTATCCCTTGCAAACACAAATTAAAAAGAAAAGCCTTAACAAATTTGAATTATTGATTTATTTATTGTACTCTAAATCTCTTATCTTTGAACTACCAGCATGACCGAAACTATGCGAGCCTAATGAAGTTACTTGATCTCTGTTGAGGTATGTTCAATTTTTATGATAATTTAATTTATGTTTAAATATATAAAATGACAATTGAATCTTGATTCTTTGGAATTGATTTTGAAATGGCAGGGATGCAGTCGAGTCCGCGAAGGACAATTTAATATACTCCACGGTACGTATTAATATACTCACATTCTTGTTAAATTATTTCTCATATAAGTTTTTGTTAATGTTTACTACGTTGTTTTAATATTTCACAGAGCTTTTTCAAGCATTCTAGTGAGGGGTATAGTTGTCATAATTAGCAGCAAAATTCTATTTGCTTCTTACTTGATCGATCCTCTGCCAATTCCGGAACACCATTCGATGCCTTAGCACTCTGGTCTACATCATCAAGTTTTTGTTGTTTGCTCAAGCAAAGGACGACGATTTTATTTATTCTGTTGGATGTAATGTAGATTTGTGTATTGAATTATTTAAGAAATTTTGATCGTGTATTGAATTATTTAAGCAATTTTGATCGGGTCGGATCCCGATCGCAATTAAAATTATTTTTAATTTTTGGTACTTACCGACGGACTATTCCGTCGGTTTAGCGTCGGTAATACCGACGGGCGAGCCGACGGAATATCATTTTTTTAAAAAAAATTTAATACTTACCGACGGAAAATAAAATAATAAAATTTAAGTCCAAAATATACCGACGGATCTACCGACGAAAAATTGATTTGGGATCCGTCGGTACAGGCGACCCGGTTTGAAAACTTGGTTTGAAAACGGGTTGGCTTGACTGCCGACGGAATTGAATCCGTCGGTGTAGGCGACCCGGTTTGAAAACGGGTTGGTTTGAATCCGTCGGGAATCCGTCGGCATATACCGACGGACGCATATTTTCCGTCGGTAACCACTACCGACCAATTCATTGACGACGGATAAAATCCGTCGGTAATTCCGTCGGTAAGAGCCAATACCGACTGAATATCCGTCGGCATAACCGTCGGTAAAACACCTCTTTTTTGTAGTGATACGACATAAATTATATATTTATACGTATTAAAAAAACTGTGGTAAATTTGAGACGAAATATATTTCCGTTGCAAATAAATTAAAAAATATAACGCCGCAAATTTGAGACAAATTGGATTTTCATCACAAAAAAAATTGTCACAAATTTTAAACTAATTATATTTTCATCGCAGAAAAAATTAAAGTAAAAAAAAAACGTCACAAATTTGAATCGAATTAAGTTTCCGTCGCAAAATCCGTCTCAAAATTGAGATGAATTGAAAAACCTTTGCAAATTGCCATAAACTACGTACTATCCTCTCGTAATTTGTGAATTTTTGTCCGTCTTAAAAAAAAAAAAAAGGTCGCTAATCTCTACATTTATTATTGTGCGCCCTTTCGGTGGCCCTAGCAGCCTGAACAATTTTGTTCCTTGTCATGTCCTCGAGGCCTGCCATTTTCTTTTCGACAGTCTCTGCTATTTCCCGAGAAAAAAAATTATTTATGTCCTGTAACTTTCACATTTTTTTAAAAATGTTCCAAAAAAGGTAAAATTTAAATTTACGTCTCATAATATCGTAAATTTCGTAAATTGGTTAATTTACGTCCCAAAAAAAAATTAATTTACGTCATTTTTTTTCATTATGTAAATTATAAATAGTGACTTGTAATTTTTTTTTAATCCACATGACCATTATTTTTCCAAGCTCTACAAGTCGAGTTTGACCACGTTACAACTTATGTCGGTTTTCCATAATTTTTATGGGCACTTGACAAAAGGGGGAGTGAAACGATGCCGTTTTAGTGTATTTGCAAAAAAAAAAAAAAAAAAATTGGACATAAATTAAGCAATTTACAAAATTATTAGACGTAAATTAAAATTTTATCTTTTTTGGGACATTTTTAAAAAAGGTGAAAGTTATGAGACGTAAATAATTTTTTTCTCGCTATTTCCCAGCCGCATCCAACTTGTTCTCAACAATCTTCTTCTCCTTCTCGGCCTCATCCTCTTCCTCTAGGATCTTGTCCATGACCTCGCGCATTTCATGGAGCTGGAGATTCACTCTCTCCTAGAAGTAATTTTCCCAACTAGCGTAAATAATAACTGACCTCAGATTGTCGTTTATGTTTTGGTTGAGAGCAAAGTTCTCTTCTTCCACGGTTTATGCTTGACCTGCATGCATCCTCCGCTGTTCGGTGCACGTGGTAGGGGAGATCATTAAGTCGACTAGGCGACTTGGAGAAAAAGGAAGTGTCGGATTGGGCCGCAACACTTAGCATCCAACGAACGATGACCAATTTTGCTACGGGCGCAAATGTTTCATGAAAATCAACCCCTTCAACCTGAGTGAACCCTTTTTCTACCAAACGAGCCTTGTATCGCTCTACATCACCATTCAGCTTATACTTAATCTTGTACACCCACTTTGATCCGACAACCATTTTTACGGGTGGCAAATCAGTTAAGATCCACATCCCATTAGATTCTAAAGCACAAACTTCCATTTTCTATGGCCTCACGCCATAAAGGGTCCCGAATGGCCTGAGTGAAGTATTTTGGCTCATCACGAGTGACACGTGTTTTTACCAACACGTTCCCCTCATGTATAAAAGGTTCGCGTGTAATAAAAGCAAGGCCCGGTTAAATTATCGATCCGTGGGACTAGATTGTGAAAGTAGCCTTAGTGTGTATGTTTTTCTTTGAATATAATGAGAAATCATGTTTTGTGCAAGAAAATGTAAATGAAACTATCAAATGACAATCAATGATGAGCAATAACTAAGATATGATGATAAAAATCAAGTGAGAGGGGTAGTGTTCGGGTGTTGGTCCTTGTGTGGAATCGATATTAAAAGTCGAAGTTTATGTGTAATTCATTGGATGGAATTTGGTAGAAGCGATCACTAATGCATATATCGAGCAAGCACCTAGGATCGAGAGGATGAATAGAAGGTTTCTTACTCGGGTAATCACACGACTATGGGGTTCGACTCTACCTAAATTATACTAAACTAATCCCTAGATATGCTTTTCCACTTGAATACTAACAACCAAGCTCCTATGACCTTCTCATTAATCACTTAAATGTTAATTAAAGCAATTAATGTAGATAAATGGGGTTCTAATGAAATTTACCCAACTCTCGTTGCGATAAACCAATATTAACTCATTCACACGACTCCCAACCCTCGATTATACTATCTATCCCAAATTAACCAACTCTCGTTGCATTAATTGAGTTTCTAACACAACCTAATAGTTGAGTTCTTGCAAATAATCTAACAAAACCCATAAACCTAACCAATAAACCTCCCAATGAATTCCACAATCAAAATCAACCTAAAACATTAATTCCATCACAATTATACAACACCCAAACACCAATATGCTTAGCTCATGGCTAATTTAGGGAAATTGAGGAAGATAAGTGAGAAAACAAACATACCCATGCTTAATAATAACAAAATACTCAAATTAAAATAAGATACCTCTTGTCTTGCAAATATGAAATAAACCTTCAAAACTTCAACACAATCTTCAATCTCTACCTTGGAAATGAAATTACAACTTCAAAGATAACCTATCTATGGAAATTCACTAAGTTCTATGGCTAAAACTAAGAAAAACAAGCAAAAGATGGTGGAATTTTGATTTGTGGAGCTTGAGTACTCTTCTAATGGTTGCCTCCCCATTAAAAATGAATTTGTGGCCTTTTATACCCTACCCCTTGAGCTTGGCACGTGTCCCTAGGTCTAATTTTGAAGAGGGTAAAAAATGAGCAGTGACTCGGCCGAGTGAGCTCACTCGGCCGAGTGGTCTTGTTAAAAAGCGTGTTTACACTTTTGTCCACCCGTGACTCGGCCGAGTTGTGCCACTCGGCCGAGTGTGCAGAAATGTTGAAACTCTCAGATTCGGCCGAGTCTGAGCACTCGACCGAGTGTTCAAAAAATCGAAATTTGCAGTTTTGGCCCGACTCGGCCGAGTTGGGCTCACTCGACCGAGTGGCACTTTGTCCTTGCTTTTGCTTTGGGCATAACTTTTGATCCGGAGGTCCGATCGACTCGATTCTTGTCTTGTTACGATCCTCTCTTCGATGCCTTTCATGTGGTTATATCTTTGGAATGATCCAACGGCTGGATTCTTCGTGGTTTACTTCGAAACTTCTCGTATTACCTAGAAATCAAACAAGAATGTTCGTGTATCAAAATTTCAAGAATTAACCAACAATCACACGATTCTTGCAAGAATAACTTGATATTTAGAGCACAATTCATCCACAAATTCGAGCAATCTCACGAAAAATCAACGAGACGTGATGGCCGCTAAAAAACATTTGTGAGCCAGAGAGAATTTATCATAATTGACAAAGTGAGATAAAGGATATACTGTTGAGTTGACTGAATTGGTAGTGGGTCATGAATGGTCAACTGAGGGGGGCATATTTTTTTCATAAGCGTACAAGCGCTTGAGACGTTTCTTGGGGCGAAGACTCACCCGAGGTTCAATCGACGATGTAGGGGCTCGACATGTTCGACACGTGGTGGACCATCGGATAATACTATAATAAGTGGTAGACATTTGGGCACTACTGTATCGTTGCTTGGCACTGGACGGTCACTCGACAGCTCGCGGGCGCATGCTCCTTACTCAACCCAGGTTGTCGGAGGTGAGGCCCAACAGTGGGCTGAGCATGCTCGCAAGAACGTCTTTCCGGAACAGAATTGTTGGTCCCTGAGACGAGTGTAAGATCAGCTGACTTGATGTCTGCTGATTGTGTGGAAAATAAACTAACTCTTCAAAGTAACTAGTCCGCTGATTTCACTAGGGGCCTAGGACTAGTTAGTCGACTGATTAATTACTTATCGGAGTTAAGTGCGGAATTGTAGTGTGCCCATAAATATTATACTCGTCTATTTAATAAATACAGTGTGTAAAACAGTTTATGCACAAATATGTATGAAAAGACTTGAAATGTAAAGTGCAGAAATGTAAATAACACATTAATTTATAGTGGTTCGGATATACGTTCCTACGTCCACTCTCACGTCCACACGTGATGTTTAATCCCTTTAATTTACCCAAAATTACAAGGGCCTTGTCCTTTATAGTCCCAAGGGTAGGACTTTGAGATCTGAGCGGTCCTAACGGCTACGGTCTCCACAAGTGATTGTAAGCACTTGCACTTCCCCACAAGTGATTGTAAGCACTTGCACTTGCACTCCACAAGTGATTATAGAGCACTTGGACTCTTTACAGTGACGAACACTCAACTTGACTTCTAAGGTTTTATGGTAGAAGGTGGGTTTTGTGTATATGAACTAGGTGAGAATTTCCCTTACAATATGTTTTAGCCTCATGCTAGGATTGGGAAATTCTCTCTAAGCTATGGATATATATGAGTGGTTGCACTGACTTAGATGGTATGAGTTCACTCACTGGGGATGAGGTGATGCGTGTTGAATCTTCATGAATGATCTTCTTGAGCTCTTCTTATTTCTGGAGTTTATGACCTTTGCTCGACCTTTGCATCTCACACCTCTTCACTCCTCCCAATGATGTATGAGCTCATTTATATAGTGTTGATGTTTGAATGTTACCGTTGGATGATAGCAATTCAAATCTCCACTAATTGAGGAATTGACAATCTCTTGATTTGATATGATTGAATATTACCATTGTCATGTAATTTCAATCATATCTTTGACTTTCCTTTCTTGTGCACATATCTTGTCAATCCTTGATTTCAGCTGTGATTGGTCTTCCTTTAATTGTGTAAGAAGACTTCTACTCTGCTGGTAAGAAGACTTCACTCTGCTGGTAAGAAGACTTCTACTCTGCTGGTAAGAAGACTTCTACTCTGCTGGCTTTACTCAGCTGGCTTTACACAGCTGCTGTTTCTTCTCAGCTGCTGTCTTTACTCAGCTGGTTGTAAGATGACTTCTACTCAGCTGATGTAAGACGACTTCTACTCAGCTGATGTAAGATGACTTCTGTTCTTGGTCTTCTCTTCTCTTCTTGAGCATTGACATGTCTTCTCTTCTAACCAAAGTCCTATCTATTACAAGATGTATAATAAAGTTGTCTATACAATACAATTTATCTTATTACATGTTTGATTTGGTTTATCAAAACCTAAACTAAGGATATTCATATCCCAACAAGAATTATGGGCCATGCGTAGGGCATTTGCAAATTCCATCCCATCGATCCCTTTAAATGGGAAGATGTGTTCAACGAAGGTCACGTCTCGTGAGCTAATAAATTTCTGGGTGTGCAAATCAAACACACGGTATGCCTTTTGTCCAATGGGATAACCAACGAAGATGCACAGATTCCCTCGTTCTCCAAATTTATCCTTGTGATGGTTATTCTGTGCATAAACCAAACAACCAAATACTCTAAGGTGATCATACGGGGGTGGCTTATGGAATAAGGTTTCGTAGGGTGACTTGTTGTTAATAACGGGAGAAGGGAGGCGATTAATGATGTAAACTGCGGTAAGAATACATTCCCCCCAAAATTCAATCGGCAAGCTCGACTCAAATATAAGTGCTTGAGCAACTTCCATTATGTGGCGATGTTTGCGTTCAACAACTTCGTTTTGTTGTGGTGTGTCGGTGCAAGATGTCTCCAATAAAATCCCATTATTTGTGTAATATGCAAGCAAACTTGATGCTTGAAACTCTAGACCATTGTCTGAATGAATCACGCTTTACGCAAGCAAACTTGATGCTTGAAACTCTAGACCATTGTCTGAACGAACTCGCTTGACCGCGTGATTGAATTGTGTGTGAATTGAACCATATATGTTTAGAAACCTAATTAAAGAAGCTGCAACCTCAGAATTTTTACAAACAAGGTAAACCCAAACAGCTGTGCTATAATCATCAACAATTGATAAAAAAAATAACGAGCACCAGAAAAGGTATCACACTTATAAGGACCCCAAATGTCACAATGCAACAATTCAAAATATTTGGAGGTAACAGACATGCTAACTAGAAAGGGTAAGCGTGTTTGTTTAGCCCTAATACATGAATCACAAAAAACAATATTATTTTTAAGACCCTTTAAGCAACCAATTTGCTGAAACTTGCTATGTGCATGACCTAGACGATGAGGCCAAATTTCTGAATTTCCTATTACTGCGAATACAGCCCCCTCAGTCTTCGAGGGCTCCATGTAATAAAGACCATCACGGTGTTTACCCACTCCAATCAGCTTCCTCGAAGGTAAGGACTGTAAGATGCAAAATTTCGGAAAGAACGTGAATACGCAATTTAAATCAACGGATAAAAGATTGCAACGAAATCTAGGTATAGAGAGAACATGGTCGAGATGCAAGACATTTCCCAAATTAAATCGACCAACACCACAAAAAACTACAATCTCTCCATTCGGTATGCGAACTGATGGTTCCAAGTGGGTTTGCGACATGTATATCAACCCTTCAGTCCGGTGAGTGATGTGCTCTGTCGAACCCGAGTCAATTACCCAAGGTTGAGATAGAAACGACAGTGCACCTGCCATGTTCGACGTCGGGCCCGAGCAAGGGTGGAGCCAGGATTAAATTTTAGGACGGGCTGAAAGTTTAAAATAAATATATTACAAAAAACCTTTTTTTTTTTTTTTTTTTGCTGAAGTTGCGCGTCATGCGATTTTTTATCTGATAAATTCACCAATAATAAAACCAGGATCAATATTTTCAAACCATTCTCTTTCAATATAGACAATCATGGAATCTGATAGATACTCACTCTCCATTTTATTTCGAAAAACACTCTTGACATGTTTCATATTTAAAAATGCTTGCTCAGTCATCGCGTGGTAAGAGACGAAAGTGTCAAATACAAAATTAATACAAGCATCAAATACAAAATTAATAAAATGACTTAAATAATTAACAATACATAACATAATAATCCATTACCTATTATTCACTCATTCATATAAAATGTGTATATTATTAATTTTTTTAGTTGTCCACATAAAGTGTTTGTTTTCTTTTTTAGAAAATATACTCAATTACACTTACTTTATCTCATCTCTACTTTATTTATTTTATTATCTACTTTAGTTATAAATAACAATACAAAGTCATACTTTTTTATTTTTACTAAATATAAAATATATAAAATTGAAATGGATTAAATAAAGAAAAAAAATCCTGAGAGCAAACTAGTAATAACAGAAATGAATTAAAAAGTATTTTGAGAGCTCATGCACATGCTTAAACAAAAGACAATGGTAGAAAATAGAAGTTAGACCTACATCTTATAAGTACATTAATTTGTAGAATAATTCGGCAAATTTCCAACCTCAATTAAAAAGTATTCGATTGTTGACATAATAAGAATATGAAAGCAGAGAAGCCAAAAGTTACCGTTCTATAGGCTGTTAGGTTTTTCAGCAATTGTTCTTTTGTACGGCCGGAGTACCCCCTTGGCTCCTTTTCGATTATTGAGATTTTTCCGTTTAAAAAAAAAAACTAGGAAAAGTAAACGAACCATAAAAAAAGAGTCTCAAACTACTCACTCAGGCATTTTATCAAACAAATAGTGCGCGAATGGTAAAAAGACTAGTCAGGAGGCAATCTATGAATGTATATTTAAATGGATAAGGTTTCTCATCTTCAACAGATTCCAGCGACATGTGGTGTTTCCTCAGGAGCTTTAAAATTTCTATCTGCTCCAACCAATACAAATTAGCTTCTCCATCGACATTTCCCCGTACAAGAGAACAAAACAACTAGTTATTGCTAGTTGTTACTCAGCATTGTTCTATTACAGGGTCGGTCCATATAGAGCGCAAAGGCTTTAAACAGACCCGTATATGGGCGGTGATATTGGTCCCGGGATTAGTGGGTCCTTTGACCGGATACCCGGGACTAAAAAAAAAAAAACATTGTTCTATTACAATTTAAAATACAAATCAAATTGACTCACACAAACGTCAACGAGGCGATGGAAATACTAGGAAATGGTATATGACTCGGTCACATTTTAATGAAGGTAGACATAAACTATTTGCAAGTAGTAAATATACTAATTTGATCAAGTGTGATGGATAGGGGTGTAAATGAGCCAATTCGAGTTGAGCAGTGCTGAGCCCGAAACTCGACTCGATTGTTATGTTTGAAACTCGATTCGACTTGGTCGAGCCTAATTTTAAAGATCGAGCTCGACTCGATATGAAACTCAATAAACTCGAGCTCGACTCGACTCGATTACCTATATAATTTTTAAAATTATTTGTAAAACATATTTTTTTCTAAAGTAAACTCGAGTTCGGCTCAACTCGATTACTTATATATAAATCTAAATGATAAATTAATGGCAAAATATAATATTGTTCAAAGCTCGATTAGGGTCGCGAGCGTTTTGAGCCGAATATTTATGAGCTCGAACTCGGTAGCTACTCGAGTAGCTCGAAACTCGACTCGATTAACATCGAGTCGATTTCGATCTTTTTCCGAGTCGAGCACGAGTTGGCTCGACTCATTGACACCCCTAGTGACGGACCATGCATAAATCAATTTCTTAGATATTCTCAAAATTAAATGAGTATAATTACAAAATCAACGGGGTGGCTTGCTAAGCTAGACAAGCATATTTTAACTGCTACACTAAGATGTTAATTAATTTAAAAGTACGTAGTCTTGTTGAAAGTTTCACACAAAATTTTAAATTTTGTTTATAATATTGCATAAGAGAGGTGACAATTAATCTGAACCAAGTCAAAACATATACTCTAAATTAATTCCCAGCTTGCAAATATTGCATTGAATTCACATAACAACTTTAGAGGAAAACATGTGGGTTTATTAATAAAAGTGTAATTTTACGTAGAAAGTCAGTGATTTAAGTGTTATATATATAGGGGAGAAAAGTAATCAGTAATTAGATATAGTAAAGTAATTTCGACAATGAGATATACACGGTATTTTGTCATGAATTAACAACTGCTACGCATGCAATTACTGGTTCAAAGATGTTCCCCTATAAATACGTACATTTGATCATAATCTCATCACTTATAAACATCTGATCATATACTTAGTTCTACTAGTACTCAAAAGTACTTATTCATGTATAATATTATGGGTTCCAAGATTTTCAAATTTGCAGCTTTGATGCTGTTGTTGAGCCTCCTCCTCATCTCCACGGCTAAGTCACAAAAACTCAAAGTGGGGTTTTACGACAAAACATGCCCACAGGCCGAGGGAATCGTCAGGGAAGCTGTCAATAAATTTGTGGCCATAAATCCCGGGTTTGCCGCTGGCCTAATCAGGATGCATTTCCATGATTGCTTTGTTAGGGTACGTCCACTAGTTATTATTTTAACTATAATAACTTCAATTGAATCTATGTACAGGAATGGATAATTTAATATAGCTAACTAGTATGTGCATACAGGGCTGTGATGGTTCCCTGTTGCTGGACAGTGTGCCTGGACAACCCCCGGCTGAGAAAGACAACGTCGCCAATTTCCCAAGCCTCCGAGGTTTTGAGGTAATAGACGAGGCGAAAGCCAGGGTTGAAGAAGCCTGTCCAAGGACGGTGTCGTGTGCAGACATTCTAGCCTTTGCTGCTCGAGACAGTGCCCTCAAAGCTGGATACATCGGATACGAAGTCCCATCTGGAAGGAGAGACGGGCGCATTTCCCTGAGCTCAGACGTGCTGCAGGGGAATATTCCTCCCCCGTCCCTATCAGCTGATCAACTCAGGGACAACTTCAACAACAAGGGGCTGTCTCTCGACGAAATGGTGACGCTTTCGGGCTCTCATTCTATTGGTGTTTCTCACTGTTCGGCCTTTTCCAACAGGCTTTCGGGCTTCAATGCTACGTTTGATCAAGACCCTTCTCTTGATCCAGGATTTGCTTCGTCTTTGAGGGGGAGCTGCGGATCAGCTTCTGCCAACAACGATCCGTTTGTGGTTAACGATGTTCAGACGCCAACTGTGCTAGACAACAAGTACTATGGTAACTTGATAGAGCATAAGGGAGTTCTGACCTCGGATCAAACGTTGTTTGATAGTTCGTTGACGAAGAAATTGGTGGTGGAAAATGCTAAATACGGGGAGGTTTGGGCTAATAAGTTTGCCGCTGCTATGATCAAAATGGGAAACATCGATGTGCTTACTGGAGAAGAAGGAGAGATCCGGTGCAAGTGCCGTTATGTCAACTGATCGGAGCTAGATGTATCGAGGTTTTGATTTATATATTTTTGTAATTGCTTGCTGCATGTGTGTGAGAAGTTGAAGGATAATAATTTGGTTTTCAATTTATGTTGTGATTGAGTGCAAACAATTGTCAAGTAATGTTTGCATAACTAAAATAATGAATTACTCCGTTGTTGATATGATCTCAAGATTGATGTTTAAGTACTTGCGTGTGAAAATCAACTTCTTTATATTAGCATATGTCTGCATATTTTAATGTACAGCTTAAAATTTGATTCTTTCAGAATGCAATGATCAGCAAAATATATACTCCATATATATTATATCCAAACGGTCAAAAGATCGATAATTTAAAGTGTCTACATCAGACTGTTTGTGTATATCAGATGTACAGTACAAGTGTATTATACGTACATATACTAGTCAATGAAATGACTCATTCTTACATGACCGAAAGTGATATTACTTCATCCTTACAGGAAAAAAAATGAAAATCACACAAATGTTCAGCCGTTAAAACTATCAGAAAAATCTTACAGGACTAAAAGTGTATATAAAATGATCGAAAGTGATTTGACCTCATTCCTACCGAACTAAAAGGGCAATTTTCCCATTGCTTATATTGTCTAGAGTAATTGAACACTCGCCTGATAAATAGTCCATGCGAAATAAAACTCGCCTGATAAATAGTCCAAAAATCCACAGATATAACTCCATACATACATCAAATGCATTCATATTAAAATAATTGATGATCAGTACTTAAATATTATTCGAACAAAATGAATAGTTCTTCTCCACTTAGTTTAATGGAGAAAAAAAGAAATGGAAATTAACATATTTAAAAGCAATTAAAAAATGATTTAGGAAAAACAAAAGGGAATTAAAGAGCTAGATAGACAGAGGATGTGGTGGTGGCCTCAAAATGACTTCATGGATATATCAGTTGATAAATCGGCACTTGTTTCTGATCTCACCGTTGGTGCCGGTGAGCACTTCAATGTTGCCCATACGCACCATGGCTGCGGCGAACTTCTTAGCCCACACATCACCGAACTGGGCATTGTCGGCCACCATTTTGGACGTCAAGGGGCTGGTCTGCAGCACCTGATCCGACGTCAATAGCCCCCGGTTCGCCTTCAAACCCACATAGAAGTTGTTGTCTAAAGCATTAGGGGTGATCGAATCCAGATTCACAACGGGGTCCGCGGTGGCAGTGGCATTGGCAACGGGGCGAGGGCAGACCCTTCTCAAGAAAGAAGCTAACTTAGGATCCATGGTGGGGTCCTGCGTCGGGTAGAGGCGGGCGCCAAAGGCACTGCAGTGGGAAATGCCGATGGAATGGGCGCCCGAAAGGGTCACCATTTCGTCCAGGGTGAGTCCCTTTCTTGCAAAATTGTCCCTGAGGTCGGTGGCGTTGAAGAAGGGAGGTGGCAGATTCTGGAGGGGCTCACTTACGTTGGAGATGCGGCCATCGCGGCGCCCAGATGGGACGTCGTAGATTATCTTTCCAAGTTGGGCGGCGCTGTCACGAGCAGCAAAGGCGAGAATGTCGGCGCAAGAAACAGTTCTGGGGCAGCGACGCTCCAGCTCAGCTTTGGCAGCATCGATCACCTGGTAACCTCGTAGACTCTTGTTTGGGATGCTTTGCTTCTCCGAGTTGGGTACATCCAACAGTATAGAACCGTCACATCCCTGCAGTATAGAACCCGGGTCAAGGTGTTTAAAGTTATGAGAAACCAAACATGATGGGTTTACATATCAAACCCATCACTAAACTCCTCTAAACCCATGAAGCAAACACTATGGGCAAGAAAGATAAATAAATAGACAAACAATAACATAAAGAAGCTAGCTATATATATAATGACATGATTTCTGTCATTCTGTGTCAGTAAAAACTTTTTACTAAAGAAGCTATATATATATTTGTAATGACATGATTTATGTATGTCATTAATAGTCAATTTTCTTGTAATATATGTACTATATAAATAAGTACATACATACCCTGACGAAGCAGTCGTGGAAGTGCAGCCTGATAAGGCCGGCACCAATTCCAGGGGTGTGAGAGACGTACTGGATGACGTACTTTTGGACGATGGCTTCGGCAAAGGGGCAAGAAAATTTGTAGAATCCCACTTTAAGAGGCGGATTAATGGGACTTGGGGGGTTAGCAGCAGAAGATGCCCAAACAAACAAACCCAGGATTAATAATCCAATCATTTGGAAGTTAATTCCGTTGGCCATTATTTAATTTATAAGGTTGCAGAGATGAAGCTTGCTTGGAAGATGATTGATAAATGGAGGCATATTTATACATAGTTATAGGAGGATTATGAACATAATTAAAGTAGTCCTGCAGGATCGACGTGTGTAGATGTAAGCAAGTGTCAATATAAAAACACATAGTATAAGTTTGTGTGTTCATTGTATTAATGTATCTCCTATATATAATCGTGCTATCCTCTTTTCTAACATAACAGATCGATCGAAATGGTCCTTTTTTAGCTATTCTGACCTTCCTTTTTTTAATTACTAATTCTAGCTAGCTATTTGAGTACTTCATCAAAGAGATATATGGGTTTATCCGTTTATATAATTATATTCCATTGACCAAAACTTGAGATCATTAGACTTCGTCTTCCCTCTACTTGTGTTTAGTATTCTAATATTTTACCACAATATTAATTTGTAAAATGTAAAGCTTTTATTTTCCTAACAATTATTCAAATATGAATGTTAAGAATATATTTTTCCCGTTTTAAGTAAAGCAACTTTACATCTTGCATGTGTGTATTTGAATGACATTTTTTTGTTCGATTGTAATTATTTTTGATGTAATAACTTTTAGATCATGAATAAATTTGTCTTGTAAAGGGTTTAAATTTTAGATTCCTAAAACTAATTAAGTAGGTAGACAAACACAATGAGTACGTTGTAACGACTAATTAGGTAGAGCCGATGAATGAGTAAGCCAAATAGAGACAAAGCCCATCCAAGGCAAAGTCTCGCAAAATTAGAGACATTAAGACCACATGTAAATAAGACATAATACATAATTACATAAATAAGACGACCTCAATGTAAAGTCGAACAGGTTGACTTTGGATAATTAATTTTAAAGAAAATTTAATTCATTCAATATTAAAGAGGTCCGAAGACCAAAATTACAAGCAGTCCTTTGAAGAAAGCAAAAGATTACAAAGGTGGGAGAGAAGATTGCTTGTTGTTGTCCTCGGAGACCTCAGGCATATATCCTGTCCTCCTTGCTAGCTCTTCGTCACCGATTACAATGACTGGCGAACTAATCTTCACCACTGATTAGTGTGATAATTGTTTATGCAATTTCAACTCATATGCAATGAAATTTGAGTGGTCGCCAAAAAGCTGGTTACAAATATTTGCGACGATTTTTTTTTATCTGTTGTAGGTTTGCGATTGAAAAACATCTCAAATTTAATTTAAGAAAAACAAGTTCTGATCCAACCTGATCCCAGACCCAACCCGACCAATTTAGCCATTTAATTTGTGGTTGCTTGGTATCGAATCAGTGGCCTCGAGGTATATTGTGTGGTATTTTGCCACTTGAGCTAGTAAGTTCTTTTGATTATTATACACTACAAAAACGCTCGTTTTTGCCGACGGACGTATACCGACGGATTACCTTTCCGACGGCTGTACCGACGGATTACCGACGGAATTCAAAGTCAGAAGACTCTGCCGACAGAATTCAATTTCCGTCGGCTTTCCGAACGGAATGCTGACGGATATGCTGACGGACACTCAGAACTCTCTACACGGTGTCGTTTTTGGGTCACCGGCCGACGGATTTTTCAGTCGGTATTGTAAATTTCCGTCGGTAACCGACCCGCATTAACTAACCGCCTCTTGATCGACTCCCAAAATTAAATGTGGTCATTACCGACGGAAATTTCCGTCGGTAACCGACCCGCATTAACTAACCGCCTCTTTATCGATTAAATGTGGTCATTACCGACGGAAATTTCCGTCGGTAAAGGCAATTTTTTTTGTATATAAACTGAAGAACAGATTACTTTCTTTCTCTTTCGAGAGAAAGAAAGCCCCCCTGCCTCCTCCCTCCTCGATCCCTCCTCCCTATTTCTATCTCCTCTATTGCGCGAAGAAGAGGCTCTGTCGAGGTGTTCTCTCAACTCGATTAGAAAATCTATACGGTACGCTTTCTTAATTTGTTAGTAATTAATTTTTAAGTTATATTGTATTTGTATTGCCTATAATTATGAATTAAATTGCATGTGTTAATTTAAATTGTTATATAGATTCATATGAAATTGTTTGTAGTTGATGTATATAGTTAATTATTTTGAATGTATGTAGTTGATATATCTAATTAATTAGTTGATATTGTAAGTGGATAATTGCCTATATATAGCTAGTTGATGTATATAGTTATTTATAATAAATTAATGTGATTTGTTAAGATCGATATTGCATGTTTTGCATAATTGATGTTATATATATAGTTGATATTATTGTTTAATTTGCATATACGTTGGAGTGGAGTTAATTACATAATTAAATTATGATATTGTAAGTTATAATTAGCTCGATTAATATTGTTGATTTACTAATTATGAAATTATTGATTAAATTAGGGGCTTTGTTAATTATATTAGGAAATTGTTATTTTAAAGTTAGAAAAAATTGTTACTAAATTTATTAGGTTATAGATTGTTAATTAAAATTGGAAATTATTGAATAAATTAGTTATTGTTGAATAAAATAGGAAATTAGTTATTGTTGAATAAAATAGGAAATTGTTTATTAAAATAGGTTATTATTGATTAAATTAGGTATTGTTGATTGAGTAAAAAATTATTTATTAAAATAGGTTATTGAATAAAAAATTATCGATTAATATTGTTGATTTACTAATTATGAAATTATTGATTAAATTAGGGGCTTTGTTAATTATATTAGGAAATTGTTATTTTAAAGTTAGAAAAAATTGTTACTAAATTTATTAGGTTATAGATTGTTAATTAAAATAGAAAATTGTTAATTAAAATTGGAAATTATTGAATAAATTAGTTATTGTTGAATAAAATAGGAAATTAGTTATTGTTGAATAAAATAGGAAATTATTTATTAAAATAAGTTATTGTTGATTGAATAAAAAATTATTTATTAAAATAGGTTATTATTGATTAAAATAGGTTATTATTTAGGGATTAAATTTTAATTTATTAGATTATTGTTTTTTATTAAATTAAGAAATTTATTATTAATTAATTAGTATTATATATATAATTTATTAATTTAAATGTTTAAATTAAATAGATGACTGGAAATGGTGTTGGTGCCTCTGGTGGCTCGGGATCTCACGGGGCCTCCGGGTCACGTAGCCGATCGAGGAAGAGTCGATCGAAACTTAGACCCGAGGCGCCGGCGCCTACACTGCCACAAACACCATTATCGTCGCCTCCGCCACCCATTCCACACCCGTCGCCTGATCAGCCGTCGTCTCATTCGTCTGTCCGGGACCATCCTGTTGTTCCTGCTCGGGATGGCCGGGAGCGCATTTGGGCTACAGATGGAGGAGTGTAAGTAATTAAATACTTTTATTGTTTAATAATTAATTAATTTCGCACTCGTTTTAATTTATAATGTGTTTTGTTTGTTAATTAATGTCACAGATTGTTACCTGGTAACGAGGTCTCCAGGGCATGCACGATTGCTTTTGGCTCTTTACCGATCTCTGCGGGTGCAATTACCTGGTTGAAGGTCCCAAAACAAAAAAAGTTGGCGTACTTCGAGGAATTTCAGGTAGTAATTAATTATTTAATTATTTAATTAATGTTTGTTAATTTGTTCAATAATAAACAATTTATTATATGTGCAGAAACAAACCACTTGGGATCGGAATATGTACTCAGACCAGGCTATGTTCAAGTATTTCTGTAAATCGGCGCAAGAGCGGTATAAGGATTTAATGTACGAATGGAGAATGGCATGGCGGAGCGATGGGACGACGCAGAGCTTGGGTAAGGATGATAATGATGTTGTGTTGTGGGATTCATTGACAAGGGAGTGGCTGGATCCTGCGTACATCAGGAAGTGTGAGATTGCTAAGGCCAACCGGAGATCCGACGTTGGGGGTGGGATGTCCAGGCATCGGACTGGAGCCCGGTCCATCCTTGAGCAGTCGATGGTCATTGTAAGTGTTTATTAATTTTTTAATTAATTTCAATAAATTTAATTATATATTTAATATATATAATACATAAATTTAATTATTAGGAACGGGATACGGGGCGTGTACCCACTCACTTGGACCGGATGAGCATTGCTCATCCGTTTAATGCTGATACACAGCAATCCACATACGGGCGCACAACTAACCTCCACGTAAGTAATAAAATTGTTTAATTAAATACATTTTTTATAATTTATTCTATTAATTTAAAATTATTAATTATGTAGTTGGAGATGAACCGGAGGATGGCCGAGATCGGAACTCAAGTCGACCCTACTCAAGCCGGAACCAGCAGTGCCCCTACAGTCGAGGAGGTGGACCGGGCTTATTTGGAAGTTGCCCCCACCACCCGCGGACGAGTTCTGGGCCTTGGTCGTATGAGCGCTGATGTCAGGTCCGGCGCTGGTCCGTCCCAGACGGCATCGCAGGGTTCCGTATCTTCCACCCCAACTCCTGATGTGACGATGGCACAATTCAACCATTTCATGCATGTGATGCATGTGAATATGGGTCGAGAGATGGGGTGGTCGGACGAGAGGATCGAGGAGGTTTATCAGAGAACCATGCAAGCTCCTCTACCGACGGCGTCTGTTCCCCCAGGCGCCCCCCCCAGCCTCCTCAGCCCCCCCAGCCTCCTCAGACTATGTCCCGACCATGCAGCAGGATGATGACATCGTCGATCTGGGTCAGCAGTTCGTTGGCGACCCTGATATTGATTTGTGGACCTTTGGTCAATGAGTGTCTTTGAACAATTTTATTTTTTATTTCTGTTGAACAATTTTATTTTTATGTCTCGTAGAACTATTTACTTTTATGTCTTGTAGAACTATTTATTTTTATCTGCATTATTGTTGAACTATTTACTTTTATGTTTAAGTATTAGTTGTTTAATTTTAGTTATGTGTGTTTTATGTGTTAAGAATGTGTATATTAATTTTAGTTATGTTTTATGTGTGATTTTGGATGTGATCTGTATTGGATCTTCATTTATGTTTGAATGTACTCTGTTTTTTCATGTTTGTGTTTATGTGAATGTGAATGTGATGGGAGACTCTATGTGATAGATAAACAACATTTTCATTGAAAATTGCCTTGAAGAAAGGCTGTTGTTGTGGTTACATTACATGCATACACTTAGCATTACATAAACTTAGCAATACATATTAGAGACATAAACTTAGGATTACATCCAACCTATAAACTTGAACACATAGGGTAGAACACAGAATACTATGGCCACAATAAGAAAGTTCCTCTGCTTCTTTAGCTCTTCAACTTTTCCAGCTTCAAATCCTAATTCTGAGGTTAGTTGGTCAGATGTATCCTTATACATATCCCCAACTAGTTGCGCATGATTCAACTTGTTGTTGAGCTCTTGATTTTCAAGCAAAAGTGAGTCAATTCTCCTCACCATGCCCGGAAACATTCCGTGTGAACTCGTTCCTTGTCCGTGAATTTCGTGTTCATCGGCCCAAACAAAAAAGGAGCATCCAGAACCATTTAGTGAATCTGGGCAAGTATAAAATAGTCTACCTCTGCTTTTTTCTTGCTTCGACATGCACACACGAGCTTCTTTTCCACAATGGCATACCACAATTTTCATGGATGCCGAAGATGAAGACATGAGTTTCTGTATTTTTTTATTTTTTGATGTTTGTGAAGAAGTAGGTTGTTTTGAGTGTGGTTGGAGTGTTAAGAATGCGCATTTTAATTTTTTTTATACGCGTCTTTTACCGACGGAAAGGTATTCCGTCGGTATAGACACATGTTCAATACCGACGGATAATTTCCGTCGGCAATGTAAATACCGACTGAAATTTGTTCAACGGAATCTGACTGATTTGACATGCATTTGAAATCGTTGGTACCGACTGAAATTATCCGTCGGTATTGTCAATACCGACGGAATTTAGGCGCGCGATATACCGACGGACTGACATTTCCGTCGGCATGTAGTATTGAAAAATGATCCAGAACCTCAAAACACGCGAAAATTTTGGAGTGGAGCAAAAAATTAAGGGAAAAATTTGGATTGGAGCGAAAATTTAAGGTATGTTTTTCTATTAATTAAATGTACATAGTTTAATTTTCAGTGTGTAATTTTAATTTGGTGTTTAATTTTTTAGTGTGTAATTTTACTACATAGTTTTTACTTTTAGTGTTTAATTTTTAGTGTGTAATTTTAATTTGGTCAAATTGTTTAACAGATGGATTTGCCGGATCGTCGGTGGATGTATTGTACTCCTAGGCTCGTTTTAGGAAATGTGAATGTTGAATTTTATGATAAACTCGTGTCATTTGTTGAATTTGCAAAGCTACACCCACATTACATGTCTGAGGATTGTATTAGGTGTCCGTGTAATGCTAAGAAATGTAAGAATAGATCATTTAAAAGCATTGATGAAGTCTTATGCCACGTTGTTATGAATGGGTTCGTTGATAATTACTATAATTGGACAAGTCATGGCGAACAACGGTGGCCTTATAATTTTGATCAAGTCTTGTACTATTACACTACTGCAATTTATGAACAACCAGTACACGTTGAGCATGTCGGCACCAGTAACGATCTAGAGTTTGGGGTGGAAGAACCCGATATGTATCAAACAATGGTGATGGAAGCCGGTATGTCAAATATAGAGGAGGAACCAACGGATGAAGCATTTCAGTTTTATGAGATGCTCAAATTAGTCGATCAAGATTTGTACCCAGGGTGTGATTCTCATTCTCAGTTGTCATTTAATGCTCGACTTATGGCTATCAAGACGGAGAACAAGCTATCTAACAGAGCATATGAGCAAATGACACAATTATGCAGTGAGATTTGTCCTGTTGATAATAAAGTACCTACGACGTTTCATCAGAGCAAACAACTGATGAAGAATATGGGTTTGCCGGTTGAGAAGATTGATTGTTGTGTGAATGGTTGCATGTTATACTGGGGTGATGACGATAGCGATCTTCTTATGTGTAGAATGTGTGGCCATCCCCGGTACAAAGAGCCACGACGGAAGGGACCAGGTGGTCAATCGAGCAAGACAAAAAAGAAAGTGCCACATAAGAGGATGTATTATCTTCCTATCATTCCTCGTTTAATGAGATTGTTTCAATCTAGTGCTACAGCTCAACACATGACGTGGCATGCAAGAAATTTTGAAGATACTGAGGCTGGGGATATGAGACATTCGTCCGACTCTGAAGCCTGGAAACACCTTGATAACGTGTTTCCAGGATTTTCTTGTGAACCGAGGAATGTGAGATTAGGCTTGAGTACTGATGGTTTTGCACCGTTTGGGAGTTATGGAAAGAAGTATTCTTTGTGGCCGGTGATACTGACTCCGTATAATCTACCTCCATGGATGTGCATGAAACCTCAAACAATGTTTCTGACTGTATTGGTGCCTGGTCCGTCGAATCCAAAGCATAAACTTGATGTTTATCTCCAGCCTCTTATTAAAGACTTGATCTTCCTATGGGATAACGGAGTCCAAACGTATGATGTTTCTAGGAAACAGAACTTCACGATGCGTGCTGCTTTATTGTGGACCATTAGCGACTTTCCTGCATATGCTATGTTGTCCGGGTGGAGTACAGCCGGAAAGCAAGCTTGTCCGTATTGTATGGAATATTCTGAAGCTTTCAGTCTCCCGAAGAGTAGAAAAGTTTCATGGTTCGATAATCACCGAAGGTTTTTACCTCGAGATCATCCATTTCGAAGGAATAAGGTGGACTTCACGAAGAATACAACAGTCACAAACAATCGACCGCCCCTTCGAAATGGTATTTTATACATTTATTTTAACATGTTTTTTTGGGTTACATTTATTCTAACATTTATTAATCGTACAGGACAAAGTCTGTTACATGAGATTGAGTGGACGGGTTTGAAAAAAACTACGGAGGAAAATGCACAAGAACACAACAAAGGAATCCCTGGTAACTGGAAGAAAAAGGGTATTTTTTGGGACTTGCCATATTGGAGTTCACTATTGCTCCGACACAATTTGGATGTCATGCACATTGAGAAGAATGTGTTTGACAATGTGTTTCACACAATCATGAACACAGAAGGCAAGACGAAAGATACTCCAAAGTCCAGGGAAGAGTTGAACACTATCTGTCGCCGTGATGAGTTGGAACAGGATACCCGTACAGGTAAATATCCAAAGGCTTGCTACACACTAGATAAGGAGCCTTATTTAGGTATCTACACTACTGCAATTTATGAACAACCAGTACACGTATAAGGAGCCTTATTTTAATTTGTTAACTATTATAATTTTAGGTATCTCCACAACTTGAAGCGGAATGCTAAACAGAAGGCAAACGTCGAAGCATCGATTGTTAATGCGTATTTGAATGAAGAGGTTGGCATGTTTTGTTCATATTATTTTGAAGACCATGTCAACACGAGGATCAGGAATGAACCACGTAACTTCGATGGTAGAGGTACGCAACAAGAAGTCGATGGCATGCTCTCTGTATTCAAGTCTAAGGGGCGACCTATAGGAAAAGCCACTGAACGATATTGGTCAACACACACAGAGGCTGAAATAGCACAAACGTACGTGTTATTGAATTGTGATGAAGTTCAGCCTTACATTGAGTAAGTATATATTTCATATATTTATCATCTAATTAAATAGCACTAAACGTGCGTCATTTATCATCTAATTGTGTTGTGAATTATTAGGATGTATACACAAGAACTACGACATGCAGATCAAAACATCTCAGATAGAGACATAGATACTAGTCTTCAACGTCAATTTGCCCGATGGTTCCAACGTTATGTGAGTATCATTAATTGAATTTTACGTGAACAAATAATTGTTTTGATTAATGTTAATTTTAACTGTACGTATAGGGACAATCGCACGATTTTCAGAGCCGGTTCTTACAGGATCTCAGCCAAGGACCACTACGGCGTGTGAGGACTTACAACGGCTATATTGTGAAAGGCTACAGGTTTCATACATCAGAGTATGCATCAACAAGAACGACTAACAACAATGGTGTTTGTCTTAGGGGTGCGAATTACAATGCAGATGCAAGTGATTACTTTGGGGTGTTGCACGAAGTCGTTGAAATTGAATATCCGGGATATCCAGTGAAAACCGTAATGTTGTTCAAGTGCCATTGGTTTGACACATCCCCTTTAGGAACCAAAATTCATCCGGAGTACAAGCTTGTGGATGTTAATTCGAAAAGGAAGTATAGCGGGGATGATCCGTTTGTATTTGCCTCTCAGGTATCTCAAGTCTACTACTGCACGTATCCAGGAGCTGGAAAACGTAATAGATCAGAATGGCACGCTGTTTGCAAAGTGAAGGCAAGGTCAATGGTGGAGGTCCCCCAAAAGGAAAACAATGATGAAGATGAACCTCCGTTTCAAATGGAACAAATAGAGAATCAAACTGAAGTGTTTGCGGGAGATTTTAATCTTTCGGTAGACTTGACGGCTGCAAATCCACAATTGATTGTTATTGAAAACGATAGTGGACATGAAGAGGAGGATGAACATGACGAGGGGGAGGATGAAGAAGATGAGGATGAAGAAGATGAGGAGAAAGAGGAAGATGTGGCAAATAATGAAAATGAAGACGAAGATGAAGATGAAGATGAATATTAAATTAATGTAACCTAGCTATTTTATTTTGTACAATTTATAAGATTTCATTATTTATCATTTGGTTATAACTTATAATTTAATTATTTATCATTTGGTTATTTTATTAATTAACTTATAATTTAATTATTTATCATTTGGTTATAAAAATTCAATGGCGACGGAACATATCCGTCGCCATTTCCGTCGCTAACGGCAACGACCCAAAGCCGACCGAAATATCCGTCGCCATTTCCGTCGCTAACGGCAACGAGCCAAAGCCGACCGAAATATCCGTCGCCATTTCAGTCGCTAACGGCAACGAGCCAAAGTCGACCGAAATATTCGTCGCCATTTCCGTCGCTAACGGCAACGAGCCAAAGCCGACCGAAATATCCGTCGCCATTTTCGTCGCCATTTCCGAATATAAATGTAACTTTCTCTCATTTCACGCGTATTTTCCATCCCTCTCTCTATGTCTCTCCCTCTCCCTCTCCCCCACTCCGACCGTCTCCTCCGCCACTCCGACCGTCTCTCTCTATGTCTCTCCCTCTCCCTCTCCCTCTCCCCCACTCCGACCGTCTCCTCCGCCACTCCGACCGTCTCTCTCTATGTCTCTCCCTCTCCCTCTCCCCCACTCCGACCGTCTCCTCCGCCACATGCTGCCCCTTGCCCACGTTCGCAGCGGTGCCACCCCCTTCTCCGGCCGTCCTCGCTGCGACCGTTCGCCCATCCCCACCGTCCGCGACACCCTACCGTCCCTCCCCGACACGCCGCCGTCCAAGTCAGGTGAGCACATCCCTTCTTTGTTTTTTTAGTTTTATATTTGGATGTATGGTAGAAGATGAACATGTTCTTTTTGTTTTGATTTGGGATTTTTTCTTCTTTCCTATTTTCTACCCAATTATTTATCCATTTTTTAGTATTTTTTTGAAGATATTTTCCAAATATTTGATTCTTTTCTGGAATAATTTTCGATTCTTTTCCAGTTTTTATGTGTGATTTTTTTTTTTTTTTTTAATTTTTTGGGGTAAAGTCAAAAAAAATTAGGGTTTTGAATTTTTTTTGTATTTGTTCGAAAATTTTATTGTGTCCGATTTCTTTTCTAACATTTAATCTGTTTTTAAAAAAGCTTTGAGGGAACGACTTAAAAAAAAAAAAATTATTCTATCCCTTGCAAACACAAATTAAAAAGAAAAGCCTTAACAAATTTGAATTATTGATTTATTTATTGTACTCTAAATCTCTTATCTTTGAACTACCATCATGACCGAAACTATGCGAGCCTAATGAAGTTACTTGATCTCTGTTGAGGTATGTTCAATTTTTATGATAATTTAATTTATGTTTAAATATATAAAATGACAATTGAATCTTGATTCTTTGGAATTGATTTTGAAATGGCAGGGATGCAGTCGAGTCCGCGAAGGACAATTTAATATACTCCACGGTACGTATTAATATACTCACATTCTTGTTAAATTATTTCTCATATAAGTTTTTGTTAATGTTTACTACGTTGTTTTAATATTTCACAGAGCTTTTTCAAGCATTCTAGTGAGGGGTATAGTTGTCATAATTAGCAGCAAAATTCTATTTGCTTCTTACTTGATCGATCCTCTGCCAATTCCGGAACACCATTCGATGCCTTAGCACTCTGGTCTACATCATCAAGTTTTTGTTGTTTGCTCAAGCAAAGGACGACGATTTTATTTATTCTGTTGGATGTAATGTAGATTTGTGTATTGAATTATTTAAGAAATTTTGATCGTGTATTGAATTATTTAAGCAATTTTGATCGGGTCGGATCCCGATCGCAATTAAAATTATTTTTAATTTTTGGTACTTACCGACGGACTATTCCGTCGGTTTAGCGTCGGTAATACCGACGGGCGAGCCGACGGAATATCATTTTTTTAAAAAAAATTTAATACTTACCGACGGAAAATAAAATAATAAAATTTAAGTCCAAAATATACCGACGGATCTACCGACGAAAAATTGATTTGGGATCCGTCGGTACAGGCGACCCGGTTTGAAAACTTGGTTTGAAAACGGGTTGGCTTGACTGCCGACGGAATTGAATCCGTCGGTGTAGGCGACCCGGTTTGAAAACGGGTTGGTTTGAATCCGTCGGGAATCCGTCGGCATATACCGACGGACGCATATTTTCCGTCGGTAACCACTACCGACCAATTCATTGACGACGGATAAAATCCGTCGGTAATTCCGTCGGTAAGAGCCAATACCGACTGAATATCCGTCGGCATAACCGTCGGTAAAACACCTCTTTTTTGTAGTGATACGACATAAATTATATATTTATACGTATTAAAAAAACTGTGGTAAATTTGAGACGAAATATATTTCCGTTGCAAATAAATTAAAAAATATAACGCCGCAAATTTGAGACAAATTGGATTTTCATCACAAAAAAAATTGTCACAAATTTTAAACTAATTATATTTTCATCGCAGAAAAAATTAAAGTAAAAAAAAAACGTCACAAATTTGAATCGAATTAAGTTACCGTCGCAAAATCCGTCTCAAAATTGAGATGAATTGAAAAACCTTTGCAAATTGCCATAAACTACGTACTATCCTCTCGTAATTTGTGAATTTTTGTCCGTCTTAAAAAAAAAAAAAAGGTCGCTAATCTCTACATTTATTATTGTGCGCCCTTTCGGTGGCCCTAGCAGCCTGAACAATTTTGTTCCTTGTCATGTCCTCGAGGCCTGCCATTTTCTTTTCGACAGTCTCTGCTATTTCCCGAGAAAAAAAATTATTTATGTCCTGTAACTTTCACATTTTTTTAAAAATGTTCCAAAAAAGGTAAAATTTAAATTTACGTCTCATAATATCGTAAATTTCGTAAATTGGTTAATTTACGTCCCAAAAAAAAATTAATTTACGTCATTTTTTTTCATTATGTAAATTATAAATAGTGACTTGTAATTTTTTTTTAATCCACATGACCATTATTTTTCCAAGCTCTACAAGTCGAGTTTGACCACGTTACAACTTATGTCGGTTTTCCATAATTTTTATGGGCACTTGACAAAAGGGGGAGTGAAACGATGCCGTTTTAGTGTATTTGCAAAAAAAAAAAAAAAATTGGACATAAATTAAGCAATTTACAAAATTATTAGACGTAAATTAAAATTTTATCTTTTTTGGGACATTTTTAAAAAAGGTGAAAGTTATGAGACGTAAATAATTTTTTTCTCGCTATTTCCCAGCCGCATCCAACTTGTTCTCAACAATCTTCTTCTCCTTCTCGGCCTCATCCTCTTCCTCTAGGATCTTGTCCATGACCTCGCGCATTTCATGGAGCTGGAGATTCACTCTCTCCTAGAAGTAATTTTCCCAACTAGCGTAAATAATAACTGACCTCAGATTGTCGTTTATGTTTTGGTTGAGAGCAAAGTTCTCTTCTTCCACGGTTTATGCTTGACCTGCATGCATCCTCCGCTGTTCGGTGCACGTGGTAGGGGAGATCATTAAGTCGACTAGGCGACTTGGAGAAAAAGGAAGTGTCGGATTGGGCCGCAACACTTAGCATCCAACGAACGATGACCAATTTTGCTACGGGCGCAAATGTTTCATGAAAATCAACCCTTCAACCTGAGTGAACCCTTTTTCTACCAAACGAGCCTTGTATCGCTCTACATCACCATTCAGCTTATACTTAATCTTGTACACCCACTTTGATCCGACAGCCATTTTTACGGGTGGCAAATCAGTTAAGATCCACATCCCATTAGATTCTAAAGCACAAACTTCCATTTTCTATGGCCTCACGCCATAAAGGGTCCCGAATGGCCTGAGTGAAGTATTTTGGCTCATCACGAGTGACACGTGTTTTTACCAACACGTTCCCCTCATGTATAAAAGGTTCGCGTGTAATAAAAGCAAGGCCCGGTTAAATTATCGATCCGTGGGACTAGATTGTGAAAGTAGCCTTAGTGTGTATGTTTTTCTTTGAATATAATGAGAAATCATGTTTTGTGCAAGAAAATGTAAATGAAACTATCAAATGACAATCAATGATGAGCAATAACTAAGATATGATGATAAAAATCAAGTGAGAGGGGTAGTGTTCGGGTGTTGGTCCTTGTGTGGAATCGATATTAAAAGTCGAAGTTTATGTGTAATTCATTGGATGGAATTTGGTAGAAGCGATCACTAATGCATATATCGAGCAAGCACCTAGGATCGAGAGGATGAATAGAAGGTTTCTTACTCGGGTAATCACACGACTATGGGGTTCGACTCTACCTAAATTATACTAAACTAATCCCTAGATATGCTTTTCCACTTGAATACTAACAACCAAGCTCCTATGACCTTCTCATTAATCACTTAAATGTTAATTAAAGCAATTAATGTAGATAAATGGGGTTCTAATGAAATTTACCCAACTCTCGTTGCGATAAACCAATATTAACTCATTCACACGACTCCCAACCCTCGATTATACTATCTATCCCAAATTAACCAACTCTCGTTGCATTAATTGAGTTTCTAACACAACCTAATAGTTGAGTTCTTGCAAATAATCTAACAAAACCCATAAACCTAACCAATAAACCTCCCAATGAATTCCACAATCAAAATCAACCTAAAACATTAATTCCATCACAATTATACAACACCCAAACACCAATATGCTTAGCTCATGGCTAATTTAGGGAAATTGAGGAAGATAAGTGAGAAAACAAACATACCCATGCTTAATAATAACAAAATACTCAAATTAAAATAAGATACCTCTTGTCTTGCAAATATGAAATAAACCTTCAAAACTTCAACACAATCTTCAATCTCTACCTTGGAAATGAAATTACAACTTCAAAGATAACCTATCTATGGAAATTCACTAAGTTCTATGGCTAAAACTAAGAAAAACAAGCAAAAGATGGTGGAATTTTGATTTGTGGAGCTTGAGTACTCTTCTAATGGTTGCCTCCCCATTAAAAATGAATTTGTGGCCTTTTATACCCTACCCCTTGAGCTTGGCACGTGTCCCTAGGTCTAATTTTGAAGAGGGTAAAAAATGAGCAGTGACTCGGCCGAGTGAGCTCACTCGGCCGAGTGGTCTTGTTAAAAAGCGTGTTTACACTTTTGTCCACCCGTGACTCGGCCGAGTTGTGCCACTCGGCCGAGTGTGCAGAAATGTTGAAACTCTCAGATTCGGCCGAGTCTGAGCACTCGACCGAGTGTTCAAAAAATCGAAATTTGCAGTTTTGGCCCGACTCGGCCGAGTTGGGCTCACTCGACCGAGTGGCACTTTGTCCTTGCTTTTGCTTTGGGCATAACTTTTGATCCGGAGGTCCGATCGACTCGATTCTTGTCTTGTTACGATCCTCTCTTCGATGCCTTTCATGTGGTTATATCTTTGGAATGATCCAACGGCTGGATTCTTCGTGGTTTACTTCGAAACTTCTCGTATTACCTAGAAATCAAACAAGAATGTTCGTGTATCAAAATTTCAAGAATTAACCAACAATCACACGATTCTTGCAAGAATAACTTGATATTTAGAGCACAATTCATCCACAAATTCGAGCAATCTCACGAAAAATCAACGAGACGTGATGGCCGCTAAAAAACATTTGTGAGCCAGAGAGAATTTATCATAATTGACAAAGTGAGATAAAGGATATACTGTTGAGTTGACTGAATTGGTAGTGGGTCATGAATGGTCAACTGAGGGGGGCATATTTTTTTCATAAGCGTACAAGCGCTTGAGACGTTTCTTGGGGCGAAGACTCACCCGAGGTTCAATCGACGATGTAGGGGCTCGACATGTTCGACACGTGGTGGACCATCGGATAATACTATAATAAGTGGTAGACATTTGGGCACTACTGTATCGTTGCTTGGCACTGGACGGTCACTCGACAGCTCGCGGGCGCATGCTCCTTACTCAACCCAGGTTGTCGGAGGTGAGGCCCAACAGTGGGCTGAGCATGCTCGCAAGAACGTCTTTCCGGAACAGAATTGTTGGTCCCTGAGACGAGTGTAAGATCAGCTGACTTGATGTCTGCTGATTGTGTGGAAAATAAACTAACTCTTCAAAGTAACTAGTCCGCTGATTTCACTAGGGGCCTAGGACTAGTTAGTCGACTGATTAATTACTTATCGGAGTTAAGTGCGGAATTGTAGTGTGCCCATAAATATTATACTCGTCTATTTAATAAATACAGTGTGTAAAACAGTTTATGCACAAATATGTATGAAAAGACTTGAAATGTAAAGTGCAGAAATGTAAATAACACATTAATTTATAGTGGTTCGGATATACGTTCCTACGTCCACTCTCACGTCCACACGTGATGTTTAATCCCTTTAATTTACCCAAAATTACAAGGGCCTTGTCCTTTATAGTCCCAAGGGTAGGACTTTGAGATCTGAGCGGTCCTAACGGCTACGGTCTCCACAAGTGATTGTAAGCACTTGCACTTCCCCACAAGTGATTGTAAGCACTTGCACTTGCACTCCACAAGTGATTATAGAGCACTTGGACTCTTTACAGTGACGAACACTCAACTTGACTTCTAAGGTTTTATGGTAGAAGGTGGGTTTTGTGTATATGAACTAGGTGAGAATTTCCCTTACAATATGTTTTAGCCTCATGCTAGGATTGGGAAATTCTCTCTAAGCTATGGATATATATGAGTGGTTGCACTGACTTAGATGGTATGAGTTCACTCACTGGGGATGAGGTGATGCGTGTTGAATCTTCATGAATGATCTTCTTGAGCTCTTCTTATTTCTGGAGTTTATGACCTTTGCTCGACCTTTGCATCTCACACCTCTTCACTCCTCCCAATGATGTATGAGCTCATTTATATAGTGTTGATGTTTGAATGTTACCGTTGGATGATAGCAATTCAAATCTCCACTAATTGAGGAATTGACAATCTCTTGATTTGATATGATTGAATATTACCATTGTCATGTAATTTCAATCATATCTTTGACTTTCCTTTCTTGTGCACATATCTTGTCAATCCTTGATTTCAGCTGTGATTGGTCTTCCTTTAATTGTGTAAGAAGACTTCTACTCTGCTGGTAAGAAGACTTCACTCTGCTGGTAAGAAGACTTCTACTCTGCTGGTAAGAAGACTTCTACTCTGCTGGCTTTACTCAGCTGGCTTTACACAGCTGCTGTTTCTTCTCAGCTGCTGTCTTTACTCAGCTGGTTGTAAGATGACTTCTACTCAGCTGATGTAAGACGACTTCTACTCAGCTGATGTAAGATGACTTCTGTTCTTGGTCTTCTCTTCTCTTCTTGAGCATTGACATGTCTTCTCTTCTAACCAAAGTCCTATCTATTACAAGATGTATAATAAAGTTGTCTATACAATACAATTTATCTTATTACATGTTTGATTTGGTTTATCAAAACCTAAACTAAGGATATTCATATCCCAACAAGAATTATGGGCCATGCGTAGGGCATTTGCAAATTCCATCCCATCGATCCCTTTAAATGGGAAGATGTGTTCAACGAAGGTCACGTCTCGTGAGCTAATAAATTTCTGGGTGTGCAAATCAAACACACGGTATGCCTTTTGTCCAATGGGATAACCAACGAAGATGCACAGATTCCCTCGTTCTCCAAATTTATCCTTGTGATGGTTATTCTGTGCATAAACCAAACAACCAAATACTCTAAGGTGATCATACGGGGGTGGCTTATGGAATAAGGTTTCGTAGGGTGACTTGTTGTTAATAACGGGAGAAGGGAGGCGATTAATGATGTAAACTGCGGTAAGAATACATTCCCCCCAAAATTCAATCGGCAAGCTCGACTCAAATATAAGTGCTTGAGCAACTTCCATTATGTGGCGATGTTTGCGTTCAACAACTTCGTTTTGTTGTGGTGTGTCGGTGCAAGATGTCTCCAATAAAATCCCATTATTTGTGTAATATGCAAGCAAACTTGATGCTTGAAACTCTAGACCATTGTCTGAATGAATCACGCTTTACGCAAGCAAACTTGATGCTTGAAACTCTAGACCATTGTCTGAACGAACTCGCTTGACCGCGTGATTGAATTGTGTGTGAATTGAACCATATATGTTTAGAAACCTAATTAAAGAAGCTGCAACCTCAGAATTTTTACAAACAAGGTAAACCCAAACAGCTGTGCTATAATCATCAACAATTGATAAAAAAAATAACGAGCACCAGAAAAGGTATCACACTTATAAGGACCCCAAATGTCACAATGCAACAATTCAAAATATTTGGAGGTAACAGACATGCTAACTAGAAAGGGTAAGCGTGTTTGTTTAGCCCTAATACATGAATCACAAAAAACAATATTATTTTTAAGACCCTTTAAGCAACCAATTTGCTGAAACTTGCTATGTGCATGACCTAGACGATGAGGCCAAATTTCTGAATTTCCTATTACTGCGAATACAGCCCCCTCAGTCTTCGAGGGCTCCATGTAATAAAGACCATCACGGTGTTTACCCACTCCAATCAGCTTCCTCGAAGGTAAGGACTGTAAGATGCAAAATTTCGGAAAGAACGTGAATACGCAATTTAAATCAACGGATAAAAGATTGCAACGAAATCTAGGTATAGAGAGAACATGGTCGAGATGCAAGACATTTCCCAAATTAAATCGACCAACACCACAAAAAACTACAATCTCTCCATTCGGTATGCGAACTGATGGTTCCAAGTGGGTTTGCGACATGTATATCAACCCTTCAGTCCGGTGAGTGATGTGCTCTGTCGAACCCGAGTCAATTACCCAAGGTTGAGATAGAAACGACAGTGCACCTGCCATGTTCGACGTCGGGCCCGAGCAAGGGTGGAGCCAGGATTAAATTTTAGGACGGGCTGAAAGTTTAAAATAAATATATTACAAAAAACCTTTTTTTTTTTTTTTTTTTGCTGAAGTTGCGCGTCATGCGATTTTTTATCTGATAAATTCACCAATAATAAAACCAGGATCAATATTTTCAAACCATTCTCTTTCAATATAGACAATCATGGAATCTGATAGATACTCACTCTCCATTTTATTTCGAAAAACACTCTTGACATGTTTCATATTTAAAAATGCTTGCTCAGTCATCGCGTGGTAAGAGACGAAAGTGTCAAATACAAAATTAATACAAGCATCAAATACAAAATTAATAAAATGACTTAAATAATTAACAATACATAACATAATAATCCATTACCTATTATTCACTCATTCATATAAAATGTGTATATTATTAATTTTTTTAGTTGTCCACATAAAGTGTTTGTTTTCTTTTTTAGAAAATATACTCAATTACACTTACTTTATCTCATCTCTACTTTATTTATTTTATTATCTACTTTAGTTATAAATAACAATACAAAGTCATACTTTTTTATTTTTACTAAATATAAAATATATAAAATTGAAATGGATTAAATAAAGAAAAAAAATCCTGAGAGCAAACTAGTAATAACAGAAATGAATTAAAAAGTATTTTGAGAGCTCATGCACATGCTTAAACAAAAGACAATGGTAGAAAATAGAAGTTAGACCTACATCTTATAAGTACATTAATTTGTAGAATAATTCGGCAAATTTCCAACCTCAATTAAAAAGTATTCGATTGTTGACATAATAAGAATATGAAAGCAGAGAAGCCAAAAGTTACCGTTCTATAGGCTGTTAGGTTTTTCAGCAATTGTTCTTTTGTACGGCCGGAGTACCCCCTTGGCTCCTTTTCGATTATTGAGATTTTTCCGTTTAAAAAAAAAAACTAGGAAAAGTAAACGAACCATAAAAAAAGAGTCTCAAACTACTCACTCAGGCATTTTATCAAACAAATAGTGCGCGAATGGTAAAAAGACTAGTCAGGAGGCAATCTATGAATGTATATTTAAATGGATAAGGTTTCTCATCTTCAACAGATTCCAGCGACATGTGGTGTTTCCTCAGGAGCTTTAAAATTTCTATCTGCTCCAACCAATACAAATTAGCTTCTCCATCGACATTTCCCCGTACAAGAGAACAAAACAACTAGTTATTGCTAGTTGTTACTCAGCATTGTTCTATTACAGGGTCGGTCCATATAGAGCGCAAAGGCTTTAAACAGACCCGTATATGGGCGGTGATATTGGTCCCGGGATTAGTGGGTCCTTTGACCGGATACCCGGGACTAAAAAAAAAAAAACATTGTTCTATTACAATTTAAAATACAAATCAAATTGACTCACACAAACGTCAACGAGGCGATGGAAATACTAGGAAATGGTATATGACTCGGTCACATTTTAATGAAGGTAGACATAAACTATTTGCAAGTAGTAAATATACTAATTTGATCAAGTGTGATGGATAGGGGTGTAAATGAGCCAATTCGAGTTGAGCAGTGCTGAGCCCGAAACTCGACTCGATTGTTATGTTTGAAACTCGATTCGACTTGGTCGAGCCTAATTTTAAAGATCGAGCTCGACTCGATATGAAACTCAATAAACTCGAGCTCGACTCGACTCGATTACCTATATAATTTTTAAAATTATTTGTAAAACATATTTTTTTCTAAAGTAAACTCGAGTTCGGCTCAACTCGATTACTTATATATAAATCTAAATGATAAATTAATGGCAAAATATAATATTGTTCAAAGCTCGATTAGGGTCGCGAGCGTTTTGAGCCGAATATTTATGAGCTCGAACTCGGTAGCTACTCGAGTAGCTCGAAACTCGACTCGATTAACATCGAGTCGATTTCGATCTTTTTCCGAGTCGAGCACGAGTTGGCTCGACTCATTGACACCCCTAGTGACGGACCATGCATAAATCAATTTCTTAGATATTCTCAAAATTAAATGAGTATAATTACAAAATCAACGGGGTGGCTTGCTAAGCTAGACAAGCATATTTTAACTGCTACACTAAGATGTTAATTAATTTAAAAGTACGTAGTCTTGTTGAAAGTTTCACACAAAATTTTAAATTTTGTTTATAATATTGCATAAGAGAGGTGACAATTAATCTGAACCAAGTCAAAACATATACTCTAAATTAATTCCCAGCTTGCAAATATTGCATTGAATTCACATAACAACTTTAGAGGAAAACATGTGGGTTTATTAATAAAAGTGTAATTTTACGTAGAAAGTCAGTGATTTAAGTGTTATATATATAGGGGAGAAAAGTAATCAGTAATTAGATATAGTAAAGTAATTTCGACAATGAGATATACACGGTATTTTGTCATGAATTAACAACTGCTACGCATGCAATTACTGGTTCAAAGATGTTCCCCTATAAATACGTACATTTGATCATAATCTCATCACTTATAAACATCTGATCATATACTTAGTTCTACTAGTACTCAAAAGTACTTATTCATGTATAATATTATGGGTTCCAAGATTTTCAAATTTGCAGCTTTGATGCTGTTGTTGAGCCTCCTCCTCATCTCCACGGCTAAGTCACAAAAACTCAAAGTGGGGTTTTACGACAAAACATGCCCACAGGCCGAGGGAATCGTCAGGGAAGCTGTCAATAAATTTGTGGCCATAAATCCCGGGTTTGCCGCTGGCCTAATCAGGATGCATTTCCATGATTGCTTTGTTAGGGTACGTCCACTAGTTATTATTTTAACTATAATAACTTCAATTGAATCTATGTACAGGAATGGATAATTTAATATAGCTAACTAGTATGTGCATACAGGGCTGTGATGGTTCCCTGTTGCTGGACAGTGTGCCTGGACAACCCCCGGCTGAGAAAGACAACGTCGCCAATTTCCCAAGCCTCCGAGGTTTTGAGGTAATAGACGAGGCGAAAGCCAGGGTTGAAGAAGCCTGTCCAAGGACGGTGTCGTGTGCAGACATTCTAGCCTTTGCTGCTCGAGACAGTGCCCTCAAAGCTGGATACATCGGATACGAAGTCCCATCTGGAAGGAGAGACGGGCGCATTTCCCTGAGCTCAGACGTGCTGCAGGGGAATATTCCTCCCCCGTCCCTATCAGCTGATCAACTCAGGGACAACTTCAACAACAAGGGGCTGTCTCTCGACGAAATGGTGACGCTTTCGGGCTCTCATTCTATTGGTGTTTCTCACTGTTCGGCCTTTTCCAACAGGCTTTCGGGCTTCAATGCTACGTTTGATCAAGACCCTTCTCTTGATCCAGGATTTGCTTCGTCTTTGAGGGGGAGCTGCGGATCAGCTTCTGCCAACAACGATCCGTTTGTGGTTAACGATGTTCAGACGCCAACTGTGCTAGACAACAAGTACTATGGTAACTTGATAGAGCATAAGGGAGTTCTGACCTCGGATCAAACGTTGTTTGATAGTTCGTTGACGAAGAAATTGGTGGTGGAAAATGCTAAATACGGGGAGGTTTGGGCTAATAAGTTTGCCGCTGCTATGATCAAAATGGGAAACATCGATGTGCTTACTGGAGAAGAAGGAGAGATCCGGTGCAAGTGCCGTTATGTCAACTGATCGGAGCTAGATGTATCGAGGTTTTGATTTATATATTTTTGTAATTGCTTGCTGCATGTGTGTGAGAAGTTGAAGGATAATAATTTGGTTTTCAATTTATGTTGTGATTGAGTGCAAACAATTGTCAAGTAATGTTTGCATAACTAAAATAATGAATTACTCCGTTGTTGATATGATCTCAAGATTGATGTTTAAGTACTTGCGTGTGAAAATCAACTTCTTTATATTAGCATATGTCTGCATATTTTAATGTACAGCTTAAAATTTGATTCTTTCAGAATGCAATGATCAGCAAAATATATACTCCATATATATTATATCCAAACGGTCAAAAGATCGATAATTTAAAGTGTCTACATCAGACTGTTTGTGTATATCAGATGTACAGTACAAGTGTATTATACGTACATATACTAGTCAATGAAATGACTCATTCTTACATGACCGAAAGTGATATTACTTCATCCTTACAGGAAAAAAAATGAAAATCACACAAATGTTCAGCCGTTAAAACTATCAGAAAAATCTTACAGGACTAAAAGTGTATATAAAATGATCGAAAGTGATTTGACCTCATTCCTACCGAACTAAAAGGGCAATTTTCCCATTGCTTATATTGTCTAGAGTAATTGAACACTCGCCTGATAAATAGTCCATGCGAAATAAAACTCGCCTGATAAATAGTCCAAAAATCCACAGATATAACTCCATACATACATCAAATGCATTCATATTAAAATAATTGATGATCAGTACTTAAATATTATTCGAACAAAATGAATAGTTCTTCTCCACTTAGTTTAATGGAGAAAAAAAGAAATGGAAATTAACATATTTAAAAGCAATTAAAAAATGATTTAGGAAAAACAAAAGGGAATTAAAGAGCTAGATAGACAGAGGATGTGGTGGTGGCCTCAAAATGACTTCATGGATATATCAGTTGATAAATCGGCACTTGTTTCTGATCTCACCGTTGGTGCCGGTGAGCACTTCAATGTTGCCCATACGCACCATGGCTGCGGCGAACTTCTTAGCCCACACATCACCGAACTGGGCATTGTCGGCCACCATTTTGGACGTCAAGGGGCTGGTCTGCAGCACCTGATCCGACGTCAATAGCCCCCGGTTCGCCTTCAAACCCACATAGAAGTTGTTGTCTAAAGCATTAGGGGTGATCGAATCCAGATTCACAACGGGGTCCGCGGTGGCAGTGGCATTGGCAACGGGGCGAGGGCAGACCCTTCTCAAGAAAGAAGCTAACTTAGGATCCATGGTGGGGTCCTGCGTCGGGTAGAGGCGGGCGCCAAAGGCACTGCAGTGGGAAATGCCGATGGAATGGGCGCCCGAAAGGGTCACCATTTCGTCCAGGGTGAGTCCCTTTCTTGCAAAATTGTCCCTGAGGTCGGTGGCGTTGAAGAAGGGAGGTGGCAGATTCTGGAGGGGCTCACTTACGTTGGAGATGCGGCCATCGCGGCGCCCAGATGGGACGTCGTAGATTATCTTTCCAAGTTGGGCGGCGCTGTCACGAGCAGCAAAGGCGAGAATGTCGGCGCAAGAAACAGTTCTGGGGCAGCGACGCTCCAGCTCAGCTTTGGCAGCATCGATCACCTGGTAACCTCGTAGACTCTTGTTTGGGATGCTTTGCTTCTCCGAGTTGGGTACATCCAACAGTATAGAACCGTCACATCCCTGCAGTATAGAACCCGGGTCAAGGTGTTTAAAGTTATGAGAAACCAAACATGATGGGTTTACATATCAAACCCATCACTAAACTCCTCTAAACCCATGAAGCAAACACTATGGGCAAGAAAGATAAATAAATAGACAAACAATAACATAAAGAAGCTAGCTATATATATAATGACATGATTTCTGTCATTCTGTGTCAGTAAAAACTTTTTACTAAAGAAGCTATATATATATTTGTAATGACATGATTTATGTATGTCATTAATAGTCAATTTTCTTGTAATATATGTACTATATAAATAAGTACATACATACCCTGACGAAGCAGTCGTGGAAGTGCAGCCTGATAAGGCCGGCACCAATTCCAGGGGTGTGAGAGACGTACTGGATGACGTACTTTTGGACGATGGCTTCGGCAAAGGGGCAAGAAAATTTGTAGAATCCCACTTTAAGAGGCGGATTAATGGGACTTGGGGGGTTAGCAGCAGAAGATGCCCAAACAAACAAACCCAGGATTAATAATCCAATCATTTGGAAGTTAATTCCGTTGGCCATTATTTAATTTATAAGGTTGCAGAGATGAAGCTTGCTTGGAAGATGATTGATAAATGGAGGCATATTTATACATAGTTATAGGAGGATTATGAACATAATTAAAGTAGTCCTGCAGGATCGACGTGTGTAGATGTAAGCAAGTGTCAATATAAAAACACATAGTATAAGTTTGTGTGTTCATTGTATTAATGTATCTCCTATATATAATCGTGCTATCCTCTTTTCTAACATAACAGATCGATCGAAATGGTCCTTTTTTAGCTATTCTGACCTTCCTTTTTTTAATTACTAATTCTAGCTAGCTATTTGAGTACTTCATCAAAGAGATATATGGGTTTATCCGTTTATATAATTATATTCCATTGACCAAAACTTGAGATCATTAGACTTCGTCTTCCCTCTACTTGTGTTTAGTATTCTAATATTTTACCACAATATTAATTTGTAAAATGTAAAGCTTTTATTTTCCTAACAATTATTCAAATATGAATGTTAAGAATATATTTTTCCCGTTTTAAGTAAAGCAACTTTACATCTTGCATGTGTGTATTTGAATGACATTTTTTTGTTCGATTGTAATTATTTTTGATGTAATAACTTTTAGATCATGAATAAATTTGTCTTGTAAAGGGTTTAAATTTTAGATTCCTAAAACTAATTAAGTAGGTAGACAAACACAATGAGTACGTTGTAACGACTAATTAGGTAGAGCCGATGAATGAGTAAGCCAAATAGAGACAAAGCCCATCCAAGGCAAAGTCTCGCAAAATTAGAGACATTAAGACCACATGTAAATAAGACATAATACATAATTACATAAATAAGACGACCTCAATGTAAAGTCGAACAGGTTGACTTTGGATAATTAATTTTAAAGAAAATTTAATTCATTCAATATTAAAGAGGTCCGAAGACCAAAATTACAAGCAGTCCTTTGAAGAAAGCAAAAGATTACAAAGGTGGGAGAGAAGATTGCTTGTTGTTGTCCTCGGAGACCTCAGGCATATATCCTGTCCTCCTTGCTAGCTCTTCGTCACCGATTACAATGACTGGCGAACTAATCTTCACCACTGATTAGTGTGATAATTGTTTATGCAATTTCAACTCATATGCAATGAAATTTGAGTGGTCGCCAAAAAGCTGGTTACAAATATTTGCGACGATTTTTTTTTATCTGTTGTAGGTTTGCGATTGAAAAACATCTCAAATTTAATTTAAGAAAAACAAGTTCTGATCCAACCTGATCCCAGACCCAACCCGACCAATTTAGCCATTTAATTTGTGGTTGCTTGGTATCGAATCAGTGGCCTCGAGGTATATTGTGTGGTATTTTGCCACTTGAGCTAGTAAGTTCTTTTGATTATTATACACTACAAAAACGCTCGTTTTTGCCGACGGACGTATACCGACGGATTACCTTTCCGACGGCTGTACCGACGGATTACCGACGGAATTCAAAGTCAGAAGACTCTGCCGACAGAATTCAATTTCCGTCGGCTTTCCGAACGGAATGCTGACGGATATGCTGACGGACACTCAGAACTCTCTACACGGTGTCGTTTTTGGGTCACCGGCCGACGGATTTTTCAGTCGGTATTGTAAATTTCCGTCGGTAACCGACCCGCATTAACTAACCGCCTCTTGATCGACTCCCAAAATTAAATGTGGTCATTACCGACGGAAATTTCCGTCGGTAACCGACCCGCATTAACTAACCGCCTCTTTATCGATTAAATGTGGTCATTACCGACGGAAATTTCCGTCGGTAAAGGCAATTTTTTTTGTATATAAACTGAAGAACAGATTACTTTCTTTCTCTTTCGAGAGAAAGAAAGCCCCCCTGCCTCCTCCCTCCTCGATCCCTCCTCCCTATTTCTATCTCCTCTATTGCGCGAAGAAGAGGCTCTGTCGAGGTGTTCTCTCAACTCGATTAGAAAATCTATACGGTACGCTTTCTTAATTTGTTAGTAATTAATTTTTAAGTTATATTGTATTTGTATTGCCTATAATTATGAATTAAATTGCATGTGTTAATTTAAATTGTTATATAGATTCATATGAAATTGTTTGTAGTTGATGTATATAGTTAATTATTTTGAATGTATGTAGTTGATATATCTAATTAATTAGTTGATATTGTAAGTGGATAATTGCCTATATATAGCTAGTTGATGTATATAGTTATTTATAATAAATTAATGTGATTTGTTAAGATCGATATTGCATGTTTTGCATAATTGATGTTATATATATAGTTGATATTATTGTTTAATTTGCATATACGTTGGAGTGGAGTTAATTACATAATTAAATTATGATATTGTAAGTTATAATTAGCTCGATTAATATTGTTGATTTACTAATTATGAAATTATTGATTAAATTAGGGGCTTTGTTAATTATATTAGGAAATTGTTATTTTAAAGTTAGAAAAAATTGTTACTAAATTTATTAGGTTATAGATTGTTAATTAAAATTGGAAATTATTGAATAAATTAGTTATTGTTGAATAAAATAGGAAATTAGTTATTGTTGAATAAAATAGGAAATTGTTTATTAAAATAGGTTATTATTGATTAAATTAGGTATTGTTGATTGAGTAAAAAATTATTTATTAAAATAGGTTATTGAATAAAAAATTATCGATTAATATTGTTGATTTACTAATTATGAAATTATTGATTAAATTAGGGGCTTTGTTAATTATATTAGGAAATTGTTATTTTAAAGTTAGAAAAAATTGTTACTAAATTTATTAGGTTATAGATTGTTAATTAAAATAGAAAATTGTTAATTAAAATTGGAAATTATTGAATAAATTAGTTATTGTTGAATAAAATAGGAAATTAGTTATTGTTGAATAAAATAGGAAATTATTTATTAAAATAAGTTATTGTTGATTGAATAAAAAATTATTTATTAAAATAGGTTATTATTGATTAAAATAGGTTATTATTTAGGGATTAAATTTTAATTTATTAGATTATTGTTTTTTATTAAATTAAGAAATTTATTATTAATTAATTAGTATTATATATATAATTTATTAATTTAAATGTTTAAATTAAATAGATGACTGGAAATGGTGTTGGTGCCTCTGGTGGCTCGGGATCTCACGGGGCCTCCGGGTCACGTAGCCGATCGAGGAAGAGTCGATCGAAACTTAGACCCGAGGCGCCGGCGCCTACACTGCCACAAACACCATTATCGTCGCCTCCGCCACCCATTCCACACCCGTCGCCTGATCAGCCGTCGTCTCATTCGTCTGTCCGGGACCATCCTGTTGTTCCTGCTCGGGATGGCCGGGAGCGCATTTGGGCTACAGATGGAGGAGTGTAAGTAATTAAATACTTTTATTGTTTAATAATTAATTAATTTCGCACTCGTTTTAATTTATAATGTGTTTTGTTTGTTAATTAATGTCACAGATTGTTACCTGGTAACGAGGTCTCCAGGGCATGCACGATTGCTTTTGGCTCTTTACCGATCTCTGCGGGTGCAATTACCTGGTTGAAGGTCCCAAAACAAAAAAAGTTGGCGTACTTCGAGGAATTTCAGGTAGTAATTAATTATTTAATTATTTAATTAATGTTTGTTAATTTGTTCAATAATAAACAATTTATTATATGTGCAGAAACAAACCACTTGGGATCGGAATATGTACTCAGACCAGGCTATGTTCAAGTATTTCTGTAAATCGGCGCAAGAGCGGTATAAGGATTTAATGTACGAATGGAGAATGGCATGGCGGAGCGATGGGACGACGCAGAGCTTGGGTAAGGATGATAATGATGTTGTGTTGTGGGATTCATTGACAAGGGAGTGGCTGGATCCTGCGTACATCAGGAAGTGTGAGATTGCTAAGGCCAACCGGAGATCCGACGTTGGGGGTGGGATGTCCAGGCATCGGACTGGAGCCCGGTCCATCCTTGAGCAGTCGATGGTCATTGTAAGTGTTTATTAATTTTTTAATTAATTTCAATAAATTTAATTATATATTTAATATATATAATACATAAATTTAATTATTAGGAACGGGATACGGGGCGTGTACCCACTCACTTGGACCGGATGAGCATTGCTCATCCGTTTAATGCTGATACACAGCAATCCACATACGGGCGCACAACTAACCTCCACGTAAGTAATAAAATTGTTTAATTAAATACATTTTTTATAATTTATTCTATTAATTTAAAATTATTAATTATGTAGTTGGAGATGAACCGGAGGATGGCCGAGATCGGAACTCAAGTCGACCCTACTCAAGCCGGAACCAGCAGTGCCCCTACAGTCGAGGAGGTGGACCGGGCTTATTTGGAAGTTGCCCCCACCACCCGCGGACGAGTTCTGGGCCTTGGTCGTATGAGCGCTGATGTCAGGTCCGGCGCTGGTCCGTCCCAGACGGCATCGCAGGGTTCCGTATCTTCCACCCCAACTCCTGATGTGACGATGGCACAATTCAACCATTTCATGCATGTGATGCATGTGAATATGGGTCGAGAGATGGGGTGGTCGGACGAGAGGATCGAGGAGGTTTATCAGAGAACCATGCAAGCTCCTCTACCGACGGCGTCTGTTCCCCCAGGCGCCCCCCCCAGCCTCCTCAGCCCCCCCAGCCTCCTCAGACTATGTCCCGACCATGCAGCAGGATGATGACATCGTCGATCTGGGTCAGCAGTTCGTTGGCGACCCTGATATTGATTTGTGGACCTTTGGTCAATGAGTGTCTTTGAACAATTTTATTTTTTATTTCTGTTGAACAATTTTATTTTTATGTCTCGTAGAACTATTTACTTTTATGTCTTGTAGAACTATTTATTTTTATCTGCATTATTGTTGAACTATTTACTTTTATGTTTAAGTATTAGTTGTTTAATTTTAGTTATGTGTGTTTTATGTGTTAAGAATGTGTATATTAATTTTAGTTATGTTTTATGTGTGATTTTGGATGTGATCTGTATTGGATCTTCATTTATGTTTGAATGTACTCTGTTTTTTCATGTTTGTGTTTATGTGAATGTGAATGTGATGGGAGACTCTATGTGATAGATAAACAACATTTTCATTGAAAATTGCCTTGAAGAAAGGCTGTTGTTGTGGTTACATTACATGCATACACTTAGCATTACATAAACTTAGCAATACATATTAGAGACATAAACTTAGGATTACATCCAACCTATAAACTTGAACACATAGGGTAGAACACAGAATACTATGGCCACAATAAGAAAGTTCCTCTGCTTCTTTAGCTCTTCAACTTTTCCAGCTTCAAATCCTAATTCTGAGGTTAGTTGGTCAGATGTATCCTTATACATATCCCCAACTAGTTGCGCATGATTCAACTTGTTGTTGAGCTCTTGATTTTCAAGCAAAAGTGAGTCAATTCTCCTCACCATGCCCGGAAACATTCCGTGTGAACTCGTTCCTTGTCCGTGAATTTCGTGTTCATCGGCCCAAACAAAAAAGGAGCATCCAGAACCATTTAGTGAATCTGGGCAAGTATAAAATAGTCTACCTCTGCTTTTTTCTTGCTTCGACATGCACACACGAGCTTCTTTTCCACAATGGCATACCACAATTTTCATGGATGCCGAAGATGAAGACATGAGTTTCTGTATTTTTTTATTTTTTGATGTTTGTGAAGAAGTAGGTTGTTTTGAGTGTGGTTGGAGTGTTAAGAATGCGCATTTTAATTTTTTTTATACGCGTCTTTTACCGACGGAAAGGTATTCCGTCGGTATAGACACATGTTCAATACCGACGGATAATTTCCGTCGGCAATGTAAATACCGACTGAAATTTGTTCAACGGAATCTGACTGATTTGACATGCATTTGAAATCGTTGGTACCGACTGAAATTATCCGTCGGTATTGTCAATACCGACGGAATTTAGGCGCGCGATATACCGACGGACTGACATTTCCGTCGGCATGTAGTATTGAAAAATGATCCAGAACCTCAAAACACGCGAAAATTTTGGAGTGGAGCAAAAAATTAAGGGAAAAATTTGGATTGGAGCGAAAATTTAAGGTATGTTTTTCTATTAATTAAATGTACATAGTTTAATTTTCAGTGTGTAATTTTAATTTGGTGTTTAATTTTTTAGTGTGTAATTTTACTACATAGTTTTTACTTTTAGTGTTTAATTTTTAGTGTGTAATTTTAATTTGGTCAAATTGTTTAACAGATGGATTTGCCGGATCGTCGGTGGATGTATTGTACTCCTAGGCTCGTTTTAGGAAATGTGAATGTTGAATTTTATGATAAACTCGTGTCATTTGTTGAATTTGCAAAGCTACACCCACATTACATGTCTGAGGATTGTATTAGGTGTCCGTGTAATGCTAAGAAATGTAAGAATAGATCATTTAAAAGCATTGATGAAGTCTTATGCCACGTTGTTATGAATGGGTTCGTTGATAATTACTATAATTGGACAAGTCATGGCGAACAACGGTGGCCTTATAATTTTGATCAAGTCTTGTACTATTACACTACTGCAATTTATGAACAACCAGTACACGTTGAGCATGTCGGCACCAGTAACGATCTAGAGTTTGGGGTGGAAGAACCCGATATGTATCAAACAATGGTGATGGAAGCCGGTATGTCAAATATAGAGGAGGAACCAACGGATGAAGCATTTCAGTTTTATGAGATGCTCAAATTAGTCGATCAAGATTTGTACCCAGGGTGTGATTCTCATTCTCAGTTGTCATTTAATGCTCGACTTATGGCTATCAAGACGGAGAACAAGCTATCTAACAGAGCATATGAGCAAATGACACAATTATGCAGTGAGATTTGTCCTGTTGATAATAAAGTACCTACGACGTTTCATCAGAGCAAACAACTGATGAAGAATATGGGTTTGCCGGTTGAGAAGATTGATTGTTGTGTGAATGGTTGCATGTTATACTGGGGTGATGACGATAGCGATCTTCTTATGTGTAGAATGTGTGGCCATCCCCGGTACAAAGAGCCACGACGGAAGGGACCAGGTGGTCAATCGAGCAAGACAAAAAAGAAAGTGCCACATAAGAGGATGTATTATCTTCCTATCATTCCTCGTTTAATGAGATTGTTTCAATCTAGTGCTACAGCTCAACACATGACGTGGCATGCAAGAAATTTTGAAGATACTGAGGCTGGGGATATGAGACATTCGTCCGACTCTGAAGCCTGGAAACACCTTGATAACGTGTTTCCAGGATTTTCTTGTGAACCGAGGAATGTGAGATTAGGCTTGAGTACTGATGGTTTTGCACCGTTTGGGAGTTATGGAAAGAAGTATTCTTTGTGGCCGGTGATACTGACTCCGTATAATCTACCTCCATGGATGTGCATGAAACCTCAAACAATGTTTCTGACTGTATTGGTGCCTGGTCCGTCGAATCCAAAGCATAAACTTGATGTTTATCTCCAGCCTCTTATTAAAGACTTGATCTTCCTATGGGATAACGGAGTCCAAACGTATGATGTTTCTAGGAAACAGAACTTCACGATGCGTGCTGCTTTATTGTGGACCATTAGCGACTTTCCTGCATATGCTATGTTGTCCGGGTGGAGTACAGCCGGAAAGCAAGCTTGTCCGTATTGTATGGAATATTCTGAAGCTTTCAGTCTCCCGAAGAGTAGAAAAGTTTCATGGTTCGATAATCACCGAAGGTTTTTACCTCGAGATCATCCATTTCGAAGGAATAAGGTGGACTTCACGAAGAATACAACAGTCACAAACAATCGACCGCCCCTTCGAAATGGTATTTTATACATTTATTTTAACATGTTTTTTTGGGTTACATTTATTCTAACATTTATTAATCGTACAGGACAAAGTCTGTTACATGAGATTGAGTGGACGGGTTTGAAAAAAACTACGGAGGAAAATGCACAAGAACACAACAAAGGAATCCCTGGTAACTGGAAGAAAAAGGGTATTTTTTGGGACTTGCCATATTGGAGTTCACTATTGCTCCGACACAATTTGGATGTCATGCACATTGAGAAGAATGTGTTTGACAATGTGTTTCACACAATCATGAACACAGAAGGCAAGACGAAAGATACTCCAAAGTCCAGGGAAGAGTTGAACACTATCTGTCGCCGTGATGAGTTGGAACAGGATACCCGTACAGGTAAATATCCAAAGGCTTGCTACACACTAGATAAGGAGCCTTATTTAGGTATCTACACTACTGCAATTTATGAACAACCAGTACACGTATAAGGAGCCTTATTTTAATTTGTTAACTATTATAATTTTAGGTATCTCCACAACTTGAAGCGGAATGCTAAACAGAAGGCAAACGTCGAAGCATCGATTGTTAATGCGTATTTGAATGAAGAGGTTGGCATGTTTTGTTCATATTATTTTGAAGACCATGTCAACACGAGGATCAGGAATGAACCACGTAACTTCGATGGTAGAGGTACGCAACAAGAAGTCGATGGCATGCTCTCTGTATTCAAGTCTAAGGGGCGACCTATAGGAAAAGCCACTGAACGATATTGGTCAACACACACAGAGGCTGAAATAGCACAAACGTACGTGTTATTGAATTGTGATGAAGTTCAGCCTTACATTGAGTAAGTATATATTTCATATATTTATCATCTAATTAAATAGCACTAAACGTGCGTCATTTATCATCTAATTGTGTTGTGAATTATTAGGATGTATACACAAGAACTACGACATGCAGATCAAAACATCTCAGATAGAGACATAGATACTAGTCTTCAACGTCAATTTGCCCGATGGTTCCAACGTTATGTGAGTATCATTAATTGAATTTTACGTGAACAAATAATTGTTTTGATTAATGTTAATTTTAACTGTACGTATAGGGACAATCGCACGATTTTCAGAGCCGGTTCTTACAGGATCTCAGCCAAGGACCACTACGGCGTGTGAGGACTTACAACGGCTATATTGTGAAAGGCTACAGGTTTCATACATCAGAGTATGCATCAACAAGAACGACTAACAACAATGGTGTTTGTCTTAGGGGTGCGAATTACAATGCAGATGCAAGTGATTACTTTGGGGTGTTGCACGAAGTCGTTGAAATTGAATATCCGGGATATCCAGTGAAAACCGTAATGTTGTTCAAGTGCCATTGGTTTGACACATCCCCTTTAGGAACCAAAATTCATCCGGAGTACAAGCTTGTGGATGTTAATTCGAAAAGGAAGTATAGCGGGGATGATCCGTTTGTATTTGCCTCTCAGGTATCTCAAGTCTACTACTGCACGTATCCAGGAGCTGGAAAACGTAATAGATCAGAATGGCACGCTGTTTGCAAAGTGAAGGCAAGGTCAATGGTGGAGGTCCCCCAAAAGGAAAACAATGATGAAGATGAACCTCCGTTTCAAATGGAACAAATAGAGAATCAAACTGAAGTGTTTGCGGGAGATTTTAATCTTTCGGTAGACTTGACGGCTGCAAATCCACAATTGATTGTTATTGAAAACGATAGTGGACATGAAGAGGAGGATGAACATGACGAGGGGGAGGATGAAGAAGATGAGGATGAAGAAGATGAGGAGAAAGAGGAAGATGTGGCAAATAATGAAAATGAAGACGAAGATGAAGATGAAGATGAATATTAAATTAATGTAACCTAGCTATTTTATTTTGTACAATTTATAAGATTTCATTATTTATCATTTGGTTATAACTTATAATTTAATTATTTATCATTTGGTTATTTTATTAATTAACTTATAATTTAATTATTTATCATTTGGTTATAAAAATTCAATGGCGACGGAACATATCCGTCGCCATTTCCGTCGCTAACGGCAACGACCCAAAGCCGACCGAAATATCCGTCGCCATTTCCGTCGCTAACGGCAACGAGCCAAAGCCGACCGAAATATCCGTCGCCATTTCAGTCGCTAACGGCAACGAGCCAAAGTCGACCGAAATATTCGTCGCCATTTCCGTCGCTAACGGCAACGAGCCAAAGCCGACCGAAATATCCGTCGCCATTTTCGTCGCCATTTCCGAATATAAATGTAACTTTCTCTCATTTCACGCGTATTTTCCATCCCTCTCTCTATGTCTCTCCCTCTCCCTCTCCCCCACTCCGACCGTCTCCTCCGCCACTCCGACCGTCTCTCTCTATGTCTCTCCCTCTCCCTCTCCCTCTCCCTCTCCCCCACTCCGACCGTCTCCTCCGCCACTCCGACCGTCTCTCTCTATGTCTCTCCCTCTCCCTCTCCCCCACTCCGACCGTCTCCTCCGCCACATGCTGCCCCTTGCCCACGTTCGCAGCGGTGCCACCCCCTTCTCCGGCCGTCCTCGCTGCGACCGTTCGCCCATCCCCACCGTCCGCGACACCCTACCGTCCCTCCCCGACACGCCGCCGTCCAAGTCAGGTGAGCACATCCCTTCTTTGTTTTTTTAGTTTTATATTTGGATGTATGGTAGAAGATGAACATGTTCTTTTTGTTTTGATTTGGGATTTTTTCTTCTTTCCTATTTTCTACCCAATTATTTATCCATTTTTTAGTATTTTTTTGAAGATATTTTCCAAATATTTGATTCTTTTCTGGAATAATTTTCGATTCTTTTCCAGTTTTTATGTGTGATTTTTTTTTTTTTTTTTAATTTTTTGGGGTAAAGTCAAAAAAAATTAGGGTTTTGAATTTTTTTTGTATTTGTTCGAAAATTTTATTGTGTCCGATTTCTTTTCTAACATTTAATCTGTTTTTAAAAAAGCTTTGAGGGAACGACTTAAAAAAAAAAAAATTATTCTATCCCTTGCAAACACAAATTAAAAAGAAAAGCCTTAACAAATTTGAATTATTGATTTATTTATTGTACTCTAAATCTCTTATCTTTGAACTACCATCATGACCGAAACTATGCGAGCCTAATGAAGTTACTTGATCTCTGTTGAGGTATGTTCAATTTTTATGATAATTTAATTTATGTTTAAATATATAAAATGACAATTGAATCTTGATTCTTTGGAATTGATTTTGAAATGGCAGGGATGCAGTCGAGTCCGCGAAGGACAATTTAATATACTCCACGGTACGTATTAATATACTCACATTCTTGTTAAATTATTTCTCATATAAGTTTTTGTTAATGTTTACTACGTTGTTTTAATATTTCACAGAGCTTTTTCAAGCATTCTAGTGAGGGGTATAGTTGTCATAATTAGCAGCAAAATTCTATTTGCTTCTTACTTGATCGATCCTCTGCCAATTCCGGAACACCATTCGATGCCTTAGCACTCTGGTCTACATCATCAAGTTTTTGTTGTTTGCTCAAGCAAAGGACGACGATTTTATTTATTCTGTTGGATGTAATGTAGATTTGTGTATTGAATTATTTAAGAAATTTTGATCGTGTATTGAATTATTTAAGCAATTTTGATCGGGTCGGATCCCGATCGCAATTAAAATTATTTTTAATTTTTGGTACTTACCGACGGACTATTCCGTCGGTTTAGCGTCGGTAATACCGACGGGCGAGCCGACGGAATATCATTTTTTTAAAAAAAATTTAATACTTACCGACGGAAAATAAAATAATAAAATTTAAGTCCAAAATATACCGACGGATCTACCGACGAAAAATTGATTTGGGATCCGTCGGTACAGGCGACCCGGTTTGAAAACTTGGTTTGAAAACGGGTTGGCTTGACTGCCGACGGAATTGAATCCGTCGGTGTAGGCGACCCGGTTTGAAAACGGGTTGGTTTGAATCCGTCGGGAATCCGTCGGCATATACCGACGGACGCATATTTTCCGTCGGTAACCACTACCGACCAATTCATTGACGACGGATAAAATCCGTCGGTAATTCCGTCGGTAAGAGCCAATACCGACTGAATATCCGTCGGCATAACCGTCGGTAAAACACCTCTTTTTTGTAGTGATACGACATAAATTATATATTTATACGTATTAAAAAAACTGTGGTAAATTTGAGACGAAATATATTTCCGTTGCAAATAAATTAAAAAATATAACGCCGCAAATTTGAGACAAATTGGATTTTCATCACAAAAAAAATTGTCACAAATTTTAAACTAATTATATTTTCATCGCAGAAAAAATTAAAGTAAAAAAAAAACGTCACAAATTTGAATCGAATTAAGTTTCCGTCGCAAAATCCGTCTCAAAATTGAGATGAATTGAAAAACCTTTGCAAATTGCCATAAACTACGTACTATCCTCTCGTAATTTGTGAATTTTTGTCCGTCTTAAAAAAAAAAAAAAGGTCGCTAATCTCTACATTTATTATTGTGCGCCCTTTCGGTGGCCCTAGCAGCCTGAACAATTTTGTTCCTTGTCATGTCCTCGAGGCCTGCCATTTTCTTTTCGACAGTCTCTGCTATTTCCCGAGAAAAAAAATTATTTATGTCCTGTAACTTTCACATTTTTTTAAAAATGTTCCAAAAAAGGTAAAATTTAAATTTACGTCTCATAATATCGTAAATTTCGTAAATTGGTTAATTTACGTCCCAAAAAAAAATTAATTTACGTCATTTTTTTTCATTATGTAAATTATAAATAGTGACTTGTAATTTTTTTTTAATCCACATGACCATTATTTTTCCAAGCTCTACAAGTCGAGTTTGACCACGTTACAACTTATGTCGGTTTTCCATAATTTTTATGGGCACTTGACAAAAGGGGGAGTGAAACGATGCCGTTTTAGTGTATTTGCAAAAAAAAAAAAAAAATTGGACATAAATTAAGCAATTTACAAAATTATTAGACGTAAATTAAAATTTTATCTTTTTTGGGACATTTTTAAAAAAGGTGAAAGTTATGAGACGTAAATAATTTTTTTCTCGCTATTTCCCAGCCGCATCCAACTTGTTCTCAACAATCTTCTTCTCCTTCTCGGCCTCATCCTCTTCCTCTAGGATCTTGTCCATGACCTCGCGCATTTCATGGAGCTGGAGATTCACTCTCTCCTAGAAGTAATTTTCCCAACTAGCGTAAATAATAACTGACCTCAGATTGTCGTTTATGTTTTGGTTGAGAGCAAAGTTCTCTTCTTCCACGGTTTATGCTTGACCTGCATGCATCCTCCGCTGTTCGGTGCACGTGGTAGGGGAGATCATTAAGTCGACTAGGCGACTTGGAGAAAAAGGAAGTGTCGGATTGGGCCGCAACACTTAGCATCCAACGAACGATGACCAATTTTGCTACGGGCGCAAATGTTTCATGAAAATCAACCCTTCAACCTGAGTGAACCCTTTTTCTACCAAACGAGCCTTGTATCGCTCTACATCACCATTCAGCTTATACTTAATCTTGTACACCCACTTTGATCCGACAGCCATTTTTACGGGTGGCAAATCAGTTAAGATCCACATCCCATTAGATTCTAAAGCACAAACTTCCATTTTCTATGGCCTCACGCCATAAAGGGTCCCGAATGGCCTGAGTGAAGTATTTTGGCTCATCACGAGTGACACGTGTTTTTACCAACACGTTCCCCTCATGTATAAAAGGTTCGCGTGTAATAAAAGCAAGGCCCGGTTAAATTATCGATCCGTGGGACTAGATTGTGAAAGTAGCCTTAGTGTGTATGTTTTTCTTTGAATATAATGAGAAATCATGTTTTGTGCAAGAAAATGTAAATGAAACTATCAAATGACAATCAATGATGAGCAATAACTAAGATATGATGATAAAAATCAAGTGAGAGGGGTAGTGTTCGGGTGTTGGTCCTTGTGTGGAATCGATATTAAAAGTCGAAGTTTATGTGTAATTCATTGGATGGAATTTGGTAGAAGCGATCACTAATGCATATATCGAGCAAGCACCTAGGATCGAGAGGATGAATAGAAGGTTTCTTACTCGGGTAATCACACGACTATGGGGTTCGACTCTACCTAAATTATACTAAACTAATCCCTAGATATGCTTTTCCACTTGAATACTAACAACCAAGCTCCTATGACCTTCTCATTAATCACTTAAATGTTAATTAAAGCAATTAATGTAGATAAATGGGGTTCTAATGAAATTTACCCAACTCTCGTTGCGATAAACCAATATTAACTCATTCACACGACTCCCAACCCTCGATTATACTATCTATCCCAAATTAACCAACTCTCGTTGCATTAATTGAGTTTCTAACACAACCTAATAGTTGAGTTCTTGCAAATAATCTAACAAAACCCATAAACCTAACCAATAAACCTCCCAATGAATTCCACAATCAAAATCAACCTAAAACATTAATTCCATCACAATTATACAACACCCAAACACCAATATGCTTAGCTCATGGCTAATTTAGGGAAATTGAGGAAGATAAGTGAGAAAACAAACATACCCATGCTTAATAATAACAAAATACTCAAATTAAAATAAGATACCTCTTGTCTTGCAAATATGAAATAAACCTTCAAAACTTCAACACAATCTTCAATCTCTACCTTGGAAATGAAATTACAACTTCAAAGATAACCTATCTATGGAAATTCACTAAGTTCTATGGCTAAAACTAAGAAAAACAAGCAAAAGATGGTGGAATTTTGATTTGTGGAGCTTGAGTACTCTTCTAATGGTTGCCTCCCCATTAAAAATGAATTTGTGGCCTTTTATACCCTACCCCTTGAGCTTGGCACGTGTCCCTAGGTCTAATTTTGAAGAGGGTAAAAAATGAGCAGTGACTCGGCCGAGTGAGCTCACTCGGCCGAGTGGTCTTGTTAAAAAGCGTGTTTACACTTTTGTCCACCCGTGACTCGGCCGAGTTGTGCCACTCGGCCGAGTGTGCAGAAATGTTGAAACTCTCAGATTCGGCCGAGTCTGAGCACTCGACCGAGTGTTCAAAAAATCGAAATTTGCAGTTTTGGCCCGACTCGGCCGAGTTGGGCTCACTCGACCGAGTGGCACTCTGTCCTTGCTTTTGCTTTGGGCATAACTTTTGATCCGGAGGTCCGATCGACTCGATTCTTGTCTTGTTACGATCCTCTCTTCGATGCCTTTCATGTGGTTATATCTTTGGAATGATCCAACGGCTGGATTCTTCGTGGTTTACTTCGAAACTTCTCGTATTACCTAGAAATCAAACAAGAATGTTCGTGTATCAAAATTTCAAGAATTAACCAACAATCACACGATTCTTGCAAGAATAACTTGATATTTAGAGCACAATTCATCCACAAATTCGAGCAATCTCACGAAAAATCAACGAGACGTGATGGCCGCTAAAAAACATTTGTGAGCCAGAGAGAATTTATCATAATTGACAAAGTGAGATAAAGGATATACTGTTGAGTTGACTGAATTGGTAGTGGGTCATGAATGGTCAACTGAGGGGGGCATATTTTTTTCATAAGCGTACAAGCGCTTGAGACGTTTCTTGGGGCGAAGACTCACCCGAGGTTCAATCGACGATGTAGGGGCTCGACATGTTCGACACGTGGTGGACCATCGGATAATACTATAATAAGTGGTAGACATTTGGGCACTACTGTATCGTTGCTTGGCACTGGACGGTCACTCGACAGCTCGCGGGCGCATGCTCCTTACTCAACCCAGGTTGTCGGAGGTGAGGCCCAACAGTGGGCTGAGCATGCTCGCAAGAACGTCTTTCCGGAACAGAATTGTTGGTCCCTGAGACGAGTGTAAGATCAGCTGACTTGATGTCTGCTGATTGTGTGGAAAATAAACTAACTCTTCAAAGTAACTAGTCCGCTGATTTCACTAGGGGCCTAGGACTAGTTAGTCGACTGATTAATTACTTATCGGAGTTAAGTGCGGAATTGTAGTGTGCCCATAAATATTATACTCGTCTATTTAATAAATACAGTGTGTAAAACAGTTTATGCACAAATATGTATGAAAAGACTTGAAATGTAAAGTGCAGAAATGTAAATAACACATTAATTTATAGTGGTTCGGATATACGTTCCTACGTCCACTCTCACGTCCACACGTGATGTTTAATCCCTTTAATTTACCCAAAATTACAAGGGCCTTGTCCTTTATAGTCCCAAGGGTAGGACTTTGAGATCTGAGCGGTCCTAACGGCTACGGTCTCCACAAGTGATTGTAAGCACTTGCACTTCCCCACAAGTGATTGTAAGCACTTGCACTTGCACTCCACAAGTGATTATAGAGCACTTGGACTCTTTACAGTGACGAACACTCAACTTGACTTCTAAGGTTTTATGGTAGAAGGTGGGTTTTGTGTATATGAACTAGGTGAGAATTTCCCTTACAATATGTTTTAGCCTCATGCTAGGATTGGGAAATTCTCTCTAAGCTATGGATATATATGAGTGGTTGCACTGACTTAGATGGTATGAGTTCACTCACTGGGGATGAGGTGATGCGTGTTGAATCTTCATGAATGATCTTCTTGAGCTCTTCTTATTTCTGGAGTTTATGACCTTTGCTCGACCTTTGCATCTCACACCTCTTCACTCCTCCCAATGATGTATGAGCTCATTTATATAGTGTTGATGTTTGAATGTTACCGTTGGATGATAGCAATTCAAATCTCCACTAATTGAGGAATTGACAATCTCTTGATTTGATATGATTGAATATTACCATTGTCATGTAATTTCAATCATATCTTTGACTTTCCTTTCTTGTGCACATATCTTGTCAATCCTTGATTTCAGCTGTGATTGGTCTTCCTTTAATTGTGTAAGAAGACTTCTACTCTGCTGGTAAGAAGACTTCACTCTGCTGGTAAGAAGACTTCTACTCTGCTGGTAAGAAGACTTCTACTCTGCTGGCTTTACTCAGCTGGCTTTACACAGCTGCTGTTTCTTCTCAGCTGCTGTCTTTACTCAGCTGGTTGTAAGATGACTTCTACTCAGCTGATGTAAGACGACTTCTACTCAGCTGATGTAAGATGACTTCTGTTCTTGGTCTTCTCTTCTCTTCTTGAGCATTGACATGTCTTCTCTTCTAACCAAAGTCCTATCTATTACAAGATGTATAATAAAGTTGTCTATACAATACAATTTATCTTATTACATGTTTGATTTGGTTTATCAAAACCTAAACTAAGGATATTCATATCCCAACAAGAATTATGGGCCATGCGTAGGGCATTTGCAAATTCCATCCCATCGATCCCTTTAAATGGGAAGATGTGTTCAACGAAGGTCACGTCTCGTGAGCTAATAAATTTCTGGGTGTGCAAATCAAACACACGGTATGCCTTTTGTCCAATGGGATAACCAACGAAGATGCACAGATTCCCTCGTTCTCCAAATTTATCCTTGTGATGGTTATTCTGTGCATAAACCAAACAACCAAATACTCTAAGGTGATCATACGGGGGTGGCTTATGGAATAAGGTTTCGTAGGGTGACTTGTTGTTAATAACGGGAGAAGGGAGGCGATTAATGATGTAAACTGCGGTAAGAATACATTCCCCCCAAAATTCAATCGGCAAGCTCGACTCAAATATAAGTGCTTGAGCAACTTCCATTATGTGGCGATGTTTGCGTTCAACAACTTCGTTTTGTTGTGGTGTGTCGGTGCAAGATGTCTCCAATAAAATCCCATTATTTGTGTAATATGCAAGCAAACTTGATGCTTGAAACTCTAGACCATTGTCTGAATGAATCACGCTTTACGCAAGCAAACTTGATGCTTGAAACTCTAGACCATTGTCTGAACGAACTCGCTTGACCGCGTGATTGAATTGTGTGTGAATTGAACCATATATGTTTAGAAACCTAATTAAAGAAGCTGCAACCTCAGAATTTTTACAAACAAGGTAAACCCAAACAGCTGTGCTATAATCATCAACAATTGATAAAAAAAATAACGAGCACCAGAAAAGGTATCACACTTATAAGGACCCCAAATGTCACAATGCAACAATTCAAAATATTTGGAGGTAACAGACATGCTAACTAGAAAGGGTAAGCGTGTTTGTTTAGCCCTAATACATGAATCACAAAAAACAATATTATTTTTAAGACCCTTTAAGCAACCAATTTGCTGAAACTTGCTATGTGCATGACCTAGACGATGAGGCCAAATTTCTGAATTTCCTATTACTGCGAATACAGCCCCCTCAGTCTTCGAGGGCTCCATGTAATAAAGACCATCACGGTGTTTACCCACTCCAATCAGCTTCCTCGAAGGTAAGGACTGTAAGATGCAAAATTTCGGAAAGAACGTGAATACGCAATTTAAATCAACGGATAAAAGATTGCAACGAAATCTAGGTATAGAGAGAACATGGTCGAGATGCAAGACATTTCCCAAATTAAATCGACCAACACCACAAAAAACTACAATCTCTCCATTCGGTATGCGAACTGATGGTTCCAAGTGGGTTTGCGACATGTATATCAACCCTTCAGTCCGGTGAGTGATGTGCTCTGTCGAACCCGAGTCAATTACCCAAGGTTGAGATAGAAACGACAGTGCACCTGCCATGTTCGACGTCGGGCCCGAGCAAGGGTGGAGCCAGGATTAAATTTTAGGACGGGCTGAAAGTTTAAAATAAATATATTACAAAAAACCTTTTTTTTTTTTTTTTTTTGCTGAAGTTGCGCGTCATGCGATTTTTTATCTGATAAATTCACCAATAATAAAACCAGGATCAATATTTTCAAACCATTCTCTTTCAATATAGACAATCATGGAATCTGATAGATACTCACTCTCCATTTTATTTCGAAAAACACTCTTGACATGTTTCATATTTAAAAATGCTTGCTCAGTCATCGCGTGGTAAGAGACGAAAGTGTCAAATACAAAATTAATACAAGCATCAAATACAAAATTAATAAAATGACTTAAATAATTAACAATACATAACATAATAATCCATTACCTATTATTCACTCATTCATATAAAATGTGTATATTATTAATTTTTTTAGTTGTCCACATAAAGTGTTTGTTTTCTTTTTTAGAAAATATACTCAATTACACTTACTTTATCTCATCTCTACTTTATTTATTTTATTATCTACTTTAGTTATAAATAACAATACAAAGTCATACTTTTTTATTTTTACTAAATATAAAATATATAAAATTGAAATGGATTAAATAAAGAAAAAAAATCCTGAGAGCAAACTAGTAATAACAGAAATGAATTAAAAAGTATTTTGAGAGCTCATGCACATGCTTAAACAAAAGACAATGGTAGAAAATAGAAGTTAGACCTACATCTTATAAGTACATTAATTTGTAGAATAATTCGGCAAATTTCCAACCTCAATTAAAAAGTATTCGATTGTTGACATAATAAGAATATGAAAGCAGAGAAGCCAAAAGTTACCGTTCTATAGGCTGTTAGGTTTTTCAGCAATTGTTCTTTTGTACGGCCGGAGTACCCCCTTGGCTCCTTTTCGATTATTGAGATTTTTCCGTTTAAAAAAAAAAACTAGGAAAAGTAAACGAACCATAAAAAAAGAGTCTCAAACTACTCACTCAGGCATTTTATCAAACAAATAGTGCGCGAATGGTAAAAAGACTAGTCAGGAGGCAATCTATGAATGTATATTTAAATGGATAAGGTTTCTCATCTTCAACAGATTCCAGCGACATGTGGTGTTTCCTCAGGAGCTTTAAAATTTCTATCTGCTCCAACCAATACAAATTAGCTTCTCCATCGACATTTCCCCGTACAAGAGAACAAAACAACTAGTTATTGCTAGTTGTTACTCAGCATTGTTCTATTACAGGGTCGGTCCATATAGAGCGCAAAGGCTTTAAACAGACCCGTATATGGGCGGTGATATTGGTCCCGGGATTAGTGGGTCCTTTGACCGGATACCCGGGACTAAAAAAAAAAAAACATTGTTCTATTACAATTTAAAATACAAATCAAATTGACTCACACAAACGTCAACGAGGCGATGGAAATACTAGGAAATGGTATATGACTCGGTCACATTTTAATGAAGGTAGACATAAACTATTTGCAAGTAGTAAATATACTAATTTGATCAAGTGTGATGGATAGGGGTGTAAATGAGCCAATTCGAGTTGAGCAGTGCTGAGCCCGAAACTCGACTCGATTGTTATGTTTGAAACTCGATTCGACTTGGTCGAGCCTAATTTTAAAGATCGAGCTCGACTCGATATGAAACTCAATAAACTCGAGCTCGACTCGACTCGATTACCTATATAATTTTTAAAATTATTTGTAAAACATATTTTTTTCTAAAGTAAACTCGAGTTCGGCTCAACTCGATTACTTATATATAAATCTAAATGATAAATTAATGGCAAAATATAATATTGTTCAAAGCTCGATTAGGGTCGCGAGCGTTTTGAGCCGAATATTTATGAGCTCGAACTCGGTAGCTACTCGAGTAGCTCGAAACTCGACTCGATTAACATCGAGTCGATTTCGATCTTTTTCCGAGTCGAGCACGAGTTGGCTCGACTCATTGACACCCCTAGTGACGGACCATGCATAAATCAATTTCTTAGATATTCTCAAAATTAAATGAGTATAATTACAAAATCAACGGGGTGGCTTGCTAAGCTAGACAAGCATATTTTAACTGCTACACTAAGATGTTAATTAATTTAAAAGTACGTAGTCTTGTTGAAAGTTTCACACAAAATTTTAAATTTTGTTTATAATATTGCATAAGAGAGGTGACAATTAATCTGAACCAAGTCAAAACATATACTCTAAATTAATTCCCAGCTTGCAAATATTGCATTGAATTCACATAACAACTTTAGAGGAAAACATGTGGGTTTATTAATAAAAGTGTAATTTTACGTAGAAAGTCAGTGATTTAAGTGTTATATATATAGGGGAGAAAAGTAATCAGTAATTAGATATAGTAAAGTAATTTCGACAATGAGATATACACGGTATTTTGTCATGAATTAACAACTGCTACGCATGCAATTACTGGTTCAAAGATGTTCCCCTATAAATACGTACATTTGATCATAATCTCATCACTTATAAACATCTGATCATATACTTAGTTCTACTAGTACTCAAAAGTACTTATTCATGTATAATATTATGGGTTCCAAGATTTTCAAATTTGCAGCTTTGATGCTGTTGTTGAGCCTCCTCCTCATCTCCACGGCTAAGTCACAAAAACTCAAAGTGGGGTTTTACGACAAAACATGCCCACAGGCCGAGGGAATCGTCAGGGAAGCTGTCAATAAATTTGTGGCCATAAATCCCGGGTTTGCCGCTGGCCTAATCAGGATGCATTTCCATGATTGCTTTGTTAGGGTACGTCCACTAGTTATTATTTTAACTATAATAACTTCAATTGAATCTATGTACAGGAATGGATAATTTAATATAGCTAACTAGTATGTGCATACAGGGCTGTGATGGTTCCCTGTTGCTGGACAGTGTGCCTGGACAACCCCCGGCTGAGAAAGACAACGTCGCCAATTTCCCAAGCCTCCGAGGTTTTGAGGTAATAGACGAGGCGAAAGCCAGGGTTGAAGAAGCCTGTCCAAGGACGGTGTCGTGTGCAGACATTCTAGCCTTTGCTGCTCGAGACAGTGCCCTCAAAGCTGGATACATCGGATACGAAGTCCCATCTGGAAGGAGAGACGGGCGCATTTCCCTGAGCTCAGACGTGCTGCAGGGGAATATTCCTCCCCCGTCCCTATCAGCTGATCAACTCAGGGACAACTTCAACAACAAGGGGCTGTCTCTCGACGAAATGGTGACGCTTTCGGGCTCTCATTCTATTGGTGTTTCTCACTGTTCGGCCTTTTCCAACAGGCTTTCGGGCTTCAATGCTACGTTTGATCAAGACCCTTCTCTTGATCCAGGATTTGCTTCGTCTTTGAGGGGGAGCTGCGGATCAGCTTCTGCCAACAACGATCCGTTTGTGGTTAACGATGTTCAGACGCCAACTGTGCTAGACAACAAGTACTATGGTAACTTGATAGAGCATAAGGGAGTTCTGACCTCGGATCAAACGTTGTTTGATAGTTCGTTGACGAAGAAATTGGTGGTGGAAAATGCTAAATACGGGGAGGTTTGGGCTAATAAGTTTGCCGCTGCTATGATCAAAATGGGAAACATCGATGTGCTTACTGGAGAAGAAGGAGAGATCCGGTGCAAGTGCCGTTATGTCAACTGATCGGAGCTAGATGTATCGAGGTTTTGATTTATATATTTTTGTAATTGCTTGCTGCATGTGTGTGAGAAGTTGAAGGATAATAATTTGGTTTTCAATTTATGTTGTGATTGAGTGCAAACAATTGTCAAGTAATGTTTGCATAACTAAAATAATGAATTACTCCGTTGTTGATATGATCTCAAGATTGATGTTTAAGTACTTGCGTGTGAAAATCAACTTCTTTATATTAGCATATGTCTGCATATTTTAATGTACAGCTTAAAATTTGATTCTTTCAGAATGCAATGATCAGCAAAATATATACTCCATATATATTATATCCAAACGGTCAAAAGATCGATAATTTAAAGTGTCTACATCAGACTGTTTGTGTATATCAGATGTACAGTACAAGTGTATTATACGTACATATACTAGTCAATGAAATGACTCATTCTTACATGACCGAAAGTGATATTACTTCATCCTTACAGGAAAAAAAATGAAAATCACACAAATGTTCAGCCGTTAAAACTATCAGAAAAATCTTACAGGACTAAAAGTGTATATAAAATGATCGAAAGTGATTTGACCTCATTCCTACCGAACTAAAAGGGCAATTTTCCCATTGCTTATATTGTCTAGAGTAATTGAACACTCGCCTGATAAATAGTCCATGCGAAATAAAACTCGCCTGATAAATAGTCCAAAAATCCACAGATATAACTCCATACATACATCAAATGCATTCATATTAAAATAATTGATGATCAGTACTTAAATATTATTCGAACAAAATGAATAGTTCTTCTCCACTTAGTTTAATGGAGAAAAAAAGAAATGGAAATTAACATATTTAAAAGCAATTAAAAAATGATTTAGGAAAAACAAAAGGGAATTAAAGAGCTAGATAGACAGAGGATGTGGTGGTGGCCTCAAAATGACTTCATGGATATATCAGTTGATAAATCGGCACTTGTTTCTGATCTCACCGTTGGTGCCGGTGAGCACTTCAATGTTGCCCATACGCACCATGGCTGCGGCGAACTTCTTAGCCCACACATCACCGAACTGGGCATTGTCGGCCACCATTTTGGACGTCAAGGGGCTGGTCTGCAGCACCTGATCCGACGTCAATAGCCCCCGGTTCGCCTTCAAACCCACATAGAAGTTGTTGTCTAAAGCATTAGGGGTGATCGAATCCAGATTCACAACGGGGTCCGCGGTGGCAGTGGCATTGGCAACGGGGCGAGGGCAGACCCTTCTCAAGAAAGAAGCTAACTTAGGATCCATGGTGGGGTCCTGCGTCGGGTAGAGGCGGGCGCCAAAGGCACTGCAGTGGGAAATGCCGATGGAATGGGCGCCCGAAAGGGTCACCATTTCGTCCAGGGTGAGTCCCTTTCTTGCAAAATTGTCCCTGAGGTCGGTGGCGTTGAAGAAGGGAGGTGGCAGATTCTGGAGGGGCTCACTTACGTTGGAGATGCGGCCATCGCGGCGCCCAGATGGGACGTCGTAGATTATCTTTCCAAGTTGGGCGGCGCTGTCACGAGCAGCAAAGGCGAGAATGTCGGCGCAAGAAACAGTTCTGGGGCAGCGACGCTCCAGCTCAGCTTTGGCAGCATCGATCACCTGGTAACCTCGTAGACTCTTGTTTGGGATGCTTTGCTTCTCCGAGTTGGGTACATCCAACAGTATAGAACCGTCACATCCCTGCAGTATAGAACCCGGGTCAAGGTGTTTAAAGTTATGAGAAACCAAACATGATGGGTTTACATATCAAACCCATCACTAAACTCCTCTAAACCCATGAAGCAAACACTATGGGCAAGAAAGATAAATAAATAGACAAACAATAACATAAAGAAGCTAGCTATATATATAATGACATGATTTCTGTCATTCTGTGTCAGTAAAAACTTTTTACTAAAGAAGCTATATATATATTTGTAATGACATGATTTATGTATGTCATTAATAGTCAATTTTCTTGTAATATATGTACTATATAAATAAGTACATACATACCCTGACGAAGCAGTCGTGGAAGTGCAGCCTGATAAGGCCGGCACCAATTCCAGGGGTGTGAGAGACGTACTGGATGACGTACTTTTGGACGATGGCTTCGGCAAAGGGGCAAGAAAATTTGTAGAATCCCACTTTAAGAGGCGGATTAATGGGACTTGGGGGGTTAGCAGCAGAAGATGCCCAAACAAACAAACCCAGGATTAATAATCCAATCATTTGGAAGTTAATTCCGTTGGCCATTATTTAATTTATAAGGTTGCAGAGATGAAGCTTGCTTGGAAGATGATTGATAAATGGAGGCATATTTATACATAGTTATAGGAGGATTATGAACATAATTAAAGTAGTCCTGCAGGATCGACGTGTGTAGATGTAAGCAAGTGTCAATATAAAAACACATAGTATAAGTTTGTGTGTTCATTGTATTAATGTATCTCCTATATATAATCGTGCTATCCTCTTTTCTAACATAACAGATCGATCGAAATGGTCCTTTTTTAGCTATTCTGACCTTCCTTTTTTTAATTACTAATTCTAGCTAGCTATTTGAGTACTTCATCAAAGAGATATATGGGTTTATCCGTTTATATAATTATATTCCATTGACCAAAACTTGAGATCATTAGACTTCGTCTTCCCTCTACTTGTGTTTAGTATTCTAATATTTTACCACAATATTAATTTGTAAAATGTAAAGCTTTTATTTTCCTAACAATTATTCAAATATGAATGTTAAGAATATATTTTTCCCGTTTTAAGTAAAGCAACTTTACATCTTGCATGTGTGTATTTGAATGACATTTTTTTGTTCGATTGTAATTATTTTTGATGTAATAACTTTTAGATCATGAATAAATTTGTCTTGTAAAGGGTTTAAATTTTAGATTCCTAAAACTAATTAAGTAGGTAGACAAACACAATGAGTACGTTGTAACGACTAATTAGGTAGAGCCGATGAATGAGTAAGCCAAATAGAGACAAAGCCCATCCAAGGCAAAGTCTCGCAAAATTAGAGACATTAAGACCACATGTAAATAAGACATAATACATAATTACATAAATAAGACGACCTCAATGTAAAGTCGAACAGGTTGACTTTGGATAATTAATTTTAAAGAAAATTTAATTCATTCAATATTAAAGAGGTCCGAAGACCAAAATTACAAGCAGTCCTTTGAAGAAAGCAAAAGATTACAAAGGTGGGAGAGAAGATTGCTTGTTGTTGTCCTCGGAGACCTCAGGCATATATCCTGTCCTCCTTGCTAGCTCTTCGTCACCGATTACAATGACTGGCGAACTAATCTTCACCACTGATTAGTGTGATAATTGTTTATGCAATTTCAACTCATATGCAATGAAATTTGAGTGGTCGCCAAAAAGCTGGTTACAAATATTTGCGACGATTTTTTTTTATCTGTTGTAGGTTTGCGATTGAAAAACATCTCAAATTTAATTTAAGAAAAACAAGTTCTGATCCAACCTGATCCCAGACCCAACCCGACCAATTTAGCCATTTAATTTGTGGTTGCTTGGTATCGAATCAGTGGCCTCGAGGTATATTGTGTGGTATTTTGCCACTTGAGCTAGTAAGTTCTTTTGATTATTATACACTACAAAAACGCTCGTTTTTGCCGACGGACGTATACCGACGGATTACCTTTCCGACGGCTGTACCGACGGATTACCGACGGAATTCAAAGTCAGAAGACTCTGCCGACAGAATTCAATTTCCGTCGGCTTTCCGAACGGAATGCTGACGGATATGCTGACGGACACTCAGAACTCTCTACACGGTGTCGTTTTTGGGTCACCGGCCGACGGATTTTTCAGTCGGTATTGTAAATTTCCGTCGGTAACCGACCCGCATTAACTAACCGCCTCTTGATCGACTCCCAAAATTAAATGTGGTCATTACCGACGGAAATTTCCGTCGGTAACCGACCCGCATTAACTAACCGCCTCTTTATCGATTAAATGTGGTCATTACCGACGGAAATTTCCGTCGGTAAAGGCAATTTTTTTTGTATATAAACTGAAGAACAGATTACTTTCTTTCTCTTTCGAGAGAAAGAAAGCCCCCCTGCCTCCTCCCTCCTCGATCCCTCCTCCCTATTTCTATCTCCTCTATTGCGCGAAGAAGAGGCTCTGTCGAGGTGTTCTCTCAACTCGATTAGAAAATCTATACGGTACGCTTTCTTAATTTGTTAGTAATTAATTTTTAAGTTATATTGTATTTGTATTGCCTATAATTATGAATTAAATTGCATGTGTTAATTTAAATTGTTATATAGATTCATATGAAATTGTTTGTAGTTGATGTATATAGTTAATTATTTTGAATGTATGTAGTTGATATATCTAATTAATTAGTTGATATTGTAAGTGGATAATTGCCTATATATAGCTAGTTGATGTATATAGTTATTTATAATAAATTAATGTGATTTGTTAAGATCGATATTGCATGTTTTGCATAATTGATGTTATATATATAGTTGATATTATTGTTTAATTTGCATATACGTTGGAGTGGAGTTAATTACATAATTAAATTATGATATTGTAAGTTATAATTAGCTCGATTAATATTGTTGATTTACTAATTATGAAATTATTGATTAAATTAGGGGCTTTGTTAATTATATTAGGAAATTGTTATTTTAAAGTTAGAAAAAATTGTTACTAAATTTATTAGGTTATAGATTGTTAATTAAAATTGGAAATTATTGAATAAATTAGTTATTGTTGAATAAAATAGGAAATTAGTTATTGTTGAATAAAATAGGAAATTGTTTATTAAAATAGGTTATTATTGATTAAATTAGGTATTGTTGATTGAGTAAAAAATTATTTATTAAAATAGGTTATTGAATAAAAAATTATCGATTAATATTGTTGATTTACTAATTATGAAATTATTGATTAAATTAGGGGCTTTGTTAATTATATTAGGAAATTGTTATTTTAAAGTTAGAAAAAATTGTTACTAAATTTATTAGGTTATAGATTGTTAATTAAAATAGAAAATTGTTAATTAAAATTGGAAATTATTGAATAAATTAGTTATTGTTGAATAAAATAGGAAATTAGTTATTGTTGAATAAAATAGGAAATTATTTATTAAAATAAGTTATTGTTGATTGAATAAAAAATTATTTATTAAAATAGGTTATTATTGATTAAAATAGGTTATTATTTAGGGATTAAATTTTAATTTATTAGATTATTGTTTTTTATTAAATTAAGAAATTTATTATTAATTAATTAGTATTATATATATAATTTATTAATTTAAATGTTTAAATTAAATAGATGACTGGAAATGGTGTTGGTGCCTCTGGTGGCTCGGGATCTCACGGGGCCTCCGGGTCACGTAGCCGATCGAGGAAGAGTCGATCGAAACTTAGACCCGAGGCGCCGGCGCCTACACTGCCACAAACACCATTATCGTCGCCTCCGCCACCCATTCCACACCCGTCGCCTGATCAGCCGTCGTCTCATTCGTCTGTCCGGGACCATCCTGTTGTTCCTGCTCGGGATGGCCGGGAGCGCATTTGGGCTACAGATGGAGGAGTGTAAGTAATTAAATACTTTTATTGTTTAATAATTAATTAATTTCGCACTCGTTTTAATTTATAATGTGTTTTGTTTGTTAATTAATGTCACAGATTGTTACCTGGTAACGAGGTCTCCAGGGCATGCACGATTGCTTTTGGCTCTTTACCGATCTCTGCGGGTGCAATTACCTGGTTGAAGGTCCCAAAACAAAAAAAGTTGGCGTACTTCGAGGAATTTCAGGTAGTAATTAATTACTTAATTATTTAATTAATGTTTGTTAATTTGTTCAATAATAAACAATTTATTATATGTGCAGAAACAAACCACTTGGGATCGGAATATGTACTCAGACCAGGCTATGTTCAAGTATTTCTGTAAATCGGCGCAAGAGCGGTATAAGGATTTAATGTACGAATGGAGAATGGCATGGCGGAGCGATGGGACGACGCAGAGCTTGGGTAAGGATGATAATGATGTTGTGTTGTGGGATTCATTGACAAGGGAGTGGCTGGATCCTGCGTACATCAGGAAGTGTGAGATTGCTAAGGCCAACCGGAGATCCGACGTTGGGGGTGGGATGTCCAGGCATCGGACTGGAGCCCGGTCCATCCTTGAGCAGTCGATGGTCATTGTAAGTGTTTATTAATTTTTTAATTAATTTCAATAAATTTAATTATATATTTAATATATATAATACATAAATTTAATTATTAGGAACGGGATACGGGGCGTGTACCCACTCACTTGGACCGGATGAGCATTGCTCATCCGTTTAATGCTGATACACAGCAATCCACATACGGGCGCACAACTAACCTCCACGTAAGTAATAAAATTGTTTAATTAAATACATTTTTTATAATTTATTCTATTAATTTAAAATTATTAATTATGTAGTTGGAGATGAACCGGAGGATGGCCGAGATCGGAACTCAAGTCGACCCTACTCAAGCCGGAACCAGCAGTGCCCCTACAGTCGAGGAGGTGGACCGGGCTTATTTGGAAGTTGCCCCCACCACCCGCGGACGAGTTCTGGGCCTTGGTCGTATGAGCGCTGATGTCAGGTCCGGCGCTGGTCCGTCCCAGACGGCATCGCAGGGTTCCGTATCTTCCACCCCAACTCCTGATGTGACGATGGCACAATTCAACCATTTCATGCATGTGATGCATGTGAATATGGGTCGAGAGATGGGGTGGTCGGACGAGAGGATCGAGGAGGTTTATCAGAGAACCATGCAAGCTCCTCTACCGACGGCGTCTGTTCCCCCAGGCGCCCCCCCCCCAGCCTCCTCAGCCCCCCCAGCCTCCTCAGACTATGTCCCGACCATGCAGCAGGATGATGACATCGTCGATCTGGGTCAGCAGTTCGTTGGCGACCCTGATATTGATTTGTGGACCTTTGGTCAATGAGTGTCTTTGAACAATTTTATTTTTTATTTCTGTTGAACAATTTTATTTTTATGTCTCGTAGAACTATTTACTTTTATGTCTTGTAGAACTATTTATTTTTATCTGCATTATTGTTGAACTATTTACTTTTATGTTTAAGTATTAGTTGTTTAATTTTAGTTATGTGTGTTTTATGTGTTAAGAATGTGTATATTAATTTTAGTTATGTTTTATGTGTGATTTTGGATGTGATCTGTATTGGATCTTCATTTATGTTTGAATGTACTCTGTTTTTTCATGTTTGTGTTTATGTGAATGTGAATGTGATGGGAGACTCTATGTGATAGATAAACAACATTTTCATTGAAAATTGCCTTGAAGAAAGGCTGTTGTTGTGGTTACATTACATGCATACACTTAGCATTACATAAACTTAGCAATACATATTAGAGACATAAACTTAGGATTACATCCAACCTATAAACTTGAACACATAGGGTAGAACACAGAATACTATGGCCACAATAAGAAAGTTCCTCTGCTTCTTTAGCTCTTCAACTTTTCCAGCTTCAAATCCTAATTCTGAGGTTAGTTGGTCAGATGTATCCTTATACATATCCCCAACTAGTTGCGCATGATTCAACTTGTTGTTGAGCTCTTGATTTTCAAGCAAAAGTGAGTCAATTCTCCTCACCATGCCCGGAAACATTCCGTGTGAACTCGTTCCTTGTCCGTGAATTTCGTGTTCATCGGCCCAAACAAAAAAGGAGCATCCAGAACCATTTAGTGAATCTGGGCAAGTATAAAATAGTCTACCTCTGCTTTTTTCTTGCTTCGACATGCACACACGAGCTTCTTTTCCACAATGGCATACCACAATTTTCATGGATGCCGAAGATGAAGACATGAGTTTCTGTATTTTTTTATTTTTTGATGTTTGTGAAGAAGTAGGTTGTTTTGAGTGTGGTTGGAGTGTTAAGAATGCGCATTTTAATTTTTTTTATACGCGTCTTTTACCGACGGAAAGGTATTCCGTCGGTATAGACACATGTTCAATACCGACGGATAATTTCCGTCGGCAATGTAAATACCGACTGAAATTTGTTCAACGGAATCTGACTGATTTGACATGCATTTGAAATCGTTGGTACCGACTGAAATTATCCGTCGGTATTGTCAATACCGACGGAATTTAGGCGCGCGATATACCGACGGACTGACATTTCCGTCGGCATGTAGTATTGAAAAATGATCCAGAACCTCAAAACACGCGAAAATTTTGGAGTGGAGCAAAAAATTAAGGGAAAATTTTGGATTGGAGCGAAAATTTAAGGTATGTTTTTCTATTAATTAAGTGTACATAGTTTAATTTTCAGTGTGTAATTTTAATTTGGTGTTTAATTTTTTAGTGTGTAATTTTACTACATAGTTTTTACTTTTAGTGTTTAATTTTTAGTGTGTAATTTTAATTTGGTCAAATTGTTTAACAGATGGATTTGCCGGATCGTCGGTGGATGTATTGTACTCCTAGGCTCGTTTTAGGAAATGTGAATGTTGAATTTTATGATAAACTCGTGTCATTTGTTGAATTTGCAAAGCTACACCCACATTACATGTCTGAGGATTGTATTAGGTGTCCGTGTAATGCTAAGAAATGTAAGAATAGATCATTTAAAAGCATTGATGAAGTCTTATGCCACGTTGTTATGAATGGGTTCGTTGATAATTACTATAATTGGACAAGTCATGGCGAACAACGGTGGCCTTATAATTTTGATCAAGTCTTGTACTATTACACTACTGCAATTTATGAACAACCAGTACACGTTGAGCATGTCGGCACCAGTAACGATCAAGAGTTTGGGGTGGAAGAACCCGATATGTATCAAACAATGGTGATGGAAGCCGGTATGTCAAATATAGAGGAGGAACCAACGGATGAAGCATTTCAGTTTTATGAGATGCTCAAATTAGTCGATCAAGATTTGTACCCAGGGTGTGATTCTCATTCTCAGTTGTCATTTAATGCTCGACTTATGGCTATCAAGACGGAGAACAAGCTATCTAACAGAGCATATGAGCAAATGACACAATTATGCAGTGAGATTTGTCCTGTTGATAATAAAGTACCTACGACGTTTCATCAGAGCAAACAACTGATGAAGAATATGGGTTTGCCGGTTGAGAAGATTGATTGTTGTGTGAATGGTTGCATGTTATACTGGGGTGATGACGATAGCGATCTTCTTATGTGTAGAATGTGTGGCCATCCCCGGTACAAAGAGCCACGACGGAAGGGACCAGGTGGTCAATCGAGCAAGACAAAAAAGAAAGTGCCACATAAGAGGATGTATTATCTTCCTATCATTCCTCGTTTAATGAGATTGTTTCAATCTAGTGCTACAGCTCAACACATGACGTGGCATGCAAGAAATTTTGAAGATACTGAGGCTGGGGATATGAGACATTCGTCCGACTCTGAAGCCTGGAAACACCTTGATAACGTGTTTCCAGGATTTTCTTGTGAACCGAGGAATGTGAGATTAGGCTTGAGTACTGATGGTTTTGCACCGTTTGGGAGTTATGGAAAGAAGTATTCTTTGTGGCCGGTGATACTGACTCCGTATAATCTACCTCCATGGATGTGCATGAAACCTCAAACAATGTTTCTGACTGTATTGGTGCCTGGTCCGTCGAATCCAAAGCATAAACTTGATGTTTATCTCCAGCCTCTTATTAAAGACTTGATCTTCCTATGGGATAACAGAGTCCAAACGTATGATGTTTCTAGGAAACAGAACTTCACGATGCGTGCTGCTTTATTGTGGACCATTAGCGACTTTCCTGCATATGCTATGTTGTCCGGGTGGAGTACAGCCGGAAAGCAAGCTTGTCCGTATTGTATGGAATATTCTGAAGCTTTCAGTCTCCCGAAGAGTAGAAAAGTTTCATGGTTCGATAATCACCGAAGGTTTTTACCTCGAGATCATCCATTTCGAAGGAATAAGGTGGACTTCACGAAGAATACAACAGTCACAAACAATCGACCGCCCCTTCGAAATGGTATTTTATACATTTATTTTAACATGTTTTTTTGGGTTACATTTATTCTAACATTTATTAATCGTACAGGACAAAGTCTGTTACATGAGATTGAGTGGACGGGTTTGAAAAAAACTACGGAGGAAAATGCACAAGAACACAACAAAGGAATCCCTGGTAACTGGAAGAAAAAGGGTATTTTTTGGGACTTGCCATATTGGAGTTCACTATTGCTCCGACACAATTTGGATGTCATGCACATTGAGAAGAATGTGTTTGACAATGTGTTTCACACAATCATGAACACAGAAGGCAAGACGAAAGATACTCCAAAGTCCAGGGAAGAGTTGAACACTATCTGTCGCCGTGATGAGTTGGAACAGGATACCCGTACAGGTAAATATCCAAAGGCTTGCTACACACTAGATAAGGAGCCTTATTTAGGTATCTACACTACTGCAATTTATGAACAACCAGTACACGTATAAGGAGCCTTATTTTAATTTGTTAACTATTATAATTTTAGGTATCTCCACAACTTGAAGCGGAATGCTAAACAGAAGGCAAACGTCGAAGCATCGATTGTTAATGCGTATTTGAATGAAGAGGTTGGCATGTTTTGTTCATATTATTTTGAAGACCATGTCAACACGAGGATCAGGAATGAACCACGTAACTTCGATGGTAGAGGTACGCAACAAGAAGTCGATGGCATGCTCTCTGTATTCAAGTCTAAGGGGCGACCTATAGGAAAAGCCACTGAACGATATTGGTCAACACACACAGAGGCTGAAATAGCACAAACGTACGTGTTATTGAATTGTGATGAAGTTCAGCCTTACATTGAGTAAGTATATATTTCATATATTTATCATCTAATTAAATAGCACTAAACGTGCGTCATTTATCATCTAATTGTGTTGTGAATTATTAGGATGTATACACAAGAACTACGACATGCAGATCAAAACATCTCAGATAGAGACATAGATACTAGTCTTCAACGTCAATTTGCCCGATGGTTCCAACGTTATGTGAGTATCATTAATTGAATTTTACGTGAACAAATAATTGTTTTGATTAATGTTAATTTTAACTGTACGTATAGGGACAATCGCACGATTTTCAGAGCCGGTTCTTACAGGATCTCAGCCAAGGACCACTACGGCGTGTGAGGACTTACAACGGCTATATTGTGAAAGGCTACAGGTTTCATACATCAGAGTATGCATCAACAAGAACGACTAACAACAATGGTGTTTGTCTTAGGGGTGCGAATTACAATGCAGATGCAAGTGATTACTTTGGGGTGTTACACGAAGTCGTTGAAATTGAATATCCGGGATATCCAGTGAAAACCGTAATGTTGTTCAAGTGCCATTGGTTTGACACATCCCCTTTAGGAACCAAAATTCATCCGGAGTACAAGCTTGTGGATGTTAATTCGAAAAGGAAGTATAGCGGGGATGATCCGTTTGTATTTGCCTCTCAGGTATCTCAAGTCTACTACTGCACGTATCCAGGAGCTGGAAAACGTAATAGATCAGAATGGCACGCTGTTTGCAAAGTGAAGGCAAGGTCAATGGTGGAGGTCCCCCAAAAGGAAAACAATGATGAAGATGAACCTCCGTTTCAAATGGAACAAATAGAGAATCAAACTGAAGTGTTTGCGGGAGATTTTAATCTTTCGGTAGACTTGACGGCTGCAAATCCACAATTGATTGTTATTGAAAACGATAGTGGACATGAAGAGGAGGATGAACATGACGAGGGGGAGGATGAAGAAGATGAGGATGAAGAAGATGAGGAGAAAGAGGAAGATGTGGCAAATAATGAAAATGAAGACGAAGATGAAGATGAAGATGAATATTAAATTAATGTAACCTAGCTATTTTATTTTGTACAATTTATAAGATTTCATTATTTATCATTTGGTTATAACTTATAATTTAATTATTTATCATTTGGTTATTTTATTAATTAACTTATAATTTAATTATTTATCATTTGGTTATAAAAATTCAATGGCGACGGAACATATCCGTCGCCATTTCCGTCGCTAACGGCAACGACCCAAAGCCGACCGAAATATCCGTCGCCATTTCCGTCGCTAACGGCAACGAGCCAAAGCCGACCGAAATATCCGTCGCCATTTCAGTCGCTAACGGCAACGAGCCAAAGTCGACCGAAATATTCGTCGCCATTTCCGTCGCTAACGGCAACGAGCCAAAGCCGACCGAAATATCCGTCGCCATTTTCGTCGCCATTTCCGAATATAAATGTAACTTTCTCTCATTTCACGCGTATTTTCCATCCCTCTCTCTATGTCTCTCCCTCTCCCTCTCCCCCACTCCGACCGTCTCCTCCGCCACTCCGACCGTCTCTCTCTATGTCTCTCCCTCTCCCCCACTCCGACCGTCTCCTCCGCCACTCCGACCGTCTCTCTCTATGTCTCTCCCTCTCCCTCTCCCCCACTCCGACCGTCTCCTCCGCCACATGCTGCCCCTTGCCCACGTTCGCAGCGGTGCCACCCCCTTCTCCGGCCGTCCTCGCTGCGACCGTTCGCCCATCCCCACCGTCCGCGACACCCTACCGTCCCTCCCCGACACGCCGCCGTCCAAGTCAGGTGAGCACATCCCTTCTTTGTTTTTTTAGTTTTATATTTGGATGTATGGTAGAAGATGAACATGTTCTTTTTGTTTTGATTTGGGATTTTTTCTTCTTTCCTATTTTCTACCCAATTATTTATCCATTTTTTAGTATTTTTTTGAAGATATTTTCCAAATATTTGATTCTTTTCTGGAATAATTTTCGATTCTTTTCCAGTTTTTATGTGTGATTTTTTTTTTTTTTTTAATTTTTTGGGGTAAAGTCAAAAAAAATTAGGGTTTTGAATTTTTTTTGTATTTGTTCGAAAATTTTATTGTGTCCGATTTCTTTTCTAACATTTAATCTGTTTTTAAAAAAGCTTTGAGGGAACGACTTAAAAAAAAAAAAAAATTATTCTATCCCTTGCAAACACAAATTAAAAAGAAAAGCCTTAACAAATTTGAATTATTGATTTATTTATTGTACTCTAAATCTCTTATCTTTGAACTACCAGCATGACCGAAACTATGCGAGCCTAATGAAGTTACTTGATCTCTGTTGAGGTATGTTCAATTTTTATGATAATTTAATTTATGTTTAAATATATAAAATGACAATTGAATTTTGATTCTTTGGAATTGATTTTGAAATGGCAGGGATGCAGTCGAGTCCGCGAAGGACAATTTAATATACTCCACGGTACGTATTAATATACTCACATTCTTGTTAAATTATTTCTCATATAAGTTTTTGTTAATGTTTACTACGTTGTTTTAATATTTCACAGAGCTTTTTCAAGCATTCTAGTGAGGGGTATAGTTGTCATAATTAGCAGCAAAATTCTATTTGCTTCTTACTTGATCGATCCTCTGCCAATTCCGGAACACCATTCGATGCCTTAGCACTCTGGTCTACATCATCAAGTTTTTGTTGTTTGCTCAAGCAAAGGACGACGATTTTATTTATTCTGTTGGATGTAATGTAGATTTGTGTATTGAATTATTTAAGAAATTTTGATCGTGTATTGAATTATTTAAGCAATTTTGATCGGGTCGGATCCCGATCGCAATTAAAATTATTTTTAATTTTTGGTACTTACCGACGGACTATTCCGTCGGTTTAGCGTCGGTAATACCGACGGGCGAGCCGACGGAATATCATTTTTTTAAAAAAAATTTAATACTTACCGACGGAAAATAAAATAATAAAATTTAAGTCCAAAATATACCGACGGATCTACCGACGAAAAATTGATTTGGGATCCGTCGGTACAGGCGACCCGGTTTGAAAACTTGGTTTGAAAACGGGTTGGCTTGACTGCCGACGGAATTGAATCCGTCGGTGTAGGCGACCCGGTTTGAAAACGGGTTGGTTTGAATCCGTCGGGAATCCGTCGGCATATACCGACGGACGCATATTTTCCGTCGGTAACCACTACCGACCAATTCATTGACGACGGATAAAATCCGTCGGTAATTCCGTCGGTAAGAGCCAATACCGACTGAATATCCGTCGGCATAACCGTCGGTAAAACACCTCTTTTTTGTAGTGATACGACATAAATTATATATTTATACGTATTAAAAAAACTGTGGTAAATTTGAGACGAAATATATTTCCGTTGCAAATAAATTAAAAAATATAACGCCGCAAATTTGAGACAAATTGGATTTTCATCACAAAAAAAATTGTCACAAATTTTAAACTAATTATATTTTCATCGCAGAAAAAATTAAAGTAAAAAAAAAACGTCACAAATTTGAATCGAATTAAGTTTCCGTCGCAAAATCCGTCTCAAAATTGAGATGAATTGAAAAACCTTTGCAAATTGCCATAAACTACGTACTATCCTCTCGTAATTTGTGAATTTTTGTCCGTCTTAAAAAAAAAAAAAAGGTCGCTAATCTCTACATTTATTATTGTGCGCCCTTTCGGTGGCCCTAGCAGCCTGAACAATTTTGTTCCTTGTCATGTCCTCGAGGCCTGCCATTTTCTTTTCGACAGTCTCTGCTATTTCCCGAGAAAAAAAATTATTTATGTCCTGTAACTTTCACATTTTTTTAAAAATGTTCCAAAAAAGGTAAAATTTAAATTTACGTCTCATAATATCGTAAATTTCGTAAATTGGTTAATTTACGTCCCAAAAAAAAATTAATTTACGTCATTTTTTTTCATTATGTAAATTATAAATAGTGACTTGTAATTTTTTTTTAATCCACATGACCATTATTTTTCCAAGCTCTACAAGTCGAGTTTGACCACGTTACAACTTATGTCGGTTTTCCATAATTTTTATGGGCACTTGACAAAAGGGGGAGTGAAACGATGCCGTTTTAGTGTATTTGCAAAAAAAAAAAAAAAAAATTGGACATAAATTAAGCAATTTACAAAATTATTAGACGTAAATTAAAATTTTATCTTTTTTGGGACATTTTTAAAAAAGGTGAAAGTTATGAGACGTAAATAATTTTTTTCTCGCTATTTCCCAGCCGCATCCAACTTGTTCTCAACAATCTTCTTCTCCTTCTCGGCCTCATCCTCTTCCTCTAGGATCTTGTCCATGACCTCGCGCATTTCATGGAGCTGGAGATTCACTCTCTCCTAGAAGTAATTTTCCCAACTAGCGTAAATAATAACTGACCTCAGATTGTCGTTTATGTTTTGGTTGAGAGCAAAGTTCTCTTCTTCCACGGTTTATGCTTGACCTGCATGCATCCTCCGCTGTTCGGTGCACGTGGTAGGGGAGATCATTAAGTCGACTAGGCGACTTGGAGAAAAAGGAAGTGTCGGATTGGGCCGCAACACTTAGCATCCAACGAACGATGACCAATTTTGCTACGGGCGCAAATGTTTCATGAAAATCAACCCCTTCAACCTGAGTGAACCCTTTTTCTACCAAACGAGCCTTGTATCGCTCTACATCACCATTCAGCTTATACTTAATCTTGTACACCCACTTTGATCCGACAGCCATTTTTACGGGTGGCAAATCAGTTAAGATCCACATCCCATTAGATTCTAAAGCACAAACTTCCATTTTCTATGGCCTCACGCCATAAAGGGTCCCGAATGGCCTGAGTGAAGTATTTTGGCTCATCACGAGTGACACGTGTTTTTACCAACACGTTCCCCTCATGTATAAAAGGTTCGCGTGTAATAAAAGCAAGGCCCGGTTAAATTATCGATCCGTGGGACTAGATTGTGAAAGTAGCCTTAGTGTGTATGTTTTTCTTTGAATATAATGAGAAATCATGTTTTGTGCAAGAAAATGTAAATGAAACTATCAAATGACAATCAATGATGAGCAATAACTAAGATATGATGATAAAAATCAAGTGAGAGGGGTAGTGTTCGGGTGTTGGTCCTTGTGTGGAATCGATATTAAAAGTCGAAGTTTATGTGTAATTCATTGGATGGAATTTGGTAGAAGCGATCACTAATGCATATATCGAGCAAGCACCTAGGATCGAGAGGATGAATAGAAGGTTTCTTACTCGGGTAATCACACGACTATGGGGTTCGACTCTACCTAAATTATACTAAACTAATCCCTAGATATGCTTTTCCACTTGAATACTAACAACCAAGCTCCTATGACCTTCTCATTAATCACTTAAATGTTAATTAAAGCAATTAATGTAGATAAATGGGGTTCTAATGAAATTTACCCAACTCTCGTTGCGATAAACCAATATTAACTCATTCACACGACTCCCAACCCTCGATTATACTATCTATCCCAAATTAACCAACTCTCGTTGCATTAATTGAGTTTCTAACACAACCTAATAGTTGAGTTCTTGCAAATAATCTAACAAAACCCATAAACCTAACCAATAAACCTCCCAATGAATTCCACAATCAAAATCAACCTAAAACATTAATTCCATCACAATTATACAACACCCAAACACCAATATGCTTAGCTCATGGCTAATTTAGGGAAATTGAGGAAGATAAGTGAGAAAACAAACATACCCATGCTTAATAATAACAAAATACTCAAATTAAAATAAGATATCACCTCTTGTCTTGCAAATATGAAATAAACCTTCAAAACTTCAACACAATCTTCAATCTCTACCTTGGAAATGAAATTACAACTTCAAAGATAACCTATCTATGGAAATTCACTAAGTTCTATGGCTAAAACTAAGAAAAACAAGCAAAAGATGGTGGAATTTTGATTTGTGGAGCTTGAGTACTCTTCTAATGGTTGCCTCCCCATTAAAAATGAATTTGTGGCCTTTTATACCCTACCCCTTGAGCTTGGCACGTGTCCCTAGGTCTAATTTTGAAGAGGGTAAAAAATGAGCAGTGACTCGGCCGAGTGAGCTCACTCGGCCGAGTGGTCTTGTTAAAAAGCGTGTTTACACTTTTGTCCACCCGTGACTCGGCCGAGTTGTGCCACTCGGCCGAGTGTGCAGAAATGTTGAAACTCTCAGATTCGGCCGAGTCTGAGCACTCGACCGAGTGTTCAAAAAATCGAAATTTGCAGTTTTGGCCCGACTCGGCCGAGTTGGGCTCACTCGACCGAGTGGCACTCTGTCCTTGCTTTTGCTTTGGGCATAACTTTTGATCCGGAGGTCCGATCGACTCGATTCTTGTCTTGTTACGATCCTCTCTTCGATGCCTTTCATGTGGTTATATCTTTGGAATGATCCAACGGCTGGATTCTTCGTGGTTTACTTCGAAACTTCTCGTATTACCTAGAAATCAAACAAGAATGTTCGTGTATCAAAATTTCAAGAATTAACCAACAATCACACGATTCTTGCAAGAATAACTTGATATTTAGAGCACAATTCATCCACAAATTCGAGCAATCTCACGAAAAATCAACGAGACGTGATGGCCGCTAAAAAACATTTGTGAGCCAGAGAGAATTTATCATAATTGACAAAGTGAGATAAAGGATATACTGTTGAGTTGACTGAATTGGTAGTGGGTCATGAATGGTCAACTGAGGGGGGCATATTTTTTTCATAAGCGTACAAGCGCTTGAGACGTTTCTTGGGGCGAAGACTCACCCGAGGTTCAATCGACGATGTAGGGGCTCGACATGTTCGACACGTGGTGGACCATCGGATAATACTATAATAAGTGGTAGACATTTGGGCACTACTGTATCGTTGCTTGGCACTGGACGGTCACTCGACAGCTCGCGGGCGCATGCTCCTTACTCAACCCAGGTTGTCGGAGGTGAGGCCCAACAGTGGGCTGAGCATGCTCGCAAGAACGTCTTTCCGGAACAGAATTGTTGGTCCCTGAGACGAGTGTAAGATCAGCTGACTTGATGTCTGCTGATTGTGTGGAAAATAAACTAACTCTTCAAAGTAACTAGTCCGCTGATTTCACTAGGGGCCTAGGACTAGTTAGTCGACTGATTAATTACTTATCGGAGTTAAGTGCGGAATTGTAGTGTGCCCATAAATATTATACTCGTCTATTTAATAAATACAGTGTGTAAAACAGTTTATGCACAAATATGTATGAAAAGACTTGAAATGTAAAGTGCAGAAATGTAAATAACACATTAATTTATAGTGGTTCGGATATACGTTCCTACGTCCACTCTCACGTCCACACGTGATGTTTAATCCCTTTAATTTACCCAAAATTACAAGGGCCTTGTCCTTTATAGTCCCAAGGGTAGGACTTTGAGATCTGAGCGGTCCTAACGGCTACGGTCTCCACAAGTGATTGTAAGCACTTGCACTTGCACTCCACAAGTGATTATAGAGCACTTGGACTCTTTACAGTGACGAACACTCAACTTGACTTCTAAGGTTTTATGGTAGAAGGTGGGTTTTGTGTATATGAACTAGGTGAGAATTTCCCTTACAATATGTTTTAGCCTCATGCTAGGATTGGGAAATTCTCTCTAAGCTATGGATATATATGAGTGGTTGCACTGACTTAGATGGTATGAGTTCACTCACTGGGGATGAGGTGATGCGTGTTGAATCTTCATGAATGATCTTCTTGAGCTCTTCTTATTTCTGGAGTTTATGACCTTTGCTCGACCTTTGCATCTCACACCTCTTCACTCCTCCCAATGATGTATGAGCTCATTTATATAGTGTTGATGTTTGAATGTTACCGTTGGATGATAGCAATTCAAATCTCCACTAATTGAGGAATTGACAATCTCTTGATTTGATATGATTGAATATTACCATTGTCATGTAATTTCAATCATATCTTTGACTTTCCTTTCTTGTGCACATATCTTGTCAATCCTTGATTTCAGCTGTGATTGGTCTTCCTTTAATTGTGTAAGAAGACTTCTACTCTGCTGGTAAGAAGACTTCACTCTGCTGGTAAGAAGACTTCTACTCTGCTGGTAAGAAGACTTCTACTCTGCTGGCTTTACTCAGCTGGCTTTACACAGCTGCTGTTTCTTCTCAGCTGCTGTCTTTACTCTGCTGTCTTTACTCAGCTGGTTGTAAGATGACTTCTACTCAGCTGATGTAAGACGACTTCTACTCAGCTGATGTAAGATTACTTCTGGTCTTGGTCTTCTCTTCTCTTCTTGAGCATTGACATGTCTTCTCTTCTAACCAGAGTCCTATCTATTACAAGATGTATAATAAAGTTGTCTATACAATACAACTTATCCTATTACATGTTTGATTTGGTTTATCAAAACTAAACTAAGGATATTCATATCCCAACAATTTCCCCCTTTTTGATATAACCAAATCATCTAACACTAACTGAAGCAATAAAGAACAAACAGTGCTAGAGTCCATATAATAGTGCAGAAGAGTAAAAACAAAAGGCTTTTGTATGATGACAATGAGAAGTTGTCATCAGATGAGATAACTAGATGTTATCTCCAAAAGCTAAAAAGATGAGTTTTATTAATATTGCACTTTACAAGCACGGACTCACCTAATCAGCTATTACAAAGGTCTTCTTATCTACTCTTCAGCTGATATGTTGCAAATCAGACGACTTCCAATTAAGGTCTTCTTGTCTTCAGGTCTTCTAACAACTTGATCATCTTGATCTCCTCTTCTTGCTCATACACGTGTAAATCCAGATAGGGCTAGAACTAAGCTGAGCTGATGTTCCCCCTTAGTTGTTGACCTGTTCTTAACACACAATAATCCAAATACATGCAAGTATGATTTTTATGAAAACAGAATGCATGCAAAACAGTTTTTCAAAAACGGATTTATTCAGGTGACCATTGAAAACAATAAAACGTGTTTTTGATGGCTCAAACGATGGAATTTGGCCAAAAAGCATTACACGTCACTGCAAAGCAGTGAGTTCGATTCAAAATATCAATTCCACTTTAAAAAATGTACTCACACGCTAAATTCTGAAAATAACAGAAAAAGTGCAGATTTTCGAAAATCAAAAATTCAAAGCAATGGTCTTTTGAACACACGGCTCTGATACCACTTGTTGGTCCCTGAGACGAGTGTAAGATCAGCTGACTTGATGTCTGCTGATTGTGTGGAAAATAAACTAACTCTTCAAAGTAACTAGTCCGCTGATTTCACTAGGGGCCTAGGACTAGTTAGTCGACTGATTAATTACTTATCGGAGTTAAGTGCGGAATTGTAGTGTGCCCATAAATATTATACTCGTCTATTTAATAAATACAGTGTGTAAAACAGTTTATGCACAAATATGTATGAAAAGACTTGAAATGTAAAGTGCAGAAATGTAAATAACACATTAATTTATAGTGGTTCGGATATACGTTCCTACGTCCACTCTCACGTCCACACGTGATGTTTAATCCCTTTAATTTACCCAAAATTACAAGGGCCTTGTCCTTTATAGTCCCAAGGGTAGGACTTTGAGATCTGAGCGGTCCTAACGGCTACGGTCTCCACAAGTGATTGTAAGCACTTGCACTTCCCCACAAGTGATTGTAAGCACTTGCACTTGCACTCCACAAGTGATTATAGAGCACTTGGACTCTTTACAGTGACGAACACTCAACTTGACTTCTAAGGTTTTATGGTAGAAGGTGGGTTTTGTGTATATGAACTAGGTGAGAATTTCCCTTACAATATGTTTTAGCCTCATGCTAGGATTGGGAAATTCTCTCTAAGCTATGGATATATATGAGTGGTTGCACTGACTTAGATGGTATGAGTTCACTCACTGGGGATGAGGTGATGCGTGTTGAATCTTCATGAATGATCTTCTTGAGCTCTTCTTATTTCTGGAGTTTATGACCTTTGCTCGACCTTTGCATCTCACACCTCTTCACTCCTCCCAATGATGTATGAGCTCATTTATATAGTGTTGATGTTTGAATGTTACCGTTGGATGATAGCAATTCAAATCTCCACTAATTGAGGAATTGACAATCTCTTGATTTGATATGATTGAATATTACCATTGTCATGTAATTTCAATCATATCTTTGACTTTCCTTTCTTGTGCACATATCTTGTCAATCCTTGATTTCAGCTGTGATTGGTCTTCCTTTAATTGTGTAAGAAGACTTCTACTCTGCTGGTAAGAAGACTTCACTCTGCTGGTAAGAAGACTTCTACTCTGCTGGTAAGAAGACTTCTACTCTGCTGGCTTTACTCAGCTGGCTTTACACAGCTGCTGTTTCTTCTCAGCTGCTGTCTTTACTCAGCTGGTTGTAAGATGACTTCTACTCAGCTGATGTAAGACGACTTCTACTCAGCTGATGTAAGATGACTTCTGTTCTTGGTCTTCTCTTCTCTTCTTGAGCATTGACATGTCTTCTCTTCTAACCAAAGTCCTATCTATTACAAGATGTATAATAAAGTTGTCTATACAATACAATTTATCTTATTACATGTTTGATTTGGTTTATCAAAACCTAAACTAAGGATATTCATATCCCAACAAGAATTATGGGCCATGCGTAGGGCATTTGCAAATTCCATCCCATCGATCCTTTTAAATGGGAAGATGTGTTCAACGAAGGTCACGTCTCGTGAGCTAATAAATTTCTGGGTGTGCAAATCAAACACACGGTATGCCTTTTGTCCAATGGGATAACCAACGAAGATGCACAGATTCCCTCGTTCTCCAAATTTATCCTTGTGATGGTTATTCTGTGCATAAACCAAACAACCAAATACTCTAAGGTGATCATACGGGGGTGGCTTATGGAATAAGGTTTCGTAGGGTGACTTGTTGTTAATAACGGGAGAAGGGAGGCGATTAATGATGTAAACTGCGGTAAGAATACATTCCCCCCAAAATTCAATCGGCAAGCTCGACTCAAATATAAGTGCTTGAGCAACTTCCATTATGTGGCGATGTTTGCGTTCAACAACTTCATTTTGTTGTGGTGTGTCGGTGCAAGATGTCTCCAATAAAATCCCATTATTTGTGTAATATGCAAGCAAACTTGATGCTTGAAACTCTAGACCATTGTCTGAATGAATCACGCTTTACGCAAGCAAACTTGATGCTTGAAACTCTAGACCATTGTCTGAACGAACTCGCTTGACCGCGTGATTGAATTGTGTGTGAATTGAACCATATATGTTTAGAAACCTAATTAAAGAAGCTGCAACCTCAGAATTTTTACAAACAAGGTAAACCCAAACAGCTGTGCTATAATCATCAACAATTGATAAAAAAAATAACGAGCACCAGAAAAGGTATCACACTTATAAGGACCCCAAATGTCACAATGCAACAATTCAAAATATTTGGAGGTAACAGACATGCTAACTAGAAAGGGTAAGCGTGTTTGTTTAGCCCTAATACATGAATCACAAAAAACAATATTATTTTTAAGACCCTTTAAGCAACCAATTTGCTGAAACTTGCTATGTGCATGACCTAGACGATGAGGCCAAATTTCTGAATTTCCTATTACTGCGAATACAGCCCCCTCAGTCTTCGAGGGCTCCATGTAATAAAGACCATCACGGTGTTTACCCACTCCAATCAGCTTCCTCGAAGGTAAGGACTGTAAGATGCAAAATTTCGGAAAGAACGTGAATACGCAATTTAAATCAACGGATAAAAGATTGCAACGAAATCTAGGTATAGAGAGAACATGGTCGAGATGCAAGACATTTCCCAAATTAAATCGACCAACACCACAAAAAACTACAATCTCTCCATTCGGTATGCGAACTGATGGTTCCAAGTGGGTTTGCGACATGTATATCAACCCTTCAGTCCGGTGAGTGATGTGCTCTGTCGAACCCGAGTCAATTACCCAAGGTTGAGATAGAAACGACAGTGCACCTGCCATGTTCGACGTCGGGCCCGAGCAAGGGTGGAGCCAGGATTAAATTTTAGGACGGGCTGAAAGTTTAAAATAAATATATTACAAAAAACCTTTTTTTTTTTTTTTTTTTGCTGAAGTTGCGCGTCATGCGATTTTTTATCTGATAAATTCACCAATAATAAAACCAGGATCAATATTTTCAAACCATTCTCTTTCAATATAGACAATCATGGAATCTGATAGATACTCACTCTCCATTTTATTTCGAAAAACACTCTTGACATGTTTCATATTTAAAAATGCTTGCTCAGTCATCGCGTGGTAAGAGACGAAAGTGTCAAATACAAAATTAATACAAGCATCAAATACAAAATTAATAAAATGACTTAAATAATTAACAATACATAACATAATAATCCATTACCTATTATTCACTCATTCATATAAAATGTGTATATTATTAATTTTTTTAGTTGTCCACATAAAGTGTTTGTTTTCTTTTTTAGAAAATATACTCAATTACACTTACTTTATCTCATCTCTACTTTATTTATTTTATTATCTACTTTAGTTATAAATAACAATACAAAGTCATACTTTTTTATTTTTACTAAATATAAAATATATAAAATTGAAATGGATTAAATAAAGAAAAAAAATCCTGAGAGCAAACTAGTAATAACAGAAATGAATTAAAAAGTATTTTGAGAGCTCATGCACATGCTTAAACAAAAGACAATGGTAGAAAATAGAAGTTAGACCTACATCTTATAAGTACATTAATTTGTAGAATAATTCGGCAAATTTCCAACCTCAATTAAAAAGTATTCGATTGTTGACATAATAAGAATATGAAAGCAGAGAAGCCAAAAGTTACCGTTCTATAGGCTGTTAGGTTTTTCAGCAATTGTTCTTTTGTACGGCCGGAGTACCCCCTTGGCTCCTTTTCGATTATTGAGATTTTTCCGTTTAAAAAAAAAAACTAGGAAAAGTAAACGAACCATAAAAAAAGAGTCTCAAACTACTCACTCAGGCATTTTATCAAACAAATAGTGCGCGAATGGTAAAAAGACTAGTCAGGAGGCAATCTATGAATGTATATTTAAATGGATAAGGTTTCTCATCTTCAACAGATTCCAGCGACATGTGGTGTTTCCTCAGGAGCTTTAAAATTTCTATCTGCTCCAACCAATACAAATTAGCTTCTCCATCGACATTTCCCCGTACAAGAGAACAAAACAACTAGTTATTGCTAGTTGTTACTCAGCATTGTTCTATTACAGGGTCGGTCCATATAGAGCGCAAAGGCTTTAAACAGACCCGTATATGGGCGGTGATATTGGTCCCGGGATTAGTGGGTCCTTTGACCGGATACCCGGGACTAAAAAAAAAAAAACATTGTTCTATTACAATTTAAAATACAAATCAAATTGACTCACACAAACGTCAACGAGGCGATGGAAATACTAGGAAATGGTATATGACTCGGTCACATTTTAATGAAGGTAGACATAAACTATTTGCAAGTAGTAAATATACTAATTTGATCAAGTGTGATGGATAGGGGTGTAAATGAGCCAATTCGAGTTGAGCAGTGCTGAGCCCGAAACTCGACTCGATTGTTATGTTTGAAACTCGATTCGACTTGGTCGAGCCTAATTTTAAAGATCGAGCTCGACTCGATATGAAACTCAATAAACTCGAGCTCGACTCGACTCGATTACCTATATAATTTTTAAAATTATTTGTAAAACATATTTTTTTCTAAAGTAAACTCGAGTTCGGCTCAACTCGATTACTTATATATAAATCTAAATGATAAATTAATGGCAAAATATAATATTGTTCAAAGCTCGATTAGGGTCGCGAGCGTTTTGAGCCGAATATTTATGAGCTCGAACTCGGTAGCTACTCGAGTAGCTCGAAACTCGACTCGATTAACATCGAGTCGATTTCGATCTTTTTCCGAGTCGAGCACGAGTTGGCTCGACTCATTGACACCCCTAGTGACGGACCATGCATAAATCAATTTCTTAGATATTCTCAAAATTAAATGAGTATAATTACAAAATCAACGGGGTGGCTTGCTAAGCTAGACAAGCATATTTTAACTGCTACACTAAGATGTTAATTAATTTAAAAGTACGTAGTCTTGTTGAAAGTTTCACACAAAATTTTAAATTTTGTTTATAATATTGCATAAGAGAGGTGACAATTAATCTGAACCAAGTCAAAACATATACTCTAAATTAATTCCCAGCTTGCAAATATTGCATTGAATTCACATAACAACTTTAGAGGAAAACATGTGGGTTTATTAATAAAAGTGTAATTTTACGTAGAAAGTCAGTGATTTAAGTGTTATATATATAGGGGAGAAAAGTAATCAGTAATTAGATATAGTAAAGTAATTTCGACAATGAGATATACACGGTATTTTGTCATGAATTAACAACTGCTACGCATGCAATTACTGGTTCAAAGATGTTCCCCTATAAATACGTACATTTGATCATAATCTCATCACTTATAAACATCTGATCATATACTTAGTTCTACTAGTACTCAAAAGTACTTATTCATGTATAATATTATGGGTTCCAAGATTTTCAAATTTGCAGCTTTGATGCTGTTGTTGAGCCTCCTCCTCATCTCCACGGCTAAGTCACAAAAACTCAAAGTGGGGTTTTACGACAAAACATGCCCACAGGCCGAGGGAATCGTCAGGGAAGCTGTCAATAAATTTGTGGCCATAAATCCCGGGTTTGCCGCTGGCCTAATCAGGATGCATTTCCATGATTGCTTTGTTAGGGTACGTCCACTAGTTATTATTTTAACTATAATAACTTCAATTGAATCTATGTACAGGAATGGATAATTTAATATAGCTAACTAGTATGTGCATACAGGGCTGTGATGGTTCCCTGTTGCTGGACAGTGTGCCTGGACAACCCCCGGCTGAGAAAGACAACGTCGCCAATTTCCCAAGCCTCCGAGGTTTTGAGGTAATAGACGAGGCGAAAGCCAGGGTTGAAGAAGCCTGTCCAAGGACGGTGTCGTGTGCAGACATTCTAGCCTTTGCTGCTCGAGACAGTGCCCTCAAAGCTGGATACATCGGATACGAAGTCCCATCTGGAAGGAGAGACGGGCGCATTTCCCTGAGCTCAGACGTGCTGCAGGGGAATATTCCTCCCCCGTCCCTATCAGCTGATCAACTCAGGGACAACTTCAACAACAAGGGGCTGTCTCTCGACGAAATGGTGACGCTTTCGGGCTCTCATTCTATTGGTGTTTCTCACTGTTCGGCCTTTTCCAACAGGCTTTCGGGCTTCAATGCTACGTTTGATCAAGACCCTTCTCTTGATCCAGGATTTGCTTCGTCTTTGAGGGGGAGCTGCGGATCAGCTTCTGCCAACAACGATCCGTTTGTGGTTAACGATGTTCAGACGCCAACTGTGCTAGACAACAAGTACTATGGTAACTTGATAGAGCATAAGGGAGTTCTGACCTCGGATCAAACGTTGTTTGATAGTTCGTTGACGAAGAAATTGGTGGTGGAAAATGCTAAATACGGGGAGGTTTGGGCTAATAAGTTTGCCGCTGCTATGATCAAAATGGGAAACATCGATGTGCTTACTGGAGAAGAAGGAGAGATCCGGTGCAAGTGCCGTTATGTCAACTGATCGGAGCTAGATGTATCGAGGTTTTGATTTATATATTTTTGTAATTGCTTGCTGCATGTGTGTGAGAAGTTGAAGGATAATAATTTGGTTTTCAATTTATGTTGTGATTGAGTGCAAACAATTGTCAAGTAATGTTTGCATAACTAAAATAATGAATTACTCCGTTGTTGATATGATCTCAAGATTGATGTTTAAGTACTTGCGTGTGAAAATCAACTTCTTTATATTAGCATATGTCTGCATATTTTAATGTACAGCTTAAAATTTGATTCTTTCAGAATGCAATGATCAGCAAAATATATACTCCATATATATTATATCCAAACGGTCAAAAGATCGATAATTTAAAGTGTCTACATCAGACTGTTTGTGTATATCAGATGTACAGTACAAGTGTATTATACGTACATATACTAGTCAATGAAATGACTCATTCTTACATGACCGAAAGTGATATTACTTCATCCTTACAGGAAAAAAAATGAAAATCACACAAATGTTCAGCCGTTAAAACTATCAGAAAAATCTTACAGGACTAAAAGTGTATATAAAATGATCGAAAGTGATTTGACCTCATTCCTACCGAACTAAAAGGGCAATTTTCCCATTGCTTATATTGTCTAGAGTAATTGAACACTCGCCTGATAAATAGTCCATGCGAAATAAAACTCGCCTGATAAATAGTCCAAAAATCCACAGATATAACTCCATACATACATCAAATGCATTCATATTAAAATAATTGATGATCAGTACTTAAATATTATTCGAACAAAATGAATAGTTCTTCTCCACTTAGTTTAATGGAGAAAAAAAGAAATGGAAATTAACATATTTAAAAGCAATTAAAAAATGATTTAGGAAAAACAAAAGGGAATTAAAGAGCTAGATAGACAGAGGATGTGGTGGTGGCCTCAAAATGACTTCATGGATATATCAGTTGATAAATCGGCACTTGTTTCTGATCTCACCGTTGGTGCCGGTGAGCACTTCAATGTTGCCCATACGCACCATGGCTGCGGCGAACTTCTTAGCCCACACATCACCGAACTGGGCATTGTCGGCCACCATTTTGGACGTCAAGGGGCTGGTCTGCAGCACCTGATCCGACGTCAATAGCCCCCGGTTCGCCTTCAAACCCACATAGAAGTTGTTGTCTAAAGCATTAGGGGTGATCGAATCCAGATTCACAACGGGGTCCGCGGTGGCAGTGGCATTGGCAACGGGGCGAGGGCAGACCCTTCTCAAGAAAGAAGCTAACTTAGGATCCATGGTGGGGTCCTGCGTCGGGTAGAGGCGGGCGCCAAAGGCACTGCAGTGGGAAATGCCGATGGAATGGGCGCCCGAAAGGGTCACCATTTCGTCCAGGGTGAGTCCCTTTCTTGCAAAATTGTCCCTGAGGTCGGTGGCGTTGAAGAAGGGAGGTGGCAGATTCTGGAGGGGCTCACTTACGTTGGAGATGCGGCCATCGCGGCGCCCAGATGGGACGTCGTAGATTATCTTTCCAAGTTGGGCGGCGCTGTCACGAGCAGCAAAGGCGAGAATGTCGGCGCAAGAAACAGTTCTGGGGCAGCGACGCTCCAGCTCAGCTTTGGCAGCATCGATCACCTGGTAACCTCGTAGACTCTTGTTTGGGATGCTTTGCTTCTCCGAGTTGGGTACATCCAACAGTATAGAACCGTCACATCCCTGCAGTATAGAACCCGGGTCAAGGTGTTTAAAGTTATGAGAAACCAAACATGATGGGTTTACATATCAAACCCATCACTAAACTCCTCTAAACCCATGAAGCAAACACTATGGGCAAGAAAGATAAATAAATAGACAAACAATAACATAAAGAAGCTAGCTATATATATAATGACATGATTTCTGTCATTCTGTGTCAGTAAAAACTTTTTACTAAAGAAGCTATATATATATTTGTAATGACATGATTTATGTATGTCATTAATAGTCAATTTTCTTGTAATATATGTACTATATAAATAAGTACATACATACCCTGACGAAGCAGTCGTGGAAGTGCAGCCTGATAAGGCCGGCACCAATTCCAGGGGTGTGAGAGACGTACTGGATGACGTACTTTTGGACGATGGCTTCGGCAAAGGGGCAAGAAAATTTGTAGAATCCCACTTTAAGAGGCGGATTAATGGGACTTGGGGGGTTAGCAGCAGAAGATGCCCAAACAAACAAACCCAGGATTAATAATCCAATCATTTGGAAGTTAATTCCGTTGGCCATTATTTAATTTATAAGGTTGCAGAGATGAAGCTTGCTTGGAAGATGATTGATAAATGGAGGCATATTTATACATAGTTATAGGAGGATTATGAACATAATTAAAGTAGTCCTGCAGGATCGACGTGTGTAGATGTAAGCAAGTGTCAATATAAAAACACATAGTATAAGTTTGTGTGTTCATTGTATTAATGTATCTCCTATATATAATCGTGCTATCCTCTTTTCTAACATAACAGATCGATCGAAATGGTCCTTTTTTAGCATTTCTGCATGTTTCTCTTTGCCGGCCGGCCCCGTCCCGATTTAGCTATTATGACCTTCCTTCTTTAATTACTTCTCTATTGGACATTAACATATATACTCTAGCTCGCTATTTGAGTTCATCATGGACATGGGTTTATTATATTCCATTGACCAAAATTTGAGATCATTAATTAATTTGTAAACAGTACAACTTTTATTTTCCTTACAATTGGTCAAATATGAATTTACCTGGGTTTGTAGTAAGTAGTAAAAACAACAATCCTTGTTTAAATATCACAAAATCGGGAGCAATTGGACTTTTCAAATTATGTCTGAAAATAGATATTGATATAAATGTAAATAAATTGTAATGAGTTGTTGAAAATGTCAAATTATATATACTTAACAAGCTGTATTATTATAATTTTTTAGAATTATTAATATAATTAGAGTGAGATAGCTCAAATAGGTAGAGAAATGAAAAAACTTTAAAAATTCCAAATACTTAAAAAAAACGAATTAAAAAAAATAACAAATTAACTAATACCTTTATTTTGCAAAACCTCTTATTTTCTTTGTTTTCATCGCCTTCTCTCTTTCATATAAACGTTTTTACTTGTGGCTGAGGAACCTTCACCATCAAAAAAAAAAAATCACATCCTTTTACTTTACCAAGATCAAAATATGGTAATGTTAAAAGACGAAAAAACATTTTTTTTTCCCCAACAGAGTAGAAGATGACTCGTGTTCTTCCTGCTTGTATAATTTCAATTTAAAATTCTTTCCAGTGAACTGAATTCGAATCAGGGATACGAAATACTACTAAAAATACAATAAAATTCAGATTGAGCAGAACAAAGTCTTCTCAAATTGTGAGATTGCATAACAAAATCGAACACTTTTAACTAATGTAATTTTCCCAATGGCAAAGGGAATGTGCCAGATATGCCCTGCTAAACAACTTTTAGGGTTGATATATGTAACTAGCAATTGCTTAATGAATGTACTTGAAGGTGCTTTTGAAGCCCAAACAAAAAAAAAAAAATCAAGTAATGACCTGATAGATAGATAGTACATACCAACATCTCTACAAAAAGGATAACCCGAATATACTACAATTTCACATTATGTGTATTCCCGCATAATAAAAATTAAAAGATGGAATGTCAAATGTAAAGGTGTATTCTCAACAAATCTCACTCACTATCCCACACGCATGAATCAGTCTGGAAAACTTGAGCGCAAAACCTGCATCAGACCACAACAGAAAAAACTCTCAATATAACAAGATGAAAAAACTCTCAAACCAACTACATGCTGTATACCAATGTCACAACATTAGAAAATGTGATTACCATCAGTTTCCTCCCTTTTGCTTGAGAGTAATCTTATCCCCCAAGCTGAGAGCGATCCCCTGAGTCTTGCTCCTTATCCTAATATATCCGTTCAGCTTGCCATCTGACTGCTTCTCAACACTGACATTTACCAAAGCGTCCTCCCCAAATACACTCTTTGCATACAAATTAGAGGCCAAGAATCCACATTCACCATCTAGAGCAGAACTGAAGATAAACATAAAAGCACAACATATTAATGTATTATGAGTCACCAATGGATTGTCATTATGCCATTATATGTGTACAAGAACAAATTAACATTGACTAGTGAAGGTTGAATTGGCTAAAAATTGCATTCATATATCAATATTAGTGACCGAGCAATCAACTTTAAGAAAAAGACAGATAGTTTGTTAAAATTGTCATGTCAACCTAATTGATCGAACATCTTTAAAATAAAACCTATCTTATAATGTTTTAAAGCTCATATATATTTGAGAGCAGGCTCACTAATAATTATTTTTATAATTCGACTACAAGTGTGGATTTTGAAACATTGCTTAATAAAACAAACTCTTTGAGCAGTATCAAATTCTGATTTGGCAAATATCCCACACTTTTTCTTCATAGAGAGAACTCTCATCAATGGAAAATGAAAATGAGGGAGCATAAATCACCCGATATCAATGCAGACGAAAAGGAACAAAGCAGCACCTCAAATAAATATTGTTCTTGTTCACATAAAATAATAAGTGCAGAATTCCATAAGCATCACAGAAACCTTTGTCAAAATTGCAGCAGCAGCACAGTAACTAAGAGATCACAAAAATGACCACAAAAATTGCTTACATTGGGGTTAGACACCTCATGTTGGTTGATTTGATAATATGATCAAGAAATTCTTTTTCATTTGTGATTGTAGTGTTTACAGCAACCTGCCAAATGAATGACAGAAGATTGGAAAAAGGGAAGAGTATCACAACGAAGCAAATCATGAATACACAATCTTATATAAGCAAGAAAGGCAAAGACATTATAAAACAGCTTTACCTGATAGATGAAGAAATTGAAAGCTAAGCAGAACAGCAGAATTTAGACAATAGATGCAGGTAATGCTAAATAACAGCAGAATTTAGACAATAGATGCAGGTAATGCTAAATAACAGCAGAAAATAAACATTTATATATCAATTTGCCTGTGAATGAGACTCTAATTAGCTAGGTATAGCGCAATACAGTAAAGCTCCTTCAAATTTGTTCAGTGACAAGGACACAAATTTGATAGAAATATTTATCATTTATCACAGCCGTGCAGAATCATGTGAAAATTTGCCAGCCAACGTAGCACTACAGCATTAGTGAAAAAAGCTAATGGCTAGACTAATTAAACTTATACACCAGAAAATCAGTAATAGTTCGTATAAACTTTCACCGTTCAAGCTATTGATTATACCAGGTTGCAGTGTATCACTAGAAAAAAATGTAGATGGTGGAATATACCAGGTAAAACTAAGGGTATGTTTGTTTCGCGACTATCCCGGCCGAACTTAAGCCTTTGAAATCCTAAATCCCCATTTGTTTCGAGACTCAAATGGAGATTATTTAAATCCTATAAAACCTGCTCTACAATATCACCTGCCAACACTCTCCTATCTATTCTCCCAATACACAAACATCACCTACCTTTTTATTCTCCTAATACACTCACACCATCTACCTTTTTATTCTCCAAGTACACTCACAATAATATAATAATACAACATCAATCAACTTTTTCACTATCCTACCCTATAAAATCCCAAAACAAACATACACTGATACACTACAATTATTCAACAGGATTTTCAAATTCTAGGATTTCAAAGTCTGGGATCCACCCAGGACCATCCTCCACTATAATCCCAAAACAAACATACCCAAAGTAGAACAGGTGTTAGATTTCAAAATCCCAAAACAAACATACCCTACCCTACTTAAATCCCAAAACATACAAGTCATTAGTATTTTGAAATCCACTAGATTTGAAATCCGGATTTCAAAATTCTCAAAATCCCAAAACAAACATACCCTAAAACAACTAGAGCTGGATAATGACAACACTAAAAGTGATAATGATACCTTGTTTTCCCATTCAAATTCTGCCCACATGGTCCTAAAAGCAGCATCACTACAAACAGCGGGAGATATGTAGTCCATGATATCAATATGGATATCGTTGAGGACAACAACAGTCCGCTCAAGCACATTTGACGTCTCATAGACAATATTTCCAAATATGACTCCAGTTTCAGTAGAGGACACCTTAATGTTTGCTTTTATTTGCTTGCTTGACTCAGGTGCTAAAGTATAATTCTGTGGACGCTCAACAAGTTTAAGATCACCCATTGTTGCCAACTCCAAACACAAATTCTGAAGGGTCTCCTTTGTTCTATTGATAATAGTAACATCCAGGACAATATCATAATGATGAACTGTCACATAAGCTTCAGCATATACTGGATCACTAAATCCTGTGAGTTGAATGATACGGTTGAGCTTATTTGCATCATCCCCATCCTTAACAAATTCTCCAGTAGCACGTTTTAAGTCGTCTTGGACCTCATCTTCTAGCTCCAGCTGGCTCATACCCTGGAGGGCAGATAACAGTGGCAAACATAAACAGCTGATCACAATGTATCCACTAAATAAAACGAGCAATATAAATTTTACTCTGAGGAGGGTTTAGCAACTTTAATCAAAAGTTATGCATGTTCTTGGACAAAATTAAAGACCGCTGAAGGAACTCTGATACTCAAAAAACATGTAGCGATTCACAAATGGAAAATGCAGTTTATTTACCTTTCTGCTCTTCAAATGGTAGAAATCAATCAGGTCATCAGGTTGTGAATGAGCTGTCTGAGCTTTCGCCTTTATTTCTTCAATTTCACGCAGCTGTTTATCAGAAAGCATTTTAACAAAACTCTCGCGGCAAGACTTCAACCAGATCCTCCTCACATCATCCCCTGTATTACACAGCAATCTTATGCAAAGAATAATCCTGTCATAAGAATCATTATCTATTGGGTGGGGGAGAACTGAAGATTGTCCAAGCTGTAGTATAGAGACCATAATCAACAAAGCATTGCTTGATGCTTTGTTCACTTCAACCTTTGATGGTTGAACTTCCTCCAACCTCAGACAAAGCTTTGCGAGGGTGCAGGAAACAACTGCCCCAAGGAAAAAATCTCCAGTAAGGAGAAGAGATCTCAAATTCCCAGTAGTCAAAGATCCTTGTACTACAGCTGGAGCGGAGAAAGCAGTTTCAGAGGCAGCACTTTGAGTTGCATAAGTCCCATCAGCAAGGATAGCTGGTCTTCTAGATGAAATGGTGATTGAGGAAGCCTGCTGGGGTTTCTTTGAAGAATCAGCAGATTCCTCATCTTCAGAAACTGAAAAAAATGGTAAATCCCCAAGACACTGCTTTATGGTTGAAATTGCACTCTCAACTTCAGAAAGAGATAAGGAATACTCTCCAATAATCCAAAGAGCACAAGAACAAACTCTTGCCGCTCGAATTTGGTAGAAAGTATCCAGAAGCCGAGTAACGATAGAAACTCTTAACCTAGGATTGGTTTCAATTATCTCTCTTACAAAAATGACAACATCCATAGCAGAGGCAACATTGTTGTCTCCCAAGAAATCCATCAACAAATGGACCACAGTGCTTGCAACTTCAGGGAATTTTATAGCACAAGAATGGATGGCTTGAATGAGCATTTGGCGATACTCCCCGTTCTTCTCAAGCTCCCCATTTTGAGTTTTCATGACTTCCTTCTTCAAAGTAAGAACCACCTCATTGACATTGCGAGGAGTAATTAGTTCCAAAACGATGTCAATTGTTTTTCTGCGGATGTCAAGGTTTGGGCTTGACACTGCCCTTAGGACATCCATAATCATGTCAACCATAATATCATGGTGGGAAGTCTTGAGCTCATTAAGGCGATCAAGCACTATGAGCTTAACATTATAATCACTCTGTGAGAGAAGAAGCTGGCAATAAGTGTTGGCTGCAGCTCTAATAGCTGTTGGAGCAGAAGACAAAGAAACAAGGGTTCCAGCACACTCATAGACAACGGCAGCCGAAGGTGAATTCAATAATGATATAATGATCTTAATATATTTTCCTTTTTCAGCCTTGTTTGTCCTGCAAACTTTTCTGATCAGCTCCAACACAACCATCTGCATAAGCTCCCCCCAGTCTGATACTCTGTCAACATTGGTCAAAAGGTAACTAATAGCACGATCCTGTGCACAATTAAAAAGCATCAGAAATGCATTCCTCTTAGCTGATGAGTCCTGCTCTGTCAAGAGAAACTTCTCAATCGTCTCTGGTGCATCAACCAAGAGCTGCTCACCATGCGGGAGCTTGTAAATTGACATTATAGCAAGAATTGCATTTCTCCTGACATATGGGTTTCTATGCTCCAAGTTCGAGATAATGGAGGGTATCAAAGGTTCGATGATCTCCACCTCATTAAGTCGGCAAAGGAATCTTAGAGTGACACCACGGATATATTCATTAGGGTGCTGAAGATTATTCCTGAGATTCTGGCAGATTAAGATCATTTCTGGTAAAACACGCCCCTTTCCATCAGTCTTATCAATTATTTCCAAATAGAGTAATAGCAGTTTTTGAACAGTGTGGTCCTCTGAGGGTAAAACATATCTTACTATAGTGATAAAGAGCTGAGGCAGTGTTTCACCATTTAGCAAAAGCATGATTGCATTTTTCATGGCATCAACCTTAGCTGAAACATCACTGCCTTCAAGTGCTTCCTTGATCTCATTCGCAAGGGCTGCTGAACCCTTGTCAAAATGTACGAGCAATGAACAGGTCTTCTCCATTTGCCACTAATTATCTGGTCAAAAACAATACGCTTTAACGAGAAATCATGCTAAACATAAACTTTGAAGTACAGGAAAACATCACATAGTTTTTTAGCCAAATGAAATGACTTATCCCTAGCCATAGACTAACAATGGAACAGGCCATGGCATTTATATCTTATTCGCTAAAATGTTCAAATTAATAACTTTACACTTGGTATTATTATTTCTGTATGGTGATCAAATGTGAATACGTCTCCAAATTTACTGTTGATTGAAAATCTATAAAGAAAATAGCAGAAGAAACAGTGAGGACAAACAAATCACTCGGAACAATTGCATCTAACAAACAGATGCCGTGTATCAGAAAAATTATTAAACTAACAACTAAAACCTCACAGATGCAAATCCATGGCAATCCAAAAATGTACCAGCACACGCCCACCTTTTTAACAGTAAACTAAACCTTGATAATTGGAAAAATTAAATAAAAACAATTCATCAACCTCATTACATAGATCCATTAATGTTTGCCTACGCACCAACCCCAAACTCCACAATCCACAATACAAAGAGACAAAAAACAAATCGACGAAGTATACAATTATGCATTCAATAAATGTTAGATGGGCTGAATAAATCACAAACAAATCTGAAAATTCAGATCTAGAGCAAACAAAATGAATAATTAGAAATCAAACATCAATTGAAGAAAGTGAAGGAAATCAGGTTACCCGATATTGGATTAGAGATCGGCGATGTGCGAGTGGGTTTTCTGTTGACTGGATTCGGTTTAGCCACGATTTCAACAGAAGGCAGTAGATCGGAAATTAGTTTATCACTTATCAGTACTCAGATCTGAGTTGGGTTTTTCCGTTTATATTGCTGTCTAATACTAGCGCTTTCTAATTTTTATTCGAAGTTATTTCTTCTTTAAATTTTGCCCCACTCTTGTTTGATAAAATCATTTTGACCCATTTTGACCCTCAAAGTTTAACGGAGTAATAATATTACGCTAAAAAATCATGTTAAATTTCTTTAAAAATAATAAAAAAATATACGTTGATTTATAGATTTACTATCTATCTAACTTATAAATATTTTTTTTTAAGTTAGAAATTTGTTAACTAACTTAAAAAAAAAATAGAACTGTTTATTAGTATTAAAGTCATAATATTAATTTTTGGAAAGGATAGTATTATTATTTCTACTTTATGGAAGAAAGTGTAATAGAATGTGTGTTGACATGTTATTTTTATAGATGTTTGGGGGTTGTTAAATGGATTATGTTACTTTATTTTCTTTTCAGAAAATATTGCATGAGATAGAGGGTATGATTCATTTCATTAAAGTTCACATCTCTATATATTTATTAATTTCTAACACATATAGTTTTTTTCATAGATTTCATTACATGTCAAACTTTTTTAAAAAATAAATAAAATTAATGTTCATTTATAGTGAATTTTCTTCATTTGAATGAAAGTTACTCATGAGCATTAACACACATAAATCAATTTCGAAAAAAGCTTTAACACACATAAATTAATAAATACGATATTTTTTGCGTCTCGTAATAACTTACACGAGTTGATCGACACGGTATTTAAAAAATGAAATTTTGTGATGAGTAAGGTAAGATAAAGAAAGAAAGTATATTTTATAAAATTTTATAGAAGTTATAAATATAATTGTTATTGGTTGCCAAAATCATGTAACTTTCCAAAATTGGAGAAAGAAAATTCTAGAACAATGTTAAAAAGAAAAAATTGTACTAGTATTCTAGAACAATTTTAAAAAAAAAATTAATTAAAAAAATTTGTAATAGTTGGATAAAAAAGGTTGGCTATTTCAAAAAATTTAGAACGTTTTCGTTTACCTACTATGAAGGAGAAATAGTATAAATATAATTAAAAGGATGGCTATTTCAAAAATCTGCTCGAGAGTAGAAAAGTTAAATTAATTAAAACACATAAAATAAATAAACAATAGTGTTAAATTCGATCGATACTTAATTCTCGATGATTATGCATGTTTAACTGCTGATCTTATAACTTGATCTTAATAATCCATCTGTTCTTCCTTCCTTGATTAATTAACAACTTGATCTTGATGATCCATTTGTTCTTCCTTGATTTCCTGCCCTTGATTCCATGTTCTTCTTGATTAAACAACAATATCCATCTGTTCTTCGAAGGTATTAATTTCCACGATTGGATCATGGTAAAAAAATATGATCTTATACAACTCAATCATGGTTAAAAGATATGATCTTATACAACTCGATCCATCCATTCTTCCTTGATTTCCTGTCCTTGATTCGAATCCAAAGGTGCAACTGGAAGTACATAGTTATTATAATGAAAATTATAATCAAGATCAGACACATTACTTGATGATCCGAGGACATAATTGTTGTATGATGGCAGTGGCACTGACAACATTGACGTACTATCTAGGTTGGTATTATTCATCATGAAAGAGGCATCACTATAAGTGTAAGTGGGCAATGAATTGAAGCTGGTAGAGAATGAATACGGATAAATGGTGGGAGGTCCAAAAGTAGTGGCCAAATTAGATTTATAAAAATCTCTGTAATTCAAGAATGACTTTCTTTTCTGTAAATAGAGCGGCAATTGTTTTTGAACTCGATTGCCAGTTGGTGGCATCGACGACGTCGGAATTGACATTTTTGATGAGTTGGAAAATGTGGGATTAATGAGAGGTGTACCGTTATTTGCAGAAATATTATTAGTTCTTGAACTAGGCACTCCATGATTGTGTTTTCCTTCATAAGTTGTGACCACAGAATTTATGTCATTTGCAGCTCGTTCCACATGCTTTCTCACTCCACAGTCTGTAGTTGTGCACTTATAATAGCTCCTGCAACAATATAATCAATAAACTACCCTAATCATCAATTCATCAATGAGCTTATTTTGTGCAAAAGTATCAAATCCGTGTAATAAGACTTCTCAAAATAAAATTCTAAATTAATTAGTAATACTCTTTTTATTTAATGAAAAATAATTAATAATAACAAACCTAAGAGTATCTTTTATTAAACAAATTAATATCATTAAATTACAATTGATCGAATTGCATTGGCATATGCATAATAATTCACCTCATTTCTAATATTTCAAACTACAGGCATATATATTTTAATATTGTTAATTACCAAATAATAATCATTCAATAGTCTGTCGTCGAGTCCAACTAGTGCCCCATCTGGCCTATAAATTATCGCATGTGTACACGTAGAAATAAATTATTTTATCAAAATAATAAAAATTAAGGGTGCATGATTAAAAATTGTTCAATGAGAATTAACATGTATAGTCGTGAATAAAAGATGATTATAATTCACATTTATCATACGTACATGTTAATTAGACTCAAAATAAGTTAACTATTACCTAGTTTTTATGATTTGATTGCAAAATAAATCATTACATTTCGCTTAAATGCTTTTGCAAATTATTCTTCTGGGCTATTCCATTTAGTAGTGTGAAAATTTTCATATTTGTCATATATTTTATCATTTCGATGTGATTTTTAATCTTAATTTGTTGAATTTGTTCTAATCTATGTTGTTGAAAGTAGTGTTCAAATATTAGGAAATAAGGTGAACAAATTAGAAAAATTCGACTTATTTAGAAGTAAAATATGTACCTAAGAATTCATGAAGCCAAGAGACGTGTCAAAAAAAGCAGTGAAATGAAAAAGAAAAAAAAATTAAGTCAATTGGAGTTCCAAAGATACACAACAAACGAGATGAAGAGAAAAAACAGAACAACTCGACCGAGTCAAAAAATAATTAGGGAACAAACTTGCGACACATTTAGATTTACTATCATAAGCTTTCTATGTGAGTTGACTCGGCCGTATTAATCCGTCTTTTGTCCTATTTTCCTCTTCATCTAGTAAAAAAGGACAACTCCTATTAATCAGTATTTTGAAGTATGGTTAGCGTAAACTAGAGTTACATGAACATAATTAAATTTATGATGTGAGTGGTTGGTATACAAATGTGTTTATTATACTTTTAATTCGCCGAGAGAGTTAATCGTATTAGAACAATCATTAATAGACATTAATTACTTGAATTGTTATTTGAGTAGTTGGTAAGGACTAGAAATGAGTCTTGTTACTGGGTTTGTGAACACCTTAGATGTAAAGTTATAGTACTTGAAGGGAAACGATTATCATCTTAACATCTTGATGCCCCTAGCAAATTCAAGTTGAAGCATAAACACAGCATAAACAATCTAACTTGATTTCAATAGGTAGAGAACACATGAAGCATTCAATCACCCTTACACTTCTTCGAATGTAAATTCATAGTTGTTATTTGCTTTTAATTGCAATTTCCTTGTTTTATTGATTTCATAGTTAATTTACTTTCTAGCATGTGGCATTTGCCCTTTATTGTGATTTTCTTGATTTATTGGTTTAGTAGTTTAAAACTCAACTCCCAAAACCATAGCTATATGATGACGCACAACTCTAAAGATCCATTGCACTAGTTCATCTCTTGGTTTGATAACTACTTAATCGAAATACTTTCGTGTATACTAATACGTTATCTTATGCTTAAGGGAAGTAGTTAGTAAAATCACATTTACTAAAAATTTCATTCAAGTCACTGTCTGAGATATCGATGCTACCGTTAACATGGGACATCGACCAGGGTTGACCTGTCCATATCTCCCAACCGGGCAGGTTGCCTTTCTTTGGACACGAAACCTACTCACTCTAACTTTACGATGTTTTCGCTCAGGTGCGCATACAGTCTTATCTTATAGACTATACCCATATAGAGGATTCGGATAGGCGAGTCAAGGCCTTTGTGTGAAAACTCTATCTGTCTAAAATAGAGATGGGGAAGGTGTTTAGTCAGTAAGGCAATCTCGATTCAAGTAGAAGCAAGTCCATCAAAAATCCTTCTTTCATTTTATCTTATTTCTGCTCTTTATTTCTTAAGTCAAGCAAAGACCAATCCAAAGCTTATGGGAAAGAAAACTCCTAAATGCGACCCTTCTCTTATATACGATACCACCAGACGCACCTTGGTACTTCCATCGGCCAATCCAGGCTAGTGGAGCGAAGAGAGTGAATCAAATCCTAAAAGAAAGGTCTAATGTTTATAAGTCCCGAAGATGTTGACTTTGAACATCTGTATACCGACCTTCAAATAATGGACCAAAGCTCAATTCAAAGCAATCAAAGATGATGTGAAGGCCAAACTACTAGATAACTAACCATCCAAAAAGAAAGCATGGAAAGGCGGTAACCAACAGCCGACCAAAAGAAAGTCTATCTTTTCACCCTGGGTTTCCAGTTTTCGCCTCGGAGTCCCATATTTCGGGTTTTGCCTCTCTCTCCTTAGCGAGTTTATAATAAAGGCTTTCGCCTCGGCCAACCAACACCTGTAACACCCTAGGACACCGGCCAGTCTCGTCAGTTTGACCTCTGAAGCTCACTACCTTAGGCTTAGGCCAATGGGAAGGCATTTTGGTAGCTAATGTCGCTAAGTTGCTAACCGTAAGATAGAGACATGTTTACCAACATGACACCCCCTAATTAGAACTAATCTAAGGTGAGACTGTCTCATAAAATGAGATCCGTGAGACGGGTCTCCCTTGATCCTCTTGTAAAAAAGTGACAATGCTTGAGTAAAAATGATAATGTTTAAGTAAAAAGTGATAAGTCACTTTTGTTAAAAACATTATCACTTTTTTTACAAACATATCTGAAGAGAAAAAAAAGGGTTATCCTACCAAAAAATTTAGAATTTGGATCAAAAGGAATCCATCATACGAAAAACATCTGTGAGACAGTCTCACACAAGTTTTTATCCCATAATCAAATGACATTGTTTTCGAAACCATGTGGTGCCACGTCCGCAGGCCATGGCATCACATACAGACAAAATAAGAGCTGCATAAAATACAAATTACAACAGCATTTAAAGTTTGTATTTTATTTGTAATTATCTAAAGTTCTAGATTATATTACAATGTGATGAAACATGATGATTTCCCTGATTATTCTGTGGCGAGTATGATTCGACAGAAAATTGCATGATTTTAGTGCATATTTGGAGTTTACATTGCTTGTAATTTCATATGATATTGATCAATTATGGATAAATTATCTTAATTATGAGAAAGGTAGTGTGTTGTTAATGTTTGTAGGAAAAATTATAATTTCTGGAGCAAAACACGTGCTTATATCTTGCTGAAACAAAACGAGGATTACACTATTGGATTCGTCTCAAAAAATGGAGTGGAATGAAAAAGGAATCGAGTAAATCAGAGGTTAGAAACTCGAGAAAAGAAGAGACATAGAAAAAAGATCAAAAAAAGGGGAGTTGACCCAGCCGAGCGACTCGGCCGTGCCACCCACCCGGCCGCATCCAAAAAACAGCTTGATACGAATTTTGGTCGGGCGATTCGACCCGTCCCAGGCAACTCGGCCCGGCCACACCCAAACACTCCTCTCTTCACGTATTTTGGCCGAGTGACATGCTTGGGTGACCCGGCCTGGCCGGGTGGACCCCAAATTCGGGGGATTTTGCCTAATTTCACCAATTTCGAGGGGCCAACTTGCAAAATTCGACCTAGGACTTCTTTTAAACTGTAAAAGGGATTCTTATTCAAATTTTAAGGGTTCCAATCCCTTTTTTTAAGAGAAAAAAACACATAGTTTCACATAGTGAGTAGTGTTCTTGAGAATTTTCAATTTAAATTCATAATTTAGCATAGATTATAGATTTAATTTACATTTCAAGCAAGAATTATCACTGGGTTTTGTAAGTACTTCAAGTTTGTAGCTAAATTCCACAATTAAAAAAAATGGAACATTGGTTGTTTTTTCCCAAACAGGGGATCTTTAAGGCAAGATACTTACAAAGCCGCATCCAAAATATTGTTTGTCCCCAAACATAAGATCTTTAAGGCATGATACTTTAAGCATGTGGACGTCATGAACGCTGAAATAGGTGACAACCTATCCTTTTTATGGCGTTCACAATGTTTGAGCCGAGATGTCCTACAACGAGGGTTATTATTATGGAACATTGAAAATGGAAACACACTCAAGATCTACAAACATGCATGGGTTCATGACTTGTATAGTGGAAGAATCCAATCACAAAAGGCAGCAATCGATAACGTTACCAAACTGATGATTGGTAGGGATAAATAATGGAATGGGGGAGATTTACAATTAGCATTCCCACAATACGAGGTTGAAGCGATCTTACGAACACCACTTAGGGATGCATCTTGTGAGGATACACGGTTCTGGAGATGAGATGCATATGGTAAATACTCAGTTAAATCTGAATATAAATAAATCATGAATAACCGACATATCAAGGAAGGCAATGCGACGTTTTCAAACAACGAGAACAACTGTCAATGGTGGCGCAATAGTTGGCATTTGCAGGTACCACCAATGATTTAAATATTTCTTTGGAAGTTATGTTGGAATAGTGTGGCCGCGGAATACAATCTTTACTCCCATCACAATTTCTATGGGGCCAGTCCATAGAGAGTGCAAAACTCTGACTTTAAACGGGACCTCCGCAAGTGGACGGTGGGATTGGTCCCTTGGGATTAGTCGGTACTTAAACCGGATACTTGAGACTTCAAAAAAAAAAAGGATGAAGATGAACTTAAACTAGAGAAAGTTGCAATCATTGCATGGGGAATATGGAAAGACGGGTGTGCGATCACACATGGGGAAATGAAACTAATAAGGAACGAATGACGTGATGGAGGGAACAGATAATTAACCTTCTTAGCAGAATACCACACAGCAAGGAAAACAATGTGGATGGAAAGGATCACCTCAAGGCCACACAGACACATAACCGAACAATGTGATAAACATCAAAATATTATGGATATGGGATTGGAGTCTAGATTTACAACATGGATGGATCAATCTTGGTCGGAGAAGAAATGCTCAAAAATTGGGCGACAATGTATCCCATTGGCGACATAACTGAGTGGGACTACTAATGGCAAAGGAAAGAGGGCTACGAAAGGTTGTCATCGTGACAGATTTAATGCAGGCAATCAACTGGTTAGGAAGCAATTTGGAGGCATGGGGACTAGAAAGGATGATCGTCGAACGAGTAAACAATCTATGTAATGAATTTGTGGTGTGCAAATTCAAACACATTCCTCGATCAGCGAACCTGTTAGTGCATAAACTTGTGCAACAAGCGGCCCACTCCCCCACTTCTCACTATTGAGGTGGTATAAGAGCTAAGATGTGATCGAACAAGTGTTTTGGTTCTGTGTTAAGTTTAGTTTTCGATTAAAAAAATGAAATATGCACACTCATACATATATGTATACATATACATACATATATATGTATGTACGACAAAAACTTTTGTGAACCTTTCGTATGAAGTGTCACTGTTTACAAATCAAAGATTTTTCTTAAAATATTGATACTTTATATGCACAACCGTGACATTTTATATGAATAATAGCTATACTCCAAGAGGAGAGTTATTCGAATTTATACTAAATACATATAAATAAATTTTTACCTACCAAATTACAATGAAGTCAAAATTGTACGTGGCTCAACTCATTACAAAATATACTCGAAATGGCAAGGAAATTCGTGAGGGCAGAATTTTCCTCTCGCCAAAATGCTCCTCCCTATTATTTTAGGGGGGAGGGGATTCCAATATCCCTCGCCATTTCGCGAGTGCAATATTGACTTGCCAATTAGCGAGGGTCGTGGTCACTCGGAAAATGGCGAGGGTTCGATCCCTCGCGATTTATTAATTCGAAAAAATTCAAATCATGGGATTCGAACCAAGGACGCCTCCAGTTGTGCCATTAAATCCTCACACCTTGGAATCAAACTCGGGACCTCTTGGTCTTGATGATTTTGTGCGCACCTTGTTTGCCGTTTGAACTAGCTAGGAGTTGTATTTAATTTGTGGTTAGGGTATGGCGAAGTTTTATTAATGATAATTAGTAAGTTAATGATTGAATGACGTGTAATTATTATTTTAAATTAAAATATTCCAAATGTAATTAATATGAATCAAGCCCCCCATAATAATTTAATTATAGAACTACTGCATCACAACTTTACTCTAACTTCATGTAGTTTAAATTTAATTTAGATTAACTCAATCTCAACTTTATAATTTATTTAATAATAATTAAGAGTAAATTATGCATTAAAATATAAAAAAAATATATAACTCACCTCATTCTTTGCTCAAAAAAATTAAAAAAAATAATAACTCGCCTCATTGTTGCTAATGTTTGTGAAAGCCCTGTATAGGGATGTCAAAATGACCTGCCCTGAAGTCGCCCCGCCCTACCCCGAGAGATTTGGACAGAGCCTCAGAATGGGGCAAGTCAGCCCCGCCCCGCGCGCAGGGCAGACATGGGTTTACATATTTATTGCTCTGCCTTGCCCCGCCCTGTCCCGAATTTAAATATATATATATATATATATATAATAATTTAATTAAGTAAACTAACCCTAATTTATACCAATATTTATTTTAGTGTAGTTTAATGATGAATTTTAATTTTTACTTTATATCATTTTAAATATTTTATATAATTTATATACATATAAAATGAGACTTGGGGCAGGACAGGGCGGGGCGAGACTAAAAAATGCTGCCCCATATTAAGCATGGGGCAGGGCAGGGCAAATACCCGCGTGGGGCAGGGCAGGGCATAAAATGCTGCCCCGTAGCAGATCATGGGGCAGGTTTGGATATTGAGATACCCGCCCTGCTCTGTCCCATTGCCATCCCTAGCCCTGTACACGTACGTCGTCTGTGCAGGCTACATGCATGTATATATATATTCTCATGCATGTTTGTGAAATTAACATATACCTAGTATTAAGTGTAGCATGTGGTACCTTGGGTTTGGATTTCCTTTAACAACCTTTTGGCCGTACTTTCTCCATCGAAATCCATCTTCAAGAATGTCAGTTTTAGTCGCTATCTGCAAAGCAATTCTTGGTTCTCGTCCAGACCTTGCAGTAGCAGCACTAGTTTCATGACCACCTCCCAAATGCTCTCTAATTTTCCTAAAATTATCCATATTTAGTAACTTTTAAAAGCCGTGAATTGAAACGTCCAAAATTACGTACCTTCTTTTAGGGTCACCATTGATCTGATCATGATCAGCTTCATTGCTCTGTGGGCTTAGCTGATATTCATTATCAATTTGTCCTGGTGGAGGATCAGGAATTAGGCCAACGGCTTCGTATTCGAGTTTGACTTTGACGTGATCATTATTATCCGGCACCTTCCTGACGGGTGGGTGATTGTGATGACCCATATACGTGATTTGAGAAATTTCGCCTTCCCCAGAGCCCTCCACCTTTTTGGTGGCCCCACAATTAGAGTTACTACACTTGTAGTAACTTCTTGGAAAGTAACTTCCTTTAACCTGTTTCTGCCCATACTTTTTCCACGAGTATCCGTCTTCCAAACACTTTTGCTCATCCTCTCTATCACTCATTTTACAATTAGGCGCCGCCTGCACCCGAGAGCATTCACCCTCACACCTCATTTTTATGTGTTCTTCGGTTTTTACAATTCGCTGTTGCTCAAATTCCTGCTCAAGTTAATAAGTTTTTGTCAATTCAAACTTAATTAATCTATACACACTTCATTGTTTCAAGTACAAATTGAAACTTAACTTCTTCTTTCACAAATAAGCCCCATCTTTTAAAATAGAACAAATACGCTCTCAGATGGAAATGGGTCGGGTCGGGCTAGGCTTTATAAAAAGTTTGGGCTTGATATTAAATTTTTTGGCTCAAGTCTAGCTCATGGTCTATCATAAGTCTTAACTTGTTAGTAAATAAGTCTCACTCGAAAGAGTTTTAAAAGTTCTTTTAGTTTTAGTCAGTGCATTTCAAAATAAATTTCTACAACCTTATTAAATCATAAAAATTAACTCTTTAGATCTTCAAAAGATAAAATGCAAATTTGGTCCACGAGATTTCAAAATCAATTTTGGACCTACGTTCGTTCCATTTTTTACAAAAATGGTTCCAACCGTGAAATATTTAACAATTTTCGTTAAGTGATATTTTGCAAAAATGGTCCTAAAGAAGAAAAAAAAAAAGAGGAAAAACGGCCTATGACAGGCATAAAAATTTATCATATAGATTTTTCAAAAATATCTATTTTGTACTAAACTAAAGATACTAAAAAAAATGTATACACCTCTTACTGTCACGCGCTAAAATCGAAAATCAATCTTCCAAAAATTTATCTAATATATTAAGCCCTTCGACCGACACACATGCACTTGATTGCAATGGAGTGGAAATTTTGTTTTAGAAGGTAAAATCTTCTGGGACTTTTTTTGTCAACACAACACACATATGGAGCATTTAATTGAAACAAAGCATTTAGGGATGGCAATTTATACCGAACCCGTGGTGATCCGCCCCCGTCACGATCGGGGCGGTTTTTTAGTCTCTTTATCGGATTCAGTTCGATTTTCGGGGAAAACCGTTATATACATTTTTTTTTATGTATGCATATATATCTATATATATATTTAAATATTATTTATGTTTTTTTCTTTTAAATTATTTTTTAATAAATAGTTTTATAACATAATTAATTTTTAATAATAATAATTAAATAAATAATTTGGTTTTCGGGGCGGGATGGGGGATTTTAAAATTTTCTTCGTCGGGGTTCGGGGACAAAAATTCCCCGTCGGGGCCGGAGGAGGCATAAATTGGCCCCACCCTGTTGCCACTCCTAGGAGCTTTGGATATTTTGTTTTAGAAGGTAAAATCGCAATGCGTCTTTTTTGTTAAAAAAAAAAAGACTATTTTCGTGAGCATTTTAACAAAAAAGACTATTTTCGTGAGCATCAAATCTGCATTTTTCCTTTCACGAATTCTTTTGGGAACATATTTGCATTTTACCCGATCTCAAAATGAAAAAATAAGAGCAATAATTAAACAAGTAGTCCATAAAATTATAATCAAACACATGGACTTCCATAATATTATAATCAAACACATGTTGGACTTAAATCTCGTTGGGACTTTTTTTTTTTTTTTTCAAATTGTGTGTGATCACAAATTCAATTGGGAATTGTTTGCATTTTAAAAAGCAGGCCTTCTAAACCAAATTTCTCATTTTAATTAGGTGGGGTGGGGGATTTGTTCTTTTAAAAAAATGGAGGGCTTATTTGCAAAAATAAAATTCAACTTTTCCTCATTGAAATTAATTAAATAAAACTCACTTCAATGAGTTCCATTGCAATGTCACTGCTTCCACCATTTGTAAGGTTAGATGAAGTAGAGCAGCGGCCCGTGGTTGGCGACGGTAGAGCCTATACCAAGAAATTATATTAATTAATTAATAATATATATAATGTGACAAATAATTAATTATACATATATATATACCTGAACATTTGGCAACATCATTACAGAATCGTCAATGTCGAACAACCCAGAAGGGCTGATCCCAGGGGACACAGCAAATTTATCATTATCATCGGTGATTTGGAGGCGGGAAACATTCATGAAATCAGCTCTTCTATCGGCAATGTTAATCCCCCTGACATGATCATTAATATTATTTATATTATTGGAATAATTCAGTTCTTGATTGTTTTTGTTAAAAAATGGGTTTTCTCCATTTGTATCCATCTTTTGATCAATTGAATTTGATCTCTTAAAGACAGGAAAAATGGGACCTCGATTTACATGCCACAGTATCAATCAATAGAAATGGAAACCCTGGGGTTTTAAAGATTTGGATTGATACTGTTAAAACTAAAATGTTTAACTAGTGATTTATTTGATCAATGGAATAAATCCGGCCTACATACGATGGGTAAATATATATATAAGATGTGGCCACTTTATTTCCACCATTTGCGCATTTTACAGTATTTCCTTTCGATTCGTGATACACATATATGTGGTGGGGAAAATGTTGCGTTTTCCTAAATATTAAAAAAACTAAAGTTTCACCCCAAATAATGTGGAGTTTGTTTTAGTGATAGATTTGCTTGGTTTATGAAGCTGATAAAATTAATTACTGGAAAAACGCATATATAGGTGCAACTACTATCAAATCTAGTTATTACTCCACTAGTGAGTAGGGTTGTAAACGAATCGAATAATTTTGCTCGATTAGGTATTCGAATTTTGATATTCGTATTCGAAATTTTATGATTCGAATTCGAATACAATTTTTTTTTATTCGATTAATAAACGAATACAAATACAAAATTATGATATTCGATTCGATATTCGTAAGTATTCGATTATATTTATAATATATATACATAAATATATTTTTAAATGTATATTTGTCTTATGTCATACAATATTATTTAAATTATTATTTTAAAATTTTTCTCTATAAATTTTCGAATCGAATAGTTTCAAGTCAAATCGATAGTATCGAATACGAAGAATCAATTTCAAATCGAATACTTAAAAAATAATGTTTAGAATATGTATTAAAAAATTCGAATCGAATAGTATCGAATGTTTAGAATATGTATTAAAAAATTCGAATCGAATAGTATCGAATAATCATTCTATTCGAATATTTTCACGAATCGAATCGAATACTGCAGTATTCGCTTCGATTCGTTTACAACCCTACTCAAGAACACATGATTTTTTTACCATTATTAATACTCCTTATATATGTTATTATGAGGTCAGAATGATATTATTACACGTGCATAAGGTGTTTTTAAGGTTTACGAGCAAACTGCGGAACGTCATATTTTATTTGTTAAGTAGCTAGAAAGAGGTAGGTTTGATTTGGGATTTGAAATTTAGATTTGGAATTTTGAATTTTTTTTTCTATATTTATTTTAATTTTATCTGTTTATAAAATTTTCAATTAAAAGTGATAGTGATTTAGAGAAGGTTAGAAATAGAGAGAAAAATTTTATACACTCGAGTGCAACGCTATATAAATAATGGATAAAAAAATAGTGTCCACCGGTCAGCATTATATATAAACACTTATAAATTCTACTAACATAATGTTAAATTATACCCTATTAAATTTTAAAACAAACACATTATATACAAGTCATTAGTATTTTGAAATTCGAATTTTAAAATTCTTAAATCTCAAAACAAACCTAATTATTAGATATAGAGCGAAATTTTATAGATCTTTCACATGTCAAATCAGATCAAATTGATCTTCCCAAAAAAATGGCACATATGTATAATAAGAAACTCGTTCACAAGTCTGTATTATTATAAAGATAAGTATATGTTACTATAAGAACCAGTAACATTGTACTCCGTATTACTTTAATTTTAGAATTTTTACCCCTTCTTTAAATTTTCTTCGAATCAGTTGTTTCATTTTATTACACATTTTTAAATAACATTTTTGTGTTCGTAACACATACTCTTGAAATCAAGTTTTTCTAATTGTCTACACAATTATTTTTTTGAAATATTTGTTTAATTTATTTGCCTTTATAATAATATATAAGCGATTCACGATATATCATTTGAGCTGGGTCGACCTGCGAAAAGATCCGTAATTTTTTGCCCTTTTCTTAATATGTGGAAAAAAATTGTTTTAATTAAATATATTTGGTGACGGAAATATTTAACAAAAGTCTCCTCTTATCTGTGTGGGTAGATATATTTTGACCAAAAATTTACAAACACCTTTTTTATTACCCTTTTTCTTTACCCATTTGCCCTTAGTAATGAAAAGTCTATATATCCCATAAATTCCCACTTATATATTCAGACGTCTGAAAACGTAGAAAATATATAACTCAATCCTCCATCTAAAAAAGCAAAAAAATTGGGGAGTAAAATATGTTTACCATTTCAGTTGTTAGATATGTTTTATATTGTAGTGACTTAGTTATTTTTCTACCTATCTAGCTATATATCCCACTAAATTGATTCATCTTTAATTTTTAATCTAGATAAACATGAATATAGAATATGAGTCGGCCCAAGATCTATGTCCACGTGTGCTTAATTCCTGTAGACACCTGTCAGCTCCCGAGTGTGCATGCCTTTCTTTGTCCAAATGTTGAATATTTGTTACACCTGTTACTGCTTTGCATTGCCAATTTCCCTTTTCTCTCTCTCACACTATATCGTGAAAATTGAATGGAATTTTCAGAGTTATCGGGCATGGATGAAGTTGAGAGTAGTAGCTTCAGCATCTTCAGTTTCTGCACCAATCTCCTCTCACTTCAAGCTCAGATCTTTTCCACCTGCATCATCAACCTTGTATCTCCTTTCTTTTCTGTCAGCGGTTTCGTCTTCCGTCGAGCGCCACGGCGGAAGGACTCGGCGGCGGGTAGTGGGCTGCTAGGGAGGATTGCGGTGGGAGTTCTTGCGGCGGCGTATGTATGCATGGTTTTGGTGATGTTGATGATTGTGGCGGCGGTGGTGGGCGTGGGGCTGGTGAGAGCGTGGATGGAGGAGCCGGTGTATGTAAGGGAGAGTTTGCAGTTTGATTACACGGATGCTCATCCTACGGCCCTGTTTTCTTTCGGCCACAGGGCACCTGTCCCTGCTGGACACACTCTCTATGTTTCTTTGCTTCTTTTGATGCCTGATTCTGATTACAACAGAGACGTTGGTATATTTCAGGTACTATAAAATCTTTTTTCCCCTAAATTTCCCCGGAACTTATGGCATAGTGAGTGATGCTTGGGTGCAATTGATTGCATTTATACAATTGAAATTGAGTTCCAGTGAATTGAGTTATTAAATGTTGAGTCAAAGATTAAATTAAGTAAATTGAACATTAAAATTAAGTGTATTTATACACTCAATTGCATAGAAGAATTTGTGAGACATGAGATAATCTCACCTATCAATTTAACAATCCTTTTTTGTTAATTTACACAAATATGTCACAGAACCTGTGGTGAGACCTTCCAATGCATAATATAAGATGCCAAGTATGTGAACTAATCGATACAGGATAATATAATATGATTTCTTTTTATGGATGTTCTGATTATATAGACTTGTTTTCACATATAATAATATTTAAAAATGAATTTATAATGTGAGTTTTACGTGTTTAATGTGTTCTTCCAACTATTTTTTTTTAAATCTGTGTGTGAATGTAAGTGTTTACATATCAAGTATATGGAGTATGTATTAATTGATTGTGCCTTTGTGTGTGTGTGTGTGTCAGTTGAGTGCTGAACTGATATCATTCAAAGGGGACCTAATCACAAAATCAAGTCATCCGAGTATGTTGCTATTCAGAAGTTGGCCGATCAGATACGCGCATACATTCCTGATGGGAGTGCCATTGTTATTAGGGATCACCACTGAAACTCAGATGATAACTTTTCCAATACTAAAACACAAAGAAGCCCCTTATCCCGGAACAGAGCATGTCCGAATAACCTTGATTCCTCGAGCTGGCACGTCCGCCCTTCCACAGTTTTATGATGCACAGGTTGTTGTCAAATCTCGACCCCCTTGGACAAAAGAAGTGGTGTACAAGTGGAAATTGACATGTTATGTTTGGACTAGCATCAACATTTTCATGATGCTTGTTATGCTTGCCATGCTTTTCCTGAAGCCCCTTATTTTCCCGGCCATGACAAAAACAACTTCGTTTGCACATGATTCAGAGGAATCAGTAATCTCTCAAGATCAAGAGGCGGATTCAGGGAGAAGAAGAGAGAAGAGAGAGTTATCGGAGTCGTTGAGAAGATGGCAGCGGAGTAGAAGGAGGGCTGCTGGGGAGAGGGATAGCAGCGTTTGTTCATCAGCTTCTAGCATGATAGTTAGTCATGGGGAGGTTGATTCTGATGAATCTGTTTGTTGCAAAGGATCTTAATTAATAAGTAGGTGCAGGATCTTTACTGTTGTAGTATTGTTTTACTACTACTTTGAAACACTAGCTCTGTTTTTTGTTCATCTCTTGTGAGTTTTGACTAGCAAATCGTAAAAGCAGCAGTATAGACTATCATTTTTATTTTATTTTTGAAAGGAGACTATTATTTGTATGCTGATAATTGAATGTACAAGTCATTAATTATCAGATTATCTTTGGTAGAAAATATGAAAATGGAATTAGAAAATGAAATCACAAAGGACCTTGATTGCTACTAATTGTGTAATACAAGGAAAGAGTAGATAATATGTAATTATAGAGATTGATAGATATATTATAGTGGGTATTCCTCCAATCCCATCATCAAGCTGAATATTTTTATTTCCAAACTGAAACTCAAAGTAGCAGTGTTTATTGTGGGATGCTTGAAGGGGTCTTTGGTTTGGTTTGGTTTGGTGTAACTAAGTTAACTTGTGAATGGTGTTCATATCAGCTGCTAGTTTGAGAGTGCCATTTTCAACATGATCCCACCATGTGAACAAGAAGTTATCAACAACTAATCTGAACCAGGGGGAGAGGCTGATACCCTCCTCGCCCGCATCTGCTTTCCGTAAAATCTCCCTCAGCTCTTGCCGATTCACATATTTGACGTCTGCCACTTCATCAGGATTCGGATGGACCCCAACATCGCGCACCATGAACAGAAGATAGTCCACTGTTCATCCAATATATACATACATATATCAGAAAAGACATAATTCAATATTTCAATGTGTGTGTGATATATTAGACATGAAAGAGAGAGAGATGGAGGCATGGGCATACGTTCATGTTCTCCCCATTTCCCATCAGATGGTGCTTTGTAGAGTATACGGCCCAAGGGCGTAAACTGATCAACTGGGACGTCGTCTGCAGGGATACCAAGCTCATCCAACAGCTTCCTTTGAGCAGCATTCCTCACCCCTAGAGCATTCTCTTCAATTAGCTCAGAGTCTCGGAACAGGGGGTGGCTGCAGCAGGTGTTCGTCCACACCAACGGGAAGGTCACCTTCGTTGCAGATCGTTGCTGCACGCAATACAAACCAACATATGTATCAGCATCCCACCTTAACTTTAGCTTCTCCTTTCTTATAACTATTATATACCTGAAGCAATAACTCGAATTTCGAGTTGAACAGAAACACGCTGAATGCTCTGTGCAGCAAATTTTCTGATTCGATCTTTTCCATCAGATGGCCTGCATGTTCATATATTCTGCTTCATCAACCAAGTAGCAACATAGAAATTGGACTTCTATTACACGTTCTTTCACGTTTTATTTCCATACACTGAAAACAAAAGGCTAACACCACTTTTCCTCTTTGTGTTTATGAAAGAAATATGTCATATGAGCATGCACACAGTTTGGACACTAGTCAACTTTTACAACAACCCATATTCTGAGTGAGAATATTTGGTATTGTACAACTGTTGAGTAAAAATAAGAATAATTCTTTTTTTTCAAGTATTAGCATAAGAAACAGATCATTCCCGTTGAAAGAAGACACAACAAGTAAACTCATCACTTATAGCTAGCTAAATGAGTAGTATATTAAAAGGAGAAAAATAAAATCAACTAAACAAGGCCCAGCTAGGAAAAGCCCTAAAAGACAAAAATCCTAAATCGGCCCACTAAAAGAAGACAACTGGGAAAATGGCCCAAAGCCTAAAGCATCCCTTATGAGTTATGACTAGCACTAGCACGCTCTGCACATGAACATGAGGCAAAACCAATTCAACCAATTTTATGATCACAGAGATTTAACGAAGAAAAGAAAGTTCTTGCTTACAATTGTACTTAGTATCATGCCCAACTACGCGATCATTCTCATCAACCAAAATGCATCTGCAAACAGTTTATTAACATCAAATCCCTGAAAACAAATAAATTTCCAAGTATAGAACAGATCATACACACAACACATACAGAGAAGGTTTCAATTATTCTTCTGAATCAAGGTCTGATGAGGACTTAAAAAGGTCAAACTTATAGAATCAATAGCACACTCGAATCGAATCCACTTCAATTTCAAATACGAGAAATAAAGTTAAGAATCGGAAACGAAGAGAGAATATGTACGCACTCGTCTTCAAACATGAGACGTCTCTGAACAGCATCCATGGCAGAATCAGAAGCAACAGCACCCATGGTTGACGGCGGAGCAGTGACGGCGGTAGCGAAGCGGAGAGGGAAATTCGCGGCGGCGGAAGAAAAGGAAAGAGTAGAGCGCTTAAAAAGGAGAGATTTGTGAGTGACAGAGGTCGAAGATGAAGATGCAGCGATCAAATTTTGAAGACGCGCCAAGGACGCCATATATATATATATATATATAGGTGGAATTCGATCGGAAATGGAGAGGTATTTTCCCAAAAGATTAAACAAACATATTGAACACTAATTTGGGGTTTTTAGACATTGGAGTCTCCGCCAGCAACTTTTGAATCTCTGTAATTCTGAAAAGACTTATTCCTAATTTTGTACTCCTATGAAGTATGAAATACACATACATACACACATCTGTTTATTTATATAGACGCCCGCATTTGTAAATTAAATTGTACACATGTTGGAAACCTACGTTTTCTTGCCCCCTTCAACTTTCAACTTTTTTCTGTTTTGGCCCTTAATATTTTAGGTGAGTCTTCTGCGCACCCATTGGTTGGAGTACTTTGTAACCGAACATATAGTAAAATAAAATATTACTTCATCCGTCCACGAAAACTATGTCTATTTTGCTGGACACAAGTTTTAAAAAAAAATTGATAAAATAAGGGTGTTGTGATTTGTGAAGTTATTGTAAAGTAAAAATAGAGAGATTATTTTCATAAAAATAAATGAGCATACTTGGTGGACAGACAGATAAAAAAAGTGAGCATACTATTCTTTTGGTGGACCAAGATAATAATATTAATATTTAAATGTGACACTAATTTTAAAACAAGAGTACGGATCTAATAAAAAATGATGAAAAGTAATATTGTAAAAGCAAAAAGTAAAGGAGCAATACTTATGTAAAATATTTTACAGATCAAATAAATTATAATTAAAACAGTTTTTAAAATTTTGTAGATTATATTTTATCTATATATTTATACCTCAATTTACCTCTATTAACTATATTTTATTTATGAAATATAATTATATGTGTAAATAAAAAATAATGAGAACAATGTGATTGCAAACGTGCAAAAGTAAAGTGCATGGGTAGCAAATAAATTGCAAGAGGCAAAAATATAGACAATTAAGAGTACAGAGGTTATAATATACATTTTCAAAATATGTTTGTAACTTTGCAAATTTTAGACAAACTGGTGGTGAGATTACCTGAAATTAGGCCCACGCCTCCTATCTGATGGCTGATTGTTGTTGGCTGTCACTGGCTACCAGTTAGGAATATTATATAACATGACAATAAAAAAGTTTTTGTATTAAAAAAGAAAAAAAAGATAAAAGTCATAAGATATGGAGTATTTTTTTTTGTGCCATAAACTCTTTTCACCAATCAATTTTAGATATTCTGACATCAATTTTTTCAATTTTTTTAAATGATAAAATTTAATATTTCTATCTACCTCTCTTAACCTTTTATTCCTTATACATTTTTCTATTTTTATTGTTTACCACACATTTTATATTAGATTAATTAATTTCGATCAAAAAAGCAAAAAACAAAATTATGATGGTACAGAGAGAGGGAGTATTATTCATCAATTACAAGATTGCTTTTATAAAAAAAATGTCACGTGTATTAAGAAAGTATAATAATTAAAAAAATTGTTACTTTTTTACGGAGTAACACATATTAAAAAAGTGCAATAATAAAAAGTGTCGTAACATTTATATAGGTGATACATATTATAAAAATGTACTAATAAAGAGTAGGATTTCATCATATAATTTTACACTAATTTTGTTTTATTAGATTTCTGTTACTTGATTTTTTTTAATTATTTATTTATTAATGTAATATTACATGATGACAATCTTTATTTGAGAAATAAACTCGTGCGGCGCGAGGATCAGACATCTAAGGTACACACACGTTTACATTGTATATTTATATATATATATGGTGGTCTAAAAACAAAGGTGCATAATAAATTTAATTTAATAATAAAATATACACCACGAGCGGCATGCAATGTGCCATACTCCCTAACCTTTTACTGTATGTGTGTATTTTTGTGTCTAAATGCTTTAGGGCATGTTTGTTTTGATACTCACCCGTCCGGACGTGGGACGTAACGTCCCACGTCCTTGTTCTACTTCGGGATTTTAAATTCGGATTTCTCCATCCAACTACACTCATCCCTAAAAATACTTATACATCCTACTATTGCATCCTACTGTTACATTCCATTCAACAACTTTTACATAATTTGATTTGACATAAAGTTACATCTTATCCTACTCAAAATCCTAAAACAAACACACACAATTACTTTTCATTAGAATTTCCCCATCCAAGATTTCACCATCCAAAATTTCCCCCATTCTATATAATTCCAAAACAAACATACCCTTATTGAAATTGAAGCAGCAGTAAGTAGTAACTCACGTGAAGCTTAATGGAGTAACTTGTTTACCGAGAGGTTTCTTAAAATAAGATAATTAAGAATTTCTAAATTTTTTAAGTGTATTTGTTATTTTTTTTAATATTACCTGATAAGATTTTATTTACATCTTATAAGTTAATACCAAAATCCCAACTTCTTTTTTATTTTAAATATGAGCAAGACTTTTTTAGTTTTTTTGTTAAATCACCCTCACCCACCAAATAAAATTAGCCTCACCCAAATCAACTAGTACGTCGGAGGCGCCTCGACATAAAAATTTTGACATATAATTATTTATAATAAAATAAAATAATGTTTATTTTAAATTAGTAAAAACTTATACAACATTCATCACGGAATAAACTTCACATGTAAAATGACACATTTTTTAAAAAAGTTAAGTAATGATTAGTATATTTAGAAGTATTTTAGTAAATATTTATATATAAAATAAATAATGAGTTGAATTATATTTATGTTTGAACTCAAAAGTAATGACATTTTGTGTAAAAATTTAAATATAGTGAAGGTGAAGTTTATACATGGATTTTTAATTTAATTGTGTAAATTTTATTGTGAAACAGGGAAAAAAAAAGTTTATTTCGAGTTTGGGAAGTAGTAAATTTTATCATTCAAACGCTTTTAACAAATTATAAGCTTTTGTAAACATTTTACAAGCTTTTAAAATAACTTTTAATATCATACCAAATATTTGGGGGGTTTACTTTCGAATTTAAAAATTAAATTTTAGTTTTAAAATTCTACATCAATTTTACATTAAGTTTTTAAAATCAGTTTTTAAAAAATAGCCGAAAACCATCACTATTAAACCTACCACCTAATCATTTTAATTTCACTAATTCAATATTATACATGATTTGACATATATTAAAATTAAATCCACCCTACTCTAAGATAGTGAGTATTGCCATAAAAAAATTTGATAAATTTCCATAAAACAAATGACAAAATAAATAACTTTTGAAGGGATGGGGAAGAATATATAAATTTCTTTTTCTTTAAAGGAATCAGGCCGGAAGGTAAGTCTTAGCCCTAACATAATTTTTCGGATTAAATAGACCAACCCATGAAACCGGACATGTTTTAACTTATCTAGTGAAAGCTGTGTGTTGCTATTGATGCTAAAGTCAAATCTTAGGTTCAAAATTCTTCAAAGAAAATGATAATCAGAATGAAGTTAGTGTAATTGTAGTGATTAATGAGAGCAAAAGATAATCAATTCACCACCAAAATTTCATTAAGCAAATCCCAAGCCAACCTATATGTACCCCTCAAAAACATGATTTACTATCACAACCACAGTATCCCACTTTCCAGCCTTTTTCTCATACAGAAAAGTAAACAATTTAGGACAGACAACCTGAGGTCCGCATATGACGCCCCAATATGCGCTCTCTGTCACACCACACGATTCACTCCTTGCATAAAATCTGGAGAAAATAACCACCCCCTTCCTGCACATTTCTACTCACTGTAACTGCATCCATCAAAGAAACATCTGCATCGAATAACAAGACTCAAAAGTACATCTGGAGTCATTCCTTACTAATTAGGTATCAGCTACGACCATTGTCTTCTCAATTTGTCAGAACATACCTGGCTGATAGGTTTGCAGAGAAAAAAAAAATGCCATCACTCACACACAACAGCCAAATCAGGGATAAAAAAAAAAAGCAATAGGCAATAATAAACAGGGGGAACGGGCTAGTGCAGTCTAAAAGTTGATATTTCTGAAACATAAATAGATGCATGCTAGAAAGCAAATTCAAAACAACATTGGCCTACTATTTTGCATAAATGAACCAACTAAATGAGTGGACACATGTCTCCGCCTCATTTGTTGTTCTAAAGGGCATTAAGTAGCAGGTGGGCAGCAAATTTGGGAATAGGCGGGGCACAAGAGGGCAGTGCCTAGCGCCTTGGTTTGGAACAATGACCTCACATTAACTACACCCAATGTGTGTGCGTGCAAGCTACATCATTCAAAACATGCTAGAACAATAATTATAAAATATCTAAATTCTCAACAATGATGTATCGATCTTGAAGAAATAAAATATCTATTAATTTGCAAAATTATATCACATGCTAACTAGCTTTCTAATTAATGCCCACTTCCTAATTAATATCATCCAAGCAGCGATGGGTATGTTGCTAAACTTTTGAGTAAACAAAAGAAAACATTGATTTGGTTCAAACAATAAGCAAATTCATTGATGTGGGATACATAGCAGGCAGTTGACCTCATGAATATAAAAGTTAGGATCAGTCTTGAGTGTCATACAGAATAAATTCATTTACAGTATTTGAAAGGAAATTAGTGAATGAGCATTCTTGGTAAACTAGTGCTGTCAGACAATCACGTAAGACAAGGGTTCATGTATGCAAAAGGCTAATCGAAGTATAGAACTGGTAATAACACACACACACATATATATAACTGTAATAATTCAGATTCAGTACATGATTGTAGTAAAGTGCTAGTTGACCATAGATAGATGTTGATGAATTCAAATCACAGATGAGGGCCTAGTCTTGCATCATTTTTATCCTGAACGTCTGAACATTGGAGTAGACATTTGACCGGTTCCATTCAAGATTCAACATAAATAGTGCTTCTTTGAGCTTTTGTCCAAATCCTTGAAACATTAAAACAAATTAGCCACCAACCACTCATATCCTTAAATTAGTTGGTATGCACGGGTTAATAAAGAATTCCATCACTGATATCCTTAAATTAGTTGGTATGCACGGGTTAAGGAAGAATTCCATCACTGATATCCTTAAATTAGTTGGTATGCACGGGTTAAGGAAGAATTCCATCACCGCGATTAAATTTTCATGGAAACATCACTACTCTACTCACTAAGTAAGACTAGGGAAACAAGTAAAACATATATTACATCAATGGTAATACCAGGCATGGTACAAGTACTATCTAGTATCTTCGCAGAATGACTAATTTAACTATCAAAATAAGACTTTGTTAATTAAAATGACAATATCAGCAAATCAAGTGATGCGTACATAAATTGAGAGACGAATGATTTTGACTTATATTTTATTAAATGCAGTGTCATTGCCTCATCATAGACTATCTCTCCTTGGCCCTTGCTCCCCTTTTGTGGCAAAATGAGAATGATACACTGAGGTAAAGCATGAAACCCCTATCTCATATTCAAGACTCAAAGACAGTTGAGGACACTTTTGTAAAGATACCTCTGTTTCAAAATGTTAAAACACTCAACAGGATAGGCACATTTTTTCCCTAATATATATATAAGGAAAATAAAGGACTGAGACTAACACGGTAACACCAAAAAGTCCAACACCAATCACTATTTACTACATATGCCAAGAAGCACCAACAGAACATACTTTAGGAGATTTACAAATCCTTGATTATGATTTTATGATATTGGAGGCAATTTTCGGTGAAAATCAGATATAGAACAAAAATCATCAGCATTACATAATATGTACCGATTTGTTGCATTGATGTCAGTAGATGCCTGAAACACAAACACTCATATTGAGGCAGCAATGAGAGGGATTGGAGGTGCAACGGAAGTTAACAAGCTTTCCGTGTACCTTGAAAAGAACCTATTACAAATATATCAGAATGATACATAACAAAAGAAGCAATAGATGTGAAGATGTTATGCGTAACTTAAGCAAGTGATTAGAAAACATGAAACCTTGTAGAACAACCAGCCACGAGTATAGGGGCTAGTACCATACTATACCTAAGAGAAGGTTACTTATGAAGAGGCTAGTACCATACTATACCTAAGACAAGGTTACTTATGAAACCTAACACATGATGCACTTCTGCAACTAAACCTAAGACAAATAAAATGAAAAGTGAATTGCAGCCAACATTTGTAGAGTATAAACAAAATGATCACTATACATAAAGATCCATGCCCGACTGACAACTAAACCATTCACAGGTAAAGACCCGTGCTAATTGATTTGATATTAAAACCTCAACAAATTAAAACATGGATACCTAATAGAAGTGCTTAAAATAAGACATGAATGGAACCGAAAGGCTAATAAAGAATATCTGCCAATTATCGATGCAATTTGCAAATATAGTGTAGCCAGAGAAGTTGTTAAACCACAAACATGCATCCTGTAGAACACGCCTAAAACATACCGTTTACTCATAACAACCAATTTTACACACCAGAAATTCAGCTGCTTATTTGCATTAAAGTGGAAAAAAGAAATGAATTAAGTATACCCTTCTCAAAGGGAAGGAGTTTCTCATATTTTCTGCAATTTCCATGCTTATTCTTTCTGAAGCTCAAGGTAGAAACCTTAACACTAATCATACCAGAACTATAATTACATTTGCTTTTGATATCAAAACAAGGCCTTATAGCATAAATTTGAGCTTATCATTCGAATACCAGTGCATACTCTATTTGCATCTGATTTTTGCACCTACTTTACAGATCTACACCATCAGCTCTACGATTAAACATATTAGTAAAAGAAAACTGACATAGTACAAATTTAAATTCAAGTAGGATGTTCTGCTAGTACTTAACGCGAGTTTAGATTTTTGAAAAACAAGTAATACCAATTAGCACAAAAATAAAAGAAGCTAAACTAGATGGATGCTTTGGTGTTATACTAACGAGGATAACTAGTATTAATCCATATCCATAACAACAAACAGCACATGATATTACAGAAACACATGAAGACGGAGTCCGGGAATTATTATCCAGGACATTAGCAACAACATAGTAAAAACAGCAGACATCAGTAATATAAACCCTATTTCAAGGGGAAAGGGATTCAATTTTCATTTCTTCAAGCTACCACGAATACCAGGCTTAGGCTTGGAGGTCTCGGGTACAATGGTGGCGTGAAGATTATTGATTTTGGTCTCCTCGAAAGGAATCTTCGGATGTCGAGCTTCGTGGTGGATCTGCATGGATTTGACATCAGGAGCAGTTACTTTGCAAAGGGGACACTCGAGCTTGGCGTGGCCGCCCTTAACCAGACCGGTGCGATCGGCAACGCCGGCCTTACCTCCGCCGCGGTTGGTGGTGGCGGCATCAAGTTTGGCGGCAAGCTCTTTGGCAGTGTGCTTCTTTGGCTTTGCTTTTCCAGTCATGGTGGTACTGGCTTCGACGGAGAGAGCAGCGGAACCTCGATTTGGGGCCTGATTTTCAGGGTGAAAGGGAAGGGGGAAGCCCTAGCTAAGCAAAAATTTTATTGCCATCCGATATTAATAGCAGTTTTTACAGCCCCCTTACATTATTATATCAGTCATTTAAATAAAATGAAAATCCCAATGTGTAAACTTTTACAGTACTTTTTTAAATAAGAGAATGTTTTATTAATTATTCTATTTTATTATTAAATTAAATTTTCCACTTTTTAACTAAGTATCGTATCACAATTTAAATAAAGTTTCCCTCTTTTAATTCTCTCATCACTATTTAATTCTGCCTATACCGTTGTTTTTAAAATATCTCTTTACACATTTTTTATTTTATCTAACCACACCTCATAAAATTTTAAAAATATTACTACCTCTATCCATGAAATGTAGTCTCATTTGCCTCATATTCTTTATCCACCGTCTCATATGAAAAGTATCACCCTTCAACTCATCACTTAATTACTCAATTTGTCATCAACTTTATTCACAAACAATCACTTTATTCACAATGAATCCCACAATACCCTATAATATCCCTATTTTATCTACTTTATCTACATTTTTCTTAAAACTTATGCCCCACTTTAATGGATGGAGGGAGTATTAAAAAAATAATTAGATTTAAAAAATAAATAGATTTAAAAAATTAATTAGAACTAAAAAAACGAAAAACTTTTAAAAAAATCAAATAAACATTATATTATTCACATATATTGACCTAAACTTTTTTATGAAAATAAATTATTACCGTGCATATGCAATATATTTATACATATATTTTTTTTTAATTATATTTTAATTATAAAAAAATATGTAGAATAACAAATAAAAAATATTGTTATTAGATATTCAATTTTATTAATAAAGTAGAAAAGATAGTTAAAAGTTAACTATTTAAATAAAATAAATATATTTTTTTAAATAAAAAATAGAAATAAACACATTTTGATAAACGAGCCCTCTCAATAAAGATTCCTTATTTTTATATACAAGAGTCCTACAACGTTTCTTTAGGAATAAAAATGCAAGAAAACAATGAAATGTGGTGGTATGTAATCATACACAATTCACAAAATAACAACATTTGCATAATTTTCATAAAATAATACTGTAATTAAGAAATAAAATTGATTTATAGAATAATGAAAAGGCACTGGCTATATACCCTCCAGCTTTGTTAAGTATACTCCCCCTCCATTTATTAATATAATAATCATGTAAAATACCTAAACTACCTTTATATTAAAATAAACTAAAATAATCATGATAAATACACTCCCCTACTTTTAAACTCTAACCCTAATAGTTGTCGTCGCCGCCGCCTCCTTCGGCGACCAACACCAACTCATTTTCAACACAGAAATTTTAAAACATAAAATAAAAATAAAAAACATATTTTCGAAAAACCAGGGTCGACGGAATGCATTATCGTCGATGATAATGCATTCGATCGACACTAATTTGTCGATAAAAAAAAACTTAAAATTTTCGACGAACCAGTGTTGAAGAAATGCATTATCGTCGACAACAATTTGCCGACGACAATGCATTTCGTCGACACTGGTTCGTTGAAAGTAAAAAAAAAAAAAAAAAAAAAGAGGACTTACCTGCGCGGACTGTCGTGTGGAGAGGGGGAGCGTGGCACAGCGAAAGAGGAGGGGGAGGCAGTGCTACATGGCCGATTCAGGTTTCAGGAGAAGGTTGTCGTGGGAGGGAGGTGGCGGCGTCGCCGCAACAGAAATAAAAAAAAAACCTAAACTTACCTGCTCGCGCGGGAGGAAGGCGACGACCGGCGAGCGGCGCGCGAGGGGAAGAGAGAACGGTGGGCGGCGCTGGGCAAGGGTGCACCGCTTGAACAGAAAATAAGAAAAAAAATCACCTACGGCGGCGCGCGGCGAGGAAGGGGCGGCGGTGTTTGGAGGCGGAGACGCTTGGAGTGTTGGTAGGAAGAAGAAGAAAAATCACCTTCGGCAGCACGCGGCGAGGAAGAGGGTGGCGGTGCTTGGAGGCAGCGGCGCTCGGAGTGTTGGTAGGAAGAAGAAGAGGTGTGGAGTGTTGGGAGGAGAATAAGAAAAGAATTAGGGTTTGTGATTTAATAGGGGGAGTGTATTTATAAGGGTAGATTAGGTATTTTGTAGGGAGTACATCCAACGTACACAACATTTTAGGGGGAGTACATTAATCGGGGGAGTACATCTAACAAGGCTGGAGGGGTATATAGCCAGGGCCTAATGAAAAAGCAGTGTACTGGTCGGGTGATGAGAACTCGGGTCTTCTGATGGTAGGGCCATGGCCCATGGTGGGTGTATTTAGTTTTATTTTATGGCAATCATCACCTCAATTACGGTTTGGGACTGAGCCTTCGTTGTGATGGGCCATAAAAGATGAGCCCAACTAAATCAAATCCACCACGCCGCATCTCAAGTCTCAACTGTATCTTCAATCTTCATCCTCTCCTTTTGAAAATGGTAACAAGAAAATAAAGAATTTACACGTCTGCAATGGCGGACGTCAGCCTTATCTTTGTGTACGGCACGCTCAAGCGGGGGTTCTACAACCACAGGCTGATCGAGGAGCTGATCCGAACGGGCGACTCCGCCTACGTCGGCCCCTTCACCACCGTCGAAGCTTTCCCCCTGGTGTGCGGGCCCCACGGCATACCGTACCTGATCAACCTCCCCGGGTCGGGTCACCGAGTCAATGGAGAGCTCTACTCGGTATCTCCGGGCCCGGGACTAGCCCGGCTGGATCAGCTGGAAGGCGTTGACAAGGGGCACTACGAGAGACTGCCGGTGGCTGTGGCCGGTGATGGTGGCGGTGAAATGAGAGCGGAGGCGTATTTTGCACACCGCGGATTCGGAGAGGCGTTGTGGAAGAGGTGCGGTAAAGTAGGGCTGAGCGAGTACAGCGTGGAGATGGGGAACAAGTACGTGAGGAGGGAAGATAGGCCACCACATTCTATCTTTATTCAAGATATCCACAATTTCATTTCAGAGTCCAATTAATTCACTCTTTCCTTGATGTTTCGGTGTTCATCTTGTGTGTTTCAAATCTGCTACTGCAAATATTAATTCAGGGGTGGTTCGGTATATTGAAAATACTGTTTCATACCTTACATACTGAATTGGTGTACATATTTTCATACCTGTACTCAAATTCTTGGTATAGCGAAAGGTTTGGTGTTCCATACTGAAATTTTTGTGTATCATTCATACCAAAATACCAATTTTACTGATATGCCGATCTTACCAAATGTATAGTATACATGCCAAAATACTGATAATTTTTAGTACGGTATCAAACTGTGTACCGAAAACCTTGATATACCTAAATTTTAATATTTTTCGTTTTGATAAGTGTAGTATACTGAAAATTTGGATTTTTTTCTCAACCCTAGCTAAGTGTACCCAATTATACATGTTATCATAATTCATAACCACAATCAGCAGTAAGTTATAAGATCCAAGAATATAGAATAGAAGCTTTGTATTGATGAAGATATATATGTTTAGTATGAAAGGTCTATACATATAGAATTCAGTGTAGCATCTAGGTCTGTGCAATGGAGTTGGACGTGGTTTGAACTTGTGGATTGATGGCAAGCTGGAGTTGTGTCAATGGAAAGGAATGGAGATTAATCAACTCTGGTTCAGCAAGATTGTTCCAGCTGCCTTTAGAGAAGATTGAACTGGCACAACCATCCATTCCTATGTGAGTCACATGCTTTACATCGGTTGGTAATCCGATTTCCATCCTCATTTCTGGTTCTAACTCGTCCTTGTACACTGAAAACAGATACTAGGCAGGGTCAGAATATAAGGGTATGTTTGATCTGAGATTTCAGGAAAATCCTAATACTGTACTGATACGTGCTTGTTTTGAGATTTGAGCAGAGGTTAGTATTCAACTTTTTGTTGAAGAATCAATGGTCTATAAAATGGTTTGAGCATGTTAGTATTACAAATCTGGTTTTTAAAACTCAAAACAAACATATACCCTAAATATTTTTAAGAGAAGAACATGACTTTGAACCATTATGTGTAACTCTTGTCGAGCATGCTGATGAGTGATTATATGCAAGTTGTAAAATTCAGGTTTTATCATCAGCTTACCAAACAACTGAGACAAGTTCTTGATATTTTTGAACAGCTTCTGGAATCTTTGGAGGGTACTGGAGAAACTTTCTTCATCGTCCAAACTCGCTTCATCTTCATCGTCCTTCCTTTGCTCTTCACGTGTTCCTTCACAGTCAAAGCAGAGTTAGCATAGAGAAAAGGTTTTGTGCAATATCTAGTTGAGAGAGAGAGAGAGAGAGAGAGAGGAACTTGTGGGAGTCGTCGTATCCAGCTTGGATCTTCTAGTATGCTGTGCCACAACTGGAATGCTGGATTCCGAAACGCAACCTGCGGCGAAGGGTAGGAGTATAAGTCTTTCCATTCTATCCCTCATGCTGAAACAAGTTATGAGGAGGAATCAGATTGTTAGAATTATATATTATATATACACACACTGGCTTTACTTTTAAGTAATAATTATACAGAGTAATTGCAGTCAATACCTACTCAAGTTTGATGAGGAGAATTGATGAATGAATTAAGTACTAGATTCTGATGCAGACGTGTTGATACAGATACCATCTGTCTCTCTCTCCGTTAGTTCACAATTCCTGCTCTACTTACCTGTCGTAAACAAGAAGCTACCAATATTTGCCTTTGTTTTATGTCTACTCTACTTCAATGCATTGTAACAAGTGAGCACTGAGATTGATTCTCTTCCGCAACACAAGTGGGCTTTTTTTTTTTTTTAATTATTAATTTTTCTTTTAACTCCACCAGAAAGAAGTGCATCAGAAGGAAGCTAAATGTAAATGTAGCCCATCTCCATCTGTGATAGAAAACGCCATTATCAAGAAATTCGTTTGTAAAGTTGCATTAACTATCCTTTCAGTGAAAAAAAACCTGGGAATTAATTTCTAAATCTAATCACAAAAAGTGAAAAAAAAAACTTGCTTCCTTTTCACTTCTTTACTGTGTGTGTGTCTTCAACAACTAGATCCAAGATTGACCAGCAAGTTTTCTGCCTTCCTTTTCCAGCATCAACCCTCTAAATTTTGCTGCCTCTTCCCACGCATGGTTTGCTGAGTAAGTATTTGATATCATAAGATACGGTTCAGGTTCACTTGCGTCTAGTTCAAACACTTTCTTCGACACCCAATTGATCATCTCAACGTTCTTGTGAAGCCAACAACACGATAGATATGTTTTCCAAACTTGTTTTAAATGATGAATTCCACTATCATAAACAAAATCTTTCATCTCTTTTAACTGACCGGCCCTCCCAAAAAGATCGACCATGCAAGCAAAATGTTCAGCACAAGGTTGAAGGCCATACACATCTATCATCATCTTGAAATACTTACACCCATCTTCTACCAAACCAGCATGGCTACATGCAGTTAGAAGCCCAAGAAAACTCACCTCATTCGGTCTAATTCCCTCCTTCTGCATCAACTCAAACAGCTGAATTGCTTCCTTTCCGCATCCATGCATCGCAAAACTTGAAATCATTGCACTCCAAAGCACAACATTCTTAGTTCTCCGAGATTCCCTGAAATATGACCTAGTATCGTCCAGTTTTCCACATTTGGCATACATGTCAATCATCGATGAGCACAAGAAGATATCTTGCCCATGTCCTAATTTCAGAGTGAGGGCATGAATCTGCTGGCCAAGCTCCAAAAGAGCAGCATTAGCCGAGGCAGCAATAATCGTAGTGAGAGTATACAGATCCACCTCATGATCCATGGAGCTGAAATACACCAAGGCATCTTTTACCATACCATTCTGCACAAACCCGGCAATCATTGTACTCCAAGAAACTTTTTGAACCATTAAATCATCATGAGACCGTAAGTCTCGGAAGATAATGGAAGCTTTCCCCATTTCCCCACATTTACAGTACATGTCAAGGAGTGAAGTGCTTGTAAATGAATCGCCGTTCATCCCAGTCCGGAGCAAATGGCCATGAATCTGCTTACCTAGTTCTAAATCCTTTAACGAAGATGCTAAAACTAGTGATGTAGAACACGTAACTCCATTAAAAGGAGGTCCAATTTTCACCATTTGATAAAGAAGCTCCAATGCTTTTCCTTCCAACCCCTGTTGCAAAAGTCCACTGATGATTGTATTCCAACTTGAAACTGTCTTGGTGGGCAATCTCCAGAAGAAATCAAGGCTCTCCTTCATCTCACCCTTACTTAAGTTTGCCAGCATCACTATATTCCAGGAAGTGGAATCTTTTTCAACCATAGACTCGAAGAAACTTTTCACATAACCAAACACCCGGAATTTAGCGTAGAGGTCTAGAACAGAATTTGCCAATGCGACATCCGCATCAACCCCATTTGTGACCATCCAACCATGAATTGCCTTCCCAATTTGAAGGCCGTTACGAAGAGAAGAACAGCACTTTAGCACACTGGACAAGGTGAAGGCATTGGGAGCAACACTTCCGTCATTCAGCATCGCAGAAAAGTAGTTCAAAGCAATCTTGTTACGGTGGTGCTTGGAAAAGCCGGAGATGAGAACCGTCCAAGTTTTAACATCTCTTTCAGGAATTTCATCGAACAAGTTGCGGGCATACTCGAGATAAGAATTTTTAAAGTAAAGGCTCAAGAGATAGTTAACAACACGGGGGATATGCAGAGAGCCGTTTTTAATGAGGGAAGAATGATACGCGTGTGGATTGAAGTGAGGAGAGGAGGAGTAGCACGCTGAGTGCTTGGAATGCATGATGTCTCTTCTGCTTCTGGTTAGAGAAAGGAGCAATTTCATCGAGCTGTTTCTTTGAATTTATGTACAAGCAAGAGACAGACCTGTAATCTACTTGTTCTTCTTGACGCAACATTCTAATTTCAATTACAACAAAAAGTGTTCACAACAATAACAGTTGCTGGGTTGCAACTTTTTTTAAATTTTAAATAGAAAAAAAAAACTAAGGTCATATTTGTTCAAATTTATTATTTGGAGGATATATTTGTTTTATTTTAAAATATAGATGACATATTTGTCCAATTTTAGAAGATGGAGAGTCTATTTATTTCCTTTTAAAAGATAAATGTTTTATTTGTACCAAAGACAATAGTTGATACTTGATGATTCTATCAGTAAGCCTTCCAAAAAAAAAAAAAATATTGATTTGATCAGTAGTAACCTTTCCCTTATTTTTACTTCTCCTTTGTAGTAATACAGACTAAAATCTTCGAAAACATTGACTAATACATTTCAACAGTTTAAATCATATCTTTAATATCACAACTACTAATATCTTTGTAATGTAAGAACAAAAAACAATGCTTTTGGTAGATCCGTTTAGATACGGATGGATAGCTCAAAAGTCATTAACTTAAGAATGAATAGAACAAATATGAGAATGGAGGGTTAACCTATGATGCACCAGAGGCCATATTTAACATTTTCTGGAACGCATGACCAACACTATGGAAAGTAGAATTTTTATCTACAAAACTTTGAGAATCATAGAGGAGGGTAGAAGTATGATGACAAGGAAAAGCCCAGGAAAAGTAGCCCTCCAACTGTCGCAACACTACGCTGTGAAATCTTTGATGCCAGCATACTGCCACCAATCACTGCCACTGACGTACAAATCGTGTGTCCAAGAGTAGCTCCTAAAGCAACTCCAATAGCATCTTTGTGTGTTGCTAACTGTGCAACATCAAAAGATTCAAAACAATCATTTTCATAGTAAACCACAAGCCTAGAAGCTCCCACGGATGATGATGTTACATAATTTTATTTACGGAAAGTTAGAGCTAATAGTGGATTCCACAAACCATCGATGCACATGAGTAAGATCCTACATAAAATTGTAAAATCCTCAAAAATAAGATGAATACAGTGAGCATAGTTGTTTGTTCTTGAAACTTTATTAATCACCATCCAGGAGTCAGTCAGGTGCATTTCAAATCTTCTAAATTTTTCAGTATTTATCAAATTCTTAGCATATACTCTTTAATTAAAAAAAAAAAAAACTTTGAACCCCATGTTCAAGACGAGGCTCGGGTGCCAGCAGCCCCTATGCACCTCAGTGAACCTAGCGTTTCTAATAACTTCGGTAGCAATATTGTTATACTAAGTTGATTTCTCTGTTAATTAAGATAAGCGAAAAACATCAGGATAGTTTAAAACGGCTTCTACCTTGTTGTATTTACCAAAACATTTCAGAACACATCATTATAGATTGAACTTGGACATATATACAGCGTGTACGAAAATTTGTAGTGAAAAAATCCTTACAGCAATTGTTGCTATCTGGCTACGATCTCCCCACTCTGCTAAAAATGTCAAAATAAACGCCTGCAACAAAAATCATCGAGAGGGGGAGAAGAATTAGTACATATACCTATATCTCCAAATCATCTTAAGTGTGTTGGGCTTTTCTTTCAAAAAATGCAAGCATATATCCTATATTATAAATACATTGACATCTCTGAACATTAAAAAAGAATAAGGTATACCTCTAAATAGATTGGTGTACAAAATCTAGAGAAGACACGTCGGACTGATGTTTTCCCTTGTCCAGCTTCAAGCTTCTCTTCTACCTGAAGCCCAGTCCAAAATACATAAGACAAATAAAGTCAGGAGTCAAACAATAAAAAGCTGGCCGCAAGTTGATCCATATAGCAGAGTTTATTTTGGAGATGCGTGCAGCAGTTGAAGAGAAGTTTAGAAAGGGAAAAAGAAGAAGTTAGGTGCAGGAAACAGACTAAGTAAAAGGAAGAAACTCATTTGTGACTTGCGAGTGAAGAATACGACAGCAAATATCAAGAAGTAATACCAATTCAAATTGTTAATTTAGGTCCACTAAGACAAGATAGAGATTTAGTGTCGGAGAATTTTTTTGACTAACCAATCAAATTCAATAAGAGTTCAACATACTTCCTGAATTTCTTTTTTCTGGGAAGCTTTTGAATCTGATGATCTCCATGCAATGTAAAGTAGTCGGAGCCCAAAAAAGGCATAAAGAACTGCATCAAGGTTTTCGTTTCAGAATTATAAACAAACTGAGAAATAAAAGTCACAAACAAAGAAGCTACTTAAAGAGCATGCATGGATGCAGGTATATCTACCACAAGCATTCCTTTGGAGATGAGCCACGTAAATAAGCAATTCCAAGAAAACATATTTCTTTTAAAAACTTGATCATTTAAGCACTTATGTCATTCCCCCGAGAAGACCAGCAAAGAGGAATAACAAGCATCCATAGTTATTAAGGGCCAAAGATCCAAAACTAGTTCTAGCACTTGAGGTGTGCGCCTCTTGAACACAAAGCACAGAAATTTAAAGAAAATCTAGATGAAATATTAAAAACACTGCATACAATAAATTTAACAGAAGTTTCAAATCGGTCAGAATGGCCTAGGCAACCGAGGTCTAGTGAAATATCTAATATTTCTTCTTTTATATGAAGTCTTTTGTGAAAGCCCTAGGACGGAGAGAGAATTGAAACGAACCTGTGGCTGCACTGTTAGTATGCTTCCTTGATATCAAATTTGGAACAATCCTACCAAGACCAGTTGAAAGTATCTGGTACAATGCAAGGAACACAATTAGTACTAGCATTCATCAAAAGTACCTTTCAGAGACAAAAGGTTTCAATACACATGCATTTTAACCAAGCACGTGGAATAAATAAATACTCCCTCCGTCTTTTATTAGATTGCCCCTTTTCAAAATGGAATAAAGTTACTTTATTCTTTCCAACTATCCCCTCCAAACATATCAAAATTACAACAAATGTCATTACTTTTTCCACACAAAAGCATCTGCTTTCTTATTTTCCTCAATTGACTAATACACCCTCAACAAAAAGTTACTTTACCTATCATAATACTAACAAACAACTCTCATACTAAAATTCATGCAAAAGTCAAAGAGGCAAATGAAAAAAAGATGGAGGGAGTATTAAATAGGAGAAGGAAACTTGAAGGAAATATCATAGGACAGTTCATTTCAGGAGAAAGGACAGCATATTCACTTACTGTCATTACAAACAAGGCACTGAGTGCACCTGATAGCACAATCGACTTGGGATGACGCATAGCCATGAGAGCTGCAATGATGAAAGTTTCATCTCCAATCTAGAATCATCAACACTAACATTCCATTAGAGTAGCTAGTAATTACTAAACGAAACCAAGAAGATTCACTGAAGTGGACAATTCTTCCATAGACTTGAGATTTCATGAGTAACACATATGCTTCAAACAGGTAGATAATTATGACCAAGAACCACGACAACAATTCCTAAACCTCAAGAAAGTCCATCAAGAGCCAAGCAGCAAAGAACAAAACTGACAAAAAACAGACTATGAAAGGGAGGCGACTAACCTCGCTGACGAGTATCATGGAAAAACTTGCAAAGAAAGCATCAAAGACTCCAAGACCAGAGTCCAAGTCCACCCCAAGATCAACAGACTCCTCGAGATCATTCTTTTCATTGGTGATGCCAGTCTTGATTTTGGCTACAAGCATCTGTTCAGAAGTTCCACAAGAAAATATTCAACTTTAATATACATACTATAACAGCCTTAGTAAGTTAGTAACCATGCCCTGTGTACATAACCAAACGTTGGAGAGATCCCCAGGGAAAACTTGTCATGAGAAAAGTATTCACATACAAGCCATAATCATAACATTAGTTTGGCAAATAAACATTTATTTGTTTGAGATCAATTGAGTCTAGTGTGCCCTAGCACTAGCAGTGGAGTTTGAGATCATTTGGTTTGACAAACAAACATTTATTTCTCATGATGCGAATATTGAATACACAAACAACAAGAAAGGCAAACTACTCACTTTACTACGTCGGCCCAGATCCTTAAGTCCAGCATTCTCCTAAAACATTATGGCAGTCAAATTAGATCCCTGAATATCAGCATCAAATATCTACCAATCGAAAATAAATTAAATCACAGAGAAAAGGTACCTCGGCGGAAATCGAGAAAAATAGAAGTACGAAAAAGGCGAAGAGAAGATAGAAATGGAAGGGTTTCGTCAGAGACGGCCATTCCACCATGTTTATTCAGCTTTTGCTCTTCTGGGATCGCTTTTGTGAAATGGTATCAGAAATAAAGCTAATTGGTAATAGTTGGAGAGGGAGAACGGGATCTCTCTCGAACGAAAAAGGGAATCGCAAATTGGATCTACACAGGGAGAGAGATTCGTGATTCCTCCGAAAGCATTCTTGTCAAATGGTGGGTATTTTTATAACTGGATTTCAAAATTTTGTGTGAAATTGACTTTGCATACTATAACCAGGCATTAACCACCACATTTGATTTTGACCTTCACCCTAATAACCATTTTTTCAACTTTTATTTGATTTAGTGTGCAACAAACTCAACTTCGGAGTTGACAATGGTTTTTACAAGCAACTTTTAATTTTTTCTTTTTTGTACGGGTACACACATGTAACATGTGCATTCGGTTAAAATCGTCAGTTTCGATTACGATTTTTTAAAAAGTGGAACCGAAATCAAATCGGCGGTTCTACAATTTTTTTCTTCCTCTTGTTTTTTCTCTTTTTTGTTCGTTTTGACTTTTTTTTTTTTTAAAAGTACATTACTAGAATTTAATATAAATTATATAACTTAAATTTATACATAGAAAATAAAAAAAATGATGTATTTTAAAAAAAAAAGGCAAAACGACGGTTTAACCGAAATCGGCGGTTTTTAAAATTCAAAATCAAAACTGAACCGCCATTTTTCAGTTACGGTTCGGTTTTTAAACCGTAACCAGCTGTTAAAAACCGACCGGTTTTGGCGGTTCGATGTTACGATGTGAAGCAGTGAAGAAGAAGAATCAATCATAGTCGTGTTTAGCATTTAATTTTTGTTTGTGCATTTTACGCTTTCCCTAAAAACGGTGTCGTTTCTACATGGGCATTTATTATAAATACCCAATGTAATTGCATATTTCATTTACGTCAGAAAATATACGAAAATTACTCTCCAAACTTCTCCCATTTCTCTTTTCATAACAAACTAATATTCGCGCATAGTGCGTGTACCTAGCTTTCATTCAACGATTTTTCGATTACAGTTTGCCAATTATATTACAAACTTATTTGAGATATATTACGGATTAGTCCATATTTTAAGAATGACGTTAATTCATACTCACTCAGGCCCTTATCCTAGTAAAATAAAATAAAATAGTCCTTTAAATATCTATAAAACTCCAACCTTCAAAAATAATATTAGATTGAATGGAGTATGAAATTAGAAATAATCAATTGAAGGTGGGTAATAGATTCGACCGGCCTCCAACAAGAAGAAAAAAAATTGAAGAGTTAAACATTAAGGGTTGGTCTGCTATGGACTCGAGTGCATGCTGTGCACCCTGGTCCATGTTGCACTTTTCAGTTACTGACTTACACTTTTTGGTAAATGGTGTTGCACTTTTCAATTATTAAACTGAAAAAGTGCAACACCATTCACCAAAAAGTGTAAGTCAGTAAACTGAAAAATGCACATGGACTAGGGTGCACAGCATGCACTCGAGTGCATACTAGACTTTACCAAACATTAATTAACAATAGTGATGAAATTTAATATATATGCATTGGATCGAAAAAATAAAATGAATATAAGAGTACGGTTTAGAGGGGGAAGCAATAATTAGTTAAGTGAAATTCTTAGATTGTGTTAAATTTGGTACATGATAAAAGATAGCTAAGGAAAGGTAAAGGTGCTGCCGCCGCCGCCAGCGGCAGCAATGGGTTGACCGGTGGCGGGGTTATAGGCGACCCAGAGGAGGGAGAGTGTAATAGCAATGAGACCCGACCAGACAAACACAATGGTTGGCGTCTTCTTACTTCTTCCCATGAGTCCCTTTGCAAATGGATAGAGATGCACCAAGACCCAAAAGCTGAAAAAGGCTCCACCTATGAACTTGCTCCACTGTGGAACAGTTTGGTATATAGTTCTGGAAAAGGCAACGACAATTGCAATTATGTTGATCATCCCAATGACGATGGGAGGAATCATGAGCGACGTCCACTTGACGAGGTACAAGTCGGCGTAAATGTCGTCCTCGTCCTCGACCGCTGACTTGGAGGTGAGCGTGAAGGATATCTCTATACCGGCAATGACCTTGAGAAGTCCTTGCACGACCGCCGCCAAGTGAGCGCTGGTTCCGGAGATGAGCCAGAATTGCTCGTTTCTCCACCACTGCTCCAATCCGACCCCGGACCATTTGACCTCCAGTATGGCCAGGGCGATGAGGCAGAGGGACATGGAGAGGAGGAGAACTAGGAAAGTGATATCCACGTCCTTGACAATGAAGAAGCCTGACAAGAGGGAGAGAGCTGGGAGGAAGCAGTACATGACCAGGAAGAAAGAGGTGAAAGGATAAATACCCACGTTCAGATAAGCCAGGCGTTGGAGGAGGTTCAACTTTCTAGAAGCCATGAAAGCGTTGTTTCGAGAGAAGAAGATTTCCACTGACCCTGTCGCCCATCTAAGCACCTGGTGGAGTCTATCTGTCAGGTTGATTGGAGCTGATCCACGGAAGGCGTCCCGTTTCGTCACCCAGTACACGGACCGCCACCCTCGGTTGTGCATTCGATACCCTGTCACCACATCCTCTGTCACTGAACCGTAGATCCAACCAACACGGTCTCCCCATTCCGACTTGTCTTCGTACCTATAGCTCAATTTAATTTTATATCACCAAATGAATGGATTCTAGTTTTTTTATGACTAATTATAACTACATACATACCAGCAAGATATAACAGACACGGCTTCAGCCACAGTGGCTGCATCAAGGGGTTCACGGGGAGCCCGGAGGACCCCGGGAGGGCGTCCGTACTTGACAGCAGGATGATCTGCAATTGGACGCCCTTGAAATTCAGCAATGGGTATTGACTCCGCTAGTAACGTGGAATTCCCAAATCGTTTAGGTAACAAATTGACATCAAGATCGGGGTCGAAGTCTGATGTCTTGAGAGCATGTGTCTCAGCATTTTTGTCAGAAATCTTATCAGCTTTTGGGGGTTCAAACCCATAAAGAGCAAATCTCCGAAACATGGTACCAGTCCCCACATAAAATGGTCCCTGCATTTGATCCATGTATCATGAAATATTATAGTCTAAAATTAAACATTAAAATAAATAGTCAGCTGGTAGGTACCTGAAGGCCATCTAATGCTCGCATATTACCATCAAAGAATACAGTGTTGTGGTTGGCATAACGGTCGGATGGATCAATACCTTCAAATCTCTGGGGAAACTGAATATAACATATATCTTCGCCCCCTCTATCCATCATAAAACACATGCCTTCTCGCAAAGCATTTGTGTTATAGATATAATGATCACAGTCGAGATTGAGTATAAATGGACCATTGGACAACACGGCTGATGCTCGCACAAGGGCATTCATTGCACCAGCTTTCTTGTTATGGTCATATCCTGGACGTTTTTCACGCGATACGTACACAAACATTGGTAGACGTATGTCCACGTCGCTGAAATCCAAAAGCTTGTCCTCAGAACTTCCTATCAGTGGATCACTACTAGGAGGCTTCAACATCACTTGTAGAATTCCTGCGTGATCACCCTTGGCATGTTCACGAGACGAAACTGCCCAAGCCCCTGGCCAGTGGGTCCCATCAGCCATCCATGTAGCCTTTTGAACCTTGATTCTATCCAAAGTGTCAGCCCCACTCTCCCTCATGTTCTTCATCATCTTCATCTCCTCTCTTGCATTGAAAGCTTCCGATCTTCTCCTAATCGAATCAGGTAATCCATTTATCCTCACTTTAAATTCATCATACTCCCTCTTAACCCTTCTTCTATCTTTCACAAAGTCCTGCCTGCTCTTGTTCTTGGTAGGGTCACCTTTCAAACTAAAGTAGCAATCGGGATTGCGCGGTTCTATATCGTGTTTCCTGCAGAAGGGCACCCATAAATCTGCAAAGCTGCATGCCTCAGCCATTGCTTCAAATGTGAGAAGGGCACCACCATCATCAGAGACGTAGCAAGCCAGTTTCTCTACAGGGTACTCAGCAGCCAGAATGGATAAAATGGTATTGGCTGTGGTGAGAGGTGGTTCTTTCTCTGGGTCAGCTGTGGACACAAATAAATCCATCCCAGGAAGGTCGGAGCGGCCCGTTGGATTGGCAGGTGATGGCGCGTCAAATTTATCGTGCAACAGATCCAAGTCAGTGCTTCGATTAATGGGATGCATCTTAGGAATCTGATCCAGTATCCAAGAGAAAGCAAACCATAGCTCACAGGACACCGACATATACCAAAGCCACATGGCTTCATCATTTGGATTTTTCACTCTCCATGTCAAGAAGAAGCACAGTAGAACGAAGCGGATAAGAATTAACAACCTGATTGATCATGTTAATATATAATACCCAATTAAACTTTATAGAAATAAATTAAGGCTCAAATGTAATTTAACTACCTGTAAGGGCTGAGTATGCTACTAGGGATGTCTATAACTCGGCTGAGGGGCCTCCACGGTTTATCAGATGTCTCCAACATGCCCCTTGGCATCCCTCCGTCCTCATCGTCTCCATACGCATCATCTTGCGGCCAATATGCATTACCATATCCATAAGTCCCCTGAGTCTCGAATAGCCATTTATTGTGGTCGAATTCTCCATTTTGATTCCTCTTCATCATTGACATATTGTTACGATCCTTCTTGCCATCATTTGGGCCGGGGAGGGACAAGGCTCCACCCGCGTAGTTTGGTATGTCGTCGTCAAAGTCAGCAACTTTGTACGGCTCCTTGCATCCCGGACACAGACCTGTGTCCTTTTGAGCGTCCAAGAAACAATCTCTACAAATTTTGTACCTACATACATCCAATATGAATAAAATTTCAAGCATGCATGCATATATTCTCCCAAGCTAAGCTTATAAGGTACCTGCATTCACAAGGCATAACATCGTTGCCTCTTTCATCTTTAATGACTTTACCATCACAGTTGGGCATAGCGCATGAAGAGCCCTTTGATCCGGCCATCTGGGGATGAGAAACCTGGGACTCGATGACCTTGTCCATGAGATGGGCACGTGTGACACTATTGAATCCGCCGGTAAAGAGGGAATTTGAGACATATTGTTCCTCTGCTTTTGCAGCTACAGAGGTATCCATGGGCTGATTATCAGGCGTGGGAGGGATGTGAACTGTGTAATTCATGTAATCACCCGAAAAATCTCCCGACATATCCAAATCATCCCTCGATAAGCTCACGTACCTTCCGCTCGAAGTTCTTCTTGCAAATTTCACTGTTTGCCCACTCGCTGCAGCATCCTTTCCCTGAGCCCCTGCCGCCGTCGACGGGGGGCTACGTGGCGTCTTCTTCGACGGCTGATTCGTTAACGACGACATTTTTACCTTACCTTTTTATCTACCTACTGCTCTAATTTATTATACATCATTCTAATTCCTAATTCCATCGTCAACAAATGAGGAAAAAAATCGCACAAACAGTGGGATGATAAGATTATAATTAGAAGCTAAAGAATGTAGTCATGTGGATTCAACTCCTCCCTTATTTCAGGGGCAACGGATGAATGATAGTCCTTGCTTTTCTTGCTCCCTTCCGCTCCCGCTTCTTATGGACAATCTTATTTCATGCTACTTACCATAAATACATTTTTCTCTATATTTTCTGAAATGAAAATTGCATATGCATGTGTATGTATAAAATCGAATCGAATTGTAAGTGATAATCAATGAATTCCAAAATTTTAAATTTCGTGCTATATATTGAAACCAGTTATTAAAACTAATGAAAGCTTTAAATCTTAGTGCATGTGGTTTCTTTTTAATTCTTGAACCGAAGTTCATAATTGTATATATACATGTGACATGTGAAAAAATAAAATAAAATAAATTATAATAAAAGGGTGTCTAAGATAAAAACTTATTATGTGGTAAAATAAATATGTTTATAATGACTTGTCATTTAGATTATTTTCTATAGCAAAACACTTGAATATTTTACACATAAAATACGTATAATTACAATAATATTTTTAAAAAATCACGAATCACAAGTAGTTGTTATGAGTTTTACTACAAGATAAAAGTGTAATACTACAAGGAAAATTTGTACTATACAATAAAAACATTAATTTTTTTTGAATAAATTCGAAGGGTGCAAGGTCAAAATACTCTACAACAATGTTAAATATGCTACTATAAGGGCAATTTGCGCTACTATAAGACCAAGATATTCTAAAACACATGTTTGTAACCAACAAATTTTTTAGATTAATGTCCTTACAATAGTTACAAATTGTTCTTGCAGCAACATATTTTGAACTGTAGTTTCATATTTTTTGTTACTTTTTTCATTGCAACCAGGTTGAACAAATATACATGATTCAAAATGTAGACATGTGTTCCAGCCTCCATGTCAGCTAACTCACGAAAAGCCCCAAATTTGTAAGTCGTGATAATCACATAATTAAAAATGACACCATTTTGAACTTTTTGAGAATTTGGTAGGACTAAAATCGAGCAATTTCTCAGAGGCTACATCAATAAAATTAACTTTTTTTCAACTATTTATGAATACATAAAAGTTACGGAACCAAACGTCTTTTTACCTCTTTAATTGGTTGATTTTTATTTGTCTTTTACGAGGAGGGGAGACCATGCCTAATTCAACCTTTTGGTCTCTAAACTTTCTTTTCTAAACGAGTCTAATATATATAAAAAGCATTTATAAGAACACCTTAAGAAGGGTTGGGTGGGAAAAAAATTGAAAAGTATTTATAAGAACACCTCCACTTCATCTGGACATGTCTATACTATACACATAGGCCTTGTTTGTTTGATGGATTGAGACGTGTAAACCATAGGTTTATGAACTCAATTCATATTTGTTTATTTTTTACACATGAATATAAAAATCAAATGCTACCAAACATGGAAGAAGGTGTGTTTACACATCAAACTCAAACCTCAATCGACCATCTAGCAAACAAAGATTAGAGATGAGGGTGAAAAATGAAGAAAAGCTAAAAAAGTTGATAGCAATTAGTATTTGTAATAAATATTAATAGTGAAGTCCAGCCAATGGTCAAAAGTAGTGATGGCAGTGGACTCAAAAGTGTTTCCCTTGCTCTATTTGTACTAACATGGTTATCCAATGTTTTGCTTTTTCACACTCACCATCATACAATGACAATGCAACTATTGTCCTTTTTTTTTTTTTTTTTTTATCATTTAATTTGATTAGTGGTATTGGTACAACCGTACAAATTACAATCACATATCTCAAGTGGGCAAATGAAAACTATGCAGAATCCATTTGCAAAAATAATGAGAATTGAATTCCATTAAACGAACCCCACCTCCTTTCCTTACTCCTATCCATTCCAAACAACTTTATTTATTAGAGAGATGGTCGGGCTTGGAATAATGATTGATGCCCACACCCCCATCTTTTCATTAGTTTTATCATCTTTGCTCAATTCTCAAAAACATAAACAAGAGATGCGTGCAACTGTTACTACTGGGATTTTATTGCCCGTGTTCCTCGTGTTATTCACCTCTTCTCTGGTGAGTTTCTGCTTCTTTCTCGCCTATTCTTGTAATTAAAAAGACTGAGTCTTGATCACTTTTGCAGCTGGCAAGTGGGTTGGAGATGGTGCCTATGGTGGAGGAGAAGATGATGATGATGAGCAGGAGGAAGCTGCAGGGGAGCTTTCAGATTTGTGCTTTGTGCACTTGCTGCGGAGGAGGATCAGCAGGCTGTTTGACATCTCCATGTTGCTATGCAATTAACTGCAACATCCCAAACAGGCCCTTTGGCTTTTGCTCTTTCACTCCCAAGACTTGTAATTGCTTTGCCTGTACTACCCATCTTTAGCTTTTCCAATTTCATTTTCACATCTCTTATATTAATTCGACTATTTCCAGCACGTAGGTTTTGCTTTATTTTGCCATCCCTCTTCAAAAATGATCCTCTTTTATAGTGTTGTTTTTTTTAAAGGTGATTTTACAATACTTTAAAGCTATGTTATGTGGTGTACATCAGGTAGCATGGACAACACCAAAAGATGTACGCGTAAACTTATTAGTAGTGTACGGTGCACATAATACTCTGCCATCATTAAATTTTTATGTAGAATGCAATATTTATTAATTAATTTCGGGATGTGAAAGGTGTAAAACACATGTAAGTTTACCGTTGACAGCAACAAATAATGAGTGTAGGGAAGAAGTTTTAGAATTTTATGTTACACATTTTTAGTTAAATTTTTATATGAATGGCATGTAGATGTGGTTATTTTCATATTTTCTCTAATGGAAAAGTTGGCGTTGATTGGAATTGGGAAAATGAAGTTCAACTGCTGCATGTTTCATGAAGAAGCAGGCAGCAAATGAAATAGGTTAATTTCAATAATTTTACTTATAGTTACAGGTTACTTTGGGTAAAGTTACAACATAAATGAAACAAGTACAAAGTATGGAGCCTACTCCATTCCATATGCCACAATCAATCCTCCTTCGAATTCATATCCATACTCAAATCTGGGGCCAATGCTGCTTCAGTAGTTCATCAGGATATAGATCTTTCCAACATTTATCCGTCTCCGCTGCTTTCTTCCACCTCCTTCTGAATACCTTGTACTCATTATACGACTGTCTTCTTACCTAAAACCATTCTTTTCAAATTACATACCTTAAAAGACCAAATAACTAACGAAAACTTGTGTGGTCAGGTTTCTCAAACTTACTTTGATTCTCTTGTTGACTCCATTCGACAAATGTGCTTGTTCCTGCAGATACAGTTAACGTTTGAGAGAGGTCCTAGTATGTATGATGAATGACATATCAAAGATGTTAGTTACCTTTTTTTCGTTGGGAACATCTGCTGCTAATTTGTCCTGCATCATAAATATATATATAAAATCTCATCAGAAACAAACACAATGAATTAGATACTTATTAAACAACAAAATTGAAGCAAGGAACCTGATCAGGTTCCCCTAGAGTTGGGAGGCCATAGTGAACAATGTATTCAGCATCCACTACGCCTATATTTTGCGTTCGCTCTCCCTATAACCGGTACAGGAGGGAGGGGCAGTTAGTAAATACTAAAAAATCGGAGTACAAATTGAAAAGGTGAGGGGAATTAGTGATTACCTGTGCACAATAACCAAGCTGCAGGTCTAGTCCCCAAGCATGGATCAAATCATTCTGTATAATAAATATCAGCATGTAATTTATTTAGACTTATTAAGCAAGCCCTTGTGCCAAAAGCTATGAATTCATAGTACCTGCATCATATACCATACACAACGCCATGCAGCTTTCGAGAAGACGGGGGCCATCACTTCTATAAACCTGCACTCCATCAGCATCAAAACCTAGCTACGACGACAAAATCAACTTACTAAATATAAGAAAAAGTCAAGTTGGTTAACTGTAAATTCTACCCTGTGCAAGGAGGTCCAGTGCTGTTTTCATCACATTGAATCCCCTTACCATCATGTTTATAAGTCCTCCTGCGATGATATAACGTAAATTCAGTTGAAACCATAACCTAATAACCATCTCAATATACTTTCAGATGATGAACTAACCTATGGATCTTTGATCTCTGCCACCGTGCTGTGAGCAGATGATGTACTTCAGATTTCCCGATTTCAAGCGCTGGTTGCGATATCTCTAGCCCTTCATCTTTCACGATAGATAAATATCTACACATTTGTTAAGGGCCAAGTTTGTTCATCTCATTAGTACCTTCTAGCAAGGTTTCAATTATGAAACAATATAAAACCGAGCAATCAAATGAGAATGATGTGGATTTCACATACCGGTTGGGGTCGAAGTTTTCAACACCAAGGTCTTCATCCCACAAGAATATATAATTATACTCTGCTACAATATCAGGATGTAGGAATCGCTTTGCAAACCACCTAATCAATGAGTTGTCATTACAGTTTACATAAAATTTGTTAAGTATATAAAGGTAAACTACTAAATTGTAAAGGTTCAAAGATGCTATGATATCTGTTGTACCATTTAGTTTGGTTATCAACTGATACATGTATCACACTACTGCTCCATTCAAAATCCTTCCACTTATCAACAGTACCATCGTAATGGAAAAGCATCACGACAAAACCGCTTTCTAGGAACTGCAATGCAATTTAAGGTAGTAAACATAAGTCACATGGAAACTACACAAGGTATAAACCCAAAATTAAAATAAAAAATCACAAACTTTACCTTCTGCACCATCATATCTATATTTTTTTTCTGCTTTATTCCAACAGCAGCAGCAAACAAACTTTTAGTAGTATTCGACTTCTGCTTGCAAAATTACAGTCGTTACGACTTGAATCTATTTACAATTCAAGTGCAAATTTGTAAAAGATAAAATCTTTTTTAGGTATTCCTACCTTTGGAGAGCCCCAGAGTGGTCTTTTTTCCAAGTTAGAGGTCTTTGAAACGATACCTTGGGGTAATGTCTCACTTCCAGGAGGCCTGCAGTTACTCTAGAAGATGACACAGATTATACCGTGAAGGGCTAAGCATACAGTATGTTGTACTATGAACATATAAATTGGACAATATTCAACGGTGATCAGCAAAATAAGAGTATGAAGGAGAATCACATACCGCACATTTGTTGTTAGTGGCTAACAACAGTTGCTGCATAACAGGTTTTCAACGTTAGTCACACAAAAGATGACACTAAAAAAGAAATGAGAAACTGTTTTTTTTTTTGTTTGACCTTCTCTATCTGTGATTTCTGAGTGCTCCGTAAAAAGAGTAGAAAAATGAATAAACTAGTTGCAGGAATTATGCTGGTGCAGAAACATGTTCTCCAACTCTTTTGATCTCTGAATGTTGACATCTGAAACAGGGTAATACAAAAATTTCCCCAAATGAAAACTTGTAGAATTACATGAATAAAAGACCCAATTTTGAAGTTATTATGCAACAATTCAGGATGTATGTATATTAAGGCAGGGCAGGGGCATACATACATGCATTGCAAAAAAAAAAAAAACTTACAAAGGTAGGAGAGCGCGCCATGTTCCAAACAATTCACTCAAATGAACATCACAAACTGCAATGTATTGTGTTTGAGTTGAGGGCGTCTATATATTATCTGTGATTAATAATTAAATAAGCATTTATGTGTGATTGATCTAATCATTTAATTAATGACGACAGCGTAATTAGCAAAATCAAACAAGCAATGGATACGAAAACGATATGAAGAAAATTCCCTCCGAACACCAAAGAGAGAGATGACCGAAGAAGACGGGAAATAATGGGAACGGATTCTCTTCAATTCCAAATTTGTAAATTTCTTTCAATCTCCACCCTTTATTATATTGACTCATAATTTTCCACATCATCTCCACTAACACTTACTTAATTTTATTTTTGAGATTTTGTCTATTTTCTATATTCATTATTATAAATTTGTATTAACTTAATCCCATTTTAATGATATCAAAGCATAAATCAAAACCTCATATGGTAACATTCCCATTTTAAAAATTATTTTTCTTTTCTCTCTCTTTTTTTGTATTTCTTGGATCTTTTATTATTGTTCTTCTTCGCTGTGCGTTTTTATGTATGAATGTTGAGTATATATATTTCATATTCAGGAAAAAATTAGAAGAATATTGGTAATAATCAATATTAATATACGTTATTGAGAAATGAGAAGGGATAATGCATTGAGAAGAAGGAATGCAGCTAGAATTGTTAGTAAATAGTAGGTTTTAGTTGAATGATATGATAAATTATGAGACATAGATGCAATGAAGGGTGAAAATATGAAAATAGGGAGACCGTTACAGAAAATAATAGAAAGAAAAATAAA